>CM062820.1:906002690-906688037 GCA_031772625.1 Pinus tabuliformis | reverse complement strand
GAACTCTCACTTGGTCCTCTTTCCTAGTGCAAGTTATGAAAACTTCAATCCTACACTAAGTGATGAGTACTACATATCCATGATCTTCATTCATTACTCTATTCCTCCTATACTTGTGCACTAAGCCCTCTTCAAGATCATTCCCTATGGTTTCACATTCAATACCTTCAAAGAATAGTCACCTAACCCCCTCTTTCTTATATTGAATCACTACACTAAATTTTGAGCAATTCTGCCTTGTATAGTGCATGGCGTATTTCTAATGGCCCTGTGTAAAATTAAATTGCACTAAAATTAAATTGCACCATGTAAACACCCACCTTCCCATAAAATGTTATGATAACCCTCCTAGGAAAATTTACTTACCTTCCACTTTCTCCCTTAGTGAAATGTACAATCCCCTCACACAGATAGCCTATGTAGAAGAAAATTGTAGTGTCGTAGGGAACAAATCTCATTTCTAGTAACCATTGGGCCCTTGTTGAGAAAAACTATGCTAGGATTAGCCACCCCCCCTCCCCCCTCCTTCTATACTAGTATATAGTGAATTCTTAATGCACAATGAAGCCTCCTCTTAGTCAGTTTCAAGTCAAACAACACTCTTATTGTCTCTTGATCCCTTGAGCCTAGCATCAAGCATAGTTCTAGCCAATAAGCCCATCACCTTTGTCCCTTGTAATTTTCCATTGTGTTGGTCCTTGAATAGTCCCTCCTCATAATGCAAGGCACAATCTTAGTGAACATTGGTTCTTTCCTAAACCATTGTTGGGCTCAATTGTGCCCTCCTCATCAAGCCCTTCATTCTCAGTCCATTCACAAGCTTGTCGCCAATAGCATGTTCCATGAGAAAATTAGGGATATAATGGATGGATTTTGAAACTAATTAGTCCATATCATGAGTAATATTCATTAGTAGGTGTCCCATCTTAACATGAAAATATGATATGCTCAAGGAATATGTCAAGGAGAAGAAACTCAGGAGCACATGCAATGAAGAACCAGATAAAAGAACCATCATGAAGAGATGAAGTGGATCCTTATCCATAACAAGAAGGGGAGATTTCATTATAACTCAGAAGACCCTCATGTTGATCGATGACCCTTTGGAGGGTGATGATGAAGATAATATTATATATTTCATGAAGATGTAATGTTGATAATATATATCAAGAAGAAGACAAATACATAACAATGCAAGAGCAGCTTTGCATTGCCACATCACCAAAAAGTTCCATGTCGTCAATGTCAGGTCATGGCATGTGTAATTTTAAACACAGTTTCATGTGTTCTAATGTGCCTTAACACATCATTTTTTGATGTAATGATTTAATTAACAAAATGAAAATCACAAAATGTAATGTGTGGAATTCCAAGAGTGACATGTGGACAAATGAGTGAAATACAAGTCTAAAGGTGTTATGGAAGCAAAGATGTCACATTAGAAGTTCAAGAGTCATGACGATAGTTTAAGAGTCATGGGGATATGAAATGTCATTCCTCTTTTTATAAGAAACCTCATAACTCAAGAAAGGGGATTTTTTTGAGGGTTAGGCTTTGGAGATCTAATATCATCTTCGCTAACTTGGCATAGGAGATAATATTATTCTTCGAAGACTGAAGAAGTGATTTAATGTCCCACTACTCGAGTTAGTGGCTCACCATTGTAACGATGTGATTGGATCTTTCACTGCATAATTAAAGTTCATTGAGCCAACACATTTTCATGTTTCTATCATTAATGTTGTAAGACTATTCTTTCAATCTTTTCGATATATGTTATGTTCATAAGTACTAAAGAAATTGAACTACTTCATTTGCTTTGGTGCTCATCTTGTTGAATGTGTTTCGTATTTTCTTCAATGATCGTTGCGTTTATGTGAGCTATTTTTGTAGATTACTAGAGTATATTTTATTTCTCTCATGTGCCTCTCTTAGGATAGTATTATTACTCTATTTCTAGATACTCACTCTAATATCCCACTCGTGAATGTATCCTTTTACACATTACAATTGGTTTTCCACAATGTCAAGTTACTTTATTATTCAAAGTTTATGCATACAATCTCTTATGTTATCCATTGAAACAAAGGAAACATTTAAGATGGTGCTAGAGTCGACACTCCAAATGGTGCTCCTACTCTAAATGGTGCGAGGTCTAATTAGGAATTCATATTTGGGAGACCCCCTATATGTTGGTGGTATCTGACACAGTCAACACTTAGATATCCTTTTGAATCTTTCACATTTACCTATACCAATTGGCAAATCTCTTATTGAAAACAGTTATTTTTTTTATTCCTCTATCTTCCTTTTCCTCGTCTCGTCTGATAATAGATTCCACCACATCATCAAAATTCAATGTAGTCATATTACTATCAATAGCCATAACTAGACTTTCCCACGAGTATGAAAAATAACACCATATATCAATAAATTTTCCTCTTTTGCAATAAAATTATTCACACTCAAGAGCTAACTGATCATAATATTGAATGCATGTAGGTTTGTTTTGCCCAAAGGTCACAATAAAAGTGGGGTAGATCATTGTCATATCAATTTTACTATTTCACAACTTTTCATAGTTAAACAACCATATAACAATGAATTTTAAGTATCATGTTATCATCTATAATAATGCACCATCAAGCTACAATCATATCAAGAACATATCAAGAAATTATCACATCACAAAGAGACACAAGTTATTTTAAGTGGAATCCCGTATAGGACAAAATCAGTCATCTTCTTCTTCTTTGTCTTCAATTCTTTAAATAGATTTGCAGACTATGTCGTGCAGGAGGAAACTACCCCCAAGAAATGTAGGCTACCACTTGTAATAGGCTACAACCTCATTGAGGCACCAAGCTCAGTAGAATGTAATATGTTACTTGTCATACCCTATAACAGAATTGAATCATCAGCCTTAAAATAATGCAAGAAGTTTCTCACTCTAGGCGACAACCTGATTGAGGCACTAACCTCAAGAATGAGTAGGATTCAACCTTAATGGAGGCATTGACCTCCTTCTTCAACTTCGTTGTGGACCTCCATTTCATATAATTTTCCAACAAGCTCCACTATCATCATATATCATTGAACCATAAGTAATTTCATTATCTTCAACCTATAATTCATGTCACTGAATAGTCAACAATCATTGTCACAACCTGTAATCATTGCCACTATAATAACCTACAACCATTGTCACTTTAATAACTTGAAACCGTTATCAATGCAACCACTATCATAAATATTTCCACAAAATTTCATGTTGTGTCACATACTCTTCTTCCACCAATTCATCAATATGGTCACTCAAAGCCCTCCTTCAAACTTGTTTCCACTATGCATTCAAAAACCACTACAACCTACTCATAGTTTCTCAAAGCATACAAAATGGATTTTAGTCATGAAATAATTATCCAAAGAGAATCACACTTTTTTTGTTAGATTCATCACTAATACTCGATTGTATAGCTTCTTCTAGAACTCAGATAAATAATGATCTCATAAACCCAAAATAACTAAATAAAACTATATATTTAATTAAACATGCAATAGTTTGCCCCTTTAAGGGTACAATACAAAACCTGAGTTATAGTGCTAGTTTTATAATATGTACACCATAAGTTGATTTATTTATGTGATAGAATAGAAACCATAATTTAAAAAAAATATATAAATTTAGTTGTCACCTTGTAGGGGTTGAACCTGTGACGTCACGTTTATAGTGCACATGTCTTACCACCTTAGTTTCCTTTATATCACTTGTGATACAATGTTGTATGAATTATTTTATTGTAAGAATATTTCCTTCAAATAATTAACACATGAAACTTACTACCTAGATTCCATGTCGTTCCATTGGGGCTTCACTTTCAAGTTATCACACAATTATTCTGCCATGTCTTAGTGTAATCAACATTGCATATATGTATATGTAACACCCCTTCGTTGTATGTAACACTCCGTCACTATCTTGTTGGACCAAAGCTCGACTAAATTGTAACAAAAAAGCTAAGGCTGAGGGGTAAAAATGGCAGTAAATATTTTATTACCAAATAAATAAATATAATTTAAACACTTGGAAAATAAGACACTCAGAGATGAGATTCTTGTCAAATGAAATCCCATTGGGGAATGGGAATGCATCATTCTTTAATGATAATATTTCTATATCAAATTCTAGGTAAGCGTAATGGCTGGGAGATAAATATCCATTAAGTTTCTTAGCTGGAGAAAGATGTTATGTTTAGGAAAACAATAAAAGCCTCACGGGAGGGAAAGGTGAGATTTTATGGGAAAGGCCTAGGCAAGTGGATAAAAACATGCACAAAAGTGGGACACCACTAAAGGAATCCATATCATGAAAGTTGGGATTAAATGCCCATTGAAGAGATCAACAAGAGGTAGGTGATCAATGGTAAAAAAATCTTGGCTATGGGGTGAACTGGAGGAAGTCATTTCTAGGTTGGGTGGTGGTGCTTGATTTTCCAAGTGACATTCTTTTAGCTAATCTAGTTTGATTCAATTGCATAAGATGTTCTGTATTTTGGCTCCTTACTCTTTAAGTTGTTGAATACTTAAGATTATGAGTATAATTGCATATGATATCATTGTTTGTAAAATCATTGAATACTTATGCATGTGACAACTACTAAATATAAATTTAATCGAAGTTAAATTTAGTGATTGGAGCATAGTAGGTGGTTGTTAGTATTGTGTCAAGGAGGTATGTGGCAAATAGTATTGGGGAAAAACTTCAAATATTGAGGACTATGGGCCAACCCACATCTATAAGATATGAACGATTTGTAGGTCCTAACTAGTTCCTATACAAATAATAGGTTTCACAGAAGGGTTTGGTCGTAAATTTGCTATAAGAAAAATATTTTTTATGGGAAATGCCTAGCCAAGTGGATGGAAACATGCACAAAAGTGGGACACCACTAAAGGAAACCATATCATGAAAGATGGGATTAAATACCCATTGAAGAGATCAACAAGAGGTAGGTGATCAATGGTAAAAAAATCTCGGCTCAGGGGTGAACTGGAGGAAGTCATTTCTAGGTTGGGTGGTGGTGCTTGATTTTCCAAGTGACATTCTTTCAGCTAATATAGTTTGACTCAATTGAATAAGATGTTCTGTATTTTGGCTCCTTACTCTTTAAGTTGTTGAATCCTTAAGATTATGAGTATAATTTCATATGATATCATTGTTTTTAAAATGATTGAATACTTATGCATGTGACAATTACTAAATATAAATTTAATCGAAGTTAAATTTAGTGATTGGAGCATAGTAGGTGGTTGCTAGTATTGTGTCGAGGAGGTATATGGCAAAAGGTATTGGGGAAAAACTTCAAATATTGAGGACTATGGGCCAACCCACATCTATAAGATATGAATGAGTTGTAGGTCCTAACTAGTTCCTATACAAATAATAGGTTTCACAGAAGGGTTCGGTCATAAATTTGTTATAATAAAAATATTTCAATAAGTTCTAGAATAGTGTTAGAAGGCATTAAAACCCATAAAGGCTGAAAATAAATCTTAAAATGGCATATTGGAGGAGGAATTTGAAGACGAAGGTAATTTTGAATTCATTTTTTTTTTACTCATGGACAAAGTCCAATATGTCTGATGTAAACACAAAAGAAAAAGTGACTACATGACACAGTTGAATGAGAAGTAGAATCGTTTAAGATATTAATTATAAGGGATTTTTTCAAATGGAGAAACACAAACCATGCATCATAAGAAAATTGATTTTACACCATGTTATTAATCCTGTGGCAAGAAAAGTTTATAATACATATGGAATGGTTTATAAAATGTGTTTCATAATTAATGAGGAATTCTTGGTTGTAGGTAAATGTAAGATGTAGTAAATTAGAATGCACCTGAATCTATTTTTTTTAAATCCAAGGTATAGAAAATCAACACATGCGAAATTTTTTGTCATCCATGTCACTCTTAGACATACACTAGGCATCCTCAATTAATCAAAAAAGAAAAAAAAACATGCCACTTTTCTTGATAGGCTGATGTTACACGTTTGAAAACACATTGAAATTCATTTATTCAAAATCAATTCCCATCAAACACGGAGATATGGAAGTATTATGTCCTAAACATAAAACAACCACATTAAATTATATGAATCAAAGCACATGATTTTCATAGGGTCGGTTGATTGTAGAATACTTTGGGAATCAATATTCTATTATTTTTCATTACTCTTGTTTTGACTATGTATGCATAACGGAAATGTATATGCAATGTCTATTATGAGATATGAATAATTTTCCAGTTGGAATTTGTTGAATCATATCTATTTTTTTAGATCATATAATCAAACATTCTCTATCAGTTCTTTTAAAATTTCGAGTTTATATGTTGGTAAATGATGCATTAGGATACCAAAATTGTTGCAAGAAATTTTATTATGAATGGATATGAAAATCGTATTTGCAAGGACTATTGAAGTAGGATATATAAAAGAAGATAAGTGTCCCATATAAATAATTTCTCATAAAATTTCATGTGGTCTACCTTATATTAATGGAAATAATGTCTAGGTGATTTGAGATTTGACAATATTGAAATATGAGGTTTTTAATGTATATTATATTGATAATATATATAAAGGACAAGTGAAGGCATTTATCCATGAAGATTTAAACAAAATATTCGTCTATTGAATATATGTTTAGTTAAAAAAATAAACCATTGTTGTTCTCTTGGCTGTGTATATGATGCAATTTATGGAAATTTTTCCAAGCCATTGAGGATTAAATTATATTTTGTTGTGCAGAGTGTGACAAGTTTCTCACTCCATGCAATATGTTTGGAAATATAACAATGAATTGATGAAAGTCAACTTAAAAGTCATTTTCTCTATGTCACTTATTACTCTCTCAATGGTAGATTGACTCAAAGCAATGTCAAGCAACACCATCTCGAATACTGGGAGGTCATGACACTCAAGAGAGACAGCTAAGGCACTAGTATTACCAACCTATTGTTCTAGTTGATAGACATTTTCACCTTATCCTTGAATTGAGTTACTACGTGGGGAGCTTTACAAACCCCCATGCGACTGAGCATTATGGCATGCTCGGTTATGGAAGTTTTTGGAAACGTTTCCTTTTTTGGTAGATTTAAAGCACAACAGCAACTTCCCAATTGGATTAACATATAAAATCACATTAAGGATTGTTTTTTTCCTTTTCTATCCGCAATGTAGCTCTTTTTCATGCCTTATCCATTGATTTGGAGGTATTTCGTATGCAATGGCTTATCGAATTCTGCACCTATACAACATAATGAGCATTCCCATTCCCAATACAGCTAAATTGCTATGGAATATTCTACACCCATAAAAGCATTCAATTTTGATAATGGTTATCATTAATATCACACACATAGAAGCCTTTAGTTTGGATATTGTTGATCCTTATTTGCACGTGAACAAGTCAAACATACAAATTATCTTTAGCTTCATCTTCTCCTTGCATGTAATGATATTGGACATAGAGGTTAAGAATGCACAATGTCTACTTGATCCTTAGCCAATTGATCGATTGGTAATTTCTTCGATATAAATACTACCCATACCCATTCCTTGGTATTTAGTTTCATATTTTTCTGTGTTGGAACCATGTTGGGGTTCTTCTCTTTTAGTTATTTTCTTTTGAGTTCTTCAACAGGTAAGTGCGTTCCATTGGGAAAAGAGATGGATCTAAGGGTTATTTTCCTTAACCTTTTTTATCTCTGCTGCTTTCTCTCAGGTATGATGGAAGAGTGTCGATAATATTTAGCCAAAATGTCATGAATGTACCCAAGGCTCCAGTTAATGATGTGATGTTTTGTTGTTGTCCCACTTCGACTAGGGTTATGATACTCTTTGTACTTACCATTAATGTAGGTTGCAGATGGAATGGGTCATGGTGATTTCGATTAATTCAATGAGGGTTATATTTTATTCTCTTTCGGTACTTGAGGGTATTGGTAAACTCATCCCTCCATTGTGGCCTTCCAAAGAGAGTATCATCTAGATGACCTAGTTTCTTAAGCTATATGATACCCATGGTATATGGTTACAAGTCAAATTGAGGGATTTCATTATTTTTCTTAAGGATTTGAAATCCTGTAATGTTAAATACATCATCTCTCATATCTTTTTTTCTTTTCACCTCTATTTTAAATGGTAGCTAAACTGGGAGGTAGGGTGGTGACGTGCTTTCGATGTTCTTTGTAATGTAGGCCACGAAACATCCTTAGGCCAAAATTCGCCAAAATTGTAAGCTTGAAGGGGAAGATATGCGTTTTGTAGAACATCTGGCACCCTAGCGGTTGGGGGCTGCGACACGTGTGGAGCCTTACATTCCAGATGATGCTCGGTGGAGCAGCTGGCCATGCTCATAGTGATGCACCTAGGAAACTCTCGAGTCACTGGACACGAATGTCTATATTACGGTCATTCAAAATCTATCATGGTTTCTTACTTAAATAAGAGGTCTCTTGTTATGGGTTAGATTTGTAGTGATTTTTGTTGTTTGGTAACTTGCAGAAAAAGTAAGTTTAAGGAAGCACTAATTAAAGTGTGAGTACCTATGTGAACTCTTGCATGTAGTCTGTATTTGCATTCCTATACCCTAGTGGTATAAGCTTTTGGTTTTTTTCTTATGCCTCCCACTCAAACAAATTTAGGGTCATCTCTTATTTACATTAAAATACTCGTTTGGCTTTAGTACAACTGCCTCGCCTTTCCAAGGGAAATTGGTAAAATACTTGGAAGTCATTAATGACACTCAAACATGCATGGGGAGATCTATCGGGCTAGGAATTAATAACCTATGTCTATAGGAATCATCTAATGGAAGATTAAAATTAACTTTTGTGTAGGTGTGTACACACATATACATATTTCTTCATGGGTATCTGCGCATTAATGTGTATGTATGTGTTGGTAAAGTTTTTTATGAGCTATTTTTTTAAATAAATCATCCCATAAGAATATAAATACCTTATGTTATCTTCTCCTCGAAGTAGTTTGATTTACATCATTCTTGGAAGGTTGTATGGTCATCCTTTCTCGTTTTGAATATGATAAGTGTTGTGATAATGTACAAACTCACTTGTGTGCTTATGATGAGATGCATTTGTGTGCTTACATGTATGGATGGATCAAGTTTTAACTATTTACCATGATTTAAAATTTGGTTTAATATACTTTACACACGATAGACCTACTTTTAGATTTTTATAATCGAGCTTGGTGAATAAAAAATTGCTAATATTCTTAAAGTATGATTATTTTATTTTAGTGGTGTGGTCATCATGGCTTATAAATATGAATGCAAGTATGGAAAGGAGTAGTGGAGGATAACAAATGTTTGAATCCTATTTTTAATTGTGTGCCAATAGGGGTCTTCTACCATATTGTCTTCCTATTACTTGGTCATATTAAAATTAAATTATGAGTTGTGCATAGTCTATCCAAGGACATAGCTTAATGGAATGAATTTTATACTTATAGAGATCTTAAGAAAGGATGAAATATGAAGGGAATAAATGTTGAACTCTTATGAGGTAACTGGCAAACAAAATTAGGTAAAATGACAAGTGACCTTTCCATAGATCATGACCAACACGAGGAAGGGTTAAAATAAAATTATATAGATGGAATATATATAAATCATAGGAAAGAAATTCATGACATTATATCAACATTAGCAGAAATTGATGGTTAATTAAATTATTTCCATCCTAGAACAAAGTCCAAAGATCTTCCTTATTAGCATCTATTCATGAAGTTTCCCATGAAATATCGTTAAGATCATGAATGATAGGTCTCTGTATGGGGTATTAAACTATGTATCCTGATTATTTATACTTGTCTTTCAATTTAATAATTTTGCATTGATTGGTGCATCTACATGTAATGATGCAATTCATCTTTGGATGTGGTTTTGCCACTAGCTGAACTGTTTAAGTCACACTTATTGGGAAAATGCTCGAAATATAGATTATTGAAGGAAACTAAGTTTCACTAGGTCATTATTTAGATATTCGATAGAAACATGAATATTTAATTAGATATGCATAGTTTGCAACCTACATGTTTCTTTTTGAATAAAGAAATATCCCAATAATTGTAACAGAGATATGCAAGAGGAACAAATTATATTTCCAATCTAGATTGAACTAGGGTCATAGTTGTGAAGTGTTTGCACACGTGTAATACAACTCAATGTATACATGTCGGAGAAGACATCAGGCATTAATAATTTTATTACCCTAATAGATAAGCCAATGGGGCTGGCACCCAAAAGTATATCTAGTGTAAATACATAATGGGAGTGGAAAAGAAGCTCCTAGTACCTCTTGATTAATAATAGAAAGATAATGTTAAATACAAGCTCAAGGGCACATTCTCAAGTTAACTCAAATTCCAATGTGTAACTCAAAGTATGCAACCTCAAACTCCACAAACTTGATGTGGATATTAATCCAGATATAGATGGGTTTTCGTTAGTAATATCTCACAAAGAGAGACCTTTCAAATCTGTAAAAAGAAGAAGATGCTTCCAATAGAATGATTGTATATCTTACGAATATACTTCTTGTGGGAATTCATAAGATTGAAATGATATGTATGCTTCTACTATATATAGACAAATCATACATGTTTTATGAGAGCATAAATGACAAACAAATTAGATATGGTGGTGCTGGATGCTTTTGAAGTAGAAATAGAGCAATTCAGAGCATCCTAATGACTAACAAGAATTGTACACTAGATTTGGAACATGACTTGCCCGAATTAATTAACAAATTGTTGGGAAAACAAAAGGCTTCAGATTAATACAACTTATGATGGTCTAAGGATCCTATGCTAGTATTAAAATAATGCATGCATCAAATAAGGGTGACATAAAAAAGGGTTTATGTGATGAAGGGAGAGGATAACAAACCATGCAACAACTCATTGTTAAATTGATAGGATACTTCAACCATATCGGATGGCTAACTCGTACTGCTAATCGAGATTGTTGTGTACAAAAATATTTGGTTTCAATAAAATAATATCTAGCAATCGTTTCAAATTAATTCACAATCGTACAATCTGGGATGCATATATTTCCTACCAAGCAATATGGGGAAGGCTTACCTGTCAGGTTGCACTAATAGTGTTGTCTGGTCTTGAATATGGAAACATAACAATTGTTGCATAAACGATGCGGGAAATTGTTTTAATGAATCTTGTTTCTGACAAATGAGTTATATTATTTTTTCTTCCAGGTGGTGATTTAATGTTTAAGGTGAGGTGTCAACATGTTGATAACCTATGTTTAAATATAGGTACACATAGTACGCTAGAAATTAGGATATTGGGGGAGTGTGAGAACATTGGGACATTCATTTATGACTCATTTATAGGAGGTGTATATACTTTCATACTGATGGTTTCGTTGGTTTTGAATATACATGGAATTATTCATTGCTAACAATGTGTTGGGAGTAGTATTTAAAAGAGAAAACAAGAAATAATATGGCATAACTCGATTATGTATGGTGTACTTTTGGGTACAAAACAATTATCTTCTTGACTAAAGACAAGGTTAAGGTTGTTATTAAAACTTCAAATTTAATGTTGAAGGCCATACTATATTAACTATCAAAATCCTTCTTTACGATTGGGTGGAGGTCATATTTCCAGTGTTATTAAGACCTCTTATGGTAACAGATTCAATCACAAAACCCAAAGTTGTTGGTATTGTGAAGATGTATTATGCATGACTACCTATGTGTTATCATTTTCTCTCATTGTTGAAGTTTTCGTACAACCGCAAGATATATGAATAGGATTAGCTCAATAAAATCACTTAAATACTTTGACATGAATGGTATGGTTTCAGAAGTTGAATAGGTTCACTAATTCTCTATTCTCCAATTTACAAACTGATCATGGTTTGATTGGACTTACCTAAAAGTACTGTGAATAAATAATTAAAGGAATTTTTTGTGTTGACTTGATGCTATGTTAATAATATTAAAATTGTTTGAAAACATGTGGATAATGTACATGTAGTGCTTATGATGCTATGGACATTTGGTATTTTGTAAACATTGTACAGGTGGTACTGAGTACATGTGGTACATATGGTATTGTTTCAGATCCAGGTATTGCACGATGTTGGATGATGTTTATAGTTGTATGTGTGTGAAGCACACTATGTGTATGTGCACATGGTTGAGGAGAAAGCATTGGGTGGTTGTCTCCTATGGGAACCGATCTGGAGTGTGTACAGAATAAAGACAAAGGTGGAAGGTCAGAATTAATTAAAGGATAAGTATGAATATTTTATTTCACTTTTAGTATGCATGTGATTTATTATTTGGATCTATGATGATTACTTGTGATCTACGATTGGGTTTATGATGGTTATATGTGATTTATGATTTTGATGGTTATGGTTTGAGCTAGCCTGATGTGATATTTTTGTACATGTTGATTGGTCAAATGTTCTTGTTTGACCTATTGTGACTAATGAAGGGAGACTGCAGGAAGAAAGTGTCTGTCAAGAACACAAAAGTATTGGAAGAACATGCATTTATTCCTATTATTTAAATACAATGAAATTGAAAATTAGGAGTCATAGTTAAATGGCAGAAAGCATTAACCCGTAGTTACTCAAATAGTAGTATTGTTATACCAAGTTATGACATTAATTGTGGTAAACAAAATTGAGCTTTTTAACGAATCTGAAGTCTCTCACAAAATTTATTAAAACACACGTTATAGGTAGCAATTGAAGGAGATTTGCTGGTAGAACTTCTTTGTAACCTATCTATTAGAAGATATGATGCATGTAGAAAGGCCATGGGAACCTCTAGTTTTAGAAACGACTACTTGATAACGAGGAAATAAATTATAAGATGTAGAAATACACCAAGGACACTATGAATTTAAGCGGGGAGTATGTAACACCCCTCAGTTGTATGTAACATCTCATCGCTATCATGCCAGAAAAAAGCTAGACTGAATTGTAAAAATGTGAGTAAATATTTTATTACCAAACAAATAAAGATAATTTAAATGCTCCAAAAATGAGAAACCAAGAGATGAGATTCTTGCTAAATGAAATCCCATCGGTGAATGGGAATGGATAATTATTTCATGATAAGAACTATAAATCAAATTATAGATAAGATTAATAGATGGCAGATAAATATCCACTATCTTGATTACCTGGAGAAATATTTTATGTTTAAGAAAAACATAAAAGCCTCACGAGAGAGAAAGGCACACTTTTATGGGAAAGCCCTAGGCAAGTGGATAAAAAGATCCACAAAATTGGAACACCACTAAGGGAGACCATATTATCAAAGAGGGGATTAAATACCCATTGAAGAGATCAACAGGAGGCAGTTGATCAATAAGCAAGAACTCTCAGCTTGGGGGTGAACTAGAGGAAGTCACTTCTAGGTTGGGTGGTAGTGCTTGTCTTACAAAGTGACATTATTTAAGCTAATCTTGTTTGATTCAATTCCATAGGATGTTCTGTATGTTGGATCCTTACTCTTTACATTGTTGAATATTTCAACTTATGAGTATAATTGCCTCTGATACCCTCCTTTATCAAATTATTGAATACTTATGCATGTGATAGCTACTGAATATAAATTTAGTGATTGGAGCATAGTTGGTGGTTGTTAGTATTGTGTCAAGGAGGTATGTGATAGTATACTGTTGCGAAAAGTATTAAGAGGGGGGGGGGGGTGAATAAGTATTTTCAAATCAATAAATTTTTATTTCATATTTCGATTTCTATACACGATTTCATTGAAAGGAACTCACATGTATACAAAAATGTTCTTAGGATAACTAGAATAAATCTACTAGACTTATGTTTCAGTTAATTCATCATATCTTTTTCTTCAGGTAGTGCATCAATACTTTATTAAACAACAGATAAAAAGTAATCATGAGCTATAAGTACAAAATCAATCATGACACATAAGAAACACACGTGAACACTAGGATTTAAAGTGGAAACCTAATGCTTGAAAAAACAACATGCTTCTATCATCTCTGTCTTCTTTTTAATATAAAGAAAAATATTTTTACAATCCTATACTATTGCAGACTCATACCAATACACAGGCATGTACCTGTAGAAGGCTACAACCTTCATTTTTTTCTCCAGCTCCTATTGAAAGGGAGCTCGAACACCCTGATTTGGTCACCAACTACTACTCACAGGAAGCTTAGACTTCCTCACTGAACTACGTTCCATGGACTACATTTCATAAATTTTCACACTGGATCCAATAACAACACTTATGCTCAAAAAACAGAAATCAAACTATAACTCATCATTGTAATGCAATCATCAATCTCTTAAAAACTAAGTCAACCAATTAATGAAAACCAATCATTAATCTCTAACACAACTAAATCAACAAATCATTGAAACCCAATCATCAATATTTGACACAAGTGAATCAGCCAATCAATGAAACCCAATCATCACTCTCTGACACGATTAAATCAACCAATCACTAAAACCTAATCATCATCTCTAACACAATTTAATCAACCATTCAGTAAAAACCAAATCAACTGGAGCAGTGAGATCACTGTAACTAGTACGCAGATCTGAACCCAGAATATGGCATCAACACACAGATTCAACTGTAGTCCTAATCATTCAAATGAAAAAATTTATATTGTACATCACTTAAGGCAACTCATGTCCATACACGCTTTTGTGTTGAGAAACCCACGTATAGATCTTAATTTACTAAAAACTGAAAACTTGACCACTGTAATTCTCAATAGGGCACCAAATCATATGGAGGTCTACTACAATACTCTGAACCAATCACATAACTGTCTATGATACTCAATCACAATCAGAAAGTATTATTCAATCAATCAATAACCAAATCTAACTTCATCATTCAATCAATTCTACTTCAGACATTATCACTCAATCAAGATCAACATGAGGACATCATTATCAGACATCAGACAAGTAGCAACATTGATTAGGTTGAACAATCATTTATGAATAGAAACCCTTACTTTATATATGTGACTAGGAATAAGCGAACCTGCATGTATACACACTTTTCCCGATACCAACCAGCGTATAGATCTACAAATTTTGACTTAAAATTGTGCAACTCGTCAAAACTTCAGAAAGGCTTGGATCATAATATTTAGAGATAAAAAAATGCATTAGTACTTAGATCTAGTCAATCCATGAGGAGATCATACAATGCAAAGTCATTTTAGGTTTCATGATCTTGATCCATAATTATATTCACTGGTGCATAATTATTTCATATTTATGTGACAATTATGGCCCCTACAATGCAAATATACTTTACATTGAAGTATTCATAAAAAATCCTTTCACTTGCACACTTAGAAATTTTATCTTCATCTCTTTATATAGTCTAGCCCTTGTCCAATACCACGGGTCAAAACTACATTAGTGCCAGTGGTAATCTTTGACGAGATCAATATTCGTTATCACGCTCATTACTATGGGTCAATACCATGGTAAGGACCCTTGGAATTTAGAATACCATGATACACAAAAACCGTATGCTACTTTTCCTTACCAAACTCGTGTGTATACACAACTTGGCCTTGACGAACTTGCATATAGATTTTCAAATATTTACCTGTATCAAACTTTCTGATTCTGATATGTAAACATTTGACCCATCATTCTTGTATTTTGATCAATCATTCTATCACCTTTGAACTAACCTATGGATTCATCTAGTTACCATATACTTTTTCTGTTACAAGTGAGTTTCCATCAAAGGCAACACATGCATGATAATGCCAACATATACATGTGTGAAAATTCCTTTCTGTCTAATCAAAATATGGTCAACATCAACCATGTATGTTTGTGTGGATAGATAAGGGTCCATCGTGGTTGTACTCGCCACCTCTCATGCAACTTGATCTACATGAATCATCACAATAAGGTACGTATTACTCACATATATTCATTGGGAGGAGACTAGACTAATGTGACTATGATAGCCACCACTCATGCAAATAGACCTTAAACATTCAACCCTGAGACTTGACCAATGGGTCTCTACCAAACATTTCTCATGCAAACAAACGTTAGACATTCAATGGATGTATAACTAGAAACAAAGACCTTCATAACTCCTTGGATTCTTCCATGGAACTAATTTCATAATATACTTATTCAAATGAATGAATGTTCTAGAATGACTAATGTGCCCATATAGGTCCCAAGTGTTGGTCAGGTGGACCATAGGCTACTTCAATTTTGGCTTGCAAACTAGATTTTACCCATTATGTAATGGACGGGGTCGATCATATGACCCTATTTGAAGTTTCTGTATGGCTAGGATTTGGGTTGACCTTAGCATCTTTCATTTTGGCCTCATATGACCTTTTGAACTACACATATGACCTGGGAGTCATTGGTCCTCTAATGAAATCATCACACCACAACGAAGCCCATGATGGCTGCCACGTGTCATCTATTTTTGGACTTTCTGCTAATCAAAGTATGTCAAATCATCGTACTATGTGGAAGCCCTTGGTGGCACCATATCATTGAGATGACATCATCATGATGATATGTTAGGCTTACTATGAAATAGTGCCATGTTTCATTCATCAATAGGTCCACATCATCCTAAGAATAGATGTTTCCATATGTCATCATTCGGTTGGGTCGATAGGGTCGATTAAAAATCATGTCCTATCTCTCACTTCATATATCCTTTGATATGTTAAGAGTACCATTGATTGGACCAAAAAATGCATTCCATTTAATAAAATTAAAATATTACACAGGTGTGTGTGTCCGAGGCCATTTATTTTCTCTGTTAATGGTGGATCTTCTTTAAAGATGGACAATACTTAACATATTTATTATTTGAGTTTTCCCCCAAAACCTTTATCCCTAAATTGATACTGAAACTTCAATTGGACATAAATTCTTATCTAGGAGGATGTTTTCTGAGCATGATATATCATTGGAAAGGTATCAATGAGACCTACATAACCAAGCTATTTGTAGGAACTTTAGGACATCATAACTATACAAAAAATATAATAACTTTAAACACCATTAACTTCTCTTGATGATGACATATGAAATATCCCACTATCATATTGCATCATAAAGAGTCTCCCTACTACTTTGTTCATCATAGGTGGTACTTCTACTATCCCATACATCCTCTTTGATGTCAATGACATCTTGTTGTCTTCAAAAAATACAGTATGTGAATCAATCTCCCACGTTTTTAGTGACCAGAACAAAATTAGATATTGATGGTCATTGATGTGATCCAATCACAAAATCCCCCTTCATAAATGCCTTCCTATCTCAGTGTTAATATTTTTAATCTCTCTCTTCCTAATGGCTTCCTCTTTCAGTGACAATGTTAACATCAATGTCTAGAATCTCTCCCCCTTTGACAATGATGACAAAGGGTCACATATATCTATTGAAAATGGACATCCCAATCATATTTCATAAGTATTTGTCGATAGCCTAATTTTGGATGATCCTATGGACTATTGAGAAATATAGGGCATAGGGATGAGGTGATTTCTCTTAAATTATAATTGCTTGTGATGAAACTTTTCTTAGTCTTTTATTATCTTCTTTCTTTCTCTCTATTATGTTAATCTTTTCTATCATCAAAAAACTACCAAATCATAAATAAGCTGTAGGTGATTAGCCAAGTCCAAAACCTCTCCAACTTGAGACAAAACCCAAACAAATTCTTCTTCTTATAGAAACTTAAAGTGACGAATTCCAAGACCATGACCCTTGACTTATCAATTTCTCCAAGACCAAGTCACAAGACCATTTTTCACTACTTCTCCTTACTACCTAAGTCAAGACTGATCAAACTAAATTTCAATACTGCTAATTTTGATAGTATATTAAATTTCAACCCTCTTCCACAATCCTCCAATTCTCGGCCTGCGTGAAACTTCTACAATTTCTCTTGTGTGGCTTAATTTATGGAGCTTGATGGTATTTTCCTTCTTTTATTGACTTGAGGGATTCTCCTTGTGACCTCAGCTAGTGAGAATGTTGGTTTAGTGACATTTTGATACACTTCTTCAATGGTTGGTGTAACCCTACTATAGAAACCCTAATGTATGTCACATGTATAAAGAGAATAACCAAAAAATAATGCCAAAAAAAAATGGTTTCTTCTTCTTCTTTCTTTGCTAGATGAAAGGCTCCCATTACTCCTTTTCTTGCACTTCTTGTTGTATTTCATATTATTTATTGATTGGTTTCTCAAATGAGGTTGATTCCTCACTATATATAGTGAGTTTCCCATGAAATGAGCTGACTTGTGCAAATGAGTATGCCAACATGATCTTAGAATGATCTCCATTTCCTTTTGAGGGATGACCTGAAGGAGTACTTGTGACAAGGTGTTGGAGAGTCAATGAATCAAATAAATTCTCTTTTTACAATATGTAACATGTCCAAATTGTCCTTCAATACATGAAATTAACTCGCTAGACTTTAGGACTTGATGACCAATCCTAATAGCTCATAATGGGAGCTTCATTTATAAATTTTCTTGAGCATGAAACCGATGAATCAAGCATTAAAAATTAATTTTATTTTTCTTCTTTACATCAATTACATAAAATCATTATTACACATGTCATTATGAAGACCGAAGCTAGTTACATATTTCAACATTCCCTCTTAACTAGCGAGGTATTCATAATCCATACAATGTACTTGTACATTCTCAATTGGAAGAATTCTCATAAGAAGATTCAGATTGGTAACCCATTTGTTTAGCATCATATCATCTATAACTATCACATAGAAATTCCTTGACTAATAACTCTATCTCTCCACAAGATCACATCATAATGTTGGCAATACCAATGATTTATAGATACCCTCATCATTATCTCTCTTGGAACCTACCCTAGTCGGGTTCTCTGAGAGTATGTTCCATGAGGACTATCCTTATCTTGGATTTCTAGTCCTCAAAAAATATTGGTCCTCTATGACTACTCTCATCTTGGATGCCTTACCACATCCTAAAAGAGTATCAAATTCCATATGCTTACCCAATCCTCCATTGTATCTTCCCAAGTGAAGATAATAATGATGTTTCTATTTCTCCCTCTCAACTAGGGAGTATATATCCATTCCATTAAGAAACGTACCCATTCATATAAAAGGAATTTATCCAAGATCCCTCTTATTCAAGGACTTTACCAAGCTCCCTCTTAACGAGGGACTCACTTCCATAAGCTCTTTAGGTGGAGATTATGGGACAAGGAACTACTTGTACAACTTCCTCTTTCGATGTTATGAACTTCTTCTTTAATATGAAGCCTACATATTTTGGGACTTCTTTGTAGGGAATAGACCATCCATCACTTTCATGAATCATGTCAACCATTTCATATTTGTCTTCATCGAAAAGTGATCATTAGTCCATATCTAGTTTTCATTTATGCCTTGCTTCCCTCTTCATTTCATTTTCCTTAAGGACCTTTCATCCTGTCACATGATCAATAGTTCTAGAAGACATCCACAACTCTCCCCTTGGTATCTCTACATAATCCCATCTAGATATTGTTCAAAAAAAAAACATTATATCAAAATTACTTTTGTGATGGTCTTTCATCATGACATCTCATTGTTTGCATCACAATCTTGCAAATATATTGACACATATCCAAAAATATATATCATGCCAAGGGTCTCTTTCCTTTTCAGACTTCATATCTTTCCCATGGAGATATCATTGTCAAATATTTTAGTCCTTGGATGTTGATTGTCTTCTCCATAGTTGCATTTTTCATGATATTTTCCTTTCTTCCTTCACACATTTTTTTCTAGGAAATTTTAATTATAGTTTCTCATTTTTTTTTCAACCACATCATAGTTCATATGAGGATATATTATGTTGAATTCATATTGTGAATCATGCCTTCCTACAACCTACCAAAGGTGGAGATCATTTTCTTTTGATCATGCTCTTAAGGTAGATAATTCATTCACGATATTTGCAACCATATGGAATGACTTAATTAAATATATGCATACATACCTCATTTCTCTCTTTAGGTCATCTATACTTCCTTTAGTAGTTTCCTTTATTGAAAGAGCTCAAATCATATTGAACTTACTTGTATGTTATGACATCATACCTTTATTCCATGTGTCCCATAAAAGGTCGAGTTCTTAAAACACTTGCTCCTTTCAATAGGTGAACATTCCAATGAAGATTCCAGTTGAGCATCTTGATTATCCTTATCTAGCAAATTCTCCTGTGGAATGATGTATGATGAGATTTTTATACTAGGTTACTTTCTTCTTTCCATAAGTGCTACTTATGCTTCTAATGAGGTTATCAAGAGATATATATTTCTATCGGTGGCATCCACAGACTTCTATTTCACCCATCTTTCATACTTCATATAAGATAATTTCATGTGATCTTTCCTTAATCATATTCTTCTATGATTCCATTATGCATCATATCACACTTATTAGTACTTCCTACCATGATATATATACAACATAACAACTTGAAAACGTAAACTTGAAAAGGACTATGTGAGGAATACTATCTCAATTCTAGTGGAGATATTTTACTTCCTATTTCTTCTATTTATTATTTTTAGCTTCCTCCACTTCTTTAGTGATATGGGCTTCTACTCTTCCTCTTTTGATGTTTTCCTTCTTGAGTTTAGGACAATGTCTCTTATAGTGCTAATATTATTGACATCCATAAAAACGAACCTTTTCCATGTTCTTCTTTCTTTTCCTAAGACAAAATTTCCCAAACTTCCCTTTTCTCTTTGGCATAGAAGAATATGCTCGAGTTTGCTCATTTGGTACTACATCAAATTTTGGTTTCAACCTGGTCTCCTCTATTTCACATAGTGACCATAGATCCTTAAATGGAGAAGCTTCCTTCTTCCCATAAATGCTTGTTCTAAAGTTACCCCATTCCTCAGGTAGTGCATTAAGTACTATGGTCATCAACTCTTTGCCAAACATAATTTCTCCCAAACCTTAGAGTTGATCCCTTATTTCAGATATCATCATAAAGTATGAGGCTATTCCTTCTTCTTTTGATATCCTCAGCTTGTAGCATTCTTGTCTTAACGATATGATTTCTACTATAGTGCTTATGGAAACCAACTCTACAAGTTTGTCATAAATTTCTTTTCAAGTTTCAGGTTTAGATATATATGGAATGAGGGGATCCTTGATGTATTCTATGAGAATCCCTTGAGCCCTTACTTCTCTTTTCATATACCTTGTGAGTGCTTGTGCATCTTCCTTTTGAGGTTTGGTGATTGAGCCCTTAACATGATCCATGAACTCATTTTCTCAAAGGTTTAGATGTGTCCTTTTCTTCCATGCAAGGAAATTTGAAGCCAAAACCAACTTATTTCTTTCCTTGTAAAACAAAATTTTGAATGATTCAAATGTTGACATAAATATACTTACTTGTGAAGATTATCCTTCAACTTGCTACCTCCTTGAATTTGATATAGATAATAGAAAAAGTCTCCTTGATGAATATGGTTTTCTTCAAGAGTGATACTTGGCTCCAAAGGGAGGGAGATCACTTTCAATCCTTTCATGATGATGACAATGTACTTATCTAGCTCGTTGATGAGTTGACTTTGATTTATAGGAATCTTAAACTTGAGTAGAGGTATAGTATTTGTGGTCACTTTCATTGATCTTGAGTGAGGATCCCAAGGATGCTTCTAGTGTATACTTCTTCCTTCATCGATCTAGGGTTTTGACACATTTCTTCAAGATGATAATGAAACCCTTTCTTTCTTAGATATGAGAGGATCTTCTTGATTCTTTGATACCCTTTATTCATTTCTAGAACTTTAGTCTTTAAATTCTTGAGAATCCCTTATTGAGCTTCCCTTCCTTAACTTGTCACCTTAGCTCTGATACCATGTTGAGAAATTTAGGGCATATGGATGAGGTGATTTCTCTTAAATGATAACTACTTTTGGTGCAACGTTTCTTAGTCTTTTATTATATTATTCCTTTATCTTGAGTATGTTAATTTTTTCTGTCGTAAAATAGCTACCAAATCATAAATAAACATGACACAATAGACAAAAAATGTAGCCAGTCAACTAGGGTGAAAAATCAAGAGAATTCTTCTTCTTATGGAAACTTCAAGTGAAGAATTCGAAGACCAAGACCCCTGACTTAACAACTTCTTGAAGACCATGTCACAATACCATTTTTCATTGCTTCTCCTTCTTACCCAAGTCAAAAATAGTCAAACTGAATTTTAGCACTAATAATTTTAGATAATCTAAAATTTAAGCACTCTTCCATAGTCCTGCAACTCTCGTCATCCCTTAAACTTCTGCAATTTCACACGTCTAGGATTATTGATGGAGCTTGATGGTATTTTTCTTCTCTTCTTGACTTGAGGTCTTAGGCTTGTGACCTCCACTACCAATAATGTTGCTTTAGCGACATTCTTATAGGCTTCTTCAATGGCTAATGTAACCCTACTACAGAAACCCTAATCCATGTCACATATGCTAGGAGAATAACCCCAAAATAGTGTCAAAAACACTTTGGTTTGTTCTTCTTCTTTCCTCTCTAGATAAGAGGCTCCTATTACTCCTTTTCTCGCACTTATTATTGTATTTCAGATGCTTGATCGAGTGGTTTCTCAAGTGATGTTGAGTCCTCACTATATATACTGAGCTTCCCATGAAAGAAGTTGACTTGTACAAATGAGTAGGACAACATGCTCTTCTAGAATGATCTCCATCTCCTTTTGAGGGTTGACCTAAAGGAGTACTTGTGACAAGGTCTTGGAGAGTTAATGACTCACACAAATTGTATTTTTACAATATGTAACATGCCCAAATGGGCCTTGAATGCATGGAATTGACTAATTAGACTTTATGACTTGATGAACAAAATTAATATCTCACAATTGGAGCTTCATTTATACGATTCCTTGAGAATGAAACTTGTGACTCAAGGATTAGAAATTAATTTAGTTTCTCTTCTTTACATTAATTACATAAAATCATGATTACACATGTCATTATGAAGACCAAACCTAGTTACATATTTCAAGATGGACTTGACTAAATCATGCTTCCTTCCTATTACAATGTTATTATTTTGACAATCTCCCCTTTATACTATGATTTGACTTGTCATAATTGTTTTGATAATCCCCCTAATACCATGATTCCATTTCTTTTTCATAATTCTACTTGTACTCCCCCAAATACCATGTGATTTCGTGATCTATGTGTTCTACTACTCATGATTGATCTTAAAAATATTCTCCTAAGATAATGTTTCCATGATTTATAAGTAATTGTCGTTCATGCATTCTCCAATTTATTTTGAAATATCCCTGCTTAAGTACTTTTACTTCTGACATATTTTCATCAAATTGTAGTCCACATACTAATCTCAGACATATATTTTCTTCTTCATGTTTTGATTTTAAAAATAATGCCCTTGAAGAACCCTTCACCAAGGGATTAGATCTAAGAAATAAGGCCTAATCAATGTCCTAAACCTCTTCTCCATCTACCAACATTTATAGGATGTCCTTTATTGTACCATCTAGAGTTAAGTTTGAAATATCATACAATATGAACTTCATTGTGACATATGTGGGATTAATATGGTGGTATTCATTCAATGACCCTCTAACATATCACTGGCATTTGTGGCATACTAAAAAATACGCTTAATTTAACTACATATTGGAAAATATCTCTAAAAATCACATTATTTAACACCCTACATATATGAACCCAATACATCTGCCCAATTAGAAAATCCCCTACTTTCACTATATATTGTAGTCATTCATTTTCTCATTAACACATTTTATACCCCTTTATATTTTTTCATTAACCTTGGGTTCCATTTTTTATACTTACCAATATAAAAATCCTTTACAACCTATTATATGCTCAATATATTATGTCTTTTTTTCCTCAATATATATCCCCCAATATGAAGATACATGGTATAGTATTTCTCCCCCTATGAAGCCCCCATAATAATTCCACATTGGTCTTGAATACTTCTGGAAATAGTTGGGGAAGTATCTTTGTATGACCCACATGAATCCATCTAGGTATTTAATCATATCTTCTACACCTAACTTCATCATTGACTATGCAATCCTATGCATTGTGTGCAAAATTTGTGTATGAGAAACAATAACCAAAGAACTTATTTTGATACCTAGGAATAGAAGGAGATATCGACCTTCTAGATTTATTTCTTGGAGGATCCGTGTTTCCATGTACTTCAATACTTGCATGATTAATGTCAATCTGTTATGAAACCAGCTCACAAAATGATAGAAAAGATAGATCAATGCCTTAGAATTCAACCTCTTCGATGGGGCAACCTCCTTTACATTACATAAATGAACAATTCTTGGATGATTCAAATGACAAAACCACCTTTCTATATGTATGAGTCTAAGGGGTCACAATATAACCAAGCCGATCTAACAATAATAATATAAAGGCACAAAAATAATAACAATGCGATTCTATGGGGCACAATAATAACAATATGGGGACAATGGGGGCACAACAATAACAATAAGGCATAAAACAACAATAGTAATGTGGGAATCACAAGTATTATAGGGACCTAACATGCCCCTCTCCTTCAAAAAAGTGTTGTCGTCAATGTTTGAGTAGTTCTAGATGCTTCTATATAAAACTCTCATCCTCCCATGTGGAATCTTCAATGGGTAACTTCTTCCACTTCAAGAGATACTCTGAAGTTGATCGATTTCGTAGATATTGAGTTCTTATTTTTTTGACTGCTTCAGGTTCCGATATGATTTTTCCTCCCTCATCAAGTTCTGGCAATATTGTTGGAATTGGGATCTTCAACAACTTTTGAATGAGTTCCCACCCTGCTTCACCATTCTTCCATTCATCACTTGCTTTGTTTATCAAACTTGGTTGGACAATTATGCCAAACTCTACCATTTCTGCAACCATATGTTCAATTTCACTCGTTTGGGCATATGGATATCTATAAGGCCTATTGTTTTGAGGAACACTTCTTGAAATCAAATGAATAGCATGATCATGATCATAAATATGTGGGAGACCTTTGGGAGTCTCAAATAGCTTGGAATGATCATCCAAGAATTTTTGGAGATCTAGAGAAATAGATGATTTCGATGTAGGAACCATTAGTGAACATAATTGTGCAATCAAACCTCATTATTCTTTCTTTAGAAGCTTTGTCATTTCGTTAGAGTTGATTATCTTTCATAGTTTCCATCTGATACCCCTTAATTTAACTTCCGCTCATTCCGAAGAAAATTTCATGAAAAGTTCTTGAAAATTAAAAGCTATTGTACCCAAGGATTGTAGCCATTGGACTCCTAGTACAACATCAGCACCACACATTGAAATTGAAAGCATTGGGCTATTCAATACATATTCTCCCATGGATAGCTTGATATTATTACACTTCCCAGAGCCTTTTATGGTTCCTCCACTTACAACTGTCACTTGACACTCTGGTGTTAGATATAGGAAGCAATTCAATTCCTTGGCTATCTTATAATGAATAAAATTATGGCTACTACCCCAATGAATCAACATTATTAGCTTTTACTTCTTGATGTGTCATTATATCTTTATTGTTTGAGGAGTGGTAATTTTGCCCAATGCATTACAAGATATGGTTAGATTCATTTCTTCTTTCTCTAGGGTTGGTTCCTAGTGAGTATCCTTTTCTTTTGATGTTTCTTGATACTTTTCTTCCTGATATTTCACTACTTGAACCTTCTTATTCTTGATATTTCCTTCTATCTTGAGAGATTGAGGAGTGGTAATTCCTGCCATTGCAATACAAGATATGGTCGGATTCATTTATTCTTTCTCCATGATTGGTTCCCAGTGTATATCCTCTTCTTTTGACGTTTCTTGATCCTTTTCATCATTAGGAGGCCTCTCTTGTAGCAGCTTTGTCCCACCTTCCTTCAAACCTTCCATGTATTCCTTCAAATCTTCCATGCCTTTCTTCCAATATTCTTTCATCCCATCAATATCAGCTTCCATGGCATAGATAAAACTATTTATCTTTTCCTTCTCTAGAATGTCATTTACCCTTATATTCAATTTTTGGAAGTCCTCAATGTGATCTGCCATTGAACCCTTTTGTTTGAGATTTATCAATTGGCTAAAGAAGGGGTTTCTCTTTGTATCCTCATAATGTGCTATCATTTCCTTGTGAAAATTGACCACATGACAAGTGGTTTACGAGAACAAAGCCCTTTATACCACAAAAATTATTTGGTTCTAAATAATTAGAGTAATATGTACCTTTTGTAGCAGTGGTACACCATGTAGATCAAAATATTACTCCATTTGTAGCATCAAATTTACCATATCCCTGCCATCAAACTTCATCATCTCATTTTTCTTGATTTTAGGATCTCAATCTTGAAACAAATGTAACTCTGTAATTTGCGATCTTTAAGTTTTGAAATTTTTTCCTGTGATAGATCTCTAAGTCCTCTTTCTAAATATGCAAGTTTGATCACAATTGGATTCCCGAAGAAAGATTTATTCCCAATATCCCTTGATGACCTAATTATAGACTACTTCAGTAGAGTGAATTTGTGCGATGTTCCACGCGTCACTGTTTTTACCTTAGGTTCTGAAAATTATAGAAAATCCAAATATAGTCCGTCCTCTTTCTATAAATTCTTATGAAATTTCAGTTTGACGTTGACAAAGAAAGTTATGATGAGTTTCCCAAGGTCACATGTTTAGGATGTAATTCCAGAGTTTGTAGAAACCGTAACTTCCTCAGATTATGTATTCGAAAATATAATGAGACAAGATCTAAAATTGGGAGCCGAGGTTTAGATTGATTTCTTCTCAAATGGGTTTTTGATTTAGTGTCTAAAACTTTGTAGCAAAAGAGCTATAGCGAAAATTCCATGATGATTGGTTTTAGATGAAATTCTAGAGCTTGCACAACCCTAGCTTCCTTAGATCATATCTCTAAAGATATAGCGAGACAAGATTTGAAATTCAAACCCAAGGTTCAAATATATTTCATCTTAGATGGGCTTTGTTTTTAGCTTCTAAAACTTAGTAGCGAAAAAGTTATAGTGACAATTCCACAATGACCTATTTTAGAGTAGCGAAATCCTAGAATACAAAACTCTGATACCAAATGTTATGAAACTAGCTCACAAAATGATAGAAAATATAGATTAATGCCTTAGAATTTAGCCTCTTTGAGGGGGAAACATCCTTTACATTACACAAATGAACAATTCTTGGATGATTCAAATGACAAAACGTCCTTTCTATATATAGGAGTCTAAGTGGTCACAATATAACCAAGCCAACCTAAAGATAATAATATAAAGGCACAAAAATAACAATAGTGGGATTCTATGGGGCACAATAATAACAATATGGGGACAATGGGGGCACAACAATAACAATAAGGGATACAACGACAATAGTAATGGGGGAATCACTAGTATTATAGGGACCTAACACAATCAATGCTTCTGATGAGCCATACTCATTTGTTGATATTCTACATTCATTGACTACCCTACATTATTTCTGCTTCAGGATCCTTTTTATTTATTTATATTCTTTGATTCTACCCTTTCTTGGAATTATCTTGAGTTCCATTAAAGAGAACATTTTTGGCTTAGTGCATGACTTTCTTTAGATCTTCAATATGGTTTCTTTGGGATGCTATGTATTTCTGATCAATCTTATTAGGATGATCTCCATTTGATGAGCTTGAGGGACCATTGTGCTTTGGTGCTTCATAATTTTCTTGATAACCAAGACCTATCTAAATAACCGAGAACCTATACATTTTGAGAATGTTTTACACCCCTAGTACTTTTCCTTTTGAAGGAATGGATATTTATATCTTATTGTGATTATTATTTAAACTTAATTGTCATGGAGGTGAGGATTGGAATTGATAGATTATGTAATTAAGTTTTATATTGTGAATATATTGTTTTCTTCGCAAGTGTATGGAAAAGAACACATGAGTAAATAGAAACTTCCTGCTATACTAGAATGTTGTTAAGTGATCAAGTCCACATGGAGGACCTTCCCAAACCTTCCTTCTAAAAATTCCAGGAGAAATTAGTATACAAAGCATTTATACAAATTCTAAACTGAAATATCTTGAAAAAATATCAAGATTGGTTTTACAAATATCTCAAATTGTTTTACATTAACAGAAATGAAATAAAGGACACTAAAAACTAATGAATCTATTTGGCACTATTTTTATTGATTTATGGTGATAAAAGAAGAGAAATTCGAACTTTATAGCAACTCTTAATTAATGATAAGGCATCCTAGTCACTAACTGCATCCTTTCTTTGTGCATTTTGCCCCAACAATTCTGCAAAATTAGGGTCCAGTGATACCATCTCAATCCGAGATATATATGGAAAACATGAAATATTTTATTGTATATAAGAATGTTTCTAAGATAAACCTCTCTCAGTTTCCCAAAATTCAGCTCCCAATGTTCACAATATTCTCTGCAAAACGATGTCAAAAGAATGGCTTTACACAATCAAAAAAATAGGCCGTGAAAACATGCACTTATCTCACTTTTGGTAATACCTGTGTAAAAAGGGAGATAGGTTTTTGTAGCTTATCCTTTTCGGAACACAAACCTTCTCTTGTTTATCAAAATTCATCTTGGATTGGCCAAACTAGTTTCTGAAAAGATATGACTTAAACAGGAAATTTCTGAAGAATGTACCATTTCTGCTCTGGTTTCATCTTTTAACCTTAAATTTCTTCTAACTGTTTTTCACCTTTACTTTGGATAAATTCATTGTTTTTTATGAAATTATTTTCATCTCCTTTTAACCCTTACTACCTCCATGTTTAGTTTTACTGTTTACTTTTATTGCTATGTTATTTCATCTATCTTCACTTTGACATGAATCTGTATGCTTTGTAACTGTCTTCCCTACTATTTTTCTTCATGCTAGCTGTGGAGTACTAAAAAGGTATGTTTTTGATGATCATTTCAGTGGATTTTTCAGTAGAACTCGTAAACCTTTTTGCATCATGAACTTGGAAAATGATAAAGAATTATAACAAAACATGTGAGATTAATATGCAAGACTTAACCGCTGACAATTGTCATTCCCTCATGCAGGAAGGGGTGAAAACAAGGAGTTGTTGTTCCAAAGGAAAGGACAAGGATGAGGTAACTTCTGTCCCTTTGACGGGATACCGAATGCAAACAAGGCTAAGCAGATCAAAGCAAATCAACCTTGAAAAGGAGGTGAAGACACCAGCTCGCCGCAGGAGGGACTGATGCTTAGATCAGATTACTAGTTACGTGTGCTGTGTGTGTATATGGTTTCCAAGCGTTGTTCCATAACTTATCAGTAATCAGTGTTGTTCCATTAGTGTGTGTTGTTTGATCTGCCTTAAGAGTGAAAGATTGCTGTTTGATTACGATTAATGCATTTGAGCTAGTAGATTAGGTTTGATTACTGCTTGTGAGACTTAGTTGTTTAGCTGCTGTTCCTTTTAAGAATTGTTGTTCCATTTCAGAATTGCTGTTCCATTACAGATTTGTTGTTCGATTTCATATTTGTCGTTCCATTTTCTTATCTACCGTTCCGTTTACTAGCATTTGTTGTTTTGGTGTGGGAGATGATCTAAGGCTATAGTGAGCCTCGACATTTAATGTCTGGTTCCCAGATCTGTGGTCCGTTCTCTAATTTCCTTTCCATCAGTTTCCAAAGGGATGGGTTATCGCTACCGAACCCTTGACTGATAAGTTGCCTAGTTTTCTGAGTGTGTGATTTACTCTTTTGAAGTAGCTTAGTTGTAGACAAGCATCCGTTTACTCTTGTATTTTTGAACGCTGTACTACTAGCATTACTGTGACAAATGATAGCCTCAGACTGAGACACTCTTTGAAATGACAAAACGCTCCCGGATTGACATATTAATGTGAGGTAATTAGAGGTGAAAGAGACCCTTTTTATAGCTCTACATTTTGGCGTCGTTGCCGAGGAAAGAGTGTAGCCATTTGTCCTTTTTTGCAGAGTAGTGTACGAACTTGCTAGGGAGGAGTTGGATTTTAAAAATAGAAGGTAAGAACCTGCGTATAGAGCATGTAAAAGCCCTGCTCCTCTGTCCGCTTTCCTAACAGATTTGCTATTGCTTTGTTTGAATAGAATTTAGTAGTTCATTTGAGTGCATGACTAAGCAGAAAAAACCAGAAAAAAATACCAAACCTCCACCCAAGCCTGAAAAAGCTAAGGGGCCGGTGACCCTTGGCCAAACGACCTTCATAGATGAAATCTACAAGAAAGCAGAATCTCAGCCATCAGTAGGACCCAGGAAAATCATTTCTAAGCAGCCTACTAGTTCCCTTCAGGCCACAGGATCACCATCTGTAGCCTTTGCTGAGGTGCATAGTCAAACTAAAGAGCAGGACTTTCAAGAAATTGAAAATTCTACTCCAGAACTATTGCAGGAAGGGAATTTCAGCAATCTTTGTGAAGGAGAAGGAGAAACAGGGGAAACCGAGGAACCAAGATCTCCTATTGGAACAAATCAGCCATTAAATAGCCCAGACAAGGGGAGTGCTGCAAAAATCATTGTTGAAGGAACCCAATCTCCTCAGACATCAGGCATTCTCATTATCCCAGATAGAGGAAGTGCTATTAAAACTATTCTCAACCTAGGAATACCCTCCTAGATATCCCAGAAGGTTATTGGCATATATTCGACCCTATGGCTCAAAATCAGCCAAACACTCAAACCTCTACATTACAATACCCTATAGTGGATTCTACAGCAAATGCGCTTATGAAAGCAATCCCTCTTCAACATATCCCTACATTTCACGGCCTCACATCGGAAGACCCAGATGCATTTTTATTTCAATTTGATGTGTTGTGCAGGGGATATGATTACACCACTGACCCCTAGAAACTGAAATTTTTTCCCTCTACATTAAAAGGGGCTGCTTTAAGATGGTTCATGGGATTAGGTGGTGGGGTTATAAATAACTGGGATCAAATGAAAGAATCTTTCCTAAAAAAATATCAGGATTATTGCAGGTCTAGAGAACTGAAGGACGAAATATTCCAAATGACAGCTAGACCGAATGAAACATTAGAGGAGTATGTGGAATGTTTCCAGTACAATCTACAAAGATCTCCTTATGCATAACTACCTTTACCTAATAATGTGTTAAAAACTACATTGATAAGGGGCATGAAGGAACAATGGATCGAAACATTAAACATCATGGGAAAAGGGGATATTTATCAAGAGAATTTTGCTGACATTATTTATTTATGTATCAGGAGCTCGAGAGGTAGCACAAGAGTAAAACCGACAGAACATGATCAGTTTGTAAGAGATAATAAAATTTCAACAGAAGGAGTAACACGGGTAGAAATTGGAAATTTATTGGAAAATTTTAAAACTGATATTCTGGGGACACTAACTACACAAATTGATATTATGCAGGCTAAATAGAAGCAAATGGAGGCAGAATAGAATTTGGCGATCTTTTGCCCCCGATGCAGGAAAAAGCATAGTCACAAGGAATGTCCACTGGATACAGTCCAAACATGCGCCATCTGTACAAAAGATCACCTTACAGAGAGCTGCCCCTCACTTCCTGGATTGAAAGCAGTATACAAGGAAGCGGAAGAAGAACCAGAATCGGTGTAGTTGATCAACCAGCGCCGTCAGTGGCAGCCGAGACAATCTGGTATGTTTTCAGACCCAACTTCTTCTTTTCAGCTCCCACAATATAATGCTCAACAATATAATATGTGGCAAAGTCAATCCCAACCTCCGTTTCCAAACTAGTCACCACAGTCATTTCCTTCTTCAAACCCGTCGCTGAATTAGGCAAGCCAATCTCGTTGGAGGAATTTCCCTTATACTCCACCATATTGGCAAAGTAGCCCATACCCTCCATAATGGACTCCCCCTACTTCACAAAGTTCAGCCTGGCAGACAAACTGGCAGAGACCGATGCATCAGCCAGTAGGAACTATTCCGCTCCCTCAACCTACACTGCCAGCCTTACAACAAAATCCCCAGTCTAATCTGAGACCACAACTCCCAGCCCAACCCAACCCCAATCCAAATAACAGACCGGTCCAATCTCTCCAAATTATGGAATCACCAGAAATAGGACCCGACCTGAGGGAGGGTAATGATCTTTAGTTAAGATCTGGACGTATTATTGAAACTGAGGGAGATAAAACAGTTCATATTGAAGATCAGTTACCAAGAGAACATCTGTTGCAACAAGAGGATGTGAATAAGTCGCAGACTCATAATCAAGCAACCACATCCTCTCGTCTGTTCCCAGAATGATTAGTCATGCCTCGACCTTTACAATATCCTGACATTCTGGGAGAGTTACAAAATCTGTACATAAAAATTCCATTCCTCCAAGCCATTCAAGACATTCCCATATACGCAAAAACTATCAAAGAATTGTGCATAAAGAAACCAAGGAGGAATATAACAAATAATCCAAGAATCCAAGTAGTCGGCACTTTATCTGATTTACTATCAGGGAAAGAAACATCCATTAAATATGAAGAACCAGGAAATCCAATTCTAACTGTTCAAATTTATGGTCAAACCCTGTCTAATGCCTTAGTTGATCTAGGAGCTGCAATTAATATTTTAACAACCACTACTTGCCAAAAGCTTGACATTACATCTGTAGAACCGACATCTACTTTGCTAGAATTGGCTGACCGATCTGTGGTTAGGCCGGAGGGTACTCTACATGATGTCATGGTCTCTGTTGATTCCTGGGAATACCCAACCGATTTCCTGATAATCAATCCAAAAACCCGACTTGATGGACACCTGTTGATTTTAGGTAGACCTTGGCTTGCCACTACCGATGCTTACATTGGCTGCTGGCAAGGAAACATGACCATAACCAAAGGACCAAATATCAAGAATTTAGTTCTATATCCTCCAGCGCAGCCAAGTGTCACAATAATTAAAACTAATAAGCACCTTGTATCATACCTTACTGATAACATTAGATCTCCATTAACTATACAAGAGGCACTTGATTTTAAAAACCAAACCGAAGATGATGCCATTAATAATTTCATTAGCCAAACTAGATCTTGCACACAGTGTCACATGATAGAAGCAGCATTTGATAATGAATTAGAAGAAGATCCTTTGAAAGATACACATGATCAAACAATACCTGTTACTTCTGTTGCAAATAATAAAATTGTGGAAATTGAACCGGGAAAAACCTTAAACATTAATGCCAACTTCACACCTGAACAAGAAATGAAGCTCATCCAGTTGCTAACAAAATATAAAAAAGCATTTGCATGGGATTACCCTAACATGAAAGGAATCGACCCCCAGCTATGTACACACCACATTTATATAGAAAAGGATGCCAGACCTATTCGTCAACCTTAAAGAATACTTAATCCTCATCTAAAAGATGTGGTAAAACCTGAACTTCAAAAACTTTTAGATGTCAATTTTATTTATCCTATCTCTGATAGTAAATGGGTCTCTCCACTTGTGGTGGTAACAAAAAAGAATGGGAAATGGAGAATCTGTGTGGATTACAGGGAGTTAAATAAAGCAACACAAAAAGACCACTTTCCTCTCCCATTCATAGACCAAGTATTAGATACTCTAGCAAGAAAGAAATTCTTTTCTTTTCTAGATGGCTTCAGTGGATACAATCAGATTCAAATTGCCCCTGAAGACCAAGACAAAACTACTTTTACTTGTCCTTGGGGAATATTTACCTATCGAGTTCTACCTTTGGGCTTATGTAATGCTCCTGCCACATTCCAAAGGGCTATCCTTAGTATTTTTGCAGATTTAATAAATGATGGACTTGAAGTATACATGGATAACTTTACACCATATGGAGATGACTTTGATCTAGCATTAGACACCCTAGAAAAAGTCCTACAACGCTGCATTTCTACCAGGCTTTGCTTAAGCCACGAAAAATTCTATATGATGATGATTGAAGGACTTATCCTAGGACACTATGTTTCAGCAGCTGGCATTTAGGTAGACCCAGCCAAAATCCAAATACTTTTTCTTATTCCCACTCCTACTACTCAGACAGAGGTACGCAGTTTTCTTGGATTTTCTGGTTATTATAGGCGATTTATAGAACATTATTCGCACATTGCTGCACCTCTATATGCACTAACTGGTAACGTTGATTTTCTGTGGATAGAAAAATGTGAACGTGCTTTCAAAGATCTGAAGAAGCTTGTATCCATAGCCCTGTGGAGCGATAAAAAGGTGTTTTGTGAACTCCTAATTACCTCACATTAATTATCAACCCAGGGACGACTTTTTATTTCAAGAGTGTACTCTGTCTGAGGCGGCTATTTACTTAAGAGTAATGTTTTGCAGTATAGTGCTTAAAACCCAAAAGTAAATGAATGCTTGAAACAAAATCTAATTGGAACAGCAAGAAACTAAATCATTCGTTCAAACAACCATCAATCGAGGATATAGTAGCAATAACTCATTCCTCTAGAAATTGATGAAGGAAAAGGAATTAGAGTATGGATCGTGGATCTGGGAGCATAATAGCGTCTGCTCTGTCTCACGACAGCCTTGATCCTCCTCCCACTCTAAAACAGTAAATGCAAGTAAATGGAATGGAAATTAGAGCATGGACCAAAGATCTGGGAGCTAAGCAGCGACTTGCTGACTCACTACAGCTTTAGACCTTCTCTCACACCAAAGCAATAAAGGCAAGTATATAAATCAGCAGAAAGTAAAACGGAACAGCGAAATGGAAATGGGACAGCAATAAATGATACAGCAGTAAAATGGAACAACAATAATCAAATGGAACAACAGCAATCAAATGGAACAACAATCCTTAATGAATTATGAAACAACAACTATCACCCGTATGTACATGATTTACATTAATATAGCAATCTGAGAGTATCGAATGATATGATTACGTTTCTGAACAAAGTAATATTGTCTTCAAGCCTCGCAAATACTTATTTTATATGAATCCAATGATGATAACATTTATACAAATATCTTGCTATGGAAATAGATGCAATTCAAATAGATTCACTTCGCGTAATACAGAGACATGAGTTAAAGAACTTATTCAGATTCAGATATTAAGTATAAAGCATAGTCTATCATATGAAAGATATATCAGATTGCTGAAACAATAGAAATGAGCAAACCAAACACAATTTACCACATAACAATACAACGGCAAGTGTCCGTTGGAGCCGGGCCCGTAGCTTCCAATGGCACCGCCGTAACTTACTTCAGATGCAGGGACGAATTGAACACCAAATCCTTTATATTGATTGCATTAACAAAAGTGTACAAAATCAGATCTTACAAAAGCTCAGTGATCAAAATCGTTCTGAGTTTATAATTATAATAACAGTCGTCCTTTTTTCTCCCTTGCCCTCTGATCTTTGGTTTCATTAAATAGAGAAAGATCAGAGCATAGATAATTACAATCATGATTTCTCTTACAAATTTAGGTTGATTCTAACCCATTGATCAACAAGAACAAGGCGGATTTGGGTTTGTAGCTAAGATTTGGAGGGCGGCCGCAACAGCAAATCTCAGAAAATTGTGCTCAAAGAACCCTGCGTTTCTCCCTGTACAGACCGAATTTGGGCAAAATGTTCTTCATGAAGATAATTGGGCCCGTTCTGGACAAAACCCATGTTCCGGATTTTCCAAATTCGTCCTCATTTGCTCAGAATCTCAACCGCAAAATTGTCACTCCTTAAACCAGCGAATTTCTGAGTTGGCAGATTTAAAAATCAAATATTCAATCTGGAAGTTACTTTGGAGGCTAAAAATGGTAAATAAGGTTACAACCAACTTATTAGAACTATCATTGGTAAAATAATGCATAATCATCAATTTATTAGAAATAAAGGAGAATAAATAATATTTATTCATGAGAGCATAAATAATTAATAAAATGGATTTAAATGATAAATTATAATAAATGGCATGATGAAGAATGGTAGAAATGGGTGAAATAAACATTCACAAGTGACAATAAAAATGATATATTAACGACTCTACACACCCCCACACTCAATATATTGCATGTCCTCATGCAACGAAAACTGAATATATTGCATGTCCTCATGCAACCCAAAGACAAAAGCCATGTGTTAACCAAGCAATAAAAATTTGAGAATAAATGAATGCTTTCTTAATTAATGAATATTCAATTTTAGTAATCTTGATGGAGGCATAACAATTTTTACATTGACATTCAATTATATGTATATATGAAGTTGCAACAAAATATGATATATGTAACAGCAAACTTCATGAACCATTTTCTCAAAAACTACAAACCAAATTTTGTTGAAATGTTGCGAGTAGATTTGTAATATATGAAGGCTTCTATGATCCAAAAATCAGATCGTTTTGATGCATGGATCATGAGATATAAACAAAATGGTTGTAGGTGAGAGTGCATGATTTCCGAAATTTTATGAACCAATATTTCTTGAAATTGTGTGGATTTGTATTAATGATACGTATGTGTTTTCCAAAAATTACAAGAATTGGGTTCATAGTTTTTAAAAATATGTGGAAATCAAAAATTGAAATTGTGTGCCTTAAATAAGGAAGAAAGTAGAAAATATCCATCATGCATAGCAATTCCTCCCCCTCTCTGAAAAATTAGCATGTCCTCATGCGATGCTAGAAAACAAATAGAGGTGGTTGCTACCAGCTGTTGAATTCTATGCTTGGTGTAAAACAACATGGAATAAGGGAGGTGTTGAGAGTGAATAAGAATAGCAATGGATGATAAAGAATATAAATGGCGTGGTGATCAGAAAAAATGAAGGAACACTCCCCCATACTCGGAAATGATATGCTGCTGAAAAAGGGAAAGTGGTAAAGATGTGGAATGAAAGATGACAAATAATGCTCAAAATAGATTTTGATGAAATTCTCCTAAATTCATAATAAATTAGAAAACTATGCGATTTTACCTCAAGTTTTACCTCCAAAAAAAATGTGGAATGACATATATGGACTGGCAGTTGTTGAAGCTGATGTAGATAGAGTTGGTGCTGAAAGTGATGCAAAAGGTGGAATCCAGAGAAGCACATCATATCTGAAGAATTGTTCACGTTCACGAGCCTCTACTGTGAAGTGCAATAGTGTGGTCATGCTACGAATAGAATTTCCCCTGCATACTTGTTGTTCTCCTGTAAACAAAGCACTATTTTGCATACAATGTTCTTGAATCCATAGTGTTAGCTTTGAATAGCAACAGATAAGATGCATGCAAAATTGCAATTAGAAAAACTCAAATCAACGAGGTATGGCAAAGTGCAGTAATCATATCGCATGCAATCCCATAATGCATACATTCCCCCCTCCAATTGGAAAATGGGTTCCATAACCATAAAGCATATGAAAGGGGTGGTGCTGACGGCAAGGCAATGGAATGAACAATATATCAGTAAGGGAAGCAGAGTACACTTATCAATGATAGGATGGTGAAAATTATGGTTATATTGAGAGCAAAGTGTGTAAAGATAGTTATGAATAAGAGATAGGACGCTTTGGATTGATGATAGTTTATACAAAACGAAAAAGGACAACAATATGCTAAAAAGATGCTTTGCTGACGGTATTCTAGCTGAAAATGATGCGATTGATCATAAAACAATTTCTCATGCATAAAGGTTCAAACAGGGAAAAAGTTAAGGACATAACTTCTCTAATAAAAAGAAAATAAGAAGAGGGGTATTATAATAATAATTGACGATAAGATATAACTTCAATACCATAAGCAGAGCCGCTGCTACCAGCAGGCGTCCATAGCCTCGACAGGGTTGCTTTTTAACCCATATGAGCCAGGATCCTCAATTTATAACTAGAGAGCTTCAGTGTTGTTCTACAAAAGAGATCAGTGTGCTGGCGTGGTAACTAGATAACCACACTGCCATTCACTAGGAGGTAGCAAAAGTGATCAGGCCGGCTCGTGATGAGACCTCCTGTTCCAAGGATAATTTGTCTATCCAATGGATCATAACCCTGGTGTGGTGGCCATAATGGGAATGTCACTTTGTTACAGCCTTATGAACATGGTAGGCTGGCTCGTAATGAGACCCCCTATCCTCCATCTGCGAACAAAATTTTGTTGTTATTACACATTTTTATGATAAAAAGAGGGAGGCTCAGTACTCCTTAAGAGCAGGGATGGCGGAAGAAGTTGAAGATGTCAATAGAAAAAAAAAAAATATACCCATAATCTCATTTATTACAGACAAAGAAGATTATAACCAGGGATGATGGAACCAACATGGTATTAAGATGATCAATCAATATCATGTTCAACAGAAAACAATGCAGTAAAGTAGTATATAAATAATTGTGTCTCTTTTGAAAAAAAATCTGTCATCAAGGAGCTGTCCTGTTAAAGATCATAACGTAAATGATAATACTTGCTTCAAAAGAATCCATAATTCTTGTCCTCATAAAAATAGTGTACTTCATGCCATGAAAGAGAATCAAGAGAATGTGGTTGAGCTGACTATGAATAATCCCACAAGAGAAAGGAAAGGGTTGCCCTCAAAAATATTCCCAAAGTGTTGCTCTTTTGAACGAACAGCAAAAACACTCACAAAGCGGTGTTTCGTGTAAGGAACATCAAAGAAAATGCACACCAAAAAACAAAAATACATACAAAAAACGTGAAAATGCAAATGTCGTTCGAAAAATCACAAATGTTGTTTCTTCTGAGAAAGGAACAACAGAGACACTCAAATGTTGTTCCTTTTCGCAAAGGATGAGCAAAAACACACAAGTGCTGTTCCATTTCGAAAAGGAATGGCAAAAACACACAAATGCTGTTCCATTTCGAAAAGGAACAGCAAAAACACACAAATGCTATTCCATTTCGAAAAGGAACAGCAAAAACACACAAATGCTGTTCCATTTCGAAAAGGAACAGCAAAAACACGCAAATGCTGTTCCATTTCGAAAAGGAACAGCAAAAACATGCAAATGCTGTTCCATTTCGAAAAGGAATAGCAAAAACACACAAATGCTGTTCCATTTCGAAAAGGAACAACAAAAACATGCAAGTGCTGTTCCATTTCGAAAAGGAACAGCAAAATCACACAAATGCTGTTCCATTTCGAAAAGGAACAGCAAAAATAGCAAAAACACGCAAAGAATGAATTAGCTGTTCACTGCATTGATGCTGAGGATGAGTTGCACTTTGGATGAAGCAACACCTGAAACACAAAATATAAAAGAAATTAGAAAAAACAACATTTTATTTAAAAACAATATGTAAATTAAGTTACAACAGCTATGATATTATGTAAAAAAATGATTTTTTTGAAAAATGTTTTGGCAGCAGTGACAAGACATGAATCTTGAAATTGAAATCAATTCTTCATTTGTTCTATTATGAATCCGTTGGGTAATGATTTGGATAAAATTCCTTTGTTTTATAAAAATTTCTTTGAAAAATCACTCGTCCATAAATTGACCTTCTTTATTTTCCCAGGACTAGCAAAAAACGAGTGTCTACCTGCAATAAAACATTCAATCATGGAGAAAGAGAGGTGATCGGGCTCCCCTAATCCAAGAATTATGCAAAAAACAACAAGTAGTTATTCTGTATAACAAATCCATAGAGAAAATAACAAAGTAAAATTTATTTGTTACCTGCGGGAGAGCAGTGGTCGACCATACTAACCAGCAGTGTTTTAATCACAACTTCTTTGTTTTTCGTCCAAATTGAGTGATTCCAAAGCTAAATGAGAGCTAAATCAAAGGTTTATCTCCAGTAGAAACAGGTTTTAAAATTTCAATCATATGATATGTCAAATTTGTTTAGAACAACCTGCATAATAGAATCATTTTCGATTACCCGGCTTAGACCAACAGTTGATATTTCAAGCATAACTTTTTCGTTTGATGTCGGATTCGAATGATTCAAATTGGAAATGAAAATAGATTCATTTATTGATCTCCAAGAGAAACAGGTTTTGAAGACAAGAAGAATTGATAGGTCAAATACTTTAAGGAACAGTTGGAAAGACATAGTTTTAAGGGTGCTGATTTACGATAGACAGTCAGTATTTTGATCATAACTTCCCCATACGATATCGAAAATGAATGATTCCAATTGCATTGTAACCTAGATTCATAGGGAAACCTACCATAGAAACAGGTTTTAAAAATTCATTCATTTAGGCCTCCAAAAACTGACTGTCCCAACTTTGTTCCTGAGCTGCCCGCTAGACATCCGGTCAATGTTTTGGCTCTAACTTTTTCGTTTCAAATCAAAATTGAGTGATTCAAATTGGATTGGAAAGTATACATCAAGGGCTACTTGGGAGTGAAACAGGTTTTAGAAATATGGTCATTTAGGCCTCCAAAAACTGACTGTCCCAACTCTGTTCCTGAGCTGCCTGCTAGACACCCTGTCAATGTTTTGGTTCTAACTTTTTCGTTTCAAATCCAAATTGAGTGATTCAAATTGGGTTAGAAAGTAGACATCAAGGGCTACCTAGAATAGAAACAGGTTTTAAAAATATTCACTTTTGGTCCCTCAAAACATGACTGTCCTGACTGTTTTTCCAGAAAGTTCATCAAGCCCGCAAGCCAAAAAAATGAAATTCAAGCATTTTTTCAAATTGGTGATAAAAATGAAAATGAGTGTTTGTAGAACTTATTATTTCTATTATTATTTATCTACATACACAAATAGATTGAAATATTTATCACCGATGTTGATTTGCATAGCATGTTGCAACAAAAACCCTAGTTTTACATGGAAAAACAAAATGCATTTATTTATTCCCTTATTTATTTTATTTTCTACCCTAACCTATTTTGATTTGAAAAATGAATATAACTATGTATATGAGTACTTCCAGTGAAGCCATTTTCGAAATAAGGCTTCATGTATGCACATACCCAAATTTGAAAAATACATGTTGATAAAAATTAGGGTATGAGAAGCCAATTTCCCTTGAAAAGATGGAGTCAAAAATTGTTGAAGTGTGGAGCAATGTTGCAAACAAGTGATGGAGTGAAACCAACCTTCAATGTATGCGTTACATTGTTGATTTCTCATATCCATCAAATCATGAAGTCCTTGGTCTTTTAAAATAATTTGTTGATGCATCCTACAAGAAACCTCATTTTCTTCCATAGCTTCTACAATTTTTGCTTTTGAAACATTCTGAATCTCATTGTAGGTTTTCTCTAATAACACATGTGAGATAGAATGGGAGGGAAGGGTGGGTAAATTTGCCAGTTCAACATTGTAAGCATGTTGTACTGGTTTATTATGGTGAGGGTGTGGAATTAGTTGAGCAGGAAAATGTGTATGGAATGGAGCATTTTGATGATGTGGTTGATTGGGTTGTGTGAATGGTTTTGATGGGCAAGCAAGGTGTTGTGAAAGAGCTGGTGGAGAATATGGAAAATGTGCTTGTGCTAGAAGATGAGGGAGAGTAGTCATGCAACCATAAGGTGAACCGTGCCAAACTTGTAGAGAAAATTGCTGGTGGTTATATTGAGATTGACATGGCTGCCCTAACACATTAGTATTCCATGATGGATTATGCAAGTAAGAGAATGGAGAAGAAGTGTTTTGATCCATACCTGTAGGCCATGATTTCCATGGTTTTGACCTTGTTGTAGCTTCCTCACCTCTTTGATATGATACTTCCGTCCTAGATAAGGAAGAGTAGCCATCTACGGTATGCTCCTTTCGATCATGAGTGAAAAACACTTCATCAAATTCTTGATTTTTATGAACCTGCAAAACATCCAATTTTTCATTTAGAGAGCTAATAAAATCAACTTTAAAATTTTCAAATAAAACATTGATTTCAGCTCTTATGTCTCCTATTCTTGTAGCAGATTTGGAAAACAAAGAAAAAACATCTCTAGGATTCTTACCAGCCTTGGAGATTCCTCTTGAATACCTTATGCACAACTCACAAACATCATCATTTGATAACTGAAAAACATCACCTTTTCCTATCAGATTTAAAAGTTCTAAAAATTCATCTTTGATTCCTTTAAGAAGGAGTGTTTTTAAGATCTCTTTTTCCAAATGCTTATGCTTTGATTTTTGAAGGTTATAATGAAATCGATCTACATAGTCCTCCAAACTTTCATCTTCCCCTTGTATCATATAGAAAATATCTTCATTGGCTTTGCAATAGTCTTGGTACTTTTTCAAGAATATGTTCTTCATGTCCTCCCATGACTGGATGCAATTCCCACCTAGGCTCATGAACCATCGGAGAGCTGCTCCTTTTAGAGTAAGAGGAAACACTTTCAATCTTTGATCATTTGTACGATAATCATATCCTCTACAAAGTATTTCAAACTCAAACAAAAATGTATGTGAATCTTCATTTGCTAAACCATGAAAATTTGGTAAAGATGGGGGAATTATGTGCATTTGTGTCACTCCTAGATCTTTGATAGGAAATTCAAAAGTAGAAACGTGAGCCATTTCTTACCATAATATATGATGTTCTTCATGTGTTTCTTCAAGGCTCCTTCTTCAAATGTTCCTGTCAATTAGTTAGTGAAATGGGTGGTGCTTACATCACCACTTAAGCGAAATCATGTGATTCATTTTTTTTTAAATTTCTATTTTTCCTAATAATTCACACAAAAATTCAAACATCTATTTCTACTCTAGGTTCTTTAGCAGTCCTGCTGGAAAGCGGACGGGGGAGCAGGGCTTTTACATGCTCCGTACGCAGGTTCTTACCTTCCGTTTTTAAGATCCAACTCTTCCCTAGCAGGAAGTCATCAAATTCACACTACTCTTTAGAAATGGCTACACTCTCCCCGGCAACGGCGCCAAAATGTGGAGTGATAAAAAGGTGTTTTGTGAACTCCTAATTACCTCACATTAATTATCAACCCAGGGACGACTTTTTATTTCAAGAGTGTACTCTGTCTGAGGCAGCTATTTACTTAAGAGTAATGTTTCGCAGTATAGTGCTTAAAACCCAAAAGTAAATGAATGCTTGAAACAAAATCTAATTGGAACAGCAAGAAACTAAATCATTCGTTCAAACAACCATCAATCGAGGATATAGTAGCAATAACTCATTCCTCTAGAAATTGATGAAAGAAATGGAATTAGAGTATGGATCATGGATCTGGGAGCATAATAGCGTCTGCTGTGTCTCACGACAGCCTTGATCCTCCTCCCACACTAAAACAGTAAATGCAAGTAAATGGAATGGAAATTAGAGCATGGACCAAAGATCTGGGAGCTAAGCAGTGACTTGCTGACTCACTACAGCTTTAGACCTTCTCTCACACCAAAGCAATAAAGGCAAGTAAATAAATCAGCAGAAAGTAAAACGGAACAGCGAAATGGAAATGGGACAGCAATAAATGATACAGCAGTAAAATGGAACAACAATAATCAAATGGAACAACAACAATCAAATGGAACAGCAATCCTTAATGAATTACGAAACAACAACTATCACCCGTATGTACATGATTTACATTAATATAGCAATCTGAGAGTATCGAATGATATGATTACGTTTCTGAACAAAGTAATATTGTCTTCAAGCCTCGCAAATACTTATTTTATATGAATCCAATGATGATAACATTTATACAAATATCTTGCTATGGAAATAGATGCAATTCAAATAGATTCACTTCGCGTAATACAGAGACATGAGTTAAAGAACTTATTCAGATTCAGATATTAAGTATAAAGCATAGTCTATCATATGAAAGATATATCAGATTGCTGAAACAATAGAAATAAGCAAACCAAACACAATTTACCACATAACAATACAACGGCAAGTGTCCGTTGGAGCCGGGCCCGTAGCTTCCAATGGCACCGCCGTAACTTACTTCAGATGCAGGGACGAATTGAACACCAAATCCTTTATATTGATTGCATTAACAAAAGTGTACAAAATCAGATCTTACAAAAGCTCAGTGATCAAAATCGTTCTGAGTTTATAATTATAATAACAGTCGTCCTTTTTTCTCCCTGCCCTCTGATCTTTGGTTTCATTAAATAGAGAAAGATCAGAGCATAGATAATTACAATCATGATTTCTCTTACAAATTTAGGTTGATTCTAACCCATTGATCAACAAGAACAAGGCGGATTTGGGTTTGCAGCTAAGATTTGGAGGGCGGCCGCAACAGCAAATCTCAGAAAATCGTGCTCAAAGAACCCTGCGTTTCTCCCTGTACAGGCCGAATTTGGGAAAACTGTTCCTCATGAAGATAATTGGGCCCGTTCTAGACAAAACCCATGTTCCGGATTTTCCAAATTCGTCCTCATTTGCTCAGAATCTCAACCGCAAAACTGTCACTCCTTAAACCAGCGAATTTCTGAGTTGGCAGATTTAAAAATCAAATCTTCAATCTGGAAGTTACTTTGGAGGCTAAAAATGGTAAATAAGGTTACAACCAACTTATTAGAACTGTCATTGGTAAAATAATGCATAATCATCAATTTATTAGAAATAAAGGAGAATAAATAATATTTATTCATGAGAGCATAAATAATTAATAAAATGGATTTAAATGATAAATTATAATAAATGGCATGATGAAGAATGGTAGAAATGGGTGAAATAAACGTTCACAAGTGACAATAAAAATGGTATATTAACGACTCTACAACCCCCAGTCCTTTGAGGACCAAATTGGGATTTCCCATTCCAGATATCATCTGATGCCTCAGACACAGCCATTGGAGCATTCCTCGGGTAGGAAGAGGATAAAAAACCATATGCTATTTATTACATCAGCAAAAATTTATCCGCTGCTGAATTAAATTACACTGTTACTGAAAAGGAATTCCTAGCTGTAATAGATGCTGTCAATAAGTTTAGACATTACATTACTGGATATCCTATTATCTTGTATACATATCATTCTACCATAAAATATTTAGCAAATAATCCTATCACAAACGGTAGAAGAACTAGATGGCTGATTCTATTGCAGGAATTTGATATCACAATCAAGGATCGACCTGGCAAAGAAAACCCGGTAGCTGATTTTCTCTCAAGAATGCCAAAGCTAATCGATGCAGCAGCAGTTGAAGATCAATTTCCGGACGAGCATCTCTTTGTTGTTGCTATTCAAACACCCTGGTATGCTGATGTCTCCAATTACCTTGCAGTAGGTAAACTACCAAAACACCTAACCCCTAATGAACGCAAACAGATTGCACAGAAGAGTGTTCAATTCTCGTGGATTGGGGACTATTTGTTTCACACAAGGGCAGACGTGCACATCAGGAGATGTGTTCGCGAAGATGAAATCTTTGACATTTTAAAAGCCTGTCATGATGGACCATGTGGTGGACATTTCGTTGAGCACAGAACTGGACACAAAGTGCTACAGACAGGGTATTACTGGCCCACGATTTTCAAAGATGCAAAGAAATTTGTCCAAGCCTGTGACAGCTGCCAGCAAGCAGGACATCCTGGTCAATCTGACGAGATGCCTCTAAAACCACAGTTAGTCATCGAACCATTCGAGCGATGGGATCTTGATTTCGTTGGACCTATCAACCCATCATCAAATCAGAAAACGTATATTTTGGTGGCAATAGAATATGTCACCAAATGGGTTGAAGTAGAAGCATTGCCTAGAGCTACAGAGGACTCTGTCATACAGTTCCTGTTCCATCTATTTGTACGATATGGTCTTCCAAGAGAAATAATTACAGACGATGGCCCACAATTTGCTGGGAATAGATTAGCTGCAACACTCAACAATTATCACGTCCAGCATAAAATCACTACTCCATACCACCCACAGGCGAATGGACAGGTAGAAAGCAACAATAAAATAATAGAAGCAATTTTAACAAAAACTATTGCATCCCACATACATGATTGGGCTGCCAGATTACCTGAAGCACTCTGGGCTTACAGAACAACATGGAGAAGCACCACCGGTTACTCACCTTGTCAATTAGTGTTTGGAAAACAACCCATTTTCCCTATAGAATTCGAAATCCAAACATTACGGACAGCACAGGAAGTTGGCTTATATTTAAGCGAGGCACAGATTAATCGATTGCAATAGATCAATGAGTTGGACGAAATTAGGCTCTCTGCACTTCAAAATACTTCCCTGATCCAACAGCAACGAGCTAAATGGCATGATGCTCTCATTAAAAACAAAGTCTTCCATGAGGGAGACTGGGCTCTGTTGTACGATTCCAGGTTTCAGGACTTCCCTGGGAAACTCCAGACTCATTGGTTGGGACCATACGAAATCCAGAAGCTACATGATAATGGGACCCTTACTCTAATCACTATTGACGGTTCTGAATATGCCTTCAAGGTAAATGGCCACCGAGTTCGTCTCTATCGCAAACCACTCACTCGGGAGTCCTTCTGCCAGCAGCTACGCCGAGACACTAATATGGAGATTCTGGGAGAGGAAGAGAAGTCTTCCTCACCTATAATTCATTAAGGAATTCATTTCTTTTTACAATTTGGACATAAGTTCTTTTCTTTGAGTCGTTTTTTTGTACATATGTTTGAACTAATGTTTTCCTGTCATTTTTGTTGTTCCTTTTTTTCAAAAGAACAACATTTTCGATTTTTGCCGTTCCTTTTCCAAAGGAATGGCATTTGTGTGTTTCTGCTATTCCTTTTCTAAAGGAACAACATCCTTGATTTTCTGCTGTTCCTTTTCCAAAGGAACAACATCCTTGATTTTCTGCTGTTCCTTTTCCAAAGGAACGACATTTGCCTGTTCTGCTGTTCCTTTTCTAAAGGAACAACATTTCGATTTTTGTTGTTCCTTTTTCAAAAGGAACGGCATGTCCATGTGTTTGTTGTCCCTTTTCCAAAGGAACAACATATTTTTGATTTTGCTGTTCATTTTCCAAAGGAACCGCATATTTTGATTTTGTTGTTCCTTTTTTAAAAAGGAACGGCATCTCTGTGTGTTTGTTGTTCCTTTTCCAAAGGAACAACATATTTTTGTGTTTGTTGTTCCTTCTCCAAAGGAACATCATATTTTTGATTTTGTTGTTCCTTTTTCAAAGGAACGACATTGGAATGTTCTGCTCTTCCTTTTTCAAAGGAATGGCATTTGCACTTTGTGCTATTTTGAGGTCTCCTATTGGTCCTTTCTCCAAAGAACATCACTTGCATGCTTTTTCTCTCCTTATGAAGCAGCTTGTCCCTTTTGTTGATCTAAAGTAAGGATGCTTATTGCTCCTATTCTTTCAAGTCTTTTAGAATACAACTATGCATTTATGCAATGGATACAAAATCTCAACATACTGAAATCTGCTAATCATAAATCACTATCTTTATAAGGCTCTGCATTGGTAAGAGGACAAAAGGAAGGACACACTTATTTATCATCTTTTGCTGTCAGTGTTCTACTAACTCTGTTATGATTGATCACCTTCATCATGACGACCTTTTTCTCCCTCTTTGATTATTATTCAGGAATAAGAACAAAGGGCTTATATCTTCCTATTGAGATGTTAAGACTTCTTCCACCATTCCTACTCTTAAGGAGCGCTGAACCACCCCTTGTGTATAAAAAAGGGAAGGTACTTGAAAAAAAAAAAAAAGGAAAAAGTAAACATGACTTATAAGTTGTCAAATGCAGGATAGGGGGTCTCATCAAGAGCCAACCTACCATGATCATGAGGACGAACGCGAAGTGGCATTCCCACTATGGCCACCACACCAGGGATATGGTCCAAAAGGTATATCAAATAAACAAACCTTGGAACAGGAGGTCTTATCACGAGCTGGCCTGCCCACTTTTCGCTCCTTCCTCGTGAATGGCATTATGGTTAACTGGTTACCAAGCCAGCATAATGGGATACATTTTGACATTACACTCCCTAACATATACACAAAGGATCATGGTTCCATGGGTGAAATAAACAACTCTGCCAAGGTTATGGACACCTATCGGCAGCAGAGCACTGTTAATGGTATCGAAGTCACATTATTTACACCAATAGGTGAGTTATGAATACCCTTTTGTTTCTTACACCTTGGTAATTGATAATATATCATTTCCCGAATTATATATAGCGCATGCAAATATATTATCACCAATCATGGCAGAAGTAATTGACAATGACCGCAGGAGATTTAGAAAGTACGACAGATGTCCTCTCCTCTCAGCCTCGCATCATATCACAGCAACCTCTTATGTAATACACGATCCAACTTTACGCCTCGATTTCGGTAATTTGTTGTTTTTCTAAACATGGCATATTTTCATACACTGTTCCTTTATGACTTTGTTTCAGATCGGGTGCTACTCCTTTATTTGACGGCTGGGATAGCCTATCACATTGCGAGGGGGAGGTTAACCTCATTATTCCCTGGATTACGTGTCAGCTCACTATTCGGGAAAGTTGTGTACTAGGGTATGGCACGGCTTAACGGCATGCTATTTTTATTTTTGTTACACGAATTGCTGTTCATGAGCCATTTCTGTTATATACTCTATTTTTTTCCAAACAAGTCTTGCGTCTATTACCCTCTCTGTGTTTCAAACAGCACAAACAGTTGTTGTTCCATTAAGAATTCATAGCGAAACCATGGGAGGAAGAGCGATCCGAAGGGAACCACAGGTGTTGACAGTCTCCGCTACTACCCGGGAAATCCTGGCAAGAGCAGGGTGGTTGACTTATCTCAACCGCTTGCAAGAGTCTAACGAGATAGTGGCAATTGAATTCCTACAGAATTTGCAGGAGGATTACTCCACAGTAAGGGGGAGACAGATAACAGTCACCGATGACATAATCACAGAAGTCTCGGGACTACCAGCCACCGGACCTATATGGACGTTAAAAAAGGAGAGATTGCAGAAGATTATAGAAATCTTCTAGGACGAGGGCCAGAGCTTGGCAATTAAATGAAAGGGAATTCTGCCAGCAACGCTAGGAGAGCCCTGGGTAGAATTGGCAAGGACCGTGCAAAGCTATATCACCTGCGAGGGAAGAAAAGATGTGGTAAGACCACATCATCTTAAACTCTTAGCTGTTCTAAAACAGAAATGCTCTGTAAATTTACCTGCACTTTTGAATTCGTTACTTCATGACGTTGCACGGAGCTTAAAAAAGGCACAGCATGTAGAGTCAGTTGTTAGTCATCATGGGTTAATTCGATTAATTGTCAGTCATAGCCTCACCCAACAACAGAGCAACTGGGAAGACCTAATTGCAATGATTGAAGGGGGGTTGATAGCACCATCCCCAAAATGTAAGCATGCCACCAGCACACCTGAGCGTCCAGAAAAACGCAGAGAATTAGCAAAACAGAAACATGTCGCTAGTACATCCGAGTGTCCAGAAAAATGCAAGGAATCGGCAAAGAGTAAGCATGCCACCGATACACCCAAACAGCCAGAAAAACATAGGAAATCATTTCGGTTAGCATGAATACGAGGGAGGTTGGAACAACTCTAGGAAAACACTAGCCAACCAGTAGAAATTGAAGATGAGCAACCCTCATGACCAGAAGAAGAGGCCAAGCAATCTGAAGGAGAAGAGAAAGAAGAGGCCGAGCAATCCGAAGAAGAAATTGAAACAAAAGCTGAGCAGTCTGAAACAAAAGCTGAGCATTCTGAAATAGACGCCGAACAATCCAAGCAGGAGGAGGAAATGGGACAGCAGGAAGGTAGCCCACCACAGGACCCAGTAGGAGAAGATGAATTGGCCGAAGTCTTGGCCAATATGGGTGAATATGGCCAACCTTCCAGTCCATCAGACCTCCATGACAAACCCCAGGAAGAAAATGCACCTAAGAAACCACATGCAAAAGAGGCAGAAGAAGAAAATCTGGCTGTTCATGATGAAGGAAAAATAAGAGATACTGAACAAGAACAATCCGTTCCTAAGACACCGGAAGAAATTCTGGAGGAAGCAGGGGCAGAAAAAGAAGTTGCCCAAGAATTGACAGAACCAGTTATGGTTCCTACCCCGGAACAGCTAGAGTAGAACAATGAAGAAACACCCCAGAAGGAAGATTCAGGGACTAGTCACGACCCAGGCCGCAGCGAACAGCCTGCTGTTCTTTCTAACGAAATTTTGGAAATTAAAGAATTACGAAAGGAACAGCAGAGATTATTGAGCATAATAGCCCAGCTCCACCAGCAGATTAGGATCCTGAAAGCAAGGCAGAGGGTAAAATAGACTGTAGGAAAGAAAAAGGTGACCACTCCAGCAAAACCCCGCAAGGCAAAAAGGCGGAGGATCAGAATTCGTCCTGCTGTTCAAAACCCTGTTGAAAATCCAGCTGCTGTTCCAAATGATGTTGAAGAACAGACTGTTGTTCCATTTGAAAAGGAACAGCAACAGACTGATATCCACGTTAAAATAGAAATGGATGATATGATGACCTGTGACAAGGAAATTCAGATGGAGGCACCACTCTCGGGGGTGATAAGGGTTCTGAACTCAAAGCAACGCAATAAGAAAGTTCAAGTAAAACTCCCGGCCTCCACTGCTACATGGAGAAGAGATCCAAAAATAGTAACCCTATGCAAGGGGTTGAAGCAAGCTCAGCAAGAAGCAGAAAAGCTTAGAGAGCAAACGGTCCATCGTGAAAAGTATGAAGAGCTACAGCAGCAACTTAGGAACGTCAATAAATCCAAAAGCCAGGCCTTTGAAGGTTGGCGGAAGGAACAAGAGAAAGTTGCAAAGATAACTCGTAGGCTAGATATTGTTATCAAGCAGATGGATACCTTGTGTTCTTTATACAATGACGTCTTAGCATGTACGGCCCCTGCCAAAAATTATGCCCTGTTTTTACTGGAACGGTATTTGCAATTAAAAATAAAAGCTGTTAAAGCAGGTGCTCCCATACAAATTAACATTGTCAATGATTTTATAGACTGCTGTAAACACTACATGGTAAAAGTCCAGAGACTGCTATGTGAGTTCTATTTGCATAACCTTGTACTAGACCAGGAGACTAAGCTGAACCCTAGCCCCTTTGTTGGAGACATCCAATTGCAGGCATTCATCTCATTCGGGGTTAATCAAATTAAATGGCTCAAAGCCTATAATACTTTCTAGAGGCAAGAAAATGGCCTAGATTTGTGGGTAAGGGCTGAGCCTAGGAACCCAGTACAGTTGTCGAAAGCACATAGAAACCTCATGAAGACTCCGGGTGTCATTGAAACATTAGGACCCATGCATGAGGCACTCATTCGACAAGGATTAGAATACTTTCTTTCTATCAAAGACTTGCCATTGATGCAGCTAAATTTCGGTATCAAATCTCTAATCCGAATATCGAGCTCAGGGAACGGTTTAAGTATGAGAATTTTAAATTAGCTGCCAATCATTTACACCTTTATGGCAAAATAATTCTGAGAGTAGGGCCATCCTGATTAGGATATAGGTTCCAGAGTCCAATTATTTGGCACCCTACACCCAGATACCAAGCCCTGTATGAGATGCCTGAGGGTCAAACAGGCCATTTCTTTGACTACCTAGTTACTCATCATGGCTGTAGGCCTCCACATGAGATTCCTTCTCTAGCCTATTCTCTCACTGCCTTGCATGTCAACTACAACATTTTCATGAGGGCATGAAACATGGTAAGAAGGGGGGTGTGTGGAGTACTAAAAAGGTATGTTTTTGATGATCATTTCAGTGGCTTTTTCAGTAGAACTTGTAAACCTTTTTGCATCATGAACTTGGAAAATGATAAAGAATTATAACAAAACATGTGAGATTAATATGCAAGACTTAACCGCTGACAATTGTCATTCCCTCATGCAGGAAGGGGTGAAAACAAGGAGTTGTTGTTCTAAAGGAAAGGACAAGGACGGGGTAACCGCTGTCCCTTTGACGGGAGACCGAATGCAAACAAGGCTAAGCAGATCAAAGCAAATCGGCCCTGAAAAGGAGGTGAAGACACCAGCTCGCCGCAGGAGGGAAAAGAGATCATTAAGGATTAACGGTTCGACGAATCCCTCAGGATCCTTGATCCTGAATGATCGTTGCTTTGTCTATTTTTATACTTAGACATCTCCGCCGTCACCCATATAAAAGGGACAACATTGTTAGCTCGGAAGAGAGTTTGACATGATTATGCTTTTATGTAATTTCTGTTAAGATCAAAACTTTGATCATCGAGTCTCGATAAGAACTGGTTCATTGTAATTTTCTTTCATGCATTAATACAAACTTGGTGATTATTTCATCTCTGCATCTGGATTAACCTCAAGCGATGTACCCCTGGAGGCTAAGGGCCCGGCCCTGGAGGACACTTGCTCCTGTATTATTACGATTTGATTTCTGTGTGGTTTGCTTATCGTCGTTATTTGGTAATTTGATATGCTTTATAAGTTTACATCACATACTCTGTTAAGTTTAATTCATTAAGATTTCTACGAAAAAAACTATTGTATTGACTCTGCATCATATTACTATTCCTTTCAGAGTTGATTGAATATTATTAGTCTTAACTGAATACTGTTACTATTTTATCACAGAGCTTTTGTGCTGTACATTCATGTTACAGGATTCATCTTGAATGTTGTGTTCTTTACGATTGTTGGATTCATAAGCAATGATGTTCCATTTTGAAATGCAATCGTATTCCTTTTAATTGGGACTGATGTTTAGATCAGATTACTAGTTACGTGTGCTATGTGTGTATATGGTTTCCAAGCGTTGTTCCATAACTTATCAGTAATCAGTGCTGTTCCATTAGTGTGTGTTGTTTGATATACCTTAAGAGTGAGAGATTGTTGTTTGATTACGATTAATGCATTTGAGCTAGTAGATTAAGTTTGATTACTGCTTGTGAGACTTAGTTGTTTAGCTGCTGTTCCTTTTAAGAATTGTTGTTCCATTTTAGAATTGTTGTTCCATTACAGATTTGCTATTCGATTTCTTATTCGTCGTTCCATTTTCCTATCTGTCGTTCCATTTACTAGCATTTTTTGTTTTGGTGTGGGAGATGATCTAAGTCTGTAGTGAGCCTCGGCATTTACTGTCTGGTTCCCAGATCCGTGGTTCGTTCTCTAATTTCCGTTCCATCAGTTTCCAAAGGGATGGGTTATCGCTACTGAACCCTTGACTGATAAGTTGCTTAGTTTTCTAAGTGTGTGATTTACTCTTTTGAAGTAGCTTAGTTGTAGACAAGCATCCGTTTACTCTTGTATTTTTGAACGTTGTACTACTAGCATTACTCTAACAAATGATAGCCTCAGACTGAGACACTCTTTGAAATAACAAAACGCTCCCAGATTGACATATTAGTGTGAGGTAATTAGAGGTGAAAGAGACCCTTTTTATAGCTCTACACTAGCTACTTTACATGACTTGATCTTCAATCTGATACTCTTTAACCCTAATACACTTTGACTATTCTTTACTATGTCCTTTTACATTCACTGTTTATTTTATGTTTTTACTCTCTATTTCAATAGTAAATCATTTAATTTCATGTTTCCTCTGCATGTATTTTAACAGTGTGTTTATTTTCCATCTCTGTTTGAGTAGATTTGATCACAATCTCGGAGTAAATAGGTCTTATGACTAGTATTAAGACTGTTTATCCAAGGCTGCTCTCTTTTGATTGCCTATAAAATAAAACAAACTGTTAGGAAAACATTGGCTTGACAGGGAGGGTCATTAATGGCTTCATCGAGCTCTATATGTCTATGGAGTGAGTCCAAACTGTTTTTAGGAGGTAAACCATGCTTGAATTGGTTAGCAGAGGTTTCAGGTGGAGTAGAAGGGTTACATAGGGTTTTACTGCACAAACAGGGGTAAGCAAGCAAAACTGAGGTTTTCGTGTTTAAATAGGTAAAGGTTTGATTTTTTTGAATTTTGGCGCAAAGTGAACAATAGACAGTTTTGTCATTTAGCGAGAGGGTGGTAAATGGTTTATTTCGCACCGCTTTTGTGGGCTTGGTGTTATTTGGGAGGGGTCGCCCAATTCCATTCATTAAATGACATGTAGCATCAAGGGTCAGGGGGAAAACCATTCTATCGGGTGGTTAAAGGGTAGACATTGGGTGCAGCTGATATGTTTATGGGTCATTGGATGTGGGGGTGGGGGATGATCAACGGTGATTGGGAGGTGAAGCTGTGCGGGGGTAAATGGCGGTAATTAATTGGGGGCTCGGGGATTTAATTATGGTGGTTTCGGGACTAGTTTAAGGACTAATCCAGGGTTAGGGTATCGGGCCAGTCTATAATGAGGGATTAGGGAATGAAGGTAGGGTTTTGGTATATTTTGTGGGATATGGGGTAGTAATATAGTTTATAAATAAATTAAGGGGTGGGGTTAATTTATGTAAGGGAGTTAAATATATACGGGAAAATGGGTTTTTCGGGATATTTATATATTTAATTAAAAAATTTAATATGAGGTGAGATGAGTGGAAGGGGTGTTTTTACTCTGGTATGTAAAATATTATGCATGTTCCATACACTTAGTACGTAGGATAAATGTATTTCATGGGTTTTGCACACAAAACATGTTTATAAAGGGGTTTTCCTAGGCAAAGGAACTTAACCTTAGGAAAAGGGGTTTTATGATGGGAATGAATGATTTATAAGGGAATTTAACACCTTTCCTCCTTAAGTCATCAAGCCAAGGGTCCAGTCCCACCAAAAGTCAGAGAAATGCTCAGAGCCTCATTAAATTAAAGGATTTAAGTAGTTATAATTTATTTATGAGAAAATAGTAAAGTAAAGGGGTGAAACAAATGGGGGAAGTTAATTAATTGACTTTGTAAATCATTTGCATGCTTGATTGTTCATTGATATCTGGAACCTTTATTATGAGAATGATAAATATGCTTTTGTTTAATCAATCATCATACTTCTGCAGCCTTTCTTCTACTTACCCATCTACTCATCCTACCATTTTTACTTCTCTTTATTAGGGTGCATTTGAGCTAGAAAACCCTTATCAAACATTTTTTTTTTCTCTTTACAATAGTAAACTAACTAAATCTAACCTTCTTACATCCAACGGCTTAGATTGGATAGTTGAGCTCCTTTTATTTACTCTAGATATCTACTTATTTGCCAAGGTTACACTGTTTGGCCATATTTTTATTCTCTATCTATAGATATGAAATTGAAAACACGAAATAGTGAAGTTTAAACATTTTGACCATCATGGATTGTGGCAAGGATGCCAAGCTACACACAATCATTTATTCTACACAAAAGTAAATAGTAGCGGCATTTTGGCTTGCTCACTTTCATAGTCTTTTTCCTTTTTTTGGGGTTCATATTTTTCATCTTTTTTTGACCTTTTTTCTCCTTTTGTCCTTTGATTATTCTTTTAGGAGATACCCTCTTTACATTTTTAAATTTATCAATATGGAAAGCATTTTCAGAAGGCAAAGGTATGTATGTATTACGAGTTTTAATATCAATCTTTCAAAAATTATGACTCATATTGGTATAGGAACCTAGCAGTGGCTCCACTTGGGGATGGCATTTCCTGGTGAAATTTCAACAACACCATCGACTAGTAGCCTGATCCATGGGGTCAATCCCACAGATGTATATGCTCTATTCTATAAGCTTTGTGACTAAAAATTTTGAACTGAAAATACACCCTTTTCTGCAAACTAAAATATGATCTAACATAAAGTTGCTACTGAAAACTAAATTTATTCAAACTGAAATCCTATATACTTACTCTAATCAGTTGTCCAACTATTTGTTAGGTAAAATGAAACAGCCAATGCAAACATCCAAGCATCATGTACATTGGTGAATTTTGTTGCTTGTGCTTGTTTGTGGTTAAAACTGAGATTGTAAAGCCAGTTATAACCTTGTCAACAAATGAGAAGATAAGGAAATACTTGATTTCCTTCGTTGACTTTAGAAACTATACAAAGGGATCTTCCAAAATATACACATTATTTTTTAACTAATTTAAGCATCTGCACATCTGTTGTGGATGGCCTCTAGGCCATGAAACTGAAATGTCACCTTTATCTTTAACACCCTGCACACTTTTAGATGAGGTTTGTGATGATACTTCTACTGATTGAAATGTCTGTCTGGTGAAACATTTATCATCTTGATTTTGACTTTCATAGTGTGTTAATGGAGAAAAATTCTGATTGCATTCATTACCCAACCTATCAGCTATTGGATTATAAACAAATTGAAAGGATTGCTGCGAATTATTACTCATAAGTTTGAACGGAACTTCATAGATTTCTACAAGTTGCTCATCCTTTTCTTTAGAGATGTTATACCACATTTCCTTTAAACACTAAAATGATTCCAAATGGAGAGGCAAAGAAGCTTCACTTATTTCCAAATTTTCTGCACTTTCTTCTTCACTTTCATAGCTGATATGGATAAAATGATCACTATTTTCAAGCTGTTGAAATTGAATTTCCTTATTCCCCAAACTAGCTTCTGATTGCTCTGTAAAGTTAGTTTGGATTTGAAGAACATGATTATCATCATACTGATCATATTTGGGAAAATCATCAAAAGAAGTAATATCATCAAACATACACATTATATCAGGAGATTTCTCCTCCACATGTTGCTTTATGAATCTATCTTCTGATTCTATGGTAGTTGGAATTAGCAGGAATTTGTTCATGATTCTCAATCTCTTCTTGTTGTGGAATAAATGTGTCCCAGTTATTTTGAGCAAAAAATTCATCTTTCATGGTGATCTTCTGCATCCTTTCCTCTATTTTCTTCATCAAAATGTCGAGTTTTTCCTTTGCAGTGTTGTTTTCCTCTACTTCCGCTTTCAACTTTTCTCTTCTAATTTGTAGATTAACTTCTACATCTACTGCCACATTTTGCATCTGTTCTAGTGTTTAGGGGTTTCTTTCTCATAGCTAAAATTCTATCTCTGGATCAAATGCTCTTGGGCAATGCAAAAGAGCCGAATCAGGGGGACGTCTTATATTTTATGGCATTGAATAATAGGCTTGATTAAATCTGTCTGAAAATTGTTGTATTCTTTCACCTGGATGTCTTTTTAACTAATTATATTCTTCTATGATTACAAGAAGATTGACTTTGATTATCCATCTATCAAGGAAAATTTTGACAAACTGTTGGAAATTTGAGATGCTTGCAATAGGTAAATTTTTGAACAAACTCTTTACTCTACTTTGCAAAGAAAGAGAAAAAATCCTGATAATAACATTATCTTCATCAATTTCAAATAAGTCTAGATAATTCTCAAAATCTTGAATATGTTTTTGAGCAGTGATATCAATCTCTCCATCGAACCTAGGGAGATACTTGTAATAATTGTTAGGGAAAGCATGAAGTGTAGAAGGTAATATGAGTGGCTTATATCTATCAGGAACTTTATGAGGTACTGGAATATGTACAGGGATTGTATGATTAGTCTTGCTTGTTTGGTGCTCCTTAATTGGAAAATGATCTTCACAAGAGTTAGAAGATTGTCGTTCAAATGTGTAAGGAGACTTCATATCTACATTTTTCAAAGGGAAATAATAAAAAATTAATCTAAAATATTCTCTAAAATACAATATACATTGAAAAAATTTATCAATGAGAAAGAACATAATGTATTGGATAACAATCGAAGTTAAAAGCCTGATATTTTCACATAGTTCTTTCTGGTTCATTCCTCTAGTGGAGTCTTGATTGTGGAATTGATTTGGAGTTGCCAGGTGGATGATTTTAACCTTTGTGTGTCTAATCACTGTCCACCATCATAGATCAGATCTAAACCTGTAAAACATTTCTGAAGAAAATGTTAGTTCATCCCCAGTGGAGTCGCCACTATGTTGTCACTCAGTGTTTTCCTTAGAAGTTATCACAAGAAGGAAGCAACCGAGGTAACCACAAACCAATCTTTTAGGCTTAGGATCTGGCTGACCTAATTCCATAGAGGGCTCTCTCTTTATAATTTAGCTTTGTTTTTACGGGATTTTAGGCTATTTCTTAGTGTTCATGGGGTTTTGGTTTTCATTTTAAGGTTGGGTGGTGGAATTCTTCGAGAAGATGGATAGAGCTAGGTCTTCAAGCCATTGGGCTATGGAGTCAACGAATGGATAGCATAACTAAACCAAATCATTAAAGGGAATGTTCACAGGGCAGGCTAGCAAAGCAAAAGGAAAATCTTCAGGCCTAATGGGTGAAGTAATTCTGACCAGGGTGAAAGGGCACTTAAGAATCCTTGGATCGGGATCAGAACAAAGAATAGAGGATGATCATGAGCAAAGGGAAATTAAGAATCCTTTGCTATAGACCAGAGGAGAAACTACGGAAGCTAAGGAGAAATTAAGAATTCCGTAGCTAAGATAATTTAGGAGAAAACATTTAGAATGTAAAACAGTCAAGGCAGAGTGCATTCAAGCAATTTCTGAAATATCATTCCATGCTACACATTTAGATTTTAGAGATATAAATGAGATTATGGAAAAAAAATAAGGAAAGACAACATTGAACATGAGAAAATACTTATTTGTATTTTGGTTTACACAAGAATCCTGTAAAATATCTAATCTTTATTCCTTAATCCAGAAGCCAATCCAGTCATTGATACAAAATAACTTTGATTTGAGAGAAAGAGTCCATAGAAATGTCTTGGAATCCACCGAAAATACTTCAAATGAAGAAGTATTTATACAAATTTTAAACTGAAGTATCTTGAAAAAATATCAAGATTGGTTTTATAAATATCTCAAACTATTTTACGTTAATAGAACTCAAATAAAGGACACTCAAAACTAATGAGTCTATTTGGCACTATTTTTATGGATTTATCATGATAAAAGAAGATAAATTCGAATTTCATAGCAACTCTTAATTGAAGATGAGGCATCCCAGTCACTAACTGCATCCTTTCTTTGTGCATTCTGGCCCAACAATTCTACAAAATTAGGGTCCATTGATACATTTGTATGTCTCAATCCGAGATAGATATGTAAAATGTGAAATATTTTATTGTAGATAAGTATGTTTTTGAGATAAACCTCTCTCATTTTCAAAAAATTCAGCTCCAGTTGTTCAAAATATTCTTTGTAAAATGGTGTAAAAAACAAGGCTTTGCACAGTCCGAAAAATAGGTTGTGAGGACATGCACTTGTCTCACCTTTGGTAATACTGGTGTAAAAAGGGAGATAGATTTTTGTAGATTAGCCTTTTAGGAACACAAAAGTTATACATTTTTTCAAAATTCATCTTGGATTGGCCGAACTAGTTTCTAAAAAACTATGACTTAAACAAGAAATTTCTGAAGAATGTACCATTTCTGCTCTGATTTCATCTTTTAACCTTAAATTTCTTTTAACTATTTTTCACTTTTAATTTGAATAAATTAATTGTTTCTGGTGAAAGTGTTTTCATCTCTATTTAACCCTTACTGCCTCCATGTTTACTTTTACCGCTCTATTTTTTCATCTATCTTCACTTTGACATGAATTTGTATGCTTTGTAATTGTCTTCCCTACTATTTTTCTTCATGCTAGCTGCTTTACTTGACTTGGTCTTCAATCTAATACTCTTAACCCTAATACACTTTGACTATTCCTTACTATGTCCTTTTACCTTCACTATATATTTTAGGTTTTTACTCTCTATTTCAATAGTAAATCATTTAATTTCATGTTTCCTCTACTTGTCTTTTAACTGTATGTTTATTTTTCATCTCTATTTGAATAGATTTGCTAACAATTTCAGATTAAACAGGTCTTATGACTAGTATTAAGACCGTTTGTCCAAGGTTTCAGTCTTTTGATTACCTGTAAAATAAAACAAACTATTAGGAAAATGTTGGGTTGACAGTGAGGGTCATTAATGGTTTCATCAAGCTCTATAGGTCTATGGAGTGAATCCAAAGTGTTTTCGAGAGGTAAACCATACTTGGTTAGCAAAGGCTTTAGGTGGTGCAGAAGGGTTACACATGGTTTTACTGCACAAACACGTGAAAACGAGAAAAACTGGGGTTTTTGTGTTTAAACAGTTAAAGGTTTGATTTTTTTGAATTTTGTCACAATGTGAACAGTAGACGGTTTTGTCATTTAGCGAGAGGGTGGTAAGTGGTTTATTTCACATCGCTTTTGTGGGCTTGGTGGTATTCGGGAGGGGTCGCTCGATTCCATTCATTGAATGACATGTAGCATTGGGGGTGAGGGGGGAAACCATTCTATCAGGCAGTTAAAGCATAGACATTGGGCATGACTAATATGATTATAGGTCATTGGATGTGGGGGGGGACGATCAGCGGTGATCAGGAGATGAAGCTGCACGGGGGTAAATGACGGGAATTAATGGGGGGGCCTAGAGATTTAATTGCGGTGGTTTAGGGATTAGTGTAAGGACTAATCTAGGGTTAGGGGATTGGGCTAGTCTGTAATGAGTGATTAGGGACTGAGGGTAGGGTTTTAATGTATTTTGTGGCATATGGGTTTGTAATATAGTTTAGAAATAAACTAAGGGGTGGGGTTAATTTATATAAGGTAGTTAAATATATAGGGCAAATAGGTTTTTCAGGATTTTTATATATTTAATTAAAAAAGTTAATATGGGGTGAGATGAGCGGAAGGGGTGTTTGTACTTAGGTATGCAAAATTTTATGCACGTTCCATACACTTAGTACTTAGGATAAATGTATTTGGTGGGTTTTGCACATAAAACATGTTTATAAAGGGGTTTTCCTGGGAAAGAGAACTTAACCTTAGGAAAATGGGTTATGTGAGGGGAATGAATGATTTATAAGGGAATCTAACACCTTTCCTCCTTAAGTCATGAAGCCGAGGGTTCGGTCCCACCAGTAGCCAGAGAAATTCTCTGAGCCTCTTTGACTTAAAGGATTTAACTAGTTATAATTTATTTATGGGAAATTAGATAAGTAAAGGGGTGAAATGAATGGGGGATGTTAATTAATTGACTTTGTAAATCATTTGCATGTTTGATTGTTCATTGATATCTGGAACCTTAATGACGAGAATGATAAATATGCTTTTGTTTAATCAATCATCATACTTCTGCAACCTTTCTTCTACTTACCCATCTACTCATCCTACCATTTTTACTTCTCTTTATTAGGGTGCATTTGAGCTAGCAAACCCTTATCAAACATTTTTATTTCTCTTTACAATAGTAAACCAACTCAATCTAAACTTCTTACATCCAAGGGCTCTGATTAAATAGTTGAGCTCCTTTTATTTACTCTACCTATTTACTTATCTGCCAAGGTTACATTGTTTGGCCAGATTTTTATTCTCTATCTATAGACATGAAATTGAAAACATGAAATAGTCATGTCTAAACATTTTGACCACCATGGATTGTGGCAAGGATTACAAGCTGCACACAATCATTTATTTTGCACAAAAGTAAATAGTAGTGGCATTTTGGCTTGCTCACTTTCATGGTCTTTTTCCTTTTCTTGGGGTTCATATTTTTCATCTTTTGTTGACCTTTTTTTTCTTTTTGTCCTTTGATTATTCTTTAGGACATACCCTCTTTACATTTTTTAATTTATCAATATGGAAAAAATTTACTGAAAGAAAAGGTATGTACATATTACAAGTTTTAATATCAGTGATTCAAAAATTACGACTCTTATTGGTATAGGAACCTAACAGGATATCCTTCAGGAACTTGATCCATCGACTTTGGAAATGTTTCTAGTAGATATTCATATGGTTTTTACCATTGTGATTATTTCACCTCATGGTTATTTTGGGAAGAAAATATTTTAGGATTCCCTGATAAGACATCAATGGACATGTAAACAATTTTTTTGTGATTACAATATCCATTCCATAATATCCTCTCTTTATTGTTTGATTGTATTTTGAACGTTTATTTTTATTTTTCTTTGTATTTTAACTATGAAATTGAAAATACCAAGCATCATGTTCATTTAAACAATAACCAAACGTTAAAGATGAAACTAGTATTACATAATATTGATTGAAATCCTTTTAGTTGTTTTGTGTTGAAATATTTTCATGGCTATTAGAAAATTCTACTTTCATGTTGTTAATTGAGAACATGTTGTTTATATTCTTCACCAAGTTCATGCGTTAGAGAACAAAATGTTCTTGCAAATAAAACGAAAAGGATTAGACATCACACCTTGGATTATTTGTTTTAACAAGTTATTTATAGCTTGTGGTTTTTAGGATGTAACTTAGTTGGCATGATTGTGACTAAGCTTTCCATGAAGGTTGAATACCAAGTTACTAAGCTGTTCTTTTTCTATGGAGACGTTTGTTTGTTTATACAGGTCGTTTGGCCACATAGTGGCCACTATTGCTCAACTGAAGAAAACTTCTTCGAGTTTCTTGCTTTTATGGGGAACAATGGATTTAACATTATTGATGTTGAGGTATATGTCATATAAATCCATTATAGTCTCTAATTTAGTTTATATTCTAGTTTTCATCGTCTTCCATGTATTACACTTTGCATTGTATCTTCTTTTGTTTTTAGAAAAGGAACCTAGGATTCATGGTAAGAAGAAGGATTTGAAGAAAGAGGAGAACATAAACACTGGAGTGAAAAATGCAAAAAGAGAGAGAAGAGAACTTCTCTATTGATACCCTTAAATCCAATATCCTACATAAGACACACACATAGAGACTGATGTTTAAGTCATTAGAGTTGGTGAATTCACCCTCAATGACTTGGCAAGACAATAATAATGTTTTGTAGTGATGCAACAACATTTCATGTGTAAATTCTATTCCAAACAATGTTAAGTTGGAAACTCATATTATAAGACTAGACATTTAATATAATATAATTCATGTGGTTGAAATTATTTATAGTTGCACTTGATATTATTTAGTATTTTAATTAAGATATGTCAAATTGCATTTTCATATTAGATGAACCACTACACATTGTATGACATTTTTTTTTTAATTTAATTAGAAAAATCATACTAATTAAATTATGTTAACTGATAGTGAACACATAAAATCAATCTAAAACTACTAAATTAATAGTTTATATTGATTAATGATGAACACAAATAAAATGAATGTGTGACTAAATTAGTCATTTATAATGATCATTAATGAAAATAAATGAAATGAATATAAATTATTAAATTAGTCATTTAGATAATGAATATGAAACTACCAAAAAAATGTAAATGACTACTGCAAATGATTAATTTGTGATTACAAATGACAACTAAATTGTGCATATATACGGTTGCTAGTAGGTAATTTACAATATCTTATAAGACGACAAAAATTTATTCATATTTCTTTGGTCATTAATTGGTTTCAAACAATGACTAAAATTTTCATATATATGACTATTGGTAGCTAATTTACAGTATCTTATAACACGACCAACATTTTGGTCATGTTTATTTCGTCATTAATTGGTTTTATTGGATGATCATATAGGAATATATTTTGTTATACATTTCGTCATTGATTGTGGCAATTAATGACTAAATTAATGATAAAATTTATGACTATATATACTACTAGACGATAAAATTGAGACAACCAATTAATGACTGAGCTAAAAATGACTAAAGCTTGGTCACATTATAAGATATTGTAAATTAGATACTACTGGTCACTGACTAAAAAATGGTCATTTATATGAAAATTGTAGTCCTTGTTTTAGTAACTAATTATCCATTTTGTACTAGTGTATATAAGGATGACTTCCAAGGTGAGATAACCAGGCATCCAAATTAGGAAGAGAGTAGCATTGATATTGTTGTAGTCACAAAATCTTATTCAAAGAGGAGATGATGTCATTTTGGTATTCATGCTTCTTCTTCAACACCCCACCTAGAATATATTTCATCTTCCAGTGGAGGGTGATGGACTTTAGGTACTAGGATCCACCTATCCTAGTATGGCTAGGGTCAGGAACCTAATTAGATACCTCCTCTAATATTTATGAAATGGAATAAGTTTGTGAGTTTTTTGTGGTTAGGGGTTCAATTTGACATACTATTTTGCAATTTTTAGTAGCGGTTAAAGAATAAATTATGGTAGTAGATTCCTAGGCATGAGCTTGGGCACACAACTACCTAGCAGTCCTCTTCCCCTAGCCACATGGAGGATGCACATTCTCTAACAAGCCACATTGTACGAATAGATAAATATCGAGGAAAGATAAATTTCCTACAACAATCAAAGACTTAGAGAAATATGTCTAAGGAAGTGATGAAGAATAAAAAAAAATAAAAAGTTATAGGAATCCAAGGTGCACCAGGCCAATATATAGAGGAGGACAAATGAAAATTAATAGAAGATGAAAAATCCTTGGTAGGGACTACTGTTCACGAGGAGACACCATGATTCATGATACAACTTGAACCCATTGAAATTGAAATAAATAAAATGAGAATCCCTTAGTAAGAAACAAACTCAAAGAATGAAAACCATGAGTTAACATAGCACTTGGCGCGATCATTTCACCCAACCATCGAACATCTCGACTCCATACTTCTACAACTATATGGAACATGAATGAACTCTAGTTAAGGAACAAGAATTATTCATATGAATTAATCAATGGTAAATGTACTAAATAAATCCAACAAGTAATTAATAATCCCATTACGCAAAGAAAAATAACTATCATTTTCTTTCCTCCCAAACTACTTAGATCCTTAAATTCAATAGACTAAGGATCCCCAATAAATAAGAGTGATAACGAAAATAAGACAAAAATAGATGTGACCCAATATATGTTTTAAAGTTATAAATATAATAATAAACTAATTCATTCTTTTATTCCTAAATGACATCTATGATGGAAGGATAGGATTAACCCATCCCAATGGAAATAGATTGAACTAATATTGTTAGCTAGGAAGAAGCGATTGTGAGATATTTCTGGAAAAATACCGCCACTTAGATTTGAACCAAGATGATCTCGCACTGCTTCCTAAAAGCAACACATCTATGAATTTCACCATGACATCTTCCTAGGGACCATATTAGCTTATTTACACTAGATCGTCAATGTTTTTCAACCTGTCTAGTAGAGGAAGTGATATGTCAATTTAATATAAGTGCAAATAAAATATAACTTCGAGCATTAAAATTTGAATAAATTTGATGTTGATTGACGGTTACATTTTATATCCCACTAAACTTTAATCATAGAGGTTGTTTTCATTGAAGACAAACTAAAACCATCAACTCCTACAACATCCATCTCCAATGCAGGCATTGAACTCCGAATATTATTAACCACACATATGCAATTCCTATCCCAACACCATTGATGAGCTGATAGTGCTTATGTTGAGAACCACCAATCCCACAAGCTAGGTCCTTTTCCATGTAGGCATACATGAATTCAAATCCAGAACAAAATTCAATCGTCCAAACATGATAAAATCCCCACTAATTATGCCATGAATTTTCTAGTTTTCTACTACACATGAACCTTCGTATGTTGTATTCCGAAGGGAATTATCTCACCTAAATTTGGGGAGACACCTAAGCATACTAGAAATGCTAGAGAGAAAGGTATCCCCTCATAGACAAGTAGAACAAACTAAATTTTGACATGGTAATGAATATCACCGTATTTCTTTTGCATGTGTTCATGGGTAGGGTTGCTCATTCGAAGATTCCCTCTTAAATGTTGTGGGATGCGACAGAGCGGTGGGCCCCCCCGCACTCCCAACATCCAATGTCCCATGAACCAAAACCTAAATCTAGGTCCTTTTTTTAGCATTTAGAATGAGTGCAGAGGTGCCCTCCAATTGGACAACACTCCTTTAGACCAAGCTTTTGTTAGAAAAATGTCACAATCTTGAAACCACAAGTTAGTCAACCAGTCGACTAATTTGTTTCTCGTTTTATGAGTATTTAAAGTTGTAACTTAATGTGCATAATGGAACAACTTTTAAATATGTGATATGATTTTTTCCAGTTGTCAACTACTAAATAATTGTTTTAAATATGTCATATTGAAGATTCTCCTAACAACTGAGATAACTAATGGGGGATCACCATCAACCTATATTTTTTAATATCCCTTATCGATTTTCAATACCAGACCTCTTTCTAAGGCAAGTAAATATGCTACATTATTACCTGCAAAGACACAATTTGTAACAAATATCTTTAATGCTTGTCCTTTCTAGTCATGAAAAATCCCTCCATAACTAGATTTACTAGTATTGCCTTTGGAAACACCATCAAAAGATAAGTTAAAAAAACCCATTATAGGTATATTGATGGATAGGTGTTTCTAGGAGAGGGGATCTTAAGAGGAAGATATGATATCATTGGAAGAAAGAACTCAAGTTTTAGTAAAATTTGATATTCATGTTGGTCCACTCTCTAGTCCTCTTATGTTCTATCTTTAGAGAGTATGGTCTTGCAGATGCTTTTCTTGATAATTTACTAGATTATTCCTTATTCATTTTTAGTTTCGTTAAATATCATTTTGTTTCTTTTGTTCCAGGTCACCCACATGAAAAAGCTAGGAACATGAATCCATGCTTGATTCAAAACAAGGTTAGTAATATCCTTGTTCTCCATTTCTCTAAATCTCCACTAGATTGTTGTATTTATATTCCAAGTATCCAAAAGGAGAAATATCCATATCCATAGATGGAAAGTGAAAGGAAATCCATTACAAAAGGTGTTACATAGTGTCTTCCTAATTACAGCATAAGGGGCACAATAGAGGACCCCGAAATCCTCTTTTCTAATTTGATCCCATAAAAGGATGTCATGTATTCATATCATCCATATGAATTGTGAAACCTTATGCTAATGGCCATTAATATATAACTTCCTTTAAATAGGTTTTTGATGGACGTAGTCTTGACTGAAAAGCAAATATTGGGCTTCCTTATGAGTGAACGCCCCTTTAGTTTGATATCTCCACCGAAGTTTGGCATGCTCTAAAGCATGATACTTTCTTGATATTAAATCTATTGAGCTAGCCTGGTATAAGCAGTAAATGATGGGTGTGTTAGAAAATCCTAAATCATCTTCGATTCTATACATAACATAGAATAATGTAGTGGTTTCCAAAAATCTTCTACAATAGAGTATTGTTTCCTTAAGGTAAATGCCTCTATTTTTTTGAGTTCCTCACAGTGCCCCATGTTGAAAATAATACTGAGAGGGGGGTGAATCAGTATTATCAGATCAGATAAAACTTTTTCAATTTCATACTCAGATTCATACACGCAGCTTCAGTTAAGGATATCAGCGTATATACGCGACTTCGTTAAGGGCAACTAGCGTACATGCAGTAATCTTATGATTCAGTTAGCTTATCTTTAGTAAATGCATCAGAACATTATTAACCATATTAACAGTAAACAGGTGCAGTATAGCAGAACAGATCATCACACATAAGGCACACACATGAACACCATGATATAAGGTGGAAACCCAATGTGGGTGAAAACCACCTGCTGCAATTTGTTTCTATCTTCCTTTAATAAGAAACTTCTTTTACAATGTACTGGTGCAGTCCTTTACCAGCACGCAGGCTACAACCTGCAGAGGGCTACAACCCTCATAGCTCTTGTACTAGCCGATCCATTTACTAGTACGTAGGTGCCAACCCTACAGAAGGCTACAACCTTCACTCGTTTTCCAGCTACTCCTGGAAGGGAGCTACAACCCCCTGGCTCTTGTACTGGCTGATATGTTTACCAGTATGTAGGTGCCGGCCTACGATCTTCCCAGGACCACGTTTCATACATTTTCATACTGGATCCATAAGACAATCACCATTGTAGTACAACCTGCATCATCAATCACTGAAACACCCAATACTGAATCACTGAAACCTTGTCAACAACATCATAACAACAACCAGATCCAACTCCATCTTCAAATATCATACTTCACATTGTATACGCTACTTGGATGAACCCAACCTGTGTGTATACACTCTTTTACCAAAACCAACCTGCGTATAGATCTGCAAATTCAAGCTTAAAACTCCGCAGCTATATCAGACATCAAAACATACCTAGATCATAATAATAATAAACATGCGTCAGTAGATCTAGTCTGTCCACAGTCAAACCATATGAAGATAATTATTCCAAGCCTTGAGATCTCGTTCCATCATCCTCCACATGAGTGAAACTTTGGTTCAGATCACCAACCCATAACCAACATTTGGATCTCACACTTCCTCAGATCTTCATCACTCACACACACTCACTACGTCATCTGGCCTAATGATCTTTCTCCTTATATAGCTTTAGGCCCTTCACAATACCACGGTCCAAAACCATAGTAACCCAATACCATCAACTCAATACTAGGGATCAATACGTCTATCGAGACTCCATGGTCCAAAAACATAGGCACAAATTCCAAGGACTAACTACCATGGACCAAAAGTAAGCTTTCCGACATGTATGCTCTTTTCCGTTCATGAAACTGCGTGTATACCCTACTTGGTATATAGCGAACCTACGTACACGCGACTTGTTATATAGTGAACCAACGTGTATACGCGACTTGGGCTTAATGAACCTGCGTGTATGAACTTTCTTGGCCTGCTGTACTAAGATCTGTCTTCTGATTAAGTTGCCATCACCTGTATCAACCTCTGAGTGAGTTGCCATCAAGGACAACACTTGAATCATAATGCCAACACCCTAAACATGTCATTTTTTTTTCCAATTATCCTTCCATAAGAGTGGAATGAATCCATTCCTAATATCCCAAAAGGCATGAATTTTAATTATACACTAATTTGTGTATGCGAAATTCCATATAGAGGATTCTAAGGGAAACTCTATAGCTCTTAGTGTTCATGAGTGAGAGAAAGTGTGGTTATATTCAACGTCCCAAATTTGTTTCCAAAGTTCATTCCCTACTTGAAGCCATCACCACCAAATTTTAGCTCCAAATTCCTTATCTAGGAACTTTGGGTCTCTCATGCCTAAACCACTATCTATCTTAGTGACACAAAACTTTTTCGAGGCAACCAATGACCATTTTTTTCCTTCTTTTCTCCTCTTTAGAGAAAATATCTGTAGAGAAAAGTAATGGATTTGAGAATAAAATTTGTTATGGATAGGGTTGAGAGTGGTAAACTAAAATTACTTTAAGGAAAGACTTAATAAGGACTAGCCTACTTGCCAAATTAAAAGACTGAAATACCCAACTGTCTAACTTATTGGATATCCTTACAAGAATTCCATATTGTTAGGATGATCTCACAAATTTATCTACCAATGGAGCTCCCAAGTACTTAGTTAGCTATCTCTAAACAATCACATTAGTGTTATAGAAATACATGTTTGTTTTTTTCACATTTATCGCCATACATGAAGCCTCCATAGGTCATTTACGATATTTTTCAAAGACTTGGTCTCCCGCATAGTGGATATCGTAAAGAAAATCATTTCATCAACAAATGGTTGATGGGTGATAGGTAAATCATTACCATCAAGGTAGATATTCTTCATAATATATTGGCACCTATCATCTTCAAGATATAATCCCAATCCCTTGGCTTCCAAGATAAATAAAATGGGTGAGATAAGTGGTGAGCCCTAGTATTAGAACAACAATGTTTCAACTTCAAAGGCTACTAACTTTAGTTATCAACTTGAGGTTCATACAAACTTAAGAGGTGGAAATGCTATATGCACAATAGGTTAAGATCTACTCAAGTTACTCTGAGTAAATTTACCAAAACAAGGTGTAAATATAAAACTTTATCAATTGAATCTAGATTTTCAAGGAAAAGAGATTGCATAAAAAAGGAAAGTTCTAATCTACTTGCAGAAATGGAAATTTTAATCTATTTATAGAAATTGAAATGTTATTCTAACTTGTAGAAATGTAAAGGTTATCTTAGTTTCATGAATGTATATGCTAACCTTCTTACAAAAATATAAAGGCTACTCTACTTGCAAAATGTAAACATTAATCTATTTCTATAATGTAAATGTCGCATCAAAGGAAAACAAACCTAATATAACTTGCATGAAGTAAAGATCATGAAATCAAGCTTAAATCACTACATTAAAGAGATATTATGTCCTATTAACAAATTTTATCAAGCGTTTCATAAAGTAATGATGTAGATCATCATTATGTTATTTAATTCATGAACTTGTTTACTAACCCTAGTTGCATAAATGAATTGCAGTGCTAGAAAGGAAAGTCCTATGTGGTATTTGGTCTTCCTAAATCATGGTTTCATAGGCTAAGAAAAATTATTAAGGGCTAGGAGGAAAAACATATAGCTTTAAGGACAATTCAGGTCAGGTTTGGAGGGCTTGTACATGGTGATACATTATGCTACAAGATCACTATAAGATGCTACAAGATTTCCCTGTTTTGCTACAAGATTTAATCTATGAGAATTATAAGGTAATAAAATGATATATTACGGTGTAAAATGATAAAATAGGGTATGATAAGGTTGTATGGAGGCCATTCCAATCTTAGTTGCATTCAAGGGCCCATCTTGCATAATGAGCAATGCACACAGTGGCCAAAAATGAACTCTTTGTGAGCAGTGCTTTGAGGGAGTTTTTGAGGGGGAGGAAAGGAGTTGATTTTGTGGTAAGAAGTGAAAATGATAGTGTTACACCTTATAATCCAACATTATGACATGTACACAACAAAACTTACTCAATATTGCCAAACATCTAGAGCATGTTGATAGTGAAAATTACAGAAAATTAAAATAACAAAGAAAGGATGAGTTGAATTTTATTGAAAATATGATTACTGCATGTGAAGGAAATATATCTTGTAGTTTATGCAAAGGAAATTCAACCAAAAGAGATTATGATTCCTATTATTATAGAAAAGTACTAAACCATTTACCAATTGCAAAAAAATAGCGATGCAAAAAGAAGGATGATATGATATCTAATTATTGTAGAAAGAATGTAACTATGTATTTTGGCTTTCCAACACAATATCTCCAACCACACTTGCCACGAGTGAGGTTATTGATATACCTACATAAGAAAATTTTCTCCTGAATAAATTATACTATAGAGAATAGGAAATACAGCTACAAAAGAAAATGCATCATTAAAATACACAAAAGAGAGAGACTAGAGCCTCTGGTTTACGCCTTAAGCCAATGGGACTCGACCCTCTAAAGAAATCTCAAATTGAGGATAACAAAAGGCTTTTGATTAATATATAAATATGCTCAAGTACATGATAAAAGGAATGAAAATGACAAGTATGATCTTCTAGCTCTTAGTTGTCTCTATATTCTCCAGAACTTTGAATTCCATTGAGCCCTTGGGCTTCCTTATTTATACAAAAATGACGGAGGAGAAGCCTCCTTGGAATGAGGGAAAATTCCTAAAAAGGAAGATTTAGCTACCTCAGATCATCATAATCCTTAAGTGCATCAATTACTAATAGATCCTCGAATTGTAGATGAGTAAATACATGGAGAAAGTTGAGTTATAGGTGAGTAAATTAAAGGGACAAGCCTCCTACATCTTCTTCAAGTACCTCAAAGTTATAATGCATAGTAAATGCACTCTTCTCCTTCACATTAATCACGATATTAGGCCACATGTTATGATAAACATCCCTTAGTCTTCCGAATAAAGACACTATAGTCCAAATGATGTTATCAAATTTGAGGAAGAAGGTAATTATATGCTAAAGGATATAAATATGCATCTCGTTATATATCTATTAATGGGGTCCATCATCACTCCCCTACTGCAAGTGTTGCTCACCTTATGAAAAACTTGGCCCCTTAATTCCATCTCATGCATAGCCCTAGTAGTTTCCCTAACATTCCAAGGCATTTATGATGGAGTGCCCTCTTGAGTATGGAACCTTGCATTTTTCTCTATCTCTTCCTACTCTTGCTTCTCTTCCCTTTCCTCAATTCTCTTTTTCATTGCTTCTTTCTTTTTTCTCTTCCCTTTTCAGACCTGCAAGTTGCCTCAAAGTAGGTTTTCAACTTACAACCCTACCCCAAGTGCCTCAAAGGATGTTTTCACCTAGGGATGTTCTTATTATTCTTTATTTTATTTTACTCTTATGCTTCCCCATGGAAGTTTTCAACTAGGCTTCTTAGTCTTTTTTTTTCTTGTTTTCTCTCTTTTTTTCTATTTCTTTTTCTTTTTCTTCTTTTTCTAATTAGAGAGTGGATGAACTGAAGACTGTGAGACCCCTAATTACATTCATCTCCTTAGCTATTGAGCCAGTAAACTTATCCTTTAACATATGCCTCTTGTACAATTTCAACAGGTAACCATCGAATAAAAGTGGAACTTCTTCTTCATCAATTGTTACGATCTGGATAGAGCCATTCTCATGACATTTTTCCATCAAATAAGGATGTAACCATATTTTCATTAGCTTTCCCTTCAATTCCTTGAATATAGAGTCATATAGCATGCCCCAATCACCCTCTTAGAAGGTCCTTTCTCTAATATTTTTTTCATGCCAAATATTCCCCTTCAATTGGACCACCTTAGTATGCATGAGGACCTCTAATCTAAGTCCCCCAAGAGCATCGAGTTGTCGGAGCCTCTCTTGTTGAGAATTGGTCATGTCTATGTCCAATTATGTTTCCATTATAGGGTGTTGTAATCAAACTCAGTGGACAAAAATGCCTTCTTTCCATAAACCAACTCAAATCTAATGAACCTAGTAGTGGTTTTCCAAGTGGTACTACAGGCCGAAGTGGCATCCACAAGTCAAGCTTCCCAATTATTTTTTCTTTTGTTGACAACTTTGTTCAAGATGTTCTAAAAAGCTCTATTTGTGGCATTCACCTGCCCATTTACTTGAGGATGATAGGGAGTGGATTTTTTGTGCCTTATATGATGCCACTGCATTATTAACTCAGTCAAATTTAACGTAAATTCAGCTCCATGATTATCGATCAGATCCCTTGGGAATCCAAACTTATAAAATATGTTTTCCATTAGAAGCTCTTCCATGTTATGCTCTGTTCTTTCTTTTACTTGCTTCACTTTGACCCACATTTCCAAATAATTAGTGCACACAATGATGTGTCTTTTGTCTAGATGGGGCATCAATTGGTCCAATGAAATCCATGCCTCACTTCTAAAATGGCTCAAGAGTTACTTCAGGTTGTAGGGCCATTTCATCCTTTGGTGTAGGTTTTCACATCCTTTGGCACGCATCACATCTGGAAATGTATCTCCTAGCATATTTGTGTAGACTAGGCCACTATTAGCCAACTCGGTGAATTTTGAAGGTTGTCCTTTGGGAAGAAAAATGGCCCCCATAGTGTCCATTATGGCATGTTGAGAGGATGTCAAAAACCTAATCCTCCCTTACACATCTCCTCAAGATATGAGTTAGTCTTAATTGGAAGATATTTCCCCCAATCCATGTTAAAGTGGCAACTTTTCTAACAATCTTACTCTTTTCATTGGAGGACAGATTAAGAGGGAATTTCTCAACAACCAAGAAATTTTCTATGCCATAAAACTAAGGAGACAATAGTGAAATATTAAATAGGTTATCATCTTGAAATTTGGTCATCTATCATCTCCTCATTCTTTATAGGCAATGTTAACGTAAGAAAAAAATTTGCAACCACATTTTCCTTCCCTAAATTTTCAACAATGGTTAAATGAAACCACTGCAACGATAATAACAATATAATGATCCTAGGATTGACATTAGGTTTATTCATTAAATATTTTACGGTTGTGTAACTAGTATGTACAAATACTTTGTACCTAGTGATATAATGCCTAAACTTTTTGAAGGAGTGTATAATACATAATAATTCCTTTTCAGTAATTGTGTAATTAAATTTATATTTGGAAAGGCTATTACTGAAAAAGTATATGGAAAAGGGAAATTTGTGTTCCCCTTGTCCCAAATATGCTCCCATGATTTCTCTGGATGCATCTGTGTGGATGTGAAAATGCAATTCCCAATTGGGACCTCTGAGAATTATTGTAGTGGTTAATTTCTCCTTCATCTCTTCAAATGCCTCTTAACATTTTTTTATCCAACAAATATCAGAATCCTTAGTTAGCAGTCAAAACAAAGGTGAATCCAACTTACTATAATCCTTACTGACTCTCGTATAATATCTATCTACTCGAAGGAAGCTTAGAACATCCCTTTGTTTCTAAGGGACAAGAACCCTTTGTATAATAACAATATTGTTAGAGTCAACATGGATCCCTTCCTTAGAAAGGAAGTGACCTAGGACAATCCCTTCATTCATAAAAAATTCACACTTTTGCAGACTTAGTGAGATTCATTTGAGTGCATTTCCTTAGAAATGTACACAGGTTGGAAGGAACTCCATAGAAATAATTCTCCTAAGAAGTGAAACCATCGATATAGATTTAAGTTATGTCATGAAAATGATTAGAAAGAATAATCAAGACTGCCCTACGGAAGGTAGTAGGGGCATTGCGAAAACAAAATGAAAGGACTCTATAGGAAAAGGTCCCCCATGGACATGTGACAGTGGTCATATCCTAATCCTCTGTGATGATCTAAATCTAGTTATATCCACTAAATCCATCCAAGAATGAGAAGAACTTCTGCCTTGCAAGACCATACAAGACTTGATCAATGAACGACAAAGGAAAATGGTCTTCCTTTGTAGCCTTGTTGAGTTCCCTATATTCAACACAAATCCTCCACTTCCCATTATTCTTGGGTACTATAACAATGTGGGACACTAACTTGCTATCTGAAATGGACTAAATGAATCTTTCTTCCAATATCTTTTGCATTTATTCTTTCACAATGTGTTTAAGGACATGGTTCATTATCCAATGGGGTTGGTTCATAGGCTTAGATCCATCTATAATGTAGATGTGATGGGTACAAACTAAGGCATGTGCCCCTTTCATTTCCTTGTAGTCCCCAAGTAAAAGCCTCAAGATGTTTTTTTAACACAATTCACAATTTCTCTTCTTACTCTGTTGATAGGGAAGGATTGATTTTCATGGTTTTGGATGGACTGATTTGCACAATCTTAGCATGACCCCGGCCAAAGTTTCTTGTGAATGTTTTTTCCAATGGATTATTCTCATTGTTATGCCCCTACACCAATAGGTGTCATATATCATGATCGACTTGGTTTAGCTTTAAAATATTTTCATACATTTACTTGTTGCAAAGGTTTTCCACATTTGTAAAAAATCAAAAAATCAAAATTTAAAAAATGTAAAGAGGTTATACCCTAGAAAAATAATGAAAGGGTAAAAAGAGGTCAAAAAATGAAAGAAAATGAACACCAACAAAAATAAAAGACCACGAAAGTGTGCAAGACCAAATGCCACTACTATTTTTCTTTGTACAATAATGATTGGGTGCAACTTGTTACCTATGCCACAATCCATGGTTACAAAACAGTTTAAACTTGGTTATTTCATGTTTTCAATTTCATGTTTTAGAAATAGAGAAAAAAGATCTGACCAAATAGTGTAATTTGGCAGATAAGTAGATAGGTAGAGTGAAAAAGGAGTTCAACAGTTTAACCTGAGCCCTTGGATGTAATAAGTGTAGACTTAGATAGGCGTCACTATGTAAAAGAAAAGAAATTTTGACAAGCGTTTGCCAGTCTAAGTGCACCCTAATAAAGAAGTGAAAATGCTAGGATAAAGTAGGTAGGGTAAGTAGACGATGGTTGAAGAATAAATGTGTGCTGAATGATAAGTTTAAATGTTTAAATCTTTTACTTTCATCACTTGGCAAAGGCATGTATCACATGGAAGGCCCATCAACATTCAAAGTCACAATAAATAACTTCCCCACTCATTTTCCCTAAATTTTCACTAATTGCTTAAGTGCTAAAGGTAATTGCCAGAGTTAGAGGGGATTAGATCATTTCTCTGACTTTTGGAGGGACACGACCCTCTTCCGAATAATTGGAAATGCTTAAAGTACTTAAGCCCCTTTCATTAGCATTACCCCCCCAATAAGATCACTCATTCCTTTGATAAAACTTTTCCTAAGTAAAATCCTATTTACTTAGGGAAACTGAAATAAATCTTCATAAAAATACTTTTTATACACTTTCAGCCTAAGTTAATATGTTATATGATGAAATACTTTCAGAAAACATTGGGCTCAACGCTTTTCCATTCATTTGGTCATATTAACCACTAATGTTTTATTATATAATTCCCGAATAAAACAAAATTACCCACGCCCGTATTATATTATTATACAAAACCCCAAATTATTATACATCTCGCCCCTTTGCTAAATATAACAATAAAACAAATAAATAAATGGGATTAATTAACTAATATGTAGTTAACTAAGAACTCGACCCCACCACCATTTAAAGAGGATTAATTATGTCATTCGGACTAATTAATAATTGGATAACCAATTAAATCACCCTCGATATGATTAATTTTTTTAATTTAGATTTAGCTTGCCCTCCATATCCGCCAGTTACTTCATCTCCCCGACCACCGTCCGATTGTATCCCCTAGATCCGATGGTCATCACACATATCGCACGAGCCTCTATGGTCGACTTTTAGCATGGGATGGTGAGCAGTTTCATGAATAGTACCAATGCTACGTGTCAAGTAGCATATGGAATCACGTGGTCCCTCCCAAATACCACTTACCCTCCAATAGCGGTGCGATGAAACCCACTTACTGCCTCCCACTAATGAAAAAACGTCAAGTCCCTTCCCTGCTGACGCCACCTATCTGTATCACGAAACCCGCCAAGAACTTTGACTTTGCATAAAAAATAAAGTTAAACTATTTTCCATACTTATTTTGAAAACTCATGCATGCAACCAGAATGTGAATTCAACCAGCTCATACTCCAACCGTCAGCCACCTTGAAATTTGCAGTCCGATGCTGCTCCAGTCCACCATTTGCACCCAGTGAACCTGCACTCCATTGCCAATCACTCCATAAATAGGTATTTACTAGTTTCCTTCCAGAAACCTTGTAAATACTTAATTTCCTCTGTGATTACATTGAAAACCCCAAAATTCAGTATAGTTCAATTGCTGAACTTAAAATTAAAGACTCCCATAGCCCCTGTTTCACCTATCTCACTCAATAAACCCCATTTTCATCTCTGTATCCACAAGAGCCAGAAATGGAAACCCCCGTGGCCCTCAATGTACCTCTTATCAGTACTCCTCATAGAGATTCAGATTATCTACCCTTAGCAGATGAAGATTTTCAAATAAAAGATCTTCAATCTGATAAAAACTTCTTGAAAGTATTTTGTCAATGTCGGGACAATTACATGAATGACTTTGATAGCATAGGACTATGGGAATCAAATCTCCCATGGTATATACTCCCTTCTGTGCACATTTTCCCTTACATTATCCATCAATGTCAAGCCAATTATAATCCACCCTTCAGAGAAATAATGTCCCCCAATCAAACTGTTCTCTTCACAATTACTATAGACTCAATCAATGAAATGCTACAGTTTCAGCCTGGACAAAACTTCACCCCCATTTCCCTTGGGGAATTGCTTGAAAAGTGCACCAACATCTCTAGTTCTGAACTCAACCACCTTTGCCACACTTTCATAGATAGGGATCACATACCCAAAGATCCTCCTCCCTATCTAACATGTTTTTTCATTGATATAGACTGAAACATTGTTAATATGATTGCTGCTATAATGGGTTTCAATACTAGTGAGTATGTGGATGAATTGACTCTAGTTTTCATGTCATTTTTACCCCTGGTCAGCCCCCTGCAGTCAAATATAACTATGCTACTTTCATTGCTGAGAAAATCCATGACCAGTTCATGAGACTAGAAAATGAAAAGGTATTGAAGTATTTTACAATCATATATCACCTTTTCCTTTACTATCAATCTGACAAGTTTCCTTTCTCTGTGGATAAGCTTGATACCAGAGGTAATCCCAGATCATTCATTTTCTAGACTTCCATCTTTCACTACTCGTATACTTGTCCCTATTCATATAATGAATTCATTGACCAGTTTGTCCACCCTGTTACCACCATGTTGATAGGAAATCCTCCTCCTAGGATTAGTGATGAGATCAAGAAAATTTTGCAACTGTCAAAGCAATACAAGATAGGAGACTGGTACTTATATGAGAATCACACTGAGATCCGAATCTATGGCTGTGAGCTCCCTCCTTTCAAGCTGCCTAAGTATGTCCCTATGAGATTGTTTGCCCTAGAATATTACAGGCAAATGCTAAACTCTAACCAAATTCATTTCACCAAGGAAAATAAGAGTGCCTAATTAAGGATCAAAGACCACTTAGGCCCATTTATATGCAACAATAGAGAAGTAGGGAAAAGAGCAGAAGAAATCATAGAAACAACAATGAAACTCAAGAAAAGCTTTGCTTGGAGATATGACCCACAAGGTTTCATTTGTGATAGGAGAATGAGACATATGCTGCCACCCTATATCCATCATAGAATCCTTGAGGTAGAACAATATGCAAATATGGATGAATGGAGGGAAGGAACTCTAGTTGAAATGGATAGTGATCAAGTTGAGGTAGAGAATGTGATGAAAGACTTAGAAAAGAGACTTGACCTGGACTCTTTTGAATAGGTACATGTAGAGTCTTCCCAAAGACCAACACAGAAACCCAGTACTTCTACAGTAGAAACTTCTCAAAAGAAAACACAGGAACCTGGTTCCTCCATAGCAGAGCCATCCCAAAGACAATATCAGGAAACAAGTACTCCAGCATCAGGACAACCACAAACATCAGGACAAATAGAGATGTCAGAGCATCCTGAAATATCTGTAGAACAAGCTCCACCACAAACTCATCCAGCTCAGGTTATTATGGGAAATCCACCAGTTGTGCAGACTCTTGTGAATGAGGAAAAGAACTTGAAAAGAGACAGGGAGGTAGCTACCCCTCCTAGTGGTCCTCCAGACCAGCTTGGTGCTAAGAGGCACAGGCTAAATCCATATTCAGAGGAAGAATACAATGAAGAAACCACAGAAAGCAGGAGAAAAGAAGGTGGAGACAGTTTACATACATTTCTGACAGGTGGGACACCTTTCAGCTCACAAAGACAAGAGCTTGAAAGACAATAGAGTGTAGAAGTTTCATCTTTCAGATCTTCATCTAAGAAGATCATAGACATAAAAGGAAAATTCAAGGAGATAAAGACCAATAATGAGCAGCTAAAGGCCCAAGCCTATGCTCAATACTTGAAGATGGCCCCTACAAATCAAACCAGATTGATGTCAGCTTTTGACATCAAGGAAGGAAAAATGCAAATGAGCTTTCTAAAGCCCACAGTGTTACAACCCAAGTCCTTGGCAGATTACCTCAAAACTGACTTTGAAGTCATGGCTAAAGACATCCACCGTATATACCAGATAGAACTACACAAACAAACAGGGGAGATGGTGTATTCTACACTGACTAGCAAGGCAATGATGGCACTAGGTTGCAAAATTCATTGAGCAACACTACTGCCCAATTGCAACTTGAAGAGGCCTCCTCATAGGCAAAAGACAATAGAATCAAAGCATTGGATGAATTGATTATTGAGTTGGGCCATGACCCAAAGGATGTCAAGGCAGCAGAGAGCCTAATAAAAGAGAAGAATGAAGATATAACTTCACTTAGGAAACAATTGAAATTTCCACCACTCATTCACCCTCAGATTGCTGAAGTGATTGAGAAGAAAAATGAAGAAGAGCTTATGGACTTGGTCCTTAACCTAAATGAGCAATTAAAAGAGACAGAGCATGAATTAGAGAAAGTAGTACAATCAAGGCAGAGTGAGTCAACCACACAACTGCAGACTATAGTGCCCATAGTTTCAACAATAGTCCCTTCTACATTGGCATCAGCTTTAACACCAAATATTCCTTTGGCAACAACTGCACCCATAGAAGTAACAGGTACATCACAGACAGGTACACCAACACAGAGTACAAAAGACTTGATTAAGTCCATGGAGGAGATGAAGCTCCAAGTCACAGAGCTACAGAAAGTGAAAGAGAAATTCACTACATTGGAGAATAAATATGATGTATCAAAATCAATTTTGCAGAAGAGATGACGAAAAGCAAAGGCTTAACCCAACAGATTAGAGCACTATAGAAAGACCTTACATTTGAAAAGCCCTTGACAGAGATTAGGAGGATATTGTGGACCAATATCATTGATTCCATCAATGATATTTGGTCATCCATTCAAATTATTTTTGAACAAATTGATTTGGTTAAGCTTGCTCTTGAAGAAGTTCAAAGGACCAGAGAGGAATTGGGTAGAAAGCCTGAAGAGGCAATCCAGTTAATAAACATTCTAAACAGTAGAAACAGGCAACAGTTGGAGCAATTAAACATTGAGGATAGAACTGCTACCATCCTCGAAATATAGAAAGTATTGACCAAAAGGAATATAATGCAAGGCCTAGAATGCAGATGTTAAAGTATGTAGGAAGATATCGATGAGTTCATCGAGAAATTTGGCATCTTACAAAGTAAAGGACTCCCAAGTCCTTTAGTCATCAATGAAAATCTAATGGTTCAGATAGACTACATCAACAAATTACATCAGCAAGTTGACCATGAGGCTAGTTCATCTGCAGTCAAGGCACTGCCCATAGGGAAAGTTCTCTATGATGGTTTGGAGAACCCTTTTTACATTGAACATGAAGTGAAGCACCTATTCCCAGAGAAACCCAATTTTGTGAAATATACTGAAGCAGATGAACTCTACAGGAAGCTGACAAGGACAAGAATACCAAAGGATGATTGGTGGTCTAGCATGACTGACATCCTGTAAATTACCATGAGTTAAGTGAGGTAAAGAGAAATAATTACCACAGTAAATTTTGGTAAATAGGGTGAAAAATGGTGAAGAGGTAAAGAGTATCAGATACAGGTGAAAGAATATCAGTGAAAATATAAAATCAGATGTCCAGCACAGAGTTACTAGCACAACAACAAGATGCACATTTGTAGGACCTGCCTCTAGCTTCTTCAACAAAAATAGGGACAACAACAATCAATTCACATTCTGTTTCTACATTCGAGACCATCTGTCTCTATATTCATGTAAAACATATTAATTTTTCCTAGAATATATCTCTCTTAGTTAGGAGATATTTCGATGTAAACTTTTGTATAAATACTTCCTCATTCGAAGTATTAGCGGTGGATTCTTAGACATTTCTATAGACAATTTACTTTTGGAATTGAAGTGCTATTGAACAACTTTTGTATGGCTAGCTAGAACAAAGTAATAAAGTAAAGGACTTTTACAGGATACCTGTGTCAAACGAGAAACAAATAAGTACTCTATATCCTGTGTTTTTACAGTTTTTCTGGTTTAATAAGTATTCATATGTGTTTCATATCTCAATGATAAATGAAAAGTTATATTTTAGAAAGAGCTTTACTGCATTCTGTCTTTAAAATCGTTTATTTTCTTAATTTTTTCTTCCAGGCTATTATAGGTAGGGAATTCTTAATTGCTCCCTACTTTCATAGTTTATCACTGTGACCATTTTACAAAGAATACTTAAATTCTTTTTTTAATGAGCACCCACTTTCCCTCATCATGGACCCTGTTGAAGGATTCTTAGTTGCCCTTCATCCCTGTTTAAGACCATTTCACCCATTTGAAACTATCATTTTTCTTTTATTTAGGTATCTTGCCCTGTCAAACTCTCCTTTGTTAAATCAACCTGATCCAGTTAAGAAATCTTTAGTTGATTCCATAGCCCAATGGCCTAAAATACCTTGTTCTATCCATCTGCTCCTGAATTCCACCACCAAACAAAATCAAAACCCCCAAAGCTTTCATAACTAGCCTAATATCCTATAAACAAAGCTCAATCATAAAGAGAGAGCCCTCTCTGAGTACAGATTGGTCAATTTTGAGACAAAGTCAAAGGTTTAAATGAGCACTTGGCAGCCAAATTCGTGGAGAGGATTTGTAGGAAGGTGTCCTCTTCATTTATGAGCCCTTACCTCGAATTCTCCATCAAAAACTCGGAGCAAAAGGGGTAGCCAAGCAATTCAAGTAGGACTGCTGTTAACTGCAAGTTTTGGCAGTCGAGTCCCTAAAGTTTAGGAGGACCATTGGGGTCCCCAATTTGTATAAATAAGAATGCTTAGGGCCTCATTCTAGTTAGTCATTTTTTAGGCATATGTTAGTCAGTTTTTAGTTAGATTGTAGTCAGATGTTAGCTCGATTTTAGTCAGTAGGTTAGCTCTGCATTTCAGCACATTTTCGAGCTTTTTCTTGTAGACAGTTTTTGGGATGCAACTATTATTTCTTTATCAATAAAGATGAATCCAGCTTTGCACCAGATCTAATCTTTCTTAGGAGGCTGTAGCTCTTGGGGTTGGGCCCAACCCAAGTGCCCAGCACCTCCTTTGTGTACATTTTTGTGTCTTTGTTGCATTCCTAGAATAATTTCTGTTACTTAGATTAACATATTGCTTTGTTATTTAGGTTGCTTTTGATGACTGAAATAGCTTTTCATGTTCAGGTTGATTTGATAGGTTGGTAACAAAAAATATCTTTGAAAAAGGCCATCAAGCAACCCTTGATCTCACCTCTCCCTCCTCGGGACCATGAGCTGAGACCAAGGTGTCCTTGCTGCCACAAAAACACTATTCTTGCTTCTTCATGCAATTGCTAGTGTTAGATTCTCAGTTGTAAAAGTTGATACCAGTTGTGATTACATGCGTAGATCTGTTCTTGCTTAGTTTTCATAGTTATCTTACATGATTTCCTACTAATAAAGTTCTGTTCATCATGACTGCTGGGTTACTAGGTCAAATTAGGTCAAGATAGCTAGATCTTTGGTTTGCATAGTCTTTGTTTGATTAGTTTTGAGAAATAGTGTGCAGATCATCTGTGATATTTCCCTATCTATCCTTCCTCCATCATCCCACCTGCTCCAACCTCTAATTCCAGATTCCTTACCTTCATTCGCCACCCCTTTCCAACTTGACCTAATTTCCACATCTTTGTGCAACCTTTCTCCTTCCATCCTTGAACCAAATCCAACCACTTTCATCACTTCTTAGCTGCATTTACCAGGTCCTAGACAGCTTCACATCCTCATCTATCCTTGATTCCCACTTTCCCACCATTTTTCCACTATTAACCCTCCAAAATCCTCTCTTGGCCCTTCCTGTAGAACATCTTGTAGAACCCCTACAGACTTCCTGTAGAAGATCATGTGAGTAGTTTCTCGAGATCCAATCACTATGAAACTCTATGGAAGGGTGGTAGGGACCCCTTAGGCCCTATTCTCACCTTCCCAACCTCTTGCAAGTGCCTACCCCATTTCCTTTCGCCAATCAACCTCTGCACAATCAAAAAGAGTTAAAGAATATGCATAATAATTCTACAAAATTACTCAAAAATGCAAAAAGATTTTTTTTCCAGATTTCACTTCAGAAGTAGCTTAGTCACATGCATTTTACCTTTCTAAGAGTCAATGGCATCCATTTCCACCTCTTTCATCTCTTTTCTTGCACTAGTAGGGTTAGTCGGTAAAACTAGGGTTTGCTAGGGTTTGCATTTCCTTTAACCTTTCAGCTTCTTTTTGCAAGTAGACTTGCCTCTTTTGAGTTAGCTTTCATCCATCAAAGTTAAAAGATTCTTCTAAGAGCTCATAGAAGTTGGCTTAAGCTCCTAGCGGACTTGTGCCAGCTGATCAAGTGACAGCCTGCGGCAAGAGCTAGTACTTGTGCATATAGTACCGTCGCTTCCAAGTTTGTTACGAACTACCGGGTTGATAAAAGTAAAGAAGGGAGCCCTAGGAGTTGCAACATTATTGCTGCAATACTGGAGCCCACAATGTTTCTAGCGCCGTTACCGGGGAAGTGTTAGCGTACTGGTGATTGCTACTTTTCTTCTATTTTCTACTACATCCTTCTGCTAAGTAGTTTATTTCAGCAAGTGTAGAGTAGATTGTTTCATTTCCATTCTGTAATTTCATTTTTGCAAAAGTAGATTAGCATTTCTTGCTTTCATAGATTAACATTTAAATTCTGCAAGCGTAGCCTAGCATTTCATTCCTGCAATTTCATTTCAACAAAATAGATTAGTCGTTTCTTGCTTTCATTTCAATTCCACATTTTCATTTTAGCAAGATAGTTAGTTGCAGTTCAATCTATCTTAGTTTTTGCAGGTACAAGCAGAAAAAAAAAACAAAAATCAACAAAAAAGATTTCATTTCATGCCTTGTAGGAGTAGAGATAAGTCAAAAAGATGTTTGCACAACACCCCCACTGCTTCACATAGTCAACCTTCTCTCTTCTTCGATGGCTGTGATTAAGAAAAACCCTTAGGCGGACAGCAAGACATATTTGAAGAACCTCTAGGGGAGAAGAAGAAGAAAACATTCCTCTGGAGAAAATGGCTAGAAACAGAAATGTTGGGAGCAGTACCTTTTCTTCCAACTCATCCATTGAAGGTGAAATTGGAAACATGTGGGAAGATGTCAAGAGCGAGATTAGACAGACTATTGCCACGCAAATGGATACCTTGTGGATCCAGAAGAAGCAAGAGGAAGCCGACATGGATTTGGCCATCTTTTGTCCTAGTTGCACTAGAAAGCATCCAAGGAACGAATGTCCATTGCACTCTATAGAAGTGTGTTTTGTTTGTGAAAGAGACCATCCTATGAACCGGTGTCCTTCCTTACCCAGACTTAAAGCTACATATCAAAGGGCCAAATGAGCCACTGAACCACTCTATTTCATTAACCAAAGGAGGCCACATGGACCCAGACCTTACCTGCAGGGAATGCAAGGGACATCATAAACCTATTACAACCCCTATCAAGCCACTTCCATGCCTTCTTGGGGTCCCCCTACTCATCCTTCCTGGTCCACTCCTCCTCTTTGGTTCTTCACATATCCATGTTATGCCCAACCAGCTGCTCATCCATTTCACCCGTACACAGCCACAACCTCAGTGGAATGCACCTCATCAGGGGTGGAGGCTCCAATACAACACTCCTCCCAATCCTTTCCCTCCACCACCTGCTCAACCGAACCTAAACCCAAATAACAGGCAGGCTCAACAAGTATATAGTGGGAAACCACCTGCCTAACCACAACCCTATCCAAATCCATCTCAAACATACACCCCCACTCAACTACCCGTACCACCATTTCCAAACCCGCACATTGGAGTAGCTCAACCCAATTACAATGCTAAGGAAAAACATGTCCAAACAACTCCTTTTGAGCTCAGTGATATTCACCATAGCTCAGGAAGAGTATTGCAAAACAGAGATTATATTAACAGCATTGAAGGACCACATCTAGCAAAAGAAGATTCAAAAGAGGAGATCAAAGCACCATGGGCTGCACTTGATGAAGAGAAGACATTAGAATCAGAGATCGAGAGAGTTCCCTCATGGTTACCATCAAATATCCCATGTATTCAAGAGAAAAATCAGCAAAAAGAGGAAGATGAGAAGGTCATGGTAGAAGGTGACATGAAGAATGATCTAGACCAGCAAAAGGACCAAGGATATCAGAGTTATATTGAGATATGGTTCCAGACGGTCACTAAGTTGCAGCAATACTCTCTTCCTCAGCTATGTTTGATCCCTTCAAAGTCAAACCATTTGGTCTCTGAAATCTGGATACTTGTCAAAGCATGCATTTCAAGCCTCCACATCATTTTGTCTCTAATCTCAATGTGAACATGGCTCCATTGGAAGTATTCTTATACTTGAAACTGATTTTGTTTTTCAAGTAGGGTAGGGTAGAAAAAAAGAAAAAAGAAAAAAGAAAAAAATGAAAAATAAAAGAAAAAAAAATCTAAGGTGAAAACCTCCTTGGAGGTGCCTCAGATTGGCTCATTGATTGAAAACCTCCATGAGGCAGTCAATGGGTTGGAAAGAAGAGAAAAGAAAAAGAGAATAAGATCCCTGGGTGAAAACCTCCCTTGGAGGCGCCCAGGGCAGGCGATTAGAGTGAAAACCTCCATTAGGCGCCCTAGTTGTTTTCAAAAAAAGAAGAAAAAAGCAAAGACAAAAAAGAAAAATAGACCTAATTCCTGTTGAATAAATTGCATGTTGCAGGAAGGACATTGCAGGTTAGGAGGATCGCACAAGAAAAAGATAGAGGAAGTTTTGTGTCTTCTACAGGAAGATCCTGTAGAACCTACAAACAAGCCAAAATCGATCTCATAAGAGGACCCGAAGGTTGGGAATCTATCCATGAGGCCTGCAAACATCCATGTTTCCATCCCTCACCCTTCTCCATTATTTTTTTCACCTCATTGTGCTTCTTTCCTAAAAGCTGTGTTTTCTACAGGAAGTTCATGTAGAAATTACAGAAAGCTATAAATGGATTTAAAAAAGCAGTTTGGAAAACATGGAAGCTTCATAAAGGGTTCATAACTCCTTCTACAATCTTCAAACCTCTCTCCCATCAATTCCAAGTCTGCATTATAGCCCAAGCTCATTTTTTCTTACAGTGCAAAAAACTACAGAATGCTTTGAAACAAAAATACATGGAGCAGAAATTTGTTTTCTCCATAACTTGAAAACCATGCACCCATTTAAAAAACTATTTTATGGGGAGTTGTATAGGGATGATGGAAACATGCCCAAGCAATTTCAGTGAATTCTAGTGCACGGTTTCCATGAAATCAGCCTCCATCACCTTCATCCATTTTTTCATTTTCTCCATATCCATGCATCCATTTCGAAACCTGTTTCATGGGGAGATGCATGTGGGTGATAGTAACCTACCCAAGCAGTTTCAGCCAATTCCAGTGCACGGTTTTCGAGAAATTGACCTCTATCACCTTCAGCCATTTTCATTTTTTCTCGAAATATGTGCATCCATTGATCACAATTTTGCTATGGGAGGTGTATGATGATGATAGAAACATACTTAGAAAGTTTCAGGTCAATCTAATCTATCATTTGGGAGCTATAGAGAAAACAAGTTGTTGTCCTACAAAAATCTAGTATCAGCAGCATGAGGGTGCAAATTTGAACGTGGAAGCAGACTCCTGCAGCTTAAATCTAGCTAGAGGATACCTGCACAAGAAAAATAGCCACACATCAAATAGCAAAAAGCATATAGCATAAGGGATCTAGGCATGCAGCAATGGAATATGAGCATGCAACAGCAAAAAGAACCAAGCAGCACGTCGACTTACAGGTAAGTGTCTAAACCAGTTCCTCTATTTGCATCTGTATGATTCGAAAGTGCATGAATGAATAAAATGGTTGGATTAAGCCAGAAAGCTAGCTAGTTAACCCAACACCCTTAGCTAGTTCGATTGCACGCATCCGGTGATCACCCAGTGCACGTCTCTAGTCAACTCATGAGAAATTTAAAAAAGGAGGGAGTAGCAGATGTTCTGAACTCCAGCGCACATGATGTCAAGTGATTAACGGATAGAAAAATGAAGTTTCATGACAACACTGCAGTCTGCATGTGGCCATGTATACCTAGCCACCTCATCTCCTCACCACGAATCACGCCAGTAGTTAAAAAGACAACTCAGTTCATGCATTTGTCACTATTTGTTCACTGTGCCTTCACGACGTCCCCAACTGGAGTACACGTCCACCACTTCCAGAGCAGCTAACCAATGGTCCTCTGCAAGATTTCTGCCTAATTTTTTGAGATTTCTTCCTGTTTTTAAATCTCCCGCCTATCAGCATTCTACAGGAAGCCCAGTTTTGTTCTACAGGAAACGAGAGTCGTCTACAGGAAGGCTTCTACAGGAAAGGTAGAACAACTTTACGGAGCAGGAAAACCTGGGATTTTCATTGAATTTGGAGCTCCAAATGAGGTAGTCTCGAAAAATTCTCTGTGCATGATTTGTTGGTGCAAAAGGGTGAATTGAACACGGCATTAAATTGAAAAAGGAGAGTAAAATTCTACCTGTGTATTCAACAAACTATGAAAGATTGCCTGCATATTTCACTGTATTTTCCCAAGTTCTTTCTCTGCACTCCCAAATCTCCTCATCATCTTTAAAGTTCTGTTGTAAAGAAGATATATGCTACAGTATAGGCCACCCTATGTGCATGAAAAAACTAAATTTACATATCTATCTATGTGTCGGGAAGAGAATTTGTGCGCTTGTGCTTTGCCTGTAAAAACAAAATTCTTCCTTTCATAAGCAAACAGTCAAATTCTGGGTGACAACAGTTTTAAAATAGGGGAATTACTGCCATTTGACGTTCTGAGGAGCACATGAAAAATTCCTTCTTGGGTTCAGAAAAAACCGAATTCAACTATCCACTGTTTCAGGGATTGACTGTGTTTTTTCCCAACTAAGCATTTTCTTTCCTGGTTAAAACATAAACTCAACACCATGCCAATTGAATAAATTGAGAAGAACATTGATGAGGGAGCACAGGAAATTCAAGCAGAGGGTAAAACAAAGGAAGAACAGAAGGAAAACGAGGAATTTGACAAGACTGTTGAGCATGAGACAGGAAAAGAGACAACAACAAAAACAGAGAAGGTGAAAAAGAAAAAAGGTTGGGAAGAAAAAGGCCAAGAAATCCCAAATGAAGGTTGCCACAGCCAAAGCAGGCACACAAAAACAAAAGGAAAAGACACACCCTGAGATCTCAGTAACACACACAGAAACAGTTGACACAAGGATTTCTACATGAAGCAAGGAAAAAGAACAGCAAGAGGAGAAATCACCTGAGATATGGGGAAGGGAGGCAGCAGCTATGCTTGCTGCCTTAAGCACACCTCCAAAAAAAAAAGGGAAGCGAAAGAGGCAAGCCTCCATGTACTTTAAAGCACGGAGGAGCACATGGATCAAAGTGGGCAGACCCCAGCCACAGTCAAAGGAGCCAATTATCATTGAGGACACCACAACTAAACAAAAGGAGGAGTCTCCTTCAAAGATATCCATCACCTATGAACGAAGAAGCCCAAAAACCTCCACCCAGAGAGAGAGAATTAGGATGACGGACTCAAAGACAGCTCTACAGGAAGCTGAGACGGTTCTCCAAGAAACTCTGGCTAAGTTAAAAGAGACCGAGAAATTGGAGGAAAAGGCAGCCAAACCATCACAGGAAGAAGAAAAGGCTGAGGAGATATTGTAACCAAGCCCTCAGCCTAGCTTGGTCTCATACTACAACCTGTTAGAAGCCGGGAAGATAATTCCTCAGAAATTTGCGGTACCACTCTTCTTTGCACTAGAACAAGAAAGGGTAAGGACTCACACTTGGATGAGGATTGCCAAGTCCAAGGGTGTGCGAGACATAGGTAACTTGGAAGAACAACTCAAGGAATGAAGAAAGGAGTTGGCCATGGTAAGGCATGTGGAAAGCAGTCAGAGGGCCAAACTACAAGAAGAGAACGAGTTGTTGAAATAGCAGCTACAACTACAGGGACGCTATAAGGAAGATAGGCCCTCCGTTTTGGATGGACAACAGCAGCAAGAGGGACCACCATCAGGCAAGGAAGCATCTGATGGATAGTAGGAAGAGGACAAGCTGTAGGATGAGGTTGAGGCACTAAAAAAATAGCTACAGAAGAAGAGGAGCACAGGCAGTGGGAGGAAGTAGAGAGAAAAGCAGGGTTTCATGACTGAGAAGAGGACATCACCTCGGAAGCCTGGGATGTGAGAGAGGTAGTGAAAGTAATCAAAGGTGAAGAGATAGATTAGTTGCTCAGAGGATGAGCAAAACTTTTAGTAGGGGGTGATGATGAGCCTCAGAAATGAGTAATTATCTGGGTTCATTCAGCCTCCTAATTCGACTTAATCCACCATTATCATTAGTTTATTGCATGTTTTTTTATTATATTTATGCTAATAGAGTGAATTGGGTTAGTCATTATGCCAACAAGTCTAATGTGTGCTTTATGCAGATTTCTGGTCAATTTTGAGACAAAGTCAAATGTTTAAATGAGCACTTGGTAGCCAATTTCGTGGAGAGGATTTGTAGGAAGGTGTCCCCTTCATTTAAGATTACTTACCTCAAATTCTCCATCAAAAACTCAGGGCACAAGGGGTAGCCAAGCAAGTCAAGTAGGACTGCCATTAACTGCAAGTTTTGGTAGCCGAGTCCCTAAAGAGGAGGACTGTTGGGGTCCTCAATTTGTATAAATGAGAAGGCATAGGGCCTCATTCTAGTTAGTCATTTTTTTAGGCAGATGTTAGTCATTTTTTAGTCAGATTGTAGTTAGATGTTAGTTCGATTTTAGTCAGTAGGTTAGCTCTGCATTTCAGCACATTTTCAAGCTTTTTCTTGTAGACAGTTTTTGGAATGTAACTATTATTTCTTGATCAATAAAGATCAATCCAGCTTTGCACCAATTCTAATCTTTCTTAGGAGGCTTTAGCTCCTGGGGTTGGGCCCAACCCAAGTGCCCATTACCTCCTTTTTGTACTTTTATGTGTCTTTGCTACATTCCTAGAATAATTTCTGTTACTTAGATTAACATATTGCTTTGTTATTTAGGTTGCTTTTGATGATTGAAATATCTTTCCATGTTCAGGTTGATTTGATAGGTTGGTAATAGAAAATATCTTCGAAAAATGCCATCAAGCAACCCTTGATCTCACCTCTCCCTCCTCGGGACCATGAGCTGAGACCAAGGTGTCGTCGCTGCCACAAAAACATTGTTCTTGCTTCTTCACGCAATTGCTAGTGTTAGATTCTCAGTTGTAAAAGTTGATACCAGTTGTGATTACATGCATAGATCTATTCTTGCTTAGTTTTCATGGTTATCTTACATGATTTCCTACCAATAAAGTTATGTTCATCATGATTGTTGGGTTTCTAGGTCAAATTAGGTCAAGATAGCTAGATCTTTGGTTTGCATAGTCTTTGTTTGATTAGTTTTGAGAAATAGGGTGTAGAGCATCTTTGATACTTCCCTGTCTATCCTTCCTCCATCATCCCACCTACTCCAACCTCTAATTCCAGATTCCTTACCTTCATTCGCCACCCCTTTCCAACTTGACCTAATTTCGACATCTTTGTGCAACCTTTCTCCTTCCATCCTTGAACCAAATCCAACCACTTTCATCACTTCTTAGCTTCATTTAATAGGTCCTAGACCCCTTCACATCCTCATCCATCCTCCATTCACACTTTCCCACCATTTTTCCACCATTAACCATCCAAAATCCTCTCTCGGCCCTTCCTGTAGAACATCCTATAGAACCCCTGCAGACTTCCTATAGAAGATCACATGAGCAGTTTCTCGAGATCTAATCACTATGAAACTCTCTGGAAGGGTGGTAGGGAACCCTTAGGCCCTATTCTCACCTTGGAAGCCTCCTGCAAGCACTTACCCCATTTCCTTTCACCAGTCAACCTCTGCACAGTCAAAAACAGTTAAAGCACATGCATAATAATTCTACAAAATTACTCAAAAATGCAAAAAGATGTCTTTTCCATATTTTACTTCAGAAGTAGCTTAGTCACATGCATTTTACCTTTCCAAGAGTCAATGGCATCCATTTCCACCGCTTTCATCTCTTTTCTTGCACCAATAGGGTTAGTCGGTAAAACTAGGGTTTGCTAGGGTTTGCATTTCATTTCATCCTTCAGCTTCTTTTTGCAAGTAGACTAGCCTCTTTTGAGTTAGCTTTCATCCATCAAAGTTAAAAGCTTCTTCTAAGAGCTCATAGAAGTTGGCTTAAGCTCCTAGCAGACTTGTGACAGCTGATCAAGTGACAGCCTGCAGCAAGAGCTAGTACTTGTGCATATAGCACCGTCGCTTCCAAGTTTGTTACGAACTAGCAGGTTGATAAAAGTAAAGAAGGGAGTCCTAGGAGCTGCAACATTATTGCTACAATAGAAGCCCACCAAAGGATACTAAGGAGAATAGGGTCGAGGATAAGGAATGGACCAACATCATTGATCTAGAGGATACCATGGCTCAAATGGTGAAATTTGGATTGGATTGAAAGAATGATAATGTGCACCTTACATTCCATATTGATATGGACAAGGGCCTTGTGGCCTCTTCTCATTGATAGAATTAAAGTTGCTCCAAGCCACTCTCTACCCATTTATATACAACCTTTAGGCCTAGAAGAAAGGTACATTTATCAGTTGCAAGGTTCTCCTCCAAAATAGAGAAGACCTCTATGAAATGTTTTGGGAACTCATTTCTAGGGTGCCTCTTGGTTCATCTATGGAAAACAATAGGCATTGCCCTTTCTCCCTCATTTTTCTTAGTTTTTATCCACATTGTATCCATTTGCAAGGCATGTGTGTGTAACATATCAATCTTAAATTCACTAGCATGCTCCCTATTTCATGTTTGATGGTTGAGGTAGAGGGAGAAGAGTTGGCCAAACCTTGACTGGACCTACCTCTCTTGCTTGTAGCTCTATAACGATTCTTTAATATTATCTTGATTTCCTCATAAGTTGTTGGAAAATGTCTCCATCAGATAGCATATTAATGGTCTCCATTCTAAGATCTTCCCTAATCCCTCATAAAAGTACAAGCTTCAAGGATTTTGGGTCAAGTGTATAATTAGCTCTTTTGGAGTCAAGTTGGAATACTCCTTCATAGTCATGTAAGGATTCAACTGGTGCTAAGTTCAACCTAAATATCTCTTATTTTTTTCCAATGATCTAAAATAGTCCATTTTGTTTGTTGAAAAATTCTCTTCTGTGAATAGAAGTGACCTCCATAGATCTAGTAGCTTGATCTAGAAATCAAAAAGACAAACATGTTGTGTTTTCCTTAAATAAATTAGAACATGGAGGAGAGACCTACCTAGAGTCCAACACAATTCCTGCTCTTATATTTGGTTGTAAGCTCTAACTCCAACTCCGAATGCTATAATTGGAGCTTGCAAAACATCTATAACTAGAAAGAGATCTATGAAATACAAATATCATAGACTAAAATATCTTGTCAACGAGTGAAAAAAGTATTGAAATACATATGCATCAAATAGGCATAAGCATAGGAAAAGAAAACGTTTTGTATTAATGAAATGTAGGAGAATATTGCGACCCTTATATAGATCTTGACCATGTAGATATATCCCACCTAACTTGTCCTTCCTTAGCCACAAATCAAGCCTTCAATCACGAGTCAAGGATGGTAATGGACCATTAGGGAAAAATTAGCAACATTAGGGCACAATTAAGTGTCTCCAAAATCCAACTCAGACTTTGTGAGAGGTAGTGAATTTATAGGGTAAAAGGGTTAGTTTGGATTTTACCAATATAGGACTTATATTCACATATGAGGGAGCATAAGCTCTAGGGATAAGAGATAAGACATTAGGAATAGGAGTGTGAGATCTCAATAAATAGTAAAGAGGTAAACCCACCTTAGAAGCTCCTGGAAAGAGAAGATTCATTTTTTTTAATTTTTACCAAAATTCTAGAACCATCGCACTTATTGTGAAGGAAACATGCATTGACCCATGCACTTGCTTAGCTATGCCACATTCAATAGTGGAATAGAAAGTGTGATGGGTCAAAAAACTAGTGTGTTGAGTTGATTATCCAAGAGAACTTTGAATTTTTGGAGAGGTAATGTTAAAGATTTGCAAAGGCGTGATTTCAAGGTGTCAAGGAGGTTGATTGATATGGTATGTAGGGTATTTGAGTGAATGTGAAAAAATGACCTTTAACATCTATATTTCTAATTGAAGGCTTCCTACATTTGAGCCCAACTTGTGATGATGCCTTCTTCCAAGCTCATGAACTGAACAACGTTGTATCTCAGACGGTAGAAGGAAACAAATTAATCTTATGCTCATCAGAAGTGTAATCCACAACAAACTCAAACATGAATGTATTAGGGTTCCTTAGAAGCTAGGCCATGGAATTGTGGGAGAGTAGTGAGGTTTATGTTCTACATTCTGGCTTCCCTATTGGTTTCTCTAACAAGAAAGAGCTTAGTCTACCTATTCTCAGCCATGTTTTGGGTAGGGTATGTCGGTTCTCCAAATAATTATGGTTTCTCACCTAAAGGATTTTCCAACTCCTCTATAGTCATAGTAAGAGGTTTACAGTCACCAACCAAGAGTAATGGTTAACTAGTTGAAGGGGTGTGAGTTTTTGGTAGAAATTTCCCTATATTATCTCTAACCTTATGAGGCATTAAATAAATATGTGTGCTTTGTGTGTGTGTATGTATATTTTTTGAATTTTTCAAGAAAAGAAAAATTTATGCAAAGAGAAAGTAATATGGAGAATAAAGAAACTCTAAGTAGAAACAAAAACTTATTGGAAAACTCCTTAAAAATGGCACCTAAAAGCAATGATCCCAGTATTGCAACAATAGTGTTGCAACTCCCAAGGCTACAAACTTTAATTAAGAACTTGGTGTTTGTACAAACATAATAAGTAGCAATGTTATATGTAGAATAGGTTAAGATCTACTCAAGTTATTCTCATGAAATGGACCATACCAAGCTATACAAAGACCACTTTATCAATTGAATCTATATTTGCAACAAAAAGAGATTGCATAAATAGGAAAGTTCTAATCTACTTGTAGAAATGGGAATGTTAATCTATTTATAAAAATGGAAATTTTAATCTATTTGCATAAATGGAAATGTTACTCTGTGTTCCATAAATGTAAAGGATAACCTAATTGTATGAATGAAAATGCTAACCTTCTTGTCGAAATGTAAAGGATAGTCTACTTCTAGAATGTAGAAAATAATCGATTTCTAGAATGTAAATGTTGCTTCAAAGGAAATCTAGTTTATACTGAAGAAATAACAATGCTTGAAATGGAAACACTGGCTTGATAAGGATAATACAAGGAAAGCAAAACTAATATAACTTGCATGAAGTAAAGAACATGAAATCAACCTTTAGTTCAATCTAAACCTAAATAGGAATGCAACAAATTATAGGTATAACCATAAATACAGAGATGTGATAGAAATAACACTTCATTTAATTAATATCAAATATTTAATACACTTACAAACATAATGGAAATAAGACTAGCTCAGGCAATGGTAGCTAATCTCTGAGAAGAGATGTGGTGGCTACATGCCTCTGAGATGTGTTAAAATGAGGATCAAAGGCCTATTTATTATTGAGAAACAATGGAAAACCCTAAACATCCAGAAACCTAACCCTAGGAGATAAAGTGCCAAAACTATGGGCCCTATTTGGGTAAATTTGTATATAAACTTCTTAGGGTTATAACTTCGGCATACAATCTTCATTTGATGTGCATAATACCCCATTTGAAGGACCTATCCAAGGAATATAACTTTCGAGTGCCTGTCACTGGTCAATGACCATTCTTGGTTCCAATTTTCCTAAAAAACATTGTTTAAGGCCTCAAAATAGCTCCAAAGTTTAGGACCCGCAAAACTGCCAAAAATCCTAAATTGTGCTACAATTAAGGAGACTAAAAAACTGAAAGAGACAATGATGGGTGTCCCAATGGAATAGGTAGGTGGCCACCAACATCCACCTAGATCAGTCCTCTCCCCTTAGGAATAAATGGTCTCCATTGCATTGAGTGCCTCCATTAGATGGGGAAGCTTCTTCTGAACTTGGTCCTTGGTGAGCCACTTTTGTAAGTGTAGGAGTTGGCCAGCTTTGACAACCTGACATAGTTGGATCATTTGCTAGCAAGTGTTCCTAACCTTTGTGTCAATAATATGACCAGTTTTGGCTTGTTCCATGCAATCTGGGTTTAACTCCATTGGTGCGAGTTGTTATGCAATGTATGAAGTGTCCTGTAATGGAGGGAAGTATTGTCAAAGGTGGTCCACGTTGAAGGCTAGTTATAGGCCAAGGAATGGGGGAATGCTAAGCTCAAGAACATTTTATCCTAAAACCTTAGTAATGGTTTAAGTACCATATAAGAGTGGTGCGAGCTTTCGATGGGCTCTGGTAAGGCGTTCTTTCTCGAAATGCAGCGAAACTCTATCGCCCACCTAAAACTTGTGTGGCACCTGATGTTGATCATGTCTCTTCTTGTACTTGTATGTTGATCATCGGCCTATTGGGTTGAGGTTCTCTGAGAGTGAGATCGAATGAATGCTTGACCTCAAAGTGAAAGGGTACCCTGGTGGGTGAGGAGAAGATGTCCTTGTATTCTTCCACGACTGTATCCACCAACTTTTATTGCATGGAGGAACCCTCCCAAGGGGCCATGGATGTGGCTATGTTCTTCTCCTTAATTTGCGAGTGAATCACAAAGAAACCAAATTTTCTAGTATGGGAAATGATCTTATCGAATTTCTTAGCCGAGATCAAAGAGATGGTAGTAGGTGGAGCTACCTCTAGTATCTTGTATAATGTATTACCCGAATAAATAATAACAGAGCGAGGTGTAGACTCATATACAACACGTAGCTTCCACAAGTATGGTTTTTCTAATAATAGATCACAAACTTCAAGAGCACCAACATCACATAATAACTCTTTTGTGTAGGACTTGATGTTGTAGGGAAGGCAACATTTTTAGCTAACTCAAATATCTTGTCCTTGGTGAAGCCACCCAATGATGTATTACTGCAGGTCAGTTGTTGTTAGTAGGCCCAACCGCTTCACGACCTCTGCTGAAATGAGTTTCTTTTGGCTCCCACTGCCGATAATGAATTGTAGCGGTACACCCTTCACCCACATCTATGAGTGGAATATACACTCCCTCTCATCTGGATCTTCAGGCTCATTCTTCTAGATCTTAGTGGTGGCAACAATGACACTAGGCTCTGCATCAATAATATGTTCTCCTTTTCATTCCTCTTATCGAGTTCTGACTCAAAGTCAGAACATGCATCTAATTCTGAAGCCTTCAATTCGGCCAATAGTGACTGATTGTCCCGACACTTGTGTTGTGAGTGGGGCTCTTATGGAACTCACACCACCTTCTTGTATGCTTCATTGACTTCGTGGTGGTGTTGTTTTCTTGTGGCTTCAATGGGTTCTCTTGGGTAACCCCACCTTGGCTTTGACCTTTGTTCTCTGGTTTTGGGCACCTTTCCCTTGCTTTGGGTTCATAGATCCAAAGTCAAGCTTATTTTGTTTAAACTTCTACTCAATCTTGATAGTGTATTAGTATGCCATGTCGAGTGAGGATATGTCTAGGAACTCCATCTCATCCTAGATGTATGTATGTAGGTAGCTGCGGTATTTGAGTAGAAAATTCCACTCAGAATTCTTGATACCTAGGTTCATGTGAAGGGTACGCAAAATATTTGTAAACTTTGGCATGTTGTGGTCCCTTCCCTGCCGCAGTGTGGTCCACTTTATGTATTTATCTTCATAGATCTCAACAGGGTAGTAATTCTCCTTGATGGCATCCAAGAATTAATTCCAAGTGGGTGGGGCTAAAAATTGTGGGGGTTTACCTCCATCCTTATTCTCACAGTAGGTTTCCCACTAGTCCCTGATGTGGGGGGAGGATTTGAGAAGTGAAAAAGTAACATTTTCCCAGCTGAAAAAATGATGAACACAAAAGTATCCATCTAATAGATTTAACCATTTCACATCTATCTAACCCTCAAATATGGGGAAGAAAAAGTTAACTTGTACCTTAAAGGGTGTGGCTCTTCCAAAGTATCTGCTGGAAGGAGATGTGTTGCCCTTGGGTAGCCACCGAAGGATTTGGGCAAAGTTGTCCATCATCACGTTCCTCCGTCGTGCGAGGAATTCTTCAAGCAAGATTTTGAATGGATCTCCTACCCCATCATATTTCTTTTCTTCCACCATGGGAGGTCGTAGGGATTCGTGAGGCTAGTCTTGCAAAGGTTTGACCATTTCAAGCCCTAACTCCTTATATGCGGACCTCCTTCGGGACATCCAAATAAAAATAGAGAAAGGGGAGACTGCTCTGATACCACTGATACAAACTTAAATAGAAACACAAAAAATTATAGGTATAACAATAAATACATATATGTCACAGAAATAGCACTACATTTCATTGATATCAAATACTAAAATATTCTTACAAAAAAAATGGAAATAAGAGTATCTCGGGCGATGGTAGCTTATCTCTGAGAAGAGATGTGGCTGCTACATGCCTCTGAATTGTGTTACAATGAAGCTTAGAGGCCTATTTATTATGAAGAAACAATGGAAAACCTGAAATATCCAAAAACATAACCCTAGCAGATGAACCTCAAAAACTATGGGCCATGTTTGGGTAAATTGGTACATCAACTTCCCGAGTTCATAACTTTGGCATACAATCTCTGTTTGAAACACCCAATACCTCGTCAGAAATATATATCTGAGGAATAAAATTTCATAGCATTCATCTTAAGTTTTTGAATCACATTGACCCACGTTTTCCCAAAAAATATCGTTTAGGGCCTCAAAATGACTCTAGAAGTTCAGGACCCGTAAAACGACCAAAAATAGTAAATTGTGCTACAATTAAGGAGACTGAAATACTGAAAGAGATAGTGGTGGGGGCCTCAGTGGAATAGGTTGGTAGCCACCAACATCCACCTAGATCACAATCACTGCATTCAAGAGATATTATTGCTTAGTATCAAAGTTCATTAAGTTTTTCATAAAGTAATCATGTAGATCATCACTATGCTATTCAACTCGTGAAGTTGTTTACTTACACTAATTGTGGAAATGAATTGCAGTGGTGGAAAGGATTGTCCTAACTGGTCCTTGGTCTTCCTCAACCATGTTTTCAGAGCCAAATAAAAATTATTCAGCGCTAGGAAGAAAAAATAAAGCTTTAAGGACAATTATCATCAAGTTTGGAGGCCTTCTACATCGTGCTACAAGATGCTATAGAAATTCTTGTTTTGCTGTAGGATTAAATCTTTGAGCATCATGAGGGATAAAATGGAGATATGAAGGTAGAAAAGGTCAATGGAGGGTATAAGAAGGTTTTGTGAGGCCTTTTACAAGCTTAGTACCCTTGAAGGGCCCACCTTGAATAAGGCACAATGCACACAGTGAACAGAAATTAACCCTCAATGAATAATGTTTTGAAGGAGCTGTTAATGGATAAAGAAAATAATTGATTGTATGGTGAGAAGTGAAAATGAAAGTTTTGGCACATTGCAATCCAAAAATAGGATCTTCACACCACAAAATTTACTCAATCTTTCCAAATATCTAGAGAATGTTGATAGTGCAAATTTCAGAATATTAAATTAAGAAAGAGAGGATGAGTTAAATTTTATTTAAGGTCTAAGTACTACATCTAAATTAAATCTAGATTGTAATCTATTCAAAATAAATTCAACCACAATAGATTGTGCTTCGTGTTCTTAAAGAAAAATACAAAAGCATTTACCAATTTGCATAAAAGAGAGATGCAAAAACAAGGCTAATTTGAGATTTAGATATTGTAGAAAGAACGTAATTATATTTTTTGGCTTGCCAACAAAACATATCCAACCGCACTTCCCACCAGAGAGGTGATTGTCAAACCTACATAAGCAAGTCTTTTCATGAACAAGTTCCGCTAGAAAGGAGAGGAAACACTAGTATGAAAGAAAATGCATGAGTAAAATACAGAAAAGGGAGAGACTAGAGCCTTTAGTTTAGGTACTAACCATAGGGGACTCTTCCCACTAAAGAAAAATTAGATTGATGATAATAAAAGGTTTGTCATTAATATCAAATAGTTCTCCAGTACATGATAAAATGAACGAAAATTATAATTAGAAGATCCTAGCTCTTACTAGTCCCTATCATCTCCAAAATTTTGAATCCTATTGAGCCCTTGGGCTTCTTGATTTATAAAAAAGTGACTGAGGGGAAGCCTCCTTCAAAAGAGGGTTCCTTCCCTCCAAAATTCCTAAAAACGTGGTCAACCTCCCTGAGATCCTCTTAATCATTGAGTGCATCAGTTGTTAATATACCCTTGAAATGTAGGTGAGTAAATATAGGGAGAAAGTTGAGTTGTAGGTGAGTAAATTCTGGGGACAATCCTCCTACATCTTATCCAACTACTTCCAATATATTTTTACATAGTAAATGCACTCTTTTATGGCAAGTTAATCATTTTATGCCACAAGATACAATAAGGTTTTGTTAATCTTCCCAATAAACACATTATAGAAAAAAAAATGTTATAAAATGTGAGTAAAGTGGTAAATATATGTTGAGGGATAGCGAAATTGACATTTTTACATACCTATTATGGGGCCCATCAATAGGGACACCCTAAGGTGTACCTATAAGGGGATTAAATGACATGGTTGGAGAACCATTTATAAGGATATAGAAGAAGTGAGTTGAGATTAAGGACTTGATCTAAGTGATCAAGTGAGATGGCAACCCAAAGGCTTGGACAATTCGGAGTAGGTAATCCAAATTTAACAAATCATAAAATTTAAATAGATATAATTTTATAAGCATGCTATCCTACTTAGATCTCCTAAGTGAGTGGATAACCTCATGGCCTATCACAATCCCATTAAGGATTTGGTGGAATTCAACTCAAAATAAATTTTAGTTGAAACAAGGTAGCCTTATATTTTCCCAAACCATTACATCCAATTATATATTTCTGTAGAATTTTGATATCAAGATTGATAGTTCATACTAAGACATGACTTGATATGAAACCATCCTTTTGAGAGAAATAATTTTATACTTATAGGAAACGAAGATAATCACATTGATCGCAGCAAGGAATGATATGTATATTTTATATTTCGACATTTATATTGTAGATGGGTAATTTAACTATGGGTATTTATAATTGGCCAATTATATATGTTTATTCATATAATAATGTTGGATATGAGTAGTTAACAACTTGCATCTACATATATCATATTGATAATATATTAAATAGTACAAGTATAAAATGAGGTTTATCTCTATTAAATACCAAATTTGAACTTTAATATTAATGTATCGCAATCATATATAAATGCCAAAATATTAATGTTAATCTATTTTTGCTTATCATAATATTTGTCAAGAAAAATAGTTTAATTTTGTTTTATATAATAATAATTTTTCAATCAATTAACTGATACATAATACATTTTTTATAAATAACTTAATATTACAAAAATATATACTAAAAAATGTCTAATTATTTTATTTCATGATTCATCTCAATCACATATAAAATGTTAAATTTTAATAATGATTTATGTCAATTATTGTGAACTTTAAAATTTTAATACTATTTTTAGTTCATATAGAAAAAAAAAATGAATATTAATATTTGTTATGAAAAAACAACTTAAAAATAAAAGTAAAAGAACAACATAACTATAAAAATAAACCTATGAAACTGAACAAATGATTTAAGGAGATAACAAGAAATAAAATGTTTATTAAAATGTTAAGTTAGTAAAAACCATTTGATGTAGATGATTAACAATTGTTGGAAATATGTTGTCATTGATGACAAAGAAAAAGGAAATGGTAGAGATTGGTGAAGGCAAGCAATGGAAACTGCAAATGCATTGATAAATATATTGCCAATGATGCCAAAGTTAAGCAATGGAAATTGTAAATTCATTGATAAATATGTTGTCATTGATACCAAATGAAAGAAATGGAAACTGCAAATGCATTGATAAATATGTTGTTATTGATGGAAAAGGAAAATATTGTTGGCAAAGGAAAAAAATGGAAATTGGCGATGGTGTTTGTCAGTGGATGGAAAATATGTCAGAGGATGGAAAATGATGATAAAGTCATTCAGGATATATTACAAGAAGAATGTCGATCACCATTCATGGCGAGATATGCGTAGACACTTTGGAGCCATTTCTAGCACAAAATATAATCTAAGATGTAGATGGGACCTACTAATATGCGAAGATTTCCAGTGATATGTAGAAGTCTAAAAATGGCCCCTTGGTTTGAGAGATAGAGCTAGTCAATGTTGTATGACCCCAAGCCAAATTTTAATAGAGATGAGAAGCTTAAATACCCTTTTGGAGTGAAGCCAAATTTGGTGGAATAGCCAAACCTAGGAGCAATGGTGATGAAGTAGCCAAAAGGTGGACCAAGCTGACTTGGAGTGACAACAAAGCAGCAGGAAAGTTTTCCATTTGCCGTAGGCAGAGCCCACACTATAGCCTCACCTGATGAAAGTTTACCAATAGTATAACTTTGACGAAAACTATAATTAAGCACTTAAGCAGTGTGCAGGACGATTCCATCCCAGTCGAGGTATCCTAGTGGATGTACCCTGGAGGTTTGCAAATGGCACACATAATTAAAGCATCAATATGCAACAAATGGGTGGATGTGGAAGTACAAAATATAACAGAAATAAATCATTAGCAAAGAATTGAGTGGGAGGTCCTAAGATTCAAAGATCAATCCACTAAAGGATTTCCTAGAAAGTTCACCTCAGAGGGCTAACAATGAAGCACGTAAAATCAATTCGTCATGGAGGAAGAAATGAAAAGAAATGGTCAGCTCCCATTGAAATTATTTGTAGGAAATTGGTTAAAAACTAGTCATGGGACCCTTTTGTCTTGTCTCTGATAGTGGACATGTGACAACATATTAGTGGCCTAGATGATGATGTTAGCACTAGTCAATGTCTGTGTGACACGTGGTAGTAATATTTGATGTTTTTTGGTACCCGAATGACCCATTTCTAGGTGACATATGTCATCAATCATAGGCTGATATGCAACACAGGTGATGTCAGCATGACATCATCCCACTAGCAGGAGCCGAGAAGGTCTTGGACCAGTGCAAAGGAAAGTTAGCAGGATGATTGGGTGTTGGGCTAATGTGGGCATGTTAGGGCTGATGAAGCCTAGGAGAATTTCTATTGGTTCTCTGTTGCAATGGTGGACCCGATGGAATAACTCATCCCTTAAAGGAAATTTCAATGATGTTCAATGATGCATAAAAAGGAAGAATCAAGAAAAAGGCATCGCGCTGACAAGGCTTTTCACATAGTGACAAGAAAATAAGAGGAAGGTATGGAACACCCCTTTTATATCTAAGCCCATAGGTATGAGCCCAAAATATTAATAAAAGAGACATCAATAAAAATGTCAGGATAGAGAGATCTAAGCCCAAGCACCAGCATGAGGTTAAACAAAGCGAAGAACTATCGTTGCAGAAGTTTATAAACGAAATTAAGATGTCACATGCCTAAATATGTGTTAAAATTGGCAACGAGGGAAAAACTTCATGAGGGTCATCTTATTCATGGCTAATAATATTTTTATTAGATTCCTCTCATCAAGAGGTGTAGGATTGATATAAAGATCATCTGATTCCGATGAGTATTCATGGAGATATGAATTTATTTTGATTATGGAATTATTATCAAACCGACCTACAACTCATGTAGGCTCAAAAGCCCAACAGTCGCATCTATTCAAACACCAATTTTGTGTATAAATATAGGAGGACTTTTCCTCATTTGGACTCACCCATCTCCTCACATCTCTCTCTCTCTCTACTGCATAGAAAAGAGTCTCTTCTCTACTGTGCAAAAAAGGGTCTCTCTCTCACACATGTGAAGCCGGAAGCTGTTGAACCTAAAGCTGCAACTAAAGAAGTAAAGATTGACCTGCGTGGACTAGAATATCTCTTCATCTGAATTGCACTGTAGGTTCATTTGAACCTCCTTTGAAAGCCACAACTTTTGGCGGTGGAATCAAGTCAATCCGACGGACAGTTTGCAAGATATCGACTGCCCTAGTTTGAAGCCGGAAGTTGCCGAAATTGAATCTGCAATTGCAGAAGTAAAGATTGACCTGCGTGAAATAAAATATCTCCTCATCTGAATTGCATTGTAGTTTCATCTGAACCTCCTTTGAAAGCCGCAACTTTTGGTGGTGGAATCAAGTCAATCCGACGGACGGTTTGCAAGAGATCGACTGCCCTAGTTTGAAGCCAGAAGCTGCCGAAACTGAAGCTGCAACTGCAGAAGTAAAGATTGACCTACGTGGAGTAGAAGATATCCTCATCTAAATTGCATTGTACATTCATTTGAACCTCCTCTGAAATCCACAACTTTTGATGGTGGAATCTGTTATCTCAAAATCAAGCCCTGGAAGGCTGCAAACCAGGAAGACTTCAAGTAACTATTTCAAACCAATCTTTTGACTAAGGCTTAGCCTCCTTAGCCTGAGAGGGCTCTCTCAAAGGGTTATTGATTTTGAATATTAATAAGATGGCTAACTCTTGTGGAATAACATTAACAAATATGAAGGCTGGACAAGCATTAAACTAGTTTCCATTGGGCCTATGGAGTCAACCATAATTCAGTAAACCATGATACTGCCTCTACATAGAAGTCAGGGCATTTAAAATTTAGATGTTCAGAACACAACACATATGGAACCACAGGTCATAAATGCACACAGGAAATCAGAGCACAATCAGTGAATTCTGAGTGATTGTACACCTATGCAACTGTAAAAGACATTAAGGAAAAGGTAAAATCATACATTCTGAACATAGAAATCTCTCATGAATCCTGAGAAGAAAAGCAGTCAACTTATATTACTGAACTCTGTCTTTACATAAGCCAAAACAGTACTCTGTTATAAAATTTCCAACCCCCACTACCTTGTTGCTTCAGCTATATATAAAATTCTTATTCTAACTGATCGATATTCCTCCTCCAGCATGAGGGGAATTCGATTCTGCCTATGATGACACCTACTAACATTTGAAAGTAACTAATAAATACAACTGACTGTTGACTGGAGTTTTAAGAGATCTAAATCAAGTAGGACTCTAACACCGTGTTATGCATGATGGCTTTAATTACAATGGTTCTCGTTCTTTGACATCTGCTCTCCTTCTGGCGGTGGCTGTAATGGGTCTTCAAGGTTCCATGTTTTCCAATACCCTGAAACATAGGAAACTGCCACCTGTGTACCGGTCTTTAGTTTGCCTTAACTGACAGCTCTCCTTTGGACTGAAATCCATTCAAGCATTTAAAGTTTATGGCGTTTTCTGGAGTTTTCTTGACTTTCATCAACAGAATCACACTGATCCTTACAAACCTCACGCCAATCAACATTATATTCAACATCCTGTACACTGGATTTAAGATATACGAGCTGTTCATTGAATTGAAGGTTCTGCATTTCCGGCTTTCTTGAAACTTTGAGGGCATGAACATAGGCCTCGTAATAGGTAGATTCGAACATTTCTTTCCTTAAGTTTTCTAAGATCCCGGTCTGAAACTAATGCCCAAAAAATGTCATGAACCAATCGCTGGAAATACAGAGCAAGGAATTGTTCATCAGAAGTTTTGAATTCTCCCAATCGACTTGGACACCACTTTTGACATCAAAGGAAACACCATAATCCACACCATCGCGACCTGCTCTCATGCCAACATATCTAACGGACCTGTAGACTTGAATATCACATAACCTTCTTTGCTTTTGCAGCCCAGAATTATTTCTAAGTTTCTGCAGGGCTTTTCTACTGAGTATATCGTGTTGTCCGCAACATTTCTAGCATCGATTAATGCCTTCTTTTCCTGATCTTTTTGCGCATGCATCTCAGCCTCTCTCACCATTTTCTGTATCTCGTCTTCTGTCAGTCCTCCAGACGACCGGATAGTGATATTCTGCTCCTTATTCGTGGGTTTACCTGCCCAGAATTTTACGATTGTGCCAACGTAGAGTTTTGGAATGATTGGGCAGGTGCGATTGTATTTAAAAGAGATTAAAATAATACCGTGAACCAAAACTTTGCAAAATAATTTGATGCTTAATGCATGCACTACGAGCCATCTGAAGGATTTGCCACACCATGATCTTTGTGAATCTCAAACTCATTAGGACTCCACCGTCATACAAGGTTGAGGTGGAATGTAGCCATTTGAACACCCATAACGCCACGCATCTATGCTTGCCATGTGCTTCCATAACAACAGTGTAAAAGTCGAGGTAAAAGCTACTCGAAGACTGGTATACGAACACCTGGAGGTGGCGAGTAAATAGGATTCATTGAAGGACTAGAAACCATCATAGGAGTACCTGGCGTGCCCACACCTCGTGTAGTCAATACACCAGTATGTTTGCAACGGGCAAGGAAAAGAAGTGTTTCTGTAAAAATGTTTAGTCCATTCAAGGCAGTCTCTTCCCAGTGACCAAGCATTGCTCTTGCCATACCTCGCCATTTGTAACCTTTTGCAGAGTCTGGATTTATCTTGATAGCAGCATTAGCATGAATGGCAGCATTAGGTTTCTTCATCTTCAAAAGCACACTAGTTCTAGTAGCATAAATGATCGCGGATGTGAGATTGCATTCAATAGCCTCTGTAAGATGATTTACAGCCTCACCCAAATCACCATCTGCCATTGCTTCCATTGCTTTTGACTTTGCCATTTGGGCTTCATCTCGTTTTTCGTCAGTTACTTCAATAGATGGATCTCCCATTTTTTGAGGAGGATCGTTATCTGGCTCAATGATTCCTTCATTATCTAGTTCCAGGTCAGATTCAACTATCTCCTCATCACTGGCAGTTTCCTCGGGCAATTTCCGGGCAGTGCGTCAAGGGCCAAACTGTTCTTCAAGTTCAGGCATGTCATGAAGAACAGTTTGGCCTTTCAAGCACTGCCCAGAAAGTGCCCGAGGAAACTGCCAGTGATGAGGAGATAGTTGAATCTGACGTGGAACCGGTTAGATATCAGATACAGAGCACTTAAAAAACTTATGATCCCAACTCACCCAGAAGGAGAGAAATTTGCAAGAGTTAACCTTAGCCCTCGATGATAAGGTTCGCTTCCCACAGAAACAAGTTGACAGGCCTAGTTCTCGATCCGGGCGTTCTGACTACTCAGGGAAAGGGGCGCTTGGATCAGAACGAGTAGAAATTTCCAGAGGGTTTAACTTGGAAAGGCCACATTCATCACTGGTGAGTGGAGAAATGATGAGAGAATATGATGGTGAGCGGCCTTACAGCTCAAGGAATAGGGATATTTCTCTTGGGTTTGAATCTGAGAGACATGGGGGAATACCCACAGGCTATGATCGTTTAGATGCTAGAGTACCAGGGCTTGACAGACTTGGTTCTCGGTCAGGGTCTGTTGATTTTCCTAGAGGTCATCATGTCAACAAGTCAGGTTTTCGTCCGGGACGTGGATTTACTGTAGGCTCTGATGTTGATTGCTCAGGCCCTTGTCTAGGGTTTGGTGATTTTTATGAAGGAAATGACTCTGAGAGACCACGGTCCAACTCTGGTCATGTTGATGTTAATAGAGGATATGTTTCTGAAAGGGTGGACTTTCATTCTAAGCGTGGTAATGTTACTCCTTATGATTCTGAGAGGCCATGTACAGTCTCAGGTTCCCGGCGTGGTGATAGCAGGGGTTATGAGTCTGAAAGGCTTGGTTCAGGCTCATGGCATGGTGATGTCCAATGGTATGAGTAAGCAAGACCAGGATCTAATTCAGGGCGCAGCAATATTTCAAGAGGTGACTATGCCAAAAAAAGGGAACACGTTTGCCATTCATCCAATATTATATCTCTAAATTCTATAGGAGTCATGGAGTGTTTGTTGCTACACATCCAAGTCTTGTTTTGGGAATCTCGATTGCAGTTGTTCTGTTGTTGTGTATGGGGTTACTCCATTTAGAAGTTAGCAAGGCCCGCTGCATGCCACCGAATTCATTTTTCATTCATCAACCTATGGAGCAGAGAGCATCTGTCGAGCCATTACGATTCAATTCCCAACAGAAACAGCAGTCTTTTCATGTGGTTTGACTATTCAGGAGTAGAATACAAATACATTAGTTGCAGGATACATATGGCTCCTTTTACTGATGAGTATCTATGTGTTGAAATTGCAAATAAGGTTTTGTTTTGGCAACAACAAAATAATGGTTCGGTGGCTTTCACGTTTCTTTAATTACTTGGATCGTTACTTCATTGCAAGGCGTTCTCTTCCTGTACTAAATGAAGTTGGTCTCATGTGCTTCTGTGATCTGGTTTACCAAGAAATTAAGAATAATGTAATGGATGCTGTGATTACTCTGATTGACAGGGAACGCGAAGGAGAGCAAATGGATCGAGCTTTACCGAAAAATGTTATGGGCATCTTTGTGGAGATTGGGATGAGTAACATGGATGCTTATGAAAATGACTTTGAGTCAGCGATGTTGGATGACACTGCTTCTTACTATTCTCGAAAGGCTGCATCATGGATTTTAGAAGATTCTTGCCCGGATTATATGCTTAAGGCGGAGGAGTGTCTGAAACGAGAAAAAAAAAGATTTTTCCATTATTTACATTCCAGCAGTGAACAAAAGTTGCTAGAAAAAGTACAAAATGAACTGCTTTCCCAGTATGAGAGTCAACTTCTGGAGAAGGAGCATTCAGGGTGCCATGCCTTGCTAAGAGATGACAAGGTAGATGATCTTTCAAGGATGTATAGGTTGTTTTGTAGGATACCTAAAGGCTTGGAACCTGTGGCTCAAATTTTCAAACAGCATGTTACTGGTGAGGGTACATCATTAGTCAAGCATGCAGAAGATGCGGCAAGCAATAAAAAGCTGGCTACTGCACCTGGAGCTCCAACTACACACTGGTATTGCAACGAAGACAGTGAGCCCAGATGTTTATGTGTTTGATTACGGCAAGCATCCATCAAAAGCTCCTCAAGAAAGGGTTTGCAATCCTGAACCAATATTGAAAGGTCATTCTAATGAAGGATATGGTTTGTCAAGGATTCTTCTCAAAGAAGGTTACATACTAAGTGGTTCAAACGATGCACAAATATGCTTGTGGGATATAAATGCTGCATTTGGAAAGAAAGTGTTTGAAGCCAATTAAATATTGAAGGTTCATGAGGGGATAGTTTCCTGTTTCTCAGCAGAGGAAAAAGGATACGATATTAAAGGCCAGCAAGCAGCTACAAACATCCATCACAGCCACCGCCAGAAGGGAACCAGATGTCAAAGAACAAGAACCTTTGTAATCAAGGCTATTATTAGCATAACACGGTGTTAGAATCCTAGTAGATTTAGAACTCTTAAAAACTACAGTCAGCACTTTGTTGCATTTATTAGTTAGTTAAATGTTGATAGGTGTCAATAGAGGTAGTGATCGAATTCCCCTCATGCTGGAGGAGGAATCTCGATCAACTAGAATAAGAATTCTATATATAGCTAAAACAGCAAGGGAATAAGGGTTGGAGATTTTATAAAAAACAGAGTACTATTTTGGCTTATGTAGAAAGACAGAGTTCAGTAATATAATAAACTGCTTTTCTTCTCAGGATTCATAAGGTGTTTCTATGTTCAAGATGTATGGTTTTGCTTTATCCCTGATCTATTTTACAGTTTCATAAATGTGTAATTACTCAGAATTCACTTATGCTGCTCTGATTTCCTGTGCACATTCATGAACTGTGGTTTTATAAGAGTTGTGTTTTGAACATTTAAATGCCACATGCCCTGACTTCTATGTAAAGGCTGTATCATTATTTGCTGAAGTTTTGTTGACTCCATAGGCCCAATGGAAACTTATGTAATGTTTGTCCAACCTTCATATTTGTCACTGTTATTTCACAAGAGTTAGCCCTCTTATTTTAAATCAAAATCAATAACCTTTTGAGAGAGCCCTCTCAGGCTAAGGAGGCTAAACCTTAGTCAAAAGATTGGTTTGAAACAGTTACTTGAAGTCTTCCTGGTCAGCAGCCTTCCAGGGTCTGATTTTGAGATAACATTTTGGTGCGTCTGCCGGGAGTCTGAAGATTATTCATTCCCGAAATCAAGAGACTGAACTTCTGAAGGTAGCAGGAGCTCAGAAATCTTTTTGAGGCTGCAAATCTACCTTGGCGACTCCATTGTTGAAGAATTCAAAATTCATACATTCATGGTGATTCCACTGGAGTTATGAAGGACCCAGATGCTACCATTCTTATTTCAAGGTATGCATGCATAAATTTTTCAGGAATTCATGGCTTTCCAAATCATTTTCCCAAGGATGCATATTTTCTAAGGAATGGTCCAAAATTCAATGGAGAAGATTTGAGTTTAACTTTGAAGCATATATCAGATTTTTGTGATTTTACAGAGCTTCTTAGAGTTAAACATGAGGATGTTTGCATTATGTTGTTCTATGATTCATTTCAAGGGAAATGTAAACAGTGGATTGAAAGCTTTCCAGCCAAATCCATCAAGTCATTTGAAGACTTTTGGTTTATGTTTTTGGAGGAATGGATAGATAGATCAGAAGTGGTGGCAAAATCTCCTTCAATTCAAGGTTTCAAACAATGGAATAATGATCATAGTAATGGAGAAACAAATGAAAATTTTCCTTTGTCCTTGTCCTCGTATCTAAAATCATTTGAGTGTAAGGCAGAGGATAAGATGAAATTTTTGGATGAAGTTGCTGAAGACATTAAGAAAGACATTGAAGGTCTAGAAGGTCAGATTCAGGCATATAGTTTTCATAATCATGATCATTATTTTCAGAAGCTTTCTATGGCAGAACACAAGGAGAGAGTGTTGCTTCCTTTCTCTTTCACGATTGAGGAAGTGTATACTGTTGTTGAAGATCAGTTTGCACAACCAGAAAGTTATGAGAACCATCAAGCTGATCATATATTATGGGATCCTATAGCTGACTACATGGAAGAGTTTTACTCTCCAATGTTTCAGTTTTTCTATGAAGATCATGGGCAATTTCAATGGCAGCGGTCATCACAATATCATAGTGGCTCTGGACTCCGATGTAGTCAAAAAACTCAAATATCAGATAAGACAAATGATTGGCTACATTGGAAATTTCACATTGATTGAGCTAAAAGAAGTTTGAATTGATAGGGTAGGTAGGTAGGAAAGTGCAAATGAGCTCAAGGTGACTGAGCATTTTTTTTTCAGTAGCGGTAGATTTCTTTTTCTCACAGTGATCATCAAGCTTAAGCCTGAGGTGAAGGCCCAAGAAGCTGGAAAGGGATGTTTGTCAAGCAAATTTCTGTTTGTCATAAATGGATAATGCACTGGATCTACGAGTTCTTAGTGTACTACAGGAGCACACTATCCCAAGTGGAGCCACTGTTATCACTGAAGAAAAATTTCTAAATTGTTCACATCAGTTCGATTATTTGCCAAAGGCACATAAATCCTTTTTAGCACTTTCGCAGTGCAACATGTTTTAGATGATTTTGTAGCGCATAATTCATATTTTGCACTGCATAAGAAGGACAGATGGAGGCAAAGCGTTCACTGCCATTTTCTCTGCTATAGTCGGTGGCATGAGTTTAGGGAAATCATTCTCCAATATTGGTTCATTTGGCAAGAGGAAAGTTGCTGCATACAAGCTGATGGAGATTATTAAACAACAACCTACAATCATTCATGATGTTTCAGAAAGAAATAAGCTAGTAGAAATCCAGGGCAACATTGACTTCCAAGATGTTACATTCAGTTACCCTTGTCGGCCAGATGTACTGATTTTCCAAAATTTCTCTCCAAATCCCAGCTAGAAAGACTATTGAAATAGTGGGGGGGTAGCGGTTCTGGGAAGAGCACTGTTGTGGCCCTCATAGAACACTTTTATGATCCCAAAACTTTGCAGCTAAAGTGGCTTCACCAGCAAATTGGGCTCGTAAAACAAGAACCTGCATAGTTGGCTACAACATTCAGGTTGGAGAACGAGGGGTTCAGCTATCTGGCAGACAAAAACAACAAATGGCATTTATCAAATAAACAATACCGAAGCTCAGGTTCTTTCAGTTTGTCTTTTTCTCCCAAGTTCTGATGATAGTTTAAGTTTAAATGCATGCATGGTTTGGTGTTTTTTCATCGACTGAGGAAGGATTTAGGCGCTTTGGAAACGAATGCGTCATGGACACCAGCAAAGTAAATCAACCGAAGCTCTTTGTCAAACAATGCGACAGCAATCCCGCCGTTCTTCAGGACTCAGCTTTGAAATTTTTCAGGGACTATCTTGAAAAACTCGGCGCCAAATTACCGGATTCTGCATACGGCAAGGGTGAATCGGCAAAGAAGACAGAAGCTAAAGATAGTTTTGTGGATGAGAGCGATAATGACATACCAGAACTTGAAGGACAGTTTGGCCTTTCAAGCACTGCTCGGAAAGTGCCCGAGGAAACTGCCAGTGATGAGGAGATAGTTGAATCTGACATGGAACCGGTTAGATATCAGATACAGAGCACTTAAAAAACTTATGATCCCAGCTCACCCAAAAGGAGAGAAAGTTGCAAGAGTTAACCTTAGCCCTCGATGATAAGGTTCGCTTCCCACAGAAACAAGTTGACAGGCCTAGTTCTCGATCCGGGCGTTCTGACTACTCAGGGAAAGGGGCGCTTGGATCAGAACGAGTAGAAATTTCCAGAGGGTATAACTTGGAAAGGCCACATTCATCACTGGTGAGTGGAGAAATGATGAGAGAATATGATGGTGAGCGGCCTTACAGCTCAAGGAATAGGGATATTTCTCTTGGGTTTGAATCTGAGAGACATGGGGGAATACCCACAGGCTATGATCATTTAGATGCTAGAGGATCAGGGCTTGACAGACTTGGTTCTCGGTCAGGGTCTATTGATTTTCCTGGAGGTCATCATGTCAACAAGTCAGGTTTTCATCCGGGACGTGGATTTACTGTAGGCTCTGATGTTGATTGCTCAGGCCCTTGTCCAGGGTTTGGTGATTTTTATGAAGGAAATGACTCTGAGAGACCACGGTCCAACTCTGGTCATGTTGATGTTAATAGAGGATATGTTTCTGAAAGGGTGGACTTTCATTTTAAGCGTGGTAATGTTACTCGTTATGATTCTAAGAGGCCATGTACAATCTCAGGTTCCCGGCGTGGTGATAGCAGGGGTTATGAGTCTGAAAGGCTTGGTTCAGGCTCATGGCATGGTGATGTCCAGTGGTATGAGTAAGCAAGACCAGGATCTGATTCAGGGCGCAGCAATATATCAAGAGGTGACTATGCCAAAAAAAGCGAACACGTTTGCCATTCATCCAATATTATATCTCTAAATTCTATAGGAGTCATGGAGTGTTTGTTGCTACACATCCAAGTCTTGTTTTTGGAATCTCGATTGCAGTTGTTCTGTTGTTGTGTATGGGGTTACTCCATTTAGAAGTTAGCAAGGCCCGCAAGTAGCTACAAACATCCATCACAGCCACCGCCAGAAGGGAACCAGATGTCAAAGAACAAGAACCATTGTAATCAAGGCTATTATTAGCATAACACGGTGTTAGAATCCTAGTAGATTTAGAACTCTTAAAAACTACAGTCAGCACTTTGTTGCATTTATTAGTTAGTTAAATGTTGATAGGTGTCAATAGAGGTAGTGATCGAATTCCCCTCATGCTGGAGGAGGAATCTCGATCAACTAGAATAAGAATTCTATATATAGCTAAAACAGCAAGGGAATAAGGGTTGGAGATTTTATAAAAAATAGAGTACTGTTTTGGCTTATGTAGAAAGACAGAGTTCAGTAATATAATAAACTGCTTTTCTTCTCAGGATTCATAAGGTGTTTCTATGTTCAAGATGTATGGTTTTGCTTTATCCCTGATGTATTTTACAGTTTCATAAATGTGTAATCACTCAGAATTCACTTATGCTGCTCTGATTTCCTGTGCACATTCATGAACTGTGGTTTTATAAGAGTTGTGTTTTGAACATTTAAATGCCACATGCCCTGACTTCTATGTAAAGGCTGTATCATTATTTGCTGAAGTTTTATTGACTCCATAGGCCCAATGGAAACTTATGTAATGTTTGTCCAACCTTCATATTTGTCACTGTTATTTCACAAGAGTTAGCCCTCTTATTTTAAATCAAAATCAATAACCTTTTGAGAGAGCCCTCTCAGGCTGAGGAGGCTAAACCTTAGTCAAAATATTGGTTTGAAATAGTTACTTGAAGTCTTCCTGGTCAGCAGCCTTCCAGGGTCTGATTTTGAGGTAACATTTTATCACCAAAATAGGACCCTGATAGGCTGCTGATCAGACTATCTCAGTGTAACTATTTCAAACCAATCTTTTAGCTAAGGCTTAGCCTCCTTAGCCTGAGAGGGCTCTCTCAAAGGGTTAATGATATTGATTAAAGATATGGATAGATGGCTAACTCTATGGTTTGTGATTTTATATGTTTGTAGATTGGAAGATGGAGACTTGCTACCATTGGGCTATGGAGTCAGTGACAGAGATAAGGATAACAAATGGCTCTTCTTATAAAACTGAGGCTTGCATATACTTCAATGAAAGAGTGACACATTCAAGAAAGTCTCAATAACTTGAAGTTCATAGGAGTCAGAGCATGTGGGCATGAATTCTGAGTAATGATACATCAAGGTATTCAAAAGGAAAGAATTTAAAGTGATAGATCAGAGTTTAATACCTACATGGAAGTCAGGGCATTCAACATTTAAACATTCAGAACATAAACTCATATGGGACCACACAGTTTATGAATGTATACAGGAAGTCAGAGCACATTCAGTGAATTCTGAGTGATTATACATCCATACCACTGTAAGAATTAAGGAAAGGACAACATCACATATTCTGAACATAAAAAATCCTTCATGAATCCTAAGAAGTAAGCATTAAGACTATGGAAGTAAAGCATTTCAAAGATAAAAGATGAAGCTCACTGAAGTACACTAAGAATCTCAGCTTCAGAAAAGTCCAACTGCTTCTGTATATATCAATCCCTGCATATCATTTACAAAAGTAGTCTTTTTCTCTAACATTTTCCAACCCCTTGTACATCAGCTCTTCTGCTATATATAGAGCTCTTTACACCACTTAGATTCCTCTTCTAGGATGAGGAAAATTCGAATTCTACCTGACCTGACACCTAATGACACTCAAAACTAACTATTAAATGCAAATGACACCTAACTAGCAGTCCTAGAGACCTAATACAACTAGGAGTGTATCTCCTTATCATGATTACAAAAACCTTATCTAAGCATTAAACACTACTTTTGACAAACAAAAATCCATGAAGTCGAATTTTATGAAGCCCATAACCTTCCTGCTCGCCCTTGATGACTCATCCATTTGGTGTTCCTAGAAACTAGGAGACTGTCCCTTGCTCTATTCTGGCTGAAAAATAGGTCTTGGGACAGAGCTCATAACTTCTCGTATGAAATTTATTTCGAAAAACTGAAGGAGGCTTTTGTGAACCAATATATGCTTAACAAAAACCTCTCTTGGTTTTTTGAAAAACCTTTCCTACGGCCCATAATGTGTCTTTGAAAAACCTGTGTCAAACAGAGAAATATGCCTGTGAAAAACTTGCACCTACAGCAGTTTCGTAGCGCAAGTTTTAGTCACCCGTTTCTCCCAGATCATAATGGATTTCAAGAAAGTGGAAGAGGTTTTTGTACTTTAGTATCTTAGGAATGAAAACCTCTTTCAATTTTCAAAGATGAGTTTTCAACTGCTCAGAAACTCTTCTAGAAGTTGACTGGCAAAAACAAGAAGACAGTTTCTCCTTTTTTGCTTTTGGTCTCCACAAGGATCTTCGAAATCAATTATCCCTATTGTTCTTCATAAAATTGCATTGGATTATCTTGTTTTACATACACTGTAGACTTGGCCCATGTATATGTGAAAACAAAACCCTTTAATGCTGCCTGATGCATCATGAACAAAACTAGCTATGAATAATGACCATTTTATAACACATAGCTTTAGAGTTCATATATGTCCTTCTTCTGCTTGTTCTGACTTTGCTGGATTCTCATAATTTGTTAATGATTTTCCCTTTATCACTCTTAATTGATCAACTGAATTATAAAATGCAGCTACAGCAGTTTCGTAGCGCGCTACTGTTGTGCATTAGGCATCATCTTCAGCAGTTTCGTAGCGCGCTACGAAACTGCTGTGTAATTTCAAAAATGCAGTTTTAATGCCAAAACTTGACCATCTTGAGCTTCTTTATCTTGAGATCTCCATTTTCATGTGCCCTAAAGCTGTTCAAAACTAAATGCAGAGGAACCACTCTTTAAGGAAAACTTCAAAAAGGTAAATGATCAAACCTTAGGACTAACCTTGTTTGCTGTGTGATTTTCCTTAGCTAAGGAAATCCTTTCTGCTGGCCTAGTTGTATTTTAAAATCCTCGATTTTCGTCTTCATAATTCTGATGTTGGGTCTGAGCCTATTATTAATCCATCTGATGTATCTTGCCTTGCTTGAATTTGATGAATATTTCTGATCTCTGCTCACCATGGGCTTGTTTGCTCAAACTGAGAATTGTATCAAATGTCTATTGCATGAACACGACCAAGATCAGCATGAATATGTCCAGGATCAATTAACTCTTCCCTTACCTTTTTTCTTTGAAATTTTGTCAGTGATAACAGTGGCTCCACTTGGGATAGTGTGCCCTTGTGGTACACTAAGAACCTGCAGTTCCAGTGCCTTATCCTCTTATGATAAACAAAAATTTATTTGACAAACATCTGCTTTAAGTTCCTTGGGCCTTCACCTCGATCTTAAGCTTGATGATCAATGTAGCTGAAATAAGTCTATATCTACTGAAAAAAAAATGCTCAGTCAACCTTGAGCTTATTTGCATTTTCCTACCTACCTACCCTAACAATTGCAATCTCCACTTATGGCTCAAGGAACATGAAATTTCCAATAAAGCCAATCAATTGTCCTTTCCGATATTGGAGGCTCTTGACTGCATTCAACCTCAAAATAACCATGGTAGTGAGATGACCAAATCAACTTATAATGTATATGATCTTCATAATGCAAATGAAATTGAAATGCTGATGTGCAAAACTTTGCCATGTATTCATTTATAGGGTCAAAGAAAACATGGTTATTTTGATAATCATCATAACATTCTATCTCTTTAGACAACTGATCCTTAGCCACACAAAATTCCTTTGATGTGCTATCCAACTGCCTTTCTGCATGATTCCCATAGACAATGTAATTTTCCTCACTAATGTGATCATTCTTTGAAGTAATCTGCTGCAAGGAATTACATAAATGATCAACCGCTTTCTCTACCTGAGGATTATAAAAAATTTCTTCCAGTATTTCTTCTTGTTGTGTGTAATCATTTTTATCTTCATTATGATTCGAAGACTGAGAATATTGCTGCATCTCTTCATTCATATCAAAGGATGAAACATGGTTTTCACAAGTAAACCCCTGCTGCTCTTCATGCTGCGTTTCATGAGATGTTATACTTTCTTCTTGGTGTTGAAATGCATTGTTATGAAGAGCCTCTAAAATTTCTTCATCCATAAATTCATCATCATCATAACAATCCTCCAAATATTGAATAAAACTCGTAGAATGTTTACAACAATCTTTGACCAGCAATAAGGAGGGATGACATTCTTTATACATGTCATAGAACACATCATGGAAATCAGCAAGAGAATATAATGAACCATTTTCCAAACTTTTATACCAAGACCATGCTTTTCCTTCTAAAGTGGTCTTAAACATCCTCATGAGACAATCTTCAGGGAAATGAACCTTAAGATTGCGTACATGCATTTGAAACCTAACCAAATGAAGAGCAGCATTGTCTTTCTTTTCATCTTTGAATATCGGAAGATCCTCTAACCAATCAACCTCTGGCATAGGATTTGGAAAACCAGGGATATGAGACCCATTCATAGGAGCATACCTGGCATTCATTCTTGCAGTGGAATTCATCTTGAAACTTCATCAAGCTACTGATCTTCTAGCAGTTGAGTCACCTTCCAATTTCTTATTCGATGTGTGGAGTCACCAAGGTAGTTTTGCAGCCTCAAATAGATGTCTAAGCTCCTGCTACCTTCAGAAGTTCAACCTCTTAATTTCAGGAATGAATAGACTTCAGGCTCCCGGCAGATGCACCAAAATGTTATCACCAAAATAGGACCCTGATAGGCTGCTGATCAGACTATCTCAGTGTAACTATTTCAAACCAATCTTTTAGCTAAGGCTTAGCCTCCTTAGCCTGAGAGGGCTCTCTCAAAGGGTTAATGATATTGATTAAAGATATGGATAGATGGCTAACTCTATGGTTTGTGATTTTATATGTTTGTAGATTGGAAGATGGAGACTTGCTACCATTGGGCTATGGAGTCAGTGACAGAGATAAGGATAACAAATGGCTCTTCTTATAAAACTGAGGCTTGCATATACTTCAATGAAAGAGTGACACATTCAAGAAAGTCTCAATAACTTGAAGTTCATAGGAGTCAGAGCATGTGGGCATGAATTCTGAGTAATGATACATCAAGGTATTCAAAAGGAAAGAATTTAAAGTGATAGATCAGAGTTTAATACCTACATGGAAGTCAGGGCATTCAACATTTAAACATTCAGAACATAAACTCATATGGGACCACACAGTTTATGAATGTATACAGGAAGTCAGAGCACATTCAGTGAATTCTGAGTGATTATACATCCATACCACTGTAAGAATTAAGGAAAGGACAACATCACATATTCTGAACATAAAAAATCCTTCATGAATCCTAAGAAGTAAGCATTAAGACTATGGAAGTAAAGCATTTCAAAGATAAAAGATGAAGCTCACTGAAGTACACTAAGAATCTCAGCTTCAGAAAAGTCCAACTGCTTCTGTATATATCAATCCCTACATATCATTTACAAAAGTAGTCTTTTTCTCTAACATTTTCCAACCCCTTGTACATCAGCTCTTCTGCTATATATAGAGCTCTTTACACCACTTTGATTCCTCTTCTAGGATGAGTAAAATTCGAATTCTACCTGACCTAACACCTAGTGACACTCAAAACTAACTATTAAATGCAAATGACACCTAACTAGCAGTCCTAGAGACCAAATACAACTAGGGGTGTATCTCCTTATCATGATTACAACAACCTTATCTAAGCATTAAACACTCATTCTGACAAAAAAAAATCCATGAAGTCGAATTTGATGAAGCCCATAACCTTCCAGCTGGCCCTTGATGACTCATCCTTTTGGTGTTCCTAGAAACTAGGAGACTGTCCCTTGCTCTGTTCTGGCTGAAAAATGGGTCTTGGGACAGAGCTCATAACTTCTCGTATGAAATGTATTTCGAAAAACTGAAGGAGGCTTTTGTGAACCAATCCATTATTAAGAAAAACCTTTCTTGGTTTTTTGAAATACCTTTCCTACGGCCCAGAATGTGTCTTTGAAAAACCTGTGTCAAACAGAGAAATATGCCTGTGAAAAACTTGCACCTACAGCAGTTTCGTAGCGCAAGTTTTAGTAACCCGTTTCTCCCAGCTCATAATGGATTTGAAGAAAGTGGAAGAGGTTTTTGTACTTTAGTATCTTAGAAATGAAAACCTCTTTCAATTTTCAAAAATGAGTTTTCAACTACTCAGAAACTCTTCTAGAAGTTGACTGGTAAAAACAAGAAGACAGTTTCTCCTTTTTTGCTTTTGGTCTCCACAAGGATCTTCGAAATCAATTATCCCTATTGTTCTTCATAAAATTGCATTGGATTATCTTGTTTTACATACACTGCAGACTTGGCCCATGTATATGTGAAAACAAAACCCTTTAATGCTGCCTGATGCATCATGAACAAAACTAGCTATGAATAATGACCATTTTATAACACATAGCTTTAGAGTTCATATATGTCCTTCTTCTGCTTGTTCTGACTTTGCTGGATGCTCATACTTTGTTAATGATTTTCCCTTTATCACTCTCAATTGATCAACTGAATTATAAAATGCAGCTACAGCAGTTTCGTAGCGCGCTACTGTTGTGCATTAGGCATCATCTTCAGCAGTTTCGTAGCGCGCTACGAAACTGCTGTGTAATTTCAAAAATGCAGTTTTAATGCCAAAACTTGACCATCTTGAGCTTCTTTATCTTGAGATCTCCATTTTCATGTGCCCTAAAGCTGTTCAAAACTAAATGCAGAGGAACCACTCTTTAAGTAAAACTTCAAAAAGGTAAATGATCAAACCTTAGGACTAACCTTGTTTGCTGTGTGATTTTCCTTAGCTAAGGAAATCCTTTCTGCTGGCTTAGTTGTATCTTAACATCCTCGATTTTCCTCTTCATAATTTTGATGTTGGGTCTAAGCCTATTATTAATCCATCTGATGTATCTCGCCTTGCTTGAATTTGATGAAGATTTCTGATCTCTGCTCACCATGGGCTTGTTTGCTCAAACTGAGGATTGTATCAAATGTCTATTGCATGAACATGACCAAGATCAGCATGAATATGTCCAGGATCAATTATCTGAAAATCAAGCCCTGGAAGGCTGCAAACCAGGAAGACTTCAAGTAACTATTTCAAACCAATCTTTTGACTGAGGCTTAGCCTCCTTACCCTGAGAGGGCTCTCTCAAAGGGTTATTGATTTTGAATATTAATAAGATGGCTAACTCTTGTGGAATAACATTAACAAATATGAAGGCTGGACAAGCATTAAACTAGTTTCCATTGGGCCTATGGAGTCAACCATAATTCAGTAAACCATGAAACTGCCTCTACATAGAAGTCAGGGCATTTAACATTTAGATTTTCAGAACACAACACATATGGAACCACAGCTCATAAATGCACACAGGAAATCAGAGCACAATCAGTGAATTCTGAGTGATTGTGCACCTATGCAACTGTAAAAGATATTAAGGAAAAGATAAAATCATACATTCTGAACATAGAAATCTCTCATGAATCCTGAGAAGAAAAGCCGTCAACTTATATTACTGAACTCTATCTTTTTACATAAGCCAAAACAGTCCTCTGTTTTATAAAATATCCAACCCCCATTACCTTGTTGCTTCAGCTATATATAAAATTCTTATTCTAACTTATCGATATTCCTCCTCCAGCATGAGGGGAATTCGATTCTGCCTATGATGACACCTACTAACATTTGAAACTAACTAATAAATACAACTGACTGTTGACTGGAGTTTTAAGAGATCTAAATCAAGTAGGACTCTAACACCGTGTTATGCATGATGGCTTTAATTACAATGGTTCTCGTTCTTTGACATCTGCTCTCCTTCTGGCGGTGGCTGTGATGGGTCTTCAAGGTTCCATGTTTTCCAATCCCCTGAAACATAGGAAACTGCCACCTGTGTACCGGTCTTTAGTTTGCCTTAACTGACAGCTCTCCTTTGGACTGAAATCCATTCAAGCATTTAAAGTTTATGGCGTTTTCTGGAGTTTTCTTGACTTTCATCAACAGAATCACACTGATCCTTACAAACCTCACGCCAATCAACATTATATTCAACATCCTGTACACTGGATTTAAGATATACGAGCTGTTCATTGAACTGAAGGTTCTGCATTTCCGACTTTCTTGAAACTTTGAGGGCATGAACATAGGCCTCGTAATAGGTAGATTCGAACATTTCTTTCCTTAAGTTTTCTAAGATCCCGGTCTAAAACTAATGCCCAAAAAATGTCATGAACCAATCGCTGGAAATACAGAGCAAGGAATTGTTCATCAGAAGTTTTGAATTCTCCCAATCGACTTGGACACCACTTTTGACATCAAAGGAAACACCATAATCCACACCATCGCGACCTGCTCTCATGCCAACATATCTAACGGACCTGTATACTTGAATATCACATAACTTTCTTTGCTTTTGCAGCCCAGAATTATTTCTAAGTTTCTGCAGGGCTTTTGTACTCAGTATATCGTGCTGTCCGCAGCATTTCTAGCATCGATTAATGCCTTCTTTTCCTAATCTTTTTGCGCATGCATCTCAGCCTCTCTCACCATTTTCTGTATCTCGTCTTCTTTCAGTCCTCCAGATGACCGGATAGTGATATTCTGCTCCTTATTCGTGGGTTTACCTGCCCCGAATTTTACGATTGTGCCAACGTAGAGTTTTGGAATGATTGGGCAGGTGCGATTGTATTTAAAAGAGTTTAAAATAATACCGTGAACCAAAACTTTGCAAAAGAATTTGATGCTTAATGCATGCACTACGAGCCATCTAAAGGATTTGCCACACCATGATCTCTGTGAATCTCAAACTCATCAGGACTCCACCGGCATACAAGGTTGACGTGGAATGTAGCCATTTGAACACCCATAACGCCACGCATCTATGCTTGCCATGTGCTTCCATAACAACAGTGTAAAAGTCGAGGTAAAAGCTACTCGAAGGCTGGTATACGAACACCTGGAGGTGGTGAGTAAACAGGATTCATTGAAGGACTAGAAACCATCATAGGAGTACCTGGCGTGCGCACACCCCGTGTAGTCAATACACCAGTATGTTTGCAACGGGCAAGGAAAAGAAGTGTTTCTGTAAAAATGTTTAGTCCATTCAAGGCAGTCTCTTCCCAGTGACCAAGCATCTCTCTTGCCATACCTCGCCATTTGTAACCTTTTGCAGAGTCTGGATTTATCTTGATAGCATAATTAGCATGAATGGCAGCATTAGGTTTCTTCATCTTCACAAGCACACTAGCTCTAGTAGCATAAATGATCGCGGATGTGAGATTGCATTCAATAGCCTCTGTGAGATGATTTACAGCCTCACCCAAATCACCATCTGCCATTGCTTCCATTGCTTTTGACTTTGCCATTTGGGCTTCATCTCGTTTTTCGTCAGTTACTTCAATAGATGGATCTCCCATTTTTTGAGGAGGATCATTATCTAGCTCAATGATTCCTTCATTATCTAGTTCCAGGTCAAATTCAACTATCTCCTCATCACTGGCAGTTTCCTTGGGCAATTTCCGGGCAGTGCTTGAAGGGCCAAACTGTTCTTCAAGTTCTGGCATGTCATCATCGCTCTCATCCACAAAACTATCTTTAGCTTCTGTCTTCTTTTCCGATTCACCCTTGCTGTATGCAAAATCCGGTAATTTGGCACCGAGCTTTTCAAGATAGTCCCTGAAAAATTTCAGAGCTGGGTCCTGAAGAACGGCGGGATTGCTGTCGCATTGTTTGATAAAAAGCTTTATTTGATTCACTTTGCTGACGTCCATGACACATTCATTTCCAAAGCGCCTAAATCCTCCCGCAGTCGATGAAAAAAAACCAAACCATGCATGCATTTAAACTAAACTATCATCAGAACTTGGGAGGAAAAGACAATCTGAAAGAACCTGAACTTCGGTATTGTTTATTTGATAAATGCCATTCGTCCAAGATGCAAAATTAATTAGCTGCTCTTAACAGGGCAACTAACCTGCTCCCGAACCAAATTAAAGACTCTGAACCAAGATACCGTTCATTTTCCAGCAAACTTGCCTATCATTTTAGCAATGACAGGTGCAATCTTTGGATTTGCCTGATACTTTGCCAAGTTTGCAGGATTCTTCATTAAAGGCCAAAGAGTTAACTTCACTCTGATGAGCTACAACTGATTGTTGAGGCTTGTTAGGTGTAGGTGTACGCATGTCCCATATGAGCAAATGACAATCATCTCCAACAGAGCCAAAAAGATATTCGTGCTTCAAATGTCCTGTAACATCCTCAACTATAATATTTCCCTTCAGATTCAGAACTGATGGCAAGCATACACGCAGGAGCTTGAGAGCATGCCTCCTGTAAAATGCATCCACCCCAGAGCTATTTTGCATGACAGTTGCTATGTATTCGAACAAATCCCCAATTTTGTAGTGCAGCCTAAAACATGTTGCGCTGTGAAACTACAAAAAGGCTTTATGCGCTTTGTCCTCAAGCTAGTATGAGAAATTTTGGCATTAGAATTTTCAGTGATAACAGTGGCTCCACTTGGGATAGTGTGCCCTTGTGGTACACTAAGAACTCGCAGGTCCAGTGCCTTATCCATTTATGACAAACAGAAATTTGCTTGACAAGCATCCCTTTCCAGCTTCTTGGGCCTTCACCTCGGGCTTAAACTTGATGATCACTGTGGGAAAAAGAAATCTACCACTACTGAAAAAAAAATGCTCAGTCACCTTGAGCTTATTTGCACTTTCCTACCTACCTACCCTATCAGCTGCAAGCTCCACTTGTAGCTCAAGCAACATGATATTTCCAATAAAGCCAATCAATTGTCTTCTCTGATATTGGAGGCTCTTGACTGCATTCAACCTCAAAATAACCATGGTAGTGAGATGACCACATCAACTCATAATATACTTGATCTTCATAATGCAAATGAAAATGAAAGACCGGAGTGCAAAGCTTGTCCATATATTCACTTATAGGGTCAAAGAATACATGGTTATGTTGATGATCATCATAACATTCTACATCTTTAGACAACTGATTCTCAACCACACAAGATTCTTTTGATATGCTATCGAACTGCTTTTCTGAATGCTGCCTACAAACAATGTAATTTTCCTCTTTCTTATGATCAGTTATTGCTGTAAGCTGCTGAGAAGTTTGACATAAAAAACCAACCTTTTCCTCTGCCTGAGGGTCGTAAAAGCTATCTTCCAGTACTTCTTCTTGTTGTTTGCAATCTATTTCATACTCATAATGATCTGAAGCCTGACAAATCTGCTGCATCTCTACATCAACATCAAAGGATGAAACATGGTTTTCACAAATAAACCCCTGCTGATCTTCATGTTGCGTTTCATGAGATGCTATACTTTCTTCTCAGTGTTGGAATGCATTGTTATGAAGAGCCTCTAAAATTTCTTCATCCATAAATTCATCATCATCATAACAATCTTCCAAGTACTGAATAAGACTTAAAGAATGTCTACAGCAATCTTTGAGCAACAATAAGGAAGGATAACATTCTTTATACATCTCATAGAATTCATCATGAAAACTAGCAAGCGAATATATTGAACCATTTTCCAAACTTTTATACCAAGACCATGCTTTTCCTTCTAAAGTGGTCATAAACATTTTCATGAGACAATCTTCAGGGAAATGAACCTTAAGACTGCGTACATGCATATGGAATTTAACCAAATGAAGAGCAGCATTATCCTTCTTTTCATCTTTGAATATTGGAAGATCATCTAACCAATCAACCTCTGGCATAGGATTTGGAAAACCAGGGATATGAGACCGATTCATAGGAGCATACCTGGCATTCATTCTTGCAGTGGAACTCATTTTGAAACTTCATCAAGCTACTGATCTTCTAGCAGTGGAGTCACCTTCTAATTTGTTATTTGATGTGTGGAGTCGCCAAGGTAGTTTTGCAGCCTCAAAAAGATGTCTGAGCTCCTGCTACCTTCAGAAGTTCAACCATTGATTTCGGGAATGAATAATCTTCAGACTCCCGGCAGACGCACCAAAATGTTATCTCAAAATCAAGCCCTGGAAGGCTGCAAACCAGGAAGACTTCAAGTAACTATTTCAAACCAATCTTTTGACTAAGGCTTAGCCTCCTTAGCCTGAGAGGGCTCTCTCAAAGGGTTATTGATTTTGAATATTAATAAGATGGCTAACTCTTGTGGAATAACATTAACAAATATGAAGGCTGGACAAGCATTAAACTAGTTTCCATTGGGCCTATGGAGTCAACCATAATTCAATAAACCATGATACTGCCTCTACATAGAAGTCAGGGCATTTAACATTTAGATGTTCAGAACACAACACATATGGAACCACAGCTCATAAATGCACACAGGAAATCAGAGCACAATCAGTGAATTCTGAGTAATTGTGCACCTATGCAACTGTAAAAGACATTAAGGAAAAGATAAAATCATACATTCTGAACATAGAAATCTCTCATGAATCCTGAGAAGAAAAGCAGTCAACTTATATTACTGAACTCTGTCTTTTTACATAAGCCAAAACAGTCCTCTGTTTTATAAAATATCCAACCCCCATTACCTTGTTGCTTCAGCTATATATAAAATTCTTATTCTAACTGATCGATATTCCTCCTCCAGCATGAGGGGAATTCGATTCTGCCTATGATGACACCTACTAACATTTGAAACTAACTAATAAATACAACTGGCTATTGACTGGAGTTTTAAGAGATCTAAATCAAGTAGGACTCTAACACCGTGTTATGCATGATGGCTTTAATTACAATGGTTCTCGTTCTTTGACATTTGCTCTCCTTCTGGCGGTGGCTGTGATGGGTCTTCAAGGTTCCATGTTTTCCAATCCCCTGAAACATAGGAAACTGCCACCTGTGTACCGGTCTTTAGTTTTCCTTAACTGACAGCTCTCCTTTGGATTGAAATCCATTCAAGCATTTAAAGTTTATGGCGTTTTCTGGAGTTTTCTTGACTTTCATCAACAGAATCACACTGATCCTTACAAACCTCACGCCAATCAACATTATATTCAACATCCTGTACACTGGATTTCAGATATACGAGTTGTTCATTGAACTGAAGGTTCTGCATTTCTGGCTTTCTTGAAACTTTGAGGGCATGAACATAGGCCTCGTAATAGGTAGATTCGAACATTTCTTTCCTTAAGTTTTCTAAGATCCCGGTCTGAAACTAATGCCCAAAAAATGTCATGAACCAATCGCTGGAAATACAGAGCAAGGAATTGTTCATCAGAAGTTTTCAATTCTCCCAATCGACTTGGACACCACTTTTGACATCAAAGGAAACACCATAATCCACACCATCGCGACCTGCTCTCATGCCAACATATCTAACGGACCTGTATACTTGAATATCACATAACCTTCTCTGCTTTTGCAGCCCGGAATTATTTCTAAGTTTCTGCAGGGCTTTTCTACTGAGTATATCGTGCTGTCCGCAGCATTTCTAGCATCGATTAATGCCTTCTTTTCCTGATCTTTTTGCGCATGCATCTCAGCCTCTCTCACCATTTTCTGTATCTCGTCTTCTGTCAGTCCTCCAGATGACCGGATAGTGATATTCTGCTCCTTATTCGTGGGTTTACCTGCCCAGAATTTTACGATTGTGCCAACGTAGAGTTTTGGAATGATTGGGCAGGTGCGATTGTATTTAAAAGAGTTTAAAATAATACCGTGAACCAAAACTTTGCAAAATAATTTGATGCTTAATGCATGCAGTACGAGCCATCTGAATGATTTGCCACACCATGATCTCTGTGAATCTCAAACTCATCAGGACTCCACCGGCATACAAGGTTGAGGTGGAATGTAGCCATTTGAACACCCATAACGCCACGCATCTATGCTTGCCATGTGCTTCCATAACAACAGTGTAAAAGTCGAGGTAAAAGCTACTCGAAGACTGGTATACGAACACCTGGAGGTGGTGAGTAAACAGGATTCATTGAAGGACTAGAAACCATCATAGGAGTACCTGGCGTGCCCACACCCCTTGTAGTCAATACACCAGTATGTTTGCAACGGGCAAGGAAAAGAAGTGTTTCTGTAAAAATGTTTAGTCCATTCAAGGCAGCCTCTTCCCAGTGACCAAGCATTGCTCTTGCCATGCCTCGCCATTTGTAACCTTTTGCAGAGTCTGGATTTATCTTGATAGCAGCATTAGCATGAATGGCAGCATTAGGTTTCTTCATCTTCACAAGCACACTAGCTCTAGTAGCATAAATGATCGCGGATGTGAGATTGCATTCAATAGCCTCTGTGAGATGATTTACAGCCTCACCCAAATCACCATCTGCCATTGCTTCCATTGCTTTTGACTTTGCCATTTGGGCTTCATTTCATTTTTCCTCAGTTACTTCAATAGATGGATCTCCCATTTTTTGAGGAGGATCGTTATCTGGCTCAATGACTCCTTCATTATCTAGTTCCACGTCAGATTCAACTATCTCCTCATCACTGGCAGTTTCCTCGGGCACTTTCCGGGCAGTGCTTGAAGGGCCAAACTGTTCTTCAAGTTCTGGCATGTCATCATCGCTCTCATCCACAAAACTATCTTTAGCTTCTGTCTTCTTTGCCGATTCACCCTTGCTGTATGCAGAATCCGGTAATTTGGCGCCGAGCTTTTCAAGATAGTCCCTGAAAAATTTCAGAGCTGGGTCCTGAAGAACGGCGGGATTGCTGTCGCATTGTTTGATAAAAAGCTTCAGTTGATTCACTTTGCTGACGTCCATGACACATTCGTTTCCAAAGCGCCTAAATCCTCCCTCAGTCGATGAAAAAAAAACCAAACCATGCATGCATTTAAACTAAACTATCATCAGAACTTGGGAGGAAAAGACAATCTGAAAGAACCTGAGCTTCGGTATTGTTTATTTGATAAATGCCATTCGTCCAAGATGCAAAATTAATTAGCTGCTCTTAACAGGGCAACTAACCTGCTCCCGGACCAAATTAAAGACTCTGAACCAAGATACCGTTCATTTTCCAGCAAACTTGCCTATCATTTTAGCAATGACAGGTGCAATCTTTGGATTTGCCTGATACTTTGCCAAGTTTGCAGGATTCTTCATTAAAGGCCAAAGAGTTAACTTCACTCTGATGAGCTACAACTGATTGTTGAGGCTTGTTAGGTGCAGGTGTACGCATGTCCCATATGAGCAAATGACAATCATCTCCAACAGAGCCAAAAAAATATTCGTGCTTCAAATGTCCTGTAACATCCTCAACTGTAATATTTCCCTTCAGATTCAGAACTGATGACAAGCATACACATAGGAGCTTGAGAGCATGCCTCCTGTAAAATGCATCCACCCCAGAGCTATTTTGCATGACAGTTGCTATGTATTCGAACAAATCCCTAATTTTGTAGCGCAGCCTAAAACATGTTGCGCTGCGAAACTACAAAAAGGCTTTATGTGCTTTGTCCTCAAGCTAGTATGAGAAATTTTGGCATTAGAATTTTCAGTGATAACAGAATCAATTCAATCCGATGGACGGTTTGCAAGATATCGACTACCCTAGTTTGAAGCCGGAAGCTGCCGAAACTGAAGTTGCAACTGTAGAAGTAAAGATTAACCTACGTGGACTAGAATATCTCCTCATCTGAATTGCATTGTAGGTTCATCTGAACCTCCTCTGGGAGCCGCAACTTTTGGTGGTGGAATCAAGCTGATTCGACGGTTAATTTGTGAGATATCATCTGCCCTAGTTTGATGATGAAGCCGCTAATGCTAATGCTGTTGATCTAGGGTTTGCTACTACTGATATGAATCAGATTTATTGTACTATTTCTCTCTACTGAATTATTGAAGATAAAAGAAGATTTGATCAAAGGGTTTCCCCACACATTGTGGGGTTTATCCCTGGCTAGCTGCCACTTCTTGTGTTTCTTGTCTTGGCTTGTTTTCTATCGATCGTTTAATGTTCTATCTGCACTTTACTTTATGTACATGTGATTGCTAATCTATGGAATATAATAAGAAGAAAGAAGTAAACTGTTATAAGCATAGAACATACCATAACTTAACATGGTATCAAAGCTAAAGTGAAGACAAAGCCCAAGCAAGAGCAAGAGCAATCATTAAAGAGAAGATTGGCAAGGCTATCCTAAAAGAACTATGGGGTCCTCAACACTCTTGCCTGCCGAAGACAAGCTCTGTGAGAAAGTTGACTGTCATGGATGGAAGATGTCTATCGATCTAACCCTAGAAGATCAAGGAGTGCTGGACCATGTAAGAGCAATATTGTTGAGCCTCCATCAAATGCATCCACTGCTACCTGGAACAAATGGAAAAACAGAGAAATCAGAACAAAGAAGATCATCCGGGACTCTATCGACAAGCACTTGGTGGCCTACATCTCTGAACTGGACACCTCCAAGGAAGTCTACGATAGACTAGTGAGTTTATTTAAAGTAAATGATGCAAATCAAGTTTTGTTTCTTAGAAATATGTTGAAGGAAATTAAGAAGGGTAAAGATGAGAGTATGCAGGCATACTTCTTAACGATCACCAAAATCAGGAATGATATCCTATCTATTGGGGAGGCTATTACTGACAGGGAAATGGCACTCATGACTCTTAGAGGATTACCATCTGAATGGTACATGTTCAAGACTACTCTTCTGAATAATAATGTAATTCCTGGTTTCGAGCAATTAATGGCTAGATGCATCCAAGAAGAAACAAGGGTAGAAGAGCAAGAAATGCCCATGCCTAAAGGTCCTCCTACTACCTTTTCTTCTCATGCTAAGAAAATAAATAATTTTGAATCAAAATGAAAGGCTAGACCTAAGGATGGAAGGAAAGGATGATGTTACATCTACGATAAAGCAGGTCACTATGCAAGGGAGTGCCCTGCTAGAAATGACTCACATCGGGATGATGATCAAAATCCCTCTGATGGCAATCAAAGGAATGACGAATTCAATAGAATAGGTAAGAGGAGAGCTAGGAATCAAGGAAGAGGAAAACCATTCAAGAAGGCTAGAAATTCCAGGATGTATTAAATGCACCTGACCTCAAAAAGAACCTGGTGTCCATCTCGACAATGGAAGACAAAGGCCACAAGGTAACCTTCAGCGATGGAAAGGTACGTATATGGAAAAATAATGTTAAATATGCATTTACTCTTAGGTTTTATGTCAATTCATTATATCAGGTCGATGGAAGTCCGCTAGGTGTCATATCTTATGACATATCTCTTCATTCCGAACTTTGGCATCGGAGGTTTGCCCACCTTCATTATAAAGCTCTACCCGATGTGAGACAAATGGTGATAGGGATGCCCGAATTCCGAGTAGAGAAAGAAGTTGTATGTCCATGATGTGCCAAAGGAAAGCTCAAAAGGGGACCATTCCCCTCAAGGAAAAGAAAGACCTCTGATATATTACAGTTGGTTCACTTAGGCATATCTGAGGCTAGCATTAAGATGGAGACTACTACATCACATACTCCTGAACATAATGCGAAAAGGAAGAACCATACAATTGTGGAAACTGTCTCTATGGGTAGATGATGGAACAATGCCTGATGTGGAGTAACCCATGGATCTTATTTATCCACCTGAGCCTCCCTCTTCTGGGAAGATGCCTTCATGGCTTAGGGGGATACTTGATGATGCTGAAAGACATGCTGCACCTCGAGGAACCTTCTGTGAAAGTAAGAAACCTAACAGGTATCAGGCATACCTGACCATCATGAGCACGATCATACAAAATGAACTTCCATCATTCTCAGATGCCATCAAGCATAAAGTATGGAAGGATGCTATGACCAAAGAATATGAGTCTATTATGGAGAATGATGTCTGGGAAGTAGTTCCCAGACCCCAAGACAAGACAATTGACACTTCTAAATGGCTTTACAAGATAAAGCATGCAACAGATGAAAGTATGAAAAAGTATAAGGCTAATTTTGTTGCTCATGGTTTCTCCGAGAAGGAAGGTATAGACTATGATGTGATATTTGCACCTATTGCCAGATATACGACCATTCGCTCAATCATAGCCCTTGCGCCTTCACAAGGATGGAACCTACATCAGATGGATTTCAAGACTGCGTTCTTGCACAGTTCGATCAAAGAAGAGGTCTACGTGGAGCAACCCGGAGGATTTGAGATTTATGATTGAAAATCTCATGTATGCAGGTTGAAGAAGGATCTCTATGGGCTGAAGCAAGCACCCCAAGCATGGTACGAGAGGATCGATATCTACTTGATGAAGCTAGGATTCACTAGGAGTGAAGTTGATCCTAACCTTTACTTTAAGGTTGAAGATGACAGGCCTCTCATACTGGTGCTGTATGTGGATGACCTCTTTCTAATAGGTGCAAACCCTCTCATTCACAAATGTAAGAGGGAGTTAGCTTCTGAATTTGAAATGAAGGACCAAGGACTTGAAGTGTGGCAGAAGCCAGGGGAAATTTTCCTATCTGAAGGAAAATATGTGGTAAAGATATTGGAAAGATTTGGTATGATGGACTGCAAGCCTGTGACTACCTCGAGGATCTTAACTTTTAGAAGTTATATGGTAGTGATGTCAGACTAGATTTGGGAAATGCCTCTGAGTTTCATAAACTCATTCACATTGATGTTCTTGGTGAACCTCCCTCCGAACATATGTTTTGCAGTTAGCATTGTGAGCTCATATTTGGTTGAGCCTCACTGGATTGATGCCAAGAATCTTCTGAGATATCTTCGTGGCACAATGGGTTAAGATACACTGCCAGAGATGTGAGATTACTTGGATATACTAATGCTGATTGGGCAGGTAGTGTGGTGGTAAGAGCACTTCCGAGTGTTGTTTCACCTTGAGATTTTCTTCGATATCCTGGATGTGTAGGAAGCAGAAGTCGGTGGCTTTGAGCACCGCCAGAGCAGAATATATTGCTGCTAGCATGACCTCGTGTGAGGCAATTTGGTTGTGAAAGCTCTTCAGTGAGCCGTTTGGATTTACATTGGATACCACTATGATTCTCTGTAACAACCAGAGGTGGGATTCGATTATTGAGGAATCCCGTATTCGTCAATTGCTCCAGCAGATAGACATCATCTGGGATATGGTAAGTCGATGAGCAAGGAGGCTCCATCACATGAAGATGATGTACATGTCGATACACCTTTTCAAAGTCCTGAGGAAAGATCTAAGATGTGATTTTCCCAAACGACTTGGAGTCGTCAAGAAACCCTTGTACAAGGGTCCTACATGTTGCATACATTGAGCTCTGGGAGCTCTAAGGGCTTGCGGTTCTTACTGGAGCAACATACGACCACAGGGTGACTCACCCTTTCCTGGTGGTGCACACTTGAACAGGATGATTCACTCTCTTGTGGTACAAGATGATTCACTCTCTTGTGGAATAGGATGATTCGCTCTCCTGTGTAGTAGGATGATGTGTTCTCCTGTGAGGCCTGGATTGATGTGTTCTCCAGGGCGACTGTAGCAGGATTGATGTGTTCTCTTGTGAGGCCTGGATTGATGTGTTCTCCATGGCAACTGTAGCAGGATTGATGTGTTCTCCTGTGAAGCCTGGATTGATGTGTTCTCCATGGAAACTGTAGCAGGATTGATGTGTTCTCCATGGCCACTGTAGCAGGATTGATGTGTTCTCCTATGAGGCCTAGATTGATGTGTTCTCCATGGCGGCCTAGATTGATGTGTTCTCCATGGTGATTGTAGCAGGATTGATGTGTTCTCCTGTGAGGATAGGATTGATTAGTTCTCCTGTTAGGGAATGCTACCCATGCAGTTGGGGACTCATGGGAAGTACCTCTCATCTGATCAATGAGCAGGGAAATGAAGTTAGGGACCATAGTAGTACCAATGGATGCATCGTTGTATCTACCATAATCCCTACGCTAAGATGACCTCCATTGATCTGGGATCAATGATACTGGTCTGGGACAAGTGGTAGGAGTTGTACCTTACTATGACACTGACTTCGGGTCGGTTGAGACTGGTTTGGGACCAGTGGTACATACTCCGAGACTGACTTCATGTCAGTGTAGTACTGGTCTGGGACCAATGAGAGTGGTACATACTATGACGCTGACTTCGGGTCGGTTGAGACTGGTCTGGGACCAGTGGTACACTCTCTGAGACTGCGATACTAGTCTGGGACCAGTGGTAGGAGTGGTACTTACTATGAAGCTGACTTCGGGTCGGTTGAGACTGGTCTGGGACCAGTGGTATGCACTCTGAGACTGACTTTGAGTCAGTGGAGAATGATATTTATCTAGGACCAGCGGAGTTGTACTCATTATGACGCTGACTTCGGGTTGGTTGAGATTGGTCTGGGACCAGTGGTACATACTCTGACACAGACTTTTGAGTCAGTATGATACATCCTCAATCAATTCTTCTTCTTCATAATTCGGAAAAAAGAAGAGCAGAACAGCACAATGCAAGAGCAGAGTAGAATAGAGCAGAACAATACAGATCAATACAGGGTAGAACAAGACAAAGCAGAACAGGCAGAATAGAGTAGAGCAGGGCAAGGGTCAGGCTCTACAAGGGCAGTGCATTTGATGGATGAATAGTAATGACTGATAGATAGATTGCAGATGAAGTTCTCCCCAGTTGAGAGGGAGTGTTAAAATTGGCAACCGGGGCAAAACTTCATGTGGGTCCTCTTATTCATGGCTGATAATATTTTTATTAGATTCCTCTCGTCGAGAGTTGTAGGATTGATATAAAGATCATCCGATTCCGATAAGTATTCATGGACATATGAATTTATTTTGATTATGGAATTATTCTCAAGCTGACCTACAACTCATGTAGGCTTAGAAGCCCAATAGTCACATCTATTCAAACACCAACGTTGTGTATAAATATAGGAGGAATTTTCCTCATTTGGACTCACTTATCTCATCACATCTCTCTCTCTCTACTGCGCAGAAAAGAGTCTCTTCTCTATTGTGTAGAAAAGGGTCTCTCTCTCACACATGTGAAGCCGGAACCTGTTGAACCTAAAGCTGCAACTACAGAAGTAAGGATTGACCTACGTGGACTATAATATATCCTCATCTGAATTTCATTATAGGTTCATCTGAACCTCCTCTGAAAGGTACAACTTTTGGTGGTGGAATCAAGTCAATCCAACGGATGGTTTGCAAGATATCGACTGCCCTAGTTTGAAGCTGGAAGCTGCCGAAACTTAAGCTGCAACTGCAAAAGTAAAGATTGAACTGAGTGGACCAGAAGATCTCCTCATCTAAATTGCATTATAGGTTCACCTGAACCTCCTCTGGAAGCTGCAGCTTTTGGTGGTGGAATCAAATCAATCTGACGGACGGTTTGCACGATATCGACTGCCCTAGTTTGAAGCTGGAAGTTGCCAAAACTGAAGCTGTAATTGCAGAAGTAAAGATTGACCTACGTGGACTAGAATATATTCTCATGTGAATTGCATTGTACATTCATCTAAACCTCCTCTGAAATCTGCAACTTTTGGTGGTGGAATCAAGTCAATCCGACCGATGGTTTGCAAGATATTGACTGCCCTAGTTTGAAGCCAAAAGCTACCGAAACTGAAGTTGCAACTGTAGAAGTAAAGATTGACCTAGGTGGACTAGAAAATATCCTCATCTGAACTATGATGTAGGTTGATTTGAACCTCCTCTGGAAGCCGCAACTTTTGGTGGTGGAATCAAGATGATCCGACGGTCACTTTGTGAGATATCGTTTGCCCTAGTTTGATGATGAAGCCGCTAATGCTAATGTTGTTGATCTAGGGTTTGCCACTGCTGATATGAATCAGATTTATTGTACTATTTCTCTCTGCTGAATTATTGAAGATAAAAGAAGATTTGATCAAAGGGTTTCCCCACATATTGTGGGGTTTGTCCCTAGCTAGCCGCCACATCTTGTGTCTCTTGTCTTGGCTTGTTTTCTGTCGATCGTTTAATGTTCTATCTGCACTTTACTTTATGTACATGTGATTGCTAATCTGTGGAATATAATAAGAAAAAAGAAGTAAACTGTTATAAGCATAGAACATACCATAAATTAACAATATGTCAATTAATTGAAGTATTGGACAACTGATCACCACACTTGGCCCCATGGAGGGAAAGAAGATAGGTGCTAGGGAAAAAGTTGTTAAAGTTAATTTATACAGATATAGGAGTGATTCTTTAATAAAAAAGAAATGCACGGGAATTTGATTTGGCAGTGCAAGTTGGTAGTGTCATATTAAAATTCTTCATGCCATAACCAAAGGCCTTGGGTGAATGAGTCGATAGCTTAATGTGATTGCATGAATGGTGTATAAATTCCTTGTATATTCAAACTGCTAATTATAATCTACTAAAACAATGGACTAGAATCTACTCTACTAATTAGCATAAACAATTAAATGATCATAAAATCATGAATAATACAAGAGAAAGAATTAAATGAACACATTACATAATGATGTCATGGGAAAAGCCATAATTATAAACCCATGCTATTGGTATATTGCATTAGTTAGAAAATATGAGAATATTACAATGCTTTGCTCAATCCCGAGCAACCTTTGCACTATCACTATCCCTCTCACTACTACCTATACAAGCCTTGGCCAATAATTAGCCAATTTCCTAGCCTTCCAAGCTGCTACGTCCTTGTATTATACAATGAGAAATTAGGCCCCTTTTTAAGAGGAATTTTCCTCCATTAGATTGCTCAATTCCTTTAGGTCAATCATCTAATTGCATGCACTATCTGTATAATTTAGATGATTATACAACTGATAGTATAGGCCAGTGAAATCCAACCTCAACTAGGTAACTCTTATATATAGCATTCATATGTTATTTATGAGTAAATCATTAGTTATTAGGTTGAACACATGAAGAAACATCTCACTATCTAACCTCCTACTAGTTCCTCAATCAGTTGGAACTAGTTTAACTAACTTTAACTGAGCTAAATTGAATTAATTAATTACAGCTCAAAATAAACTTGACTAGGGATCCTATAAAGTAGGAGACACTCTAAATGACTCAAGTTAGACCCTTAACTCGAATTAACTAAACCAACTAAGTCAAATTATGTTAGTTAATTTGTACAAGTTGTCTTGTGATGTGGAATTACAATGTTTTATCCTAATTTATTTAAAGGGAAAATTAAATCAGGATTTTATTGTTTCCATTTTCAACACTCCATCTCAACAATAAATGGATTCATATCTACCCTGATCTAGAACACTTGGAATGTATTTCATGCAATGATTCTCAATGTTGTTGTTTGTATAACAAGATCTGCAACTAAAAAAGCATAAAAACAATGAACTAAATCAACTGCATCTGCAACTATCTACTGGGAAAATGTTGCTATTGTTGACTCTACTATTAAGCCTCTTTCTCTACTATCAACTCTTATTTCAACTCCTCAGTATTTGATTGACACTGATCCCTATCTAGTTGGAAAATTGTGTTGTTGCTGACTCTGCTACTGAGCCTCCTGCTCTACTGTTAACACTTCTCTACAATCCTAAGTATCGGATTGAAATTTATCCTCTTGTTATTGAATATTATGGGCCCCTGTGACAAGGTAACAATCCATCAGAAAAAACACCTCAATGGAACATGAATAAATTTCTGTAATGCTTGGAACTATTTCTTCACATCACCCCACCTCACACCTAGAGGTATGGATGCATGTGCTCCATCTTTCCACTTGGCTTGAACTTGCCTCCTATTGGAGGTATCTGACTCATCCTATTCACCATCATCCACCTAATCTGCCCAACTTCCAACTTGCTAAGGCTTCACTTTCAGAGCTAAAGCATGCTCCCTCTCAACCACATCATCTATAATCCATGCCTTTCTCCTCAAGGTTCTGCATTCATATTCCTCTAATGTGTATAGGCTCTTGATCATAACACCAAATTACATGATTTGACATGAAGCAAGATGATTGAGGTTGGCCTTCCCATCTCTGAAGACTACCTCATACCCTTTGTCTTCAATCCTCAATTTCTTCATCATTTCATGTTTCTTGGATTCATTTCTATTTTTGAACACGTCCTTGAGAGTCTTCCACATAGAAAAGCGATTCTCTTTTCCATGTATTTTCGAGACTATGTGGTCTCTTACACCATCTATGATGTTCCTCGCGGCTCTTGCTACACTCTTTTTCCACTCTATTAGATCTTTACCATCAGATGTTTGAGGCTTAGGGATATCATGATCTGTGAATTCCTTCAACAAATTATCTTCCAACATTCTCTCCATCCTATCCTCCCATGAAATGTAATTCAAGCTACCCTCAACTGCATACTCGAGTCTCAATCCATAGAATGGCATTCTGCGAGCTCTAAATAATGATTTTGCAAATTCTATTTGCGTGCAAGGAAAACTTTGAATTCTTCTCTTCTATCATGATTTATACTCTCATACCATGTAGAAAATTCTAAAAATCTAGCTTTGATATCATGTAGAAATTTCTGCAAATCTATCTCTATCTGTCTCACTGCTTCCTAGACAAGCCTTCATCAATACTTAGCCAATTTCTTGGCCTTCCAAGCTCCTACATCCTTGTGTTTTTCAATTTGGAATTAGGCCCCTATTTAATAGTAATTTTCCTCCATTGGATTCTGCAATTCCTTTAAGTCAATCCTTTGATTGCATGCACCATCTGTACAATTCGTATGATTATACAAGTGATAGTACAATTCCCTTGAACTCCAATCTCAACTATGTAACTCTCAGATCTAACATGCACGAGTTATTTATGAATGAATCATTAGTTAATTGGTTGAACACATGAATCACCACCTCACTCTCTGACCTCCTACTAGTTCCTCCATTAGTTGGAACTAGTTTAACTAACTTTAACTGAGTCAAACTCAATTAATTAATTAGAACTCAAAGCAAACTAAACCATGGCTCATATAATGTAGGAGACACTCTACATGGCTCAATTTTGACCCTTAAGTCAAATAGAACAAACCAACTAAGTCAAATTAACTTGGTTAACTCATATAAGTTATATTTTCATGTTGAATTACAAATTCTTCTCGTAATTTAATTCAAGGGAAAATTAATCAAGATTTTCTTATTACCATTTCCAACAAATGGATGAGTCAACATCTAATGTGGAAGCATGATGTTTTTAGTAGTTCATTTAGTCTCATGACAAAATGAGTCAACAACTTTGATAAGTGACAACTTAGTGGTGGAGTTTGGATGTTAATGCAAACATAACATTAGAGTGTTAAACATATGGATAGAGGAACAAGTAGTTAAGAGACGTATTTGGCATCGTTGATAAATCTAGAGGTTCACAAAAGATAGAAAATCCCCAAATAAATTATGTAAAATTCCATAATGAGAAATGTTAGTAGAAAAAGTCATGAATTCAGCCTTGAATGGTGATTCAAACAGATAATCACAAGTTAAGAGATTATGGAAAAGACTGGAATTCACAAGACAAAAGAGAAAATAATGATTCATGTAAGCATGCATGAACAAGTTAACTAAAGTCTCACACCAAAAATATTAGTCAAGAATTCTTTAAAAGAATAATTCAAGCAGCAACGATTTTTGTGTGTGGATTAGAGGTTATTGGTGCATTGTGATACATACTGGTAGTATGCATCAATGGTAAACCATAGACTAATTTTGGTATCTAAAAGGTGTTTTAGAGATGCAAATAAGTGCATTTGTGATTGCTAGATGGATTGATGCAACTGATAAATTTTAGTGTATCTAATAATGTGCAATTTCTGAAAGTGATTTTATTAGTGATTTGTTTAGTAATCAGAGATTGTTGAAGGAGGATGTATGGTGGTTTTAGTGAGTAGTTATAGTGAGAAAATTTAATTTTTTATTATCTAAATGATCCATTGATATGATTTTGAAAATGGATGAAAGAAGGACCAACAAGGCTGACGAGTGGTAGCTTGTAGCTCAGGGGTTGTAGTTCCTTCCAATGGGTGTTGGTAAATATTTAGAGGAAAGGGTCCCTTTTAGTTGTAGCTAATAATTGAGTAGGGAAAAGAGTAACTTTTCTAGAGGTTGATAAACAAGGAGGGGCAACAGTTCCTATCAGTGAAGACTAATAAACAAGTAAGGATAGAAATTCCTTTTAGTAGCGGCTGACAAACCTACAAGTAGTACCTTATCGGGCATTGATGTAATCAAGTTGAATATTGTAATAAAAGGATGATTGGTTTCTTGTGTATATGTTTCTCATGTGCTAGGTGATTATGTTATGTTTCACATTATTGAGTTGTGTTGTCAATCCATGAACAATTGCTAAAGTGATTGAAATGTATAATTTTTGAAAGTTTGTATAATTTTTCCACACTACTCATTCACCCCTCCTCTCAGTAATGTACTGGTTTCCATTGTTTCTAACCATTTCTATACAAGCGTGTCCTCTAGGATTAGTTTAACAGCTATAAGGAAGATCAGGGTCATGGAAATACATGACTAAATTATCTCACATGTAGTTCCATTTTTGAGTGGATCGAATTATACAACTCGGAAGGTAAGGATGAAAATCGATTTGCAAGCTCTTTATTTGGATGTATAGATATCTGAGGAAGGTAGAGTAATAAATGATAAGTTTGATAAAAATGATAGGAACAAAATCACGAGAGCATTATCTAATTCAGGTATTGAGAAAGTAATGTAATGTGATACTACTAAGGACATATGGGATAAATTATAGTCCATTTATAATATAGACATGAAAGTTTCATGTGATATCAAGAGGCTTTCCATGGAGGATGGTGCATTTGAAGTCTCAAAGAGAATTGAAGATCATGAATCAAAGGATGATTCTCCTATAAAAAGAGGCTAAATTACTAAACAACACTCAGTGGAGATCCAATTTGCAAGTTCTTGGTTTGTTGTTATTGTAGAATGGTCCATTTATCTTCAAATTTCTTAACTACAAGTATTGGTGAAAGTGAGAGTTTATCATCAAGTTTTAGTGAGGAAAGAACTACCTTGATAGTAATAAAAGACCTTAACAATGGTCAAGAATAAAATTCCTCCACCTCTCGTGAAGAGGAACAAATGAAACTCATGTGTTAGTAGAAGAATCCCTAGAATAATCAAGGGAACAAACTCTTGAACAATATGTGAGTGAAACTAACATTTTTTTTTAATCCAGTTGCTCCTCTATTGAATTGGAAGATCTTGAAGAAAATATTTCTTTGAAGAGGTAGATTATATCATCTTTGACGAGATCAAGAAATTTAAAGCCAACAATATGAATATGGAGAAGGAGAATAATATGTTAAAATAGAAATTGATGAATCTTCATAATAAACCAAAGAATTCAAAAGCATTCAAAGACATTCATACCAACCATTGTTCCTCATAGGCCAATAAAATGTTTGAAAATGATAGTGAGTCAACATGTTAGGTCCCTATAATACTAGTGATTACCCCATTACTATTGTAGTTGTATCCCTTATTAATATTTTTGTGCCCCTATTGTCCCCATATTGTTATTATTGTGCCCAATAGAATCCCTCTATTTTTATTTTTGTGGCTTTATATTATTATTGTTAGGTCGGCTGGGTTATATTGTCACTCCTTAGACTCCTATATATAGAAAGGAGGTTTTTTCATTTGAATTATCCAAGAATTGTTCATTTTTGTAATGTAAAGGAGGTTTCCCCCTCGAAGAGGCTGAATTCTAAGGCGTGATCTATCTTTTCTATCTTTTTGTGAGTTGGTTTCATAACATTTGGAATCAGAGCTTTGGATTCTAGGGTTTTGCTGCTCCAAATAGGTGATCATGGAATTTTCACTATAACCTTTTTTCTGCGATGTTTCAGAAGCTAAAAAAAAAAACCCATTTGAGAAGACATCACATTAAACCTAGGATCTAAATTTCAGAGCCTTTCGTGCTATACTTATGGAGATATGATCTGAGGAATTTGGTCTTTTTGCAGACTCCTGAATTACATTCCAAACAGGTGACTTGGGGAAGATCGCCATAACTTTCTCTCTAAGCATCGGATTGAAATTTCATAAGAAGGTACAAAAGGAGGACGGACTATAGATTCTTGTATATATTTTTTAGAGAAAATGGTCGAAAGAGTGACTCACGAAACATCATACAAATCCGCTCTACTGAACTAGTCTATAATCAGGTCACTGTGGGAGATCTGGCATAACTCTTCCTTGGAGAATCTAATTTGGATCAGATAGGTGGAATTGGAAAGAGGATACTGAGGGCTACTGCAAGTCACAATTTTAGCACTGGATGATTCGAAATTGCAAAGATAAATCAAAGGCAATATCGAGCTCCTACAAAGTGAAAAAATGTGTGTAGATTTTTTTAATTTTTTCTTAAGCTTGGTTTGAAAAATTACTTTCAAGAATTCAAATGGCATAGTAGAGAATTATTATCGATAATTGATGCCTCGAGGAAATAAAATACAAACACCTAGTAAGCAACCTGAAAGCGCTAGCATGACTTATGAAGAAGAGGAAGAAATGGTACATGATATATAAAAATTACAAGACCAAGTGCAACAAATGTCACTCTCACAAAAGCTAACAGAAGCTAAGATAAATGGCATGGAATCTAAGATAAAGGGTGTGGAATCTAAGATGAATGGCATGGAAGCTAACATGGATGATTTGAAGATAGATTTGAAGATAGGCATGGAAGATTTGAAGACAGATTTGACAAAGTTTCTACAAGAAATGCTTACTAATGGTGAAAGGGTAGTAAAGGAAAGTCATGATGAGAACAAAAGAAATGTTAATCATGATTTCATAGACTCTAATGTTGGACTGAAGACCCACCATATTCCAAAAATCGATATGAGGAAGTTTGATGGCAAGGATCCCGCAACATGGATATTACAAATGGAGCAATTTTTCGATCTCAATAATGTGAAAAACACATAAAAGGTATGTATTGCAACTTTATATTTGGAACCAAGTCAGTTTGTATGGTATCAATGGCTTTCCTCTCAAAAGAAAATTATCACTTGGGCATTTTTTACAGAAGAATTGACAGCACATTATGAGGATAGAAAAAGCAACACTTTTTTTAGCCAATTGATAAGTCTCAAACAAAAGGGTTCAATAATGGAGCACATTGAGGAGTTCCAAAAATTGATCATAAGGGTAAAAAATATTCCAGAGGAGCATAGGATTGATGTGTTCATAGGGACCTTAAAGGATAATATCCAACAAGATGTTCGCCTTTGGGAACCTGATTCATTAGAGAAGGCATTCAGGTTAGCAAGAAAAATGGAAAGAAAAATTATGGCAACCAGGAAGTATACCACTCACAACTATAAAGATGGAAGTGTTGTTGCCCCAGTCTTCCACAACCTATAAGATTGACACCACAACAATTGGAAGAAAAAAGAGCAAAAGGGATTTGTTACAGTTGTGATAGCAAATACACTAAGGGTCAAAAGTGTGCTGAGAAGAAATTATTCTACATCGATTGTGAACAGGAAGAAGAGAAGGAGCAAGAAAGGTCAAAAGAAGAGGATATACTCCAGGAACAAACCTAGATAAAGAAGAAATGAATCCGACCATATCTTGTAATGCATTGGTTGGAATTACCACTCCTAAAACCATCAAGATAGAAGGAAAAATCAAGAAAAAAAAGGTAATAGTGTTGATTGATTCAGGAAGTACCCACAATTTTATTCATTGTAAGATAGAAAAAGAATTGAATTGCTTCCTATATCCAGCACCAGAGTGCCAAGTGATGGTTGCAAATGGAGGAACGATAAATTGCTCTGGAAAGTGCCCTAATATCAAGCTATCCATGGGAGAATATGTATTGACTAGCCCAATGCTTTCCATTCCAATGGGAGGTGCTGATGTTGTACTAGGAGTCCAATGGCTACAATCCTTGGGTACAATAGCTTTTAATTTTCAAAAACTTTTCATGAAATTTTCTATGGAAGGAAAGGAAGTTGAATTAAGGGGTATTGTAGGGAAACTGGGAAAGATAATCAGCTCTAACGGTATGACAAAGCTTCTAAAAAAGGAACAAAGAGGTGTAATTGCACAATTATGTTCGCTAGATGTTTCCACATTGGAATCATCTATTTCTCCAGATCTCCAAAAAGTCTTGGACAACCATTCCAAGGTATTTGAGACTCCCAAAGGTCTCCCACCTATTTGTGATCATGATCATGCTATTCATCTAATTCCAGGAAGTGTTCCTCCAAACATCAGGCCGTACAGATATCCCTATGCCCAAAAGAGTGAAATTGAACATATGGTTGTAGAAATGCTAGAGGATGGTATAATTCAACCTAGTCAAAGTTCTTTCTCTGCTCCAGTAGTATTGGTGGACAAGAAGGATGGATCATGGCACATGTGTCCGGATTATAGGGAGCTCAACAAGATCACTATTAAAGATAAGTTTCCCATTCCTGTCATTGATGAATTACTGGATGAATTGCATTGATCAATTTACTTCACCAAGTTGGATCTTCATTCTAGATATCATCAAATCAGAATGAAGACTGAAGACATTCCAAAAACAGCATTTAGAGCTCATGAGGGTCATTATGAATTTTTGGTCATGCCTTTTGGCCTTACCAATGCACCTTCTACATTTCAAGGTTTGATGAATTCCATTTTTAAACCCTTCCTTAGAAAATTTGTGTTAGTATTTTTTGATGATATACTATTCTATAGCAAGTCTTGGAAGGATCATGTTGAACATGTTGACAGGGTGCTACAACTATTGGAGGAGAAACAATTATCTGCAAAAAGATCCAAATGCTTCTTTGGAGTACAAGAGGTGGAATATCTAGGTCATATTATATCTCATGAAGGAGTTAAGGTAGACCCTAGCAAAATTAAAGCCATTAAGGAATGGAAAATCCCCACATCCATAAAGCATCTACGAGTATTTCTCGAGTTGACATGGTATTATCGGAAGTTTGTTAAGAATTATGGGAGAATAGCAGCACCTCTTACAACATTATTGAAGAAAGATGCATTTTCATGGACTCCATAAGCAACAAAGGCCTTCGAACATCTTAAAGAGGCAATGTGCCAAGCATTGGTCTTAGCTACACCAGACTTCACAAAAACCTTTATTGTGGAATGTGATGCTTCAGGAAATGGAATTGGTACTGTTTTAATGCAAGATGAAAGACCCATTGCTTTTGAAAGTCGTCCAATCAAGGGAAAGTTTTTACACAAAGCTATTTATGAGAAGGAAATGTTCGCAATACTCCATTCACTTAAGAAATGGCGACCCTACCTAATGGGAAGACACTTCAAGGTAAAAACGGATCATGATAGCCTTAAATACTTTTTAGAACAAAGATTATCCTTTGAAGAGCAACAAAAGTGGGTCACAAAGATGTTGGGTTATGACTTTGAAATCATCTACCAAAAAGGAAAGCAAAATGTGGTGGCAGATGCACTCTCAAGAAAGGATGAGGATGTGGAAGCATTGTTGTGCACCATTTCTATTATCCAACTAGATTGTATAAATGAAGCAAGGGAGGAATGGAAGAATGATGAAGAAGTGTGGGCACTTATTCAAAAGTTACAACAAGATTCCAGTAAATTTTATACATTTAGCTAGCAAAATGATTCGTTATGGTACAAAGATCGCTTATACCTCTATAAGAATTCCGAACTAAAACAAAATATTCTTATGGAATTGCACACTTCTCCCTTAGGAGGGCACTCAGGATTTTTAAAAACTTACCACAGGGTTAAGAAGGAATTTTTTTGGGATGGCCTTAAATCAGATATTCAAAATTTTGTGGCGAAATGTTTGGTTTGCCAACAAAATAAAGTTGAAACAATTAAGACACCGGGTCTATTACAACCTTTATCCATTCCAAGCCAACGTTGGAAGGAGGTTTCAATGGATGTTTACCCAAGTCTGAGGGAAAGAGTGTCATCATGGTGGTAGTTGATAGACTTACCAAGTATGCACACTTTTGTGCATTATCACATCCATTTAAAGCTAGTACAGTTTCAACTGCATTTATGGAAACAATTCAAAAGCTACATGGAAACCTAAAGATTATTGTAAGTGACAGAGATCCCATTTTCACTGGAAATTTTTGGACAAAATTATTTTCTTGTCTTGGTACTCAGTTAGCTCATAGCTCATCTTATCATCCTCAATCTGATGGGCAAAGAGATAGAAAACAAATGTTTGGAAGGATATCTTCGTTGCTTTGTATCTGATAAACAAACACAATGGGTCAAATGGTTGCCTCTGGTTAAATGGTGGTATAACATTTCCTTCCATACAAAAACAAAAATGACCCCATTTATGGCACTTTATGGATATCAGCCACCATCCATCACATCATATTTAAGGGAAAATTCTAAGGTTCAAGCAGTGGAACATCAAATCGAACATCAACAGAAAGTCCTCCAACTCTTAAAGGATAACCTCATGTTGGCACATAATAGAATGAAACAACAGGCAGATCAAAATCACAACGAAAGAAGTTTTGATGTACGTGATTGCATATTCCTACGGCTACAACCATATAAGCAAATGTCCCTCAAGCAAGCTAAGAAGGATAATAAATTATCACCAAAGTATTATGGTCCATACAAGGTGTTGCAAAAGATTGGTACAATGGCATACAAATTGGAGCTTCCTGCAACTTCTTGATTACACCCAGTTTTCCATGTTTCATGTTTAAAGAAGGTTATAGGCAACAAGTTCCTAGTTCAAACAATATTGCCAGAACTTGGCGAGGAAGGAAAAATTATATTGGAACCAGAAGCAGTCATAGAAACAAGAACTCGACAGCTACGAAATCGATCAATTTTGGAGTATCTTATCAAGTGGAAGAACTTATCCACTGAAGATTTCACATGGGAGGATGAAAATTTTATACAGAAGCATCCAGAACTACTCAAGCATTGAGGACAACACTTTTTTGAAGGAGAGGGGCATGTTAGGTCCCTATAATACTAGTGATTACCCCATTACTATTGTAGTTGCATCCCTTATTAATATTGTTGTGCCCCTATTATCCCCATATTGTCATTATTGTGCCCCATAGAATCCCTCTATTTTTATTTTTGTGGCTTTATATTATTATTGTTAGGTTAGCTGGGTTATATTGTGACTCCTTGGACTCCTATATATAGAAAGGAGGTTTTGTCATTTGAATCATCCAAGAATTGTTCATTTGTGTAATGTAAACGAGGTTGCCCCCTCAAAGAGGCTGAATTCTAAAGCGTTGATCTATCTTTTCTATCTTTTTGTGAGCTGGTTTCATAACACAACAACAACATTAAAGGGACCCACAAATTTGGGTAAAGGATGATCCCACAACATTGTAGTGGCAGAGAAGAGAACTTAACACTAAGGAGACCAAAATACCTCTAGAAATCAAAACAAATGTATACAACCCCTAATATGTTTCTATTGTAGTAATAGATCGCACATTTCGTGCAAGGGTCTAGAGAGGAAAAGGAAGATGTAATAATATTGGTGGAACATGCTATTTCATCCACAACTAGAAGTTTATAAGAAAAATTCAAAAAACCAACCACATAGATTCTTTTCCCCTAAATGGAAATATTTTTAATGGCCCAAAATCATGAGGAGAATGAGTATCAGTCTAAGAAATTAGATAGAAAAAATTATTGGTAAGAAGAACAATTTCTTTGTCCGCTTGATGAATAATGTTGAATGATACATGTGTAAGAAATATGAGCACAAAGAAGCTGCATGCAAATTTGGAAAGAAAAATTCTTTTCAAAATTATGTAATGAGAGGCATGGATTAAGACAAGAGCCAACAAGCACAACTGTGAAACACCTGTTTTAACACTAATAAGAGAGGCAGATCGAATGGTGCATGGAGGAAACACATAACAATGTTTGGTTTTGACGATAATAAACATATATTTAAGATATAAGAGTCTAAAATTCCCATAGTTAATCTCTCTTATATAACTTGTAATAGGCAGATACTTCAATCAGAGAAAAGGAGTAGTAGCTATGCTTGTTCCTCAATGCAGTATAGGATGAAAGAGACACAAAAACTGAGAAAATAGTGTTATGAAACTAGCTCACAAAAATATATAAAAGATAGATCAACGCCTTAGAAATAAGACTCCTTGAGGGAGAAACCTCCTTTACATTACAAAAATTAACAATTCTTGGATGATAGAAATGACAAGACCTCCTTTCTATCTATAGGAGTCTAAGGGGTCATAATGTAATCAGAGCAGACATAACAGTAATAATGTAAGGGCACAATAATAACAATAGTGGGCTTCTATGGGGCACAATAATAACAATATGGGGAATACATGGGCACAAAAATATAATAAGTGGTTTTCACTAATTACAATAAGGGGTTACACTAATAATATAGGGACCTAACATGCCCCTCTCCTTCAAAAAGTGTTGTCCTCAATGCTTGAGTAGTTATGGATGGTTCTGCATAAGATTCTCTTCCTCCCATGAGGAATCTTCAGTAGGTAATTTCTTCCAATTAATAAGATACTCAGAAATTGATCGATTTTGTAGCTGTCAATTTCTTTTTTCCATGACTGCTTCAGGTTCCCATATGATTTTTCCTTCCTCATCAAGTTCCGACAATATTGTTTGAACTAGAGGCTTATCACTTATAAACTTCTTTAAGTAGGAAACATGGAAAACTAGGGGCACTCGGGAAGATGTAGGAAGCTCCAATTTGTATGCCCTAGTACCAATCTTTTGCAACGCCTGGTAAGGACCATAGTACTTTGGTGATAATTTATTATCCTTCTTAGCTTTCTTGAGGGACATTTGTTTGGATTGTTGTATTCGTAAAAATACCCAGTCGTCTATATCAAAAATTCTTTCCTTACGATGTTGATTTTCTTGTTGTTTCATTCGATTCTATGCCAAAGTGAGGTTATCCTTTAAGAGTTGGAGAACTTCTTGTTGTTGAGGGTCTACCTTAACACCTTCATGGGATACAATATAACCAAAGTATTCCACCTCTTGTACTCCAAAGAAACAATTGGAGGTTTTTGCATGTAATTGTTTCTCGTTCAATAGTTTGAGTACTCTATCAACATGTTGAACATGATCCTTCCAAAACTTGTTGTAGATTAGTATATCATCAAAAAATGCTAACACAAATTTTCTAAGGGTTTGAAAATGGAATTCATCGAACCTTGGAATGTAGAAGGTGCATTGGTAAGGCCAAAAGGCATGACAAAAAATTCCTAATGATCCTCATGAGCTCTAAATGTTATTTTCGGAATTCCTTAAGTCTTCATTCTAATTTGATGATATCCTGCATGAAGGTCCAACTTGCTGAAGTAAATTTATCTATGCCATTCATGCAATAATTCATTAATGAGAGGAATGGGAAAGTTATCTTTAATAGTGAGCTTTTTGAGCTCTGTATAATCCAAACAGATGCACCATGATCCATCCTTCTTGTGCACCAATAGTACTGGAGCATAGAAAGAAGGTTTACTAGGTTTAATTATAATAGCCTCTAGCATTTCTGCAACCATACGATCAATTTCATTCTTTTGTGCAAAGGGGCATTTGTAAGGCATGATGTTTGGAGGAACAATTCCCGAAAAATCAATAGCATGATCATGTTCACAAATAGGTGGGAGGCCTTTGGCAGTCTCAAGTACATTGGAATGAATGTCTAGGACTTTTTGGAGATCTGGAGAAATAGATGATTTCAACGTGGGAGCTTGTAGTGAACATAATTGCACAATTAGGCCACGTTGTTATTATTTTAGAAGCTTTGTAATGCCATTAGAGATGATTATCTTTCCCAGTTTCCCCAAATATTGTAGACATTGGATTCCTAGTACAACATCAGTACCACCCATTGAAATGGAAAGCATTGGACTTTTCAAAACATATTCTTCTAGTGATAGCTTGATATTATTGCACTTCCAAGAGAAATTTATGGTTCCTCGACTTGCAACCGTCACTTGACACTCTGGTGCTAGATATAGGAAGCAATTCAATTCCTTGGCTATCTTACAATGAATAAAATTATGGGTACTCTAAGAATCAATCAACATTATTACCTCTTTCTTCTTGATATGTCCATCTACCTTTATAGTTTGAGGAGTGGTAATTCCGACTAGTGCATTACAAGATATGGTTGGATTCATTTCTTATTTCTCTAGGGTTAGTTCCTGGTAAGTATCCTTTTCTTCCCGATATTTCACTGCTTGAACCTTCTTGGTCTTGATATGTCCTTCTGTCTTGAGAGTTTGAGGAGCGGTAATTCCTACCAATGTAGTATAATATATGGTAGGATTCATTTGTTCTTTTTCTACGGTTGGTTCCCGATGTATATCCTCTTCTTTTGACATTTCTTGATCCTTTTCTTCCTCATCCTCACAATCTATGTAAAATAATTTCTTCTCAGCACACTTATGACCTTTAATATATTTTCTATCACAATTGTAACAAAGCCATTTTCATCCTTTTTCTTCTAGGAAGAGAGTGGTGCCAACCTTTTAGGTTGTGGAAGGCTAGGAGAAACAACACTTCCATCTTTATAATTGTGAGGGGTAGACTTCCTTGTTGCCATAATTTTGCTTTCCACTTTTCTTGCCAACCTGTATGCCTTCTCCAATGAATCAGGTTCCCAAAGGTGAACCTCATGTTGGATGTTATCTTCTAAAGTCCCTATGAAGACATCAATCCTCTGCTTCTTTGAATATGATTTACCATTATATTCAATTTTTGTAAGTCCTCAATGTGCTTTCCCATTGAACCCTTTTGTTTGAGATTTATCAATTGGCTAAAGAAGGTGTTTCTGTTTGTATGCTCATAATGTGCTATCATTTCCTCGGTAAAAATTGACCATCTGACAAGTGCTTTATGAGAATAAATCCCTTCATACCATAAAAATATATTTGGTTCTAAATATAAAGATGCAATATGTACCTTTTGTAACAATTGCACCTCATGTAGATCAAAATATTGTTCCATCTGTAGTATTCAATTTACCAAATCCTTGCCATTAAACTTCCTCATGGTGCCTTTTCTTGATTTTTGGAGCTATATCTTGAAACGATTGTAACTCTATAACTAGGGATCTTTAATTTCGCAAATTTTGGCCTACTATAGCCCTCTGTGTCCTCTTTATAACCCCACAAGTCTGATCGAAATTGGATTCCCGAAGAAAGAGTTATGCCCAATCTCCTGCGATAGCCTAATTATAGACGGTTGAGTGTAGAGAACTTGTACGATCTGCCATGTGTTCCTATTTTGACCTTAGGACTTGAAGCCCATACAAAGAAAACTCCAGTTTGTTTGATTTTTGTGACTTCTCACAAAATTTCAATCTAATGCTCCGAGGGAAATTTACGATGATTTTGCCAAGGTCGCCTGTTTGGGATGTAATTCGGGAGCCTGCAAAAACCCTAACTGTCTTCGAATGTATCTACAAAAAGATATCAAAACAAGATCTAAAATTTGGGCATATGCTTCACCAAGACTTCGGCTTAAATGGGTTTCAAGTTCAGAATCTACAACTTTGTAGAAAACAAATTATAGCGAAAATGCCACGATGACCTGTTTGATATGGAATTCTGGAGCTTGCACAAACCCTAAATTCCTTAGATCATATCTCTGAAAATATAGTGAGACGAGATCTAAAATTTGGACCCAAGGTTCAGTGGATTTCCTCTCAAATGGGTGTTTTTTTTAGCTTTTGAAATGTCGCAGAAAAAATGTTATAGAAAAAATTCCACGAGGTCCTGTTTGGAGCAACGAAACCATAGAATCCAAAGCTCCTTTACCAAATGTTATGAAACCAGCTCACAGAAAGATAGAAAAGATAGATCAATGCCTTAGAAATAAGCCTCTTCGAGGGGGAAACCTCCTTTACATTACACAAATGAACAATTCTTGGATGATACAAATGAAAAGATCTCCTTTCTATCTATAGGAGTCTAAGGGGTTATAATGTAATCAGAGCCGACATAACAATAATAATGTAAGGGCGCAACAATAACAATAGTGGGCTTATGTGGGGCATAATAATAACAATATGGGGACTACATGAGCACAACAATATAACAAGGGTGTTTCACTAATAACAATAAGGGGTTACACTAATAGTATAGGGACCTAACAAATAGAGTTAGAGGTAAATTGTAAATTGGCTTTAATTGGTGCTAACAAAAGGTATGATGAATGGTTTGTATGCTCTGTAAATGGAATAAAGTCATCTAGTAAATAAAACTAGCGCAAGAAATAAGCTCATATCTAGGTGTACAAGAAAAAGGAAGACAATCTACTCATGGGGAGTAGATACCTTAATCATCTTGAGTGAAGAGATTGGGTTCAAGGGAAGCCACAAAGGTCACATGGAAGGAGTAAATACGAACATGCCAAGGGATTCATCTAAAGGATAAAGGGAAGTATGTAATTTTATGTTGATTGTTGAGTAGAATGGTTGACTGAATGTTGTTGTCAAATCATACTAGTAGTTCAAGTATATACAAATCGTGATGATATGTTTATTGCTAAAGTTTCTTTATCAAGTATTATTTACATATCTTACTATTCATCTTGTCCTAATGATGAACCACACTGGATGGTTTGAAACATGTCAACAAAAATTCTCCAATGTGATTTTTATTGAAAATAATTATTTCTTAATTCTATTTGTTATTTTACATTATTTTTAAATTTTTTTATTTATCAGGTGTGCGAAACTATCATATACAATAATGCACTTTATTCAAATGAATCAATGCTATTTTTCAAAATAAAATAATAATTTGTAGTGTCTAAACAATGTAGCAATGAACGCCTCGAGGGGTGCGGTTTGTTGGCAAGAGAACACACTGCTAAGGTGATCCTGACGTTGTTCAGGTTACAGGTTCAAACCTCAACTTATCTGTGCATTGTTTCTTGGGTGTGGTACAGTTTCACTTGGAGGCTATAGGGCAGGTTGTAGGGGATCGAGCCCATGTCATGGGAGTACAAGATTCAGTGTGTTACCAATTCTCCTGATCACAAAAAAAAAATGTAGCAATGACCTTTGTGTTTAGGCCTTTTAGGTGTGTAATTTTTAAGGGTATTATTATGAATTTTATAATTCGAAGTTGTATGGACTATTAATATCGTAAGCACAAGGGATTGTCTTATATTATAAGGGCAATGATGGGTTCATTTAGAATTCACTTCTAGTTATTTTCTTTTAAACAAAAAATTGACATTTTTAGTAAATCTGTGTTTGTTGATGCACTTCTACATTTGCACTAGTTTGTTTATTTGTTTTGAAACACTAATATTATTGTTTTTATAATAATAATGGTTCATCAATGCCTATGAGATTAGTTGTTATACATTCTATATAACCACATAACAACGTGTACTTGACACTTAGTTTATTTTATTATTAAATACAAATTTGGTATTTTATAATAAATCATTGTTAGGTGCACATTTTTTCCAATATCCTTGTTTCTTGGATTACAAAACATTGTTGCATTTTGAATATTTAAAGCATGTGAATTTAATTTTTTTTGCAAAAATCTTTAACAACCATTATCTCCAATATAATTGTTTTCCTTATAACATAATTTGATTTTATATTACTTCGAGAAAGAGACCTCTTTAATAGAGTATAGTACAGATGGTGTAATGTCTTGTCCTCTCCTGTCATCATTTTTGACTCAAACAAATTTCATAAAGTTAAAATAAAATACAATAAACTAGCAATTCAAGTGAAATAGCTAATTTGGCGTTGGTAGTTTTTAGACTCTAGATTTTTAATATAATATTTTAGAATATAATAATTTTATTTCAAAATATAATATAATATTTTTTATTGTTTTAATAAAAATTTCATTTTTCTTGGGTTGAAAGGTGCTCTCCATGCCAAGATGCTAACGTAATGTAAATTTTTAAACTCATTGAAAATAAAATAAAAATAACTATACAGAAATTGAATAATAAAAAAAATGACCCATGGTATTGACACATGGTATTAAGAATTCATGGTATTAAACCATGGAATTCATGTGGAATATAACTTATTTATGGGGGAAATTAAATTAACCTAGATCCATCTTATTTTGATGTTATATTTAGATACATAACTAGCTATAGAAAATGATGGCATTGACTCCATGTAACATGTAAAGGTAAAAAACAATTATGGATATGTTTGAGTTGGGAATTTAGATGGATCTGTTTGCTGGCCATATGTCCTTTTGTATGCTTAGTTTCTATCATTGAATGGACGAATAGAGAATCTATATATATTTGTAGAATATTTAGAGATATGCATATGAATTGTTGGCCGATACCTTTTTGTATGCCCTAATGGCATGATTATCTCTTAAATCTTAGATTTTGGGGTTACAACCTAAACATTCTTACCTAGATTCACCATTTTAAGATATGTAGGGTCCTGAGAAATGGATCAAGGTTGAGAAATTGGATTTTATTTTGTAAGAGGATTTAGATTAGAGAATGCATCAAACATTCTGGCAGGGGTTTTCCTTGTCTTGGTTGATAGTAACGCATGCACATTCAACTTGATGTATTTTTTGGGTTTTATTCAAGGTGATTTAGATGTTTTTAATAAAATATACCCTTTAATTTTACAAAGTTGATTCAATGGAAAGATGAGTAATATGGGGAGAAAATAATACATAATTTATGAGTATCCCTATGTCACATACCCATTGACCCAATATTAACAATCACCTACTATGCTCCCATCAGCAAATTTAACTTCAATTAAATTTAGATTCAATAGTTGTCACATGCATAATTATTCAATCATCTCATAAGCAAAGATAAAACATGTAATTACTCTCATATGCTTAATATTCGACAACATAAAGAGTAAGGACCCAACATACAAAACATCCAATGCTAATGAATCAAATGAGATTAACTAAAAGAATGTCCCTTGGAAAACAGAGCACCACTACCAAACCTAGAACTTACTTCCTCCAGTACACACCCAAGATGAGAGTCCTTGCCATGGATCAACTTCCTCCTGTTGATCTCTTCAATGGGTATTTAATACCCTCTTTCCTAGTATGGGTTCCTTTAGCAGCATCCCTCTTTTGGGTGGATATTTTTATCCATTTACCTAGGCTTTTCACAGAAAATCTCACGTTTCTCTCCCACAAGGATTTTCCCATACAATCTTGCTTTTATGCCCTACAATTCTTTGATGCCTTTTCCCATAAAAGATTGCATTTCTCTCCTACAAGGCTTTTATGTTTTTTCTTAAACTTAACATATTTCTCCAGCTAAGTAACTTAATCGATATTTATCACCCATTCTATTAAGCTTATCTAGAATTTTATATAGAATTCTTATCATGAAAGAATTATCCATTCCATTCACCAATGGGATTTTATTTGGAAAGAATCTCATCTCTTGGTGTCTCATTTTCCATGTGATTAAATTATATTTATTCATTTAATAATAAATTCTTTACTTTCATTCTTGCACCTTAGACCTAGATTTTCTATTACAACTCAGTCTTAGCTTAGGTCTGACATGATATAAATATAGCATTACATACAACGAGGGGTGTTACATCCTCCCCCCTTAAATTTGCACCGTCCTTGGTGTATTACTGCATCTTATAAGTTATTTCCTCATTCACCGATAGTTGTTTTTGAATTTATATGTTCCCATGGCCATGCCACCTAAACTAGAGCTTGTGATTCATAAGTTAGAAAGGAGTTCTACTAGAAAATATCCTTCCATTCCTACCTATAAAATTTGCTTCAATCAATTTTGTGAGAGACTTCAGATGCAAAAACTCAATTTTTTTTTACCACAGTTAATGTCATAACTTGATATAATAGTACTAATATTTGAGTAACTATGACTTAATGTTGCATACAATTAAACTATGATTCCTCATTTTCATTGTATTTAAATAATAAGAAGAAATGCATGTTCTTCCAATGCATTTGTGTTCTTTCCGGACACTTGCTTCCTGCAGTCTCCCTGCATTAGTCACAACAAGTCAAACTAGCACATTTGACCAATCCACATCTATAAAAATATCACATTAGGTTAGCTCGAAACATAACTACTAAAATCATAAATCTCATGTAACCATCATTACCGAATCATAGATCACACATAATCATACCACCATCATACATCACATGCATACTAAAACTGAAGTAAAATATAGATACTTATCCTTTAATCAATTCTTGGCTTCTACTTATGTCTTCATTCTGCACGCACTTCAGATTGGTTGCCACCCCACACAACCATCTAGTACCTTCTCTCCATCCATGTGCATCACACACATACAACTATACACATCATCTAACCTCATGCAATACATCCATCCACACTAGTTGTTGGCTTGTATGGGTCTGATCCAGGTTCAAAAGTGATTTAGCCAAGCAAATACTAGTACTATTGGCCCTTTTGGTAACAGTCCGTGGAATGCAGACTAAGGTCTCACCCAGAGTAGTATGGGATGGTGCTAGAACAAGGGTTTTGTACCCTGGGGATGTCCGATGGGATTTTGGAGGTTTTCTGTTCGACCCATTTCTATGCGCACTTGCTATTCCTTCGCAACCCATGCTACTGTTTCCGCACAGCCCTACTCGGGGCGCGACCCATATAATACCAAAGTTCCTTGCTAATTACCCGATTAATTAACTTGTGTGTGTAATATTTATAGTTATTAAAACATATTCAACAATCATATCAGTGCGCGTGATACATAAACTAATATAAACATAAAGAAGATAATGCACAACAAATAGACAGAAATAAGAATCAACTTCTCTGTATTAATCTCCAATCCCAATTATAGACTCGGCATTGCCCTGTGCACTCAGCTGCAGGGGTCCACGCACTCAGCTGCGAACTCTACTAGGCCTCTGTACACTCAATTGCACATCCTCTTCCTACTACTACAACCCAATACTCTTAGAATCCTCTTCTAAGTCTGAACCATTCCTGCACTACTCACTCTATCATCCACTATCTTTACAACTTAGAGCCTCTCTCTATTTATGCAATCCCATGGTCCGCAGAGCATGGGTAGTACAACATCACTTTACATTACATTACATTTCTTTAGGGCGAACATCCCTATGACTTAGCCTCTACTTCACGCTCCGCGCCTGCAATTCGCGGAGTCTTACAAAACTTTTGACCAGAACTTGGGATTTGAACCCCAAAACCTACTATGGGGGGATTCCATGCCCAATAGGCCCCCAACACAATCATTGTGACTCATCCTGAGTCACTCTGCTGGTGCGGCGATCTTGGCACGGAACCGCTCCAACTATTCCTATACTACTTGGAGGTTCGTGGTGCACTTTTTTGCGGTTTACTGGACCTGCTGCATGCATTCTTCTATTTCTTCTTTCTGAGGCTCTGTTGTGTGTCTTAGCACATATAGTCCCTACATATGCACAAGCTTTCCCTTAATCTTGGCCGTAATGGTGAAGGCCTCATCAATCCAAGGTTGGACGTGTGCTTTGAGAGCAACCTCTTTCTATCTTGCAGCATCCATGTACTCCTTTAGTGCCCTTGCCTATTGCGTCTTAGTCATCCGTTGGGTGAGGATGACTATCTGCATCATGCCCCTGACACTATCATATTGCTGCTGCAGTTCGCGCGCCTCTGTTTCTAGGCGCTGTATGTTGGAGACCTCCTTCAAGGAAGTGAGGACATCGAACGCTTGGTCCAACATACCAGTGCAATCCTGCACCGCCCTTCCAATTTCCTCCAACCTTGTCTAAATCATGCTAACGCACTATTCTTTAACTTCCAGAGGACTGAAGGATGTGCCTTCAGCTGCAGTTCAGCAATCTGCAGGTTCAGCTCTAGTTGTATGTGTGTCATTTCCTCATGCATTCTTTGGACTCCACTACCTAAGTAGTGGATCCGCATCTTGGTTGGTAGGTCTACGGCAATGGATAATTCTGGAACATGTTGGCATGCTTCATCCACTGTCTCCGCGATCTGTCAATTCTGTGACACTAGCTCGTCACGTTGTAGGATGAGCTGTTCAATGTTGATCTTTTGCTCACTCAATACGTGGAGCGCACAACCTTCCTAGGCACGTAGCTCTGTTTTTATGTCGTCCTGCAACTGGTACAATGTGTCCCATGGAAGGGTAGCCAAATTGAGGCCAAGTCCCTTCATCCTGCCTATTGCGGCTCTATCCTCATTCCTCTTTGTTGTTAGTGATCCATCTGTTAGCACTATTGTGTTGGCCATCATTGCATGTAGCAACTGCTCCCCTACTAATGTACCTGCGGTGCCGTAGGCGGCTACTGGTCCTTCCTGTGAGGACCGCACCTAAAGTTCCTGTAGCTATGCCCTTAGGGTACCCAACACAATTTGTTGTTCTGTCATGGCTTCTTGGAGCGCTTCCCTAGTGACCTCATGATATGTGTCGCCAATGCCGTAGAGGTCACCCTTTGTCAATGTAATTGGTTCGATGTCCAGTTTGGATGCCTTGGACTTCTTTCATGGACCTGATCACTTGTGATGCACAGCTGTTTCAGTTGGGTGGATGTCGTGCTCGGGTCTGTGCCTTCTGTTGTATTTGGACCCTGTCCTGTAGACACATTTTGGCCCCCTTCCTCCTTTGTTGCAGTGGCCCCTATTGCCTGTCTTGTTCCTGCTCTTTCGGTGGCCTTTGACTGTTTTGGGGCTACCTTCACTACTTCGCGGGCGGCCCTCACCTCGGCGGTCGCTTGTTCATTGTACCTTTGTTGGGCCAATTTCATGACACGCAACTTGGTTGCATCCTTCTGCTTTTCTGCTATTGTTTTATCCCTATCCACCAGATTCGAGGTGCACCACTCGGGAGGCCATGATTCCAGCATGGAGAAGATCACATCATCAATAGTGATGAAGGGGAGCTTGGTCCAATTCTATGTCAGATCTTTGCGCACCTTGATATACACATTATGCATATCCGCCTTGAAGTCTGCAAAGCTTCGTAGACTGTTGTATACGATGGGGGATAGGTGTTACCTACTGTTGATCCACATCTCATTGCTCACCTCCATGAGCACCCAGAAGATCTTTTTTTCGCGTATTCGTGTGGCGTCCTTCATATCCCAGAGCGATGCATATTTTGTGGCCTCTGGTAAGTCTTGTTCAATATTAGGAAACCGACTGTCCTCAGGGAGTTCCCTTGTTACCAGCAAAATTGACAAAAGAAACCATGCCTAGTAGAAGTTCTTGCCCTGCTCTTGAGCTTCCTTGCAGCTAGTTAGGAATTATTTGCAGAGGAACTCAGCCCAATTGAATTGGACCACCTTTGCGCATTGCCCTACTAGTGCAACTACCAGCACTGGTACCTCGTCTCGACGACATTTTCCCATCACCTTCCTCGCCAAGAGTTGGGTGGCTACGCACACACCTTTATCTTTAATATTACTAATTATGTAGCCCCTCTTCTTATTTTCTAGTTTGTACTTCTTCTTGATGGCCTCTGCGAGCACCAAATCTCCGCTTTTTCCAGCTATCTCCGTGGGGTCCTTTCCCTTACTGGGAAGCCAAGAAATCTTGTGGATAAGATCCACCGTGACAGGAATAGGCTCCTCCAGCCATTAGTACCGATTGTGCACCAGGAAAATTAGCTGCTTGATCATGAAAATTGTGATAGGTGTGTGATGAAAGTGTAGAATCCATAATAGGTGGAATAGTCTAGCGTTCTCCACACCGTGCAACCATTTCTATGGCTCTAGCATTGTAACTGAGCCCTCCTTGCTCTGTTTCATGAGGTTCTCAGTCTCTAAATGTTGGAACTTCTCACTGTCCGCGAGCTCCCAGTCTTCAAATTTCATTGTGGGCACGCGGCCGAGGGCCGAGCCCTCAAACAAAATTCCATCTAGGACGAGTAGGGTTTGGAGTGCGCTCATAGTGGCATCCAAATCCTTGGGTACCTTAGCTTTCCCTTTCCACGGAGGAAAGTACTTGGACAATTTTTCTACAGTGCACACTGGCTGGATGTCTTCTTCCATTTCTTCGTCCACCTCTATCTCATCTGTGAAAGCTTGTAGGTCCTCCTCTTCATCATCTATCTCAATGGTGACAACCTTGCCCTTTCCTTCCACGGAAAGCTTACCAAACCACGGATTTCGTGTGGACATGCAGACTGGTCCCGCTACCTGTTTATCCTTCTTGGACCTCAGTGTCCAAGGTGATTTCGGAATTCCTAGTGCATCCCCAACCTGCACCATAGGGTTTTACGTGGCTTCCTCGATGGTATTCTCTGCAAAACCCACACCTCTCCTGGTAGTTGTCATCTTGTTCAAACTGTCTGTGGTTTTTCGCAAACTTGGGGGCCAAATACTGCTTGGCGCTCAACACTTTGTGCTCTTCATAATAGCTCAAATCTCAAATGAATGAGTGTTGTCTTATGGCTAGCCCTTGGACTTTTATAGAGTCTTTTAAATTTCAATTCGACCCTTCCCCCCACTTCTGAGTCATTAATGCTTTCTTGGCACAGATCATCCTAGATCTTGTCCCTAATTCGTGTTTTAAATGCCTGTCACCCACTCCATTTTTTCCTTAAATCAGACATCCCATCACGAACAGTGACACCAACGGTCACTTCCCAGCCTACCCGCACGGCAGCTCAACCCCCTATGCATGGTCACGATCCTTGTCACATGTTGATTCTATGTGCATCTCCCTTATTGCTCGGCTCCCACACAGACTCTTTTATAGTCTCGCGCTCTCTTTCTATTGCCTGGAGCACTAAGACTATGCTCCCTACAGCTAGTCACGTGGTTGCACCATCTATGTGAGACTTCAATTCACCTTCTAGTATAGTCCTTAGACACTCCTCAATTTCCCCCATGACAGCCGATGCCATGTGTTCTACCTTATGTGGTGCACTCCCCTTACTATTGCGTTTGGTAAGGTGTGGTCTCAGCCATGGTAGTAGAGTCATAAATTCTCAGCGACAATATTCTAATGCAGTGATATGACCATCCATATCTTTCCTTGTCATCCTTGGTTTATGGACGAGACATGCTTGTGTGACCTTGTTTTCCAATTTTTTGATGTCGGCATCCATCAACATGCTTTTCTTCCTCAATCACAACCGATCTTCTTCGAGTTCATGAAGTCTAAGGTTTCCTCATCGAATGGCTCTCTAAATCGTTATATGGTCATCCATGCATAGTTGTGTGAATCCTTCGTCCTAGTATTCGCGCACTACCATAAATGTGGGAGCTATTACGTGTGGATTCCTTTTGGTATTCCCTTTAAAAATTTTGGTTTCTACTCTGTTCCGTACCTTTGGAATGATCTCCCTGCTTTGGTTTTTGCACATGGTCCTATATGCCCATCGAACCGCTGGCACACGTAGGTCCCAATCATTTCATCTGGACTGGTGGATCTTGTTCAGCACTTCACACACCCTATTGAATGCTTCCCTGTACATAATTGGCAGTGCACGTCGCCTTTCCTGCTACTGCAATTTTTTCTGATTCTCTATTCTAGGGCTGATGTGTGTTTGTGCGAGCTGTACATCATATGTCTATACCCATCGAGAAAGGTGGGCATGCAAGTTGTTCCACCCATGCTGTCTAAATTTCATTCGAAGGTGGGGTTTTCCAAAATGTGCGTGCATCATCCTTTTGCATCCGTGCCAGTCCTCAAAACTTCCTTGATGCGCACCCCACCATCGTGTGGGTGTCACACGTAGTGCCCTCTTTAGCACATCGAACTGCTACTGTTCTAGTATTGCGCTTCCGAATTTTCTCAGAAATTCATCCATCACTGACAATCCATCATATGTCGGCAACTCCCTTGTCTCTATGGTCACGCAATGCAGTGATCTAACCATCATGCTGCAACTAAGCATTGTCACCTCGTGCAGCCAATTCTGCCATCATTCTATCTCTTCGTCTGAATCCAAAGTGTAGGAGCTTTCATGCTCCCATGAAATCCTTCCATCTATAGTTGGTTTCACCCAATCTTCTTCTTGCACAGTTCTCTTGTAAATACAATCAAGATTGTCATCACTATCATCATCGCACATTGGTTCAGTCTATCATGCTCCTCCGGCTCGGTCTAGTGGTACTACCACGCATAGTGACTTTTTCTCAAAGATCATTTTGTGCTTCTTCAAGTTTATGACTCCATTCATCTCGGCGACCCAGTCAATTCCTAATACCGCAGGATAGGAACTGCTATCATCAACAATATCTATCACTTCAAAATCTGCCTGGGTTCTCGCGCCGTCAATATCTACTATCACCCCTTGCAATTTTCCCATGGGAAAGATATTTTGTTGGTTCGCCATTCTTAACTGAATGGGGACCATTGTAATGTGGGTCTGCCCATGCCATCCCATGTTTTCTTTCATAGTACATTCGCGTCTGAACCCAGATATAGGATTCCCTAATCCATTTCATACTCACCTATTTGCATTGTTAACGTCATTCCCCTTCCTGTGCGTAATGCATGCTTTCCAAGTTTCCGGACCACGCACAGTTCTTCTGACCCCATGCACCTAGTGATGAGTTCCTATAGCGCTTTGATTGCCTTGATGTCATGCAACAGTTTCATGCATGTCTCTAGAAAGGTGGTGAGCATCTACTATCACCCCTTGCAATATTCCCATGGGAAAAATATTTTGTTGGTTCGCCATTCTTAACTGAATAGAGGACCATTGTAATGTTGGTCTTCCCATGCCATCCCATGTTTTCTTTGATAGTACATTCACGTCTGAACCCAGATCTAGGATTCCCTAATCCATTTCATACTCACCTATTTGCATTGTCAACCTCATTCCCGTTCCTATGCGTAATGCATGCTTTCCAAGTTTCCAGACCATGCGCAGTTCTTCTGACCCCATGCACATAGTGATGAGTTCCTATAGCTCTTTGATTGCCTTGATGTCATGCAATAGTTTCATGCATGTCTCTAGAAAGGTGGTGAGCATTGAAGGATCCATCCCTAGTTGTAGTTGATCCTAGCTACCTGAAGTGGAGGCCTCCGTGAAGCTCTTCTTAGCTTCCATGAATATCCTCTTCATGCATTCTATGTCAAACTCGCGTTCCTTTTTAGGAGCCTTGCGAACCCATGCACTGTCTTTCAACTGCTTCCCTTTATCATCTCCCATGGTCATACCACTCCTGAGCATCATGTTTACATTTGGGTGTTCTTCGTGTGGTTCAGACCTCATCATTTGTAAATTCTAGGTCAAAGGTGGCTAAAGTACTCCCTTTTCACACATCCTCGCTATCATCGAAGGGAAATCTTCTTCCTCATGATCAAATTGATTACAGTACCAACATGATATTGTAGTCGGGTTCATACAATCGCGGGCATAATGCCCTAGCCCTCCACAATTGTAACAAATTATCTGGTCGCTACCCCTTCCTAGTACCATTCCACCTCGATCTTTATGCACCTTGATATACACATTATGCATATCTGCCTTGAAGTCTGTAAAGCTTCGTAGACTATTGTACACGATGGGGGATAGGCGTGGCCTACTATTGATCTACATCTCATTGCTCACCTCCATGAGCACCGAGAAGATATTTGTTTCGCATATCCACGTGGTGTCCTTCGTATCCTAGAGCGATGCGTATTTTGCTGCCCCTGGTAAGTCCTGTTCAATATTAGGGAACTAACTGTCCTCAGGCAGTTCCCCTGTTACCAAAAAAATCGACAAGAGAAACCATGCATAGTGGAAGTTCTTGCCCTACTCTTGAGATTCCTTGTAGTTAGTTAGGAATTCTTTGCAGAGGAACTCAACCTAGTTGAATTGGATCGCCTTCACACATTATTCTACCAGTGCAACTACCAGCATTGGTACCTCGTCTCAGCAACATTTTCTCATCACCTTCTTCGCTAAGAGTTGGGTGGCTACGCAGTCCCCTTTATCTTTAATATTGTTGATTATGTAGCCCCTCTTCTTCTTTTCCAGTTTGTACTTCTTCCTGATGGCCTCTGCGAGAACAAATCTTTGCTTTTGCCCGCTATCTCCGTGGGGTCCTTTCCCTTACTAGGAAGCCAAGAAATCTTATGGATAAGATTCACCGTGATGGGAATAGGCTCCTCTAGCCATAAGTACCCATTGTGTACCAGGCAAATTAGCTACCTAATCATGAAAATTGTGATAGGTGCATGGTGAAAGTGCAGAATCCATAATAGGTGTAATAGTGTGGCCTTCTCCACACTGTGCAACCATTTTTGTGGCTCTAGAATTGTAACTAACCCCTCCTTGCTCTATTTCATGAGGTTCTCAGTCTCTAAATTTTGGAATTTCTTGCTGTCCACGAGCTCCCAATCATAAAATTTCATTGTGGGCACGTGGCCGAGGGCCGATCCCTCAAACAAAATTCCATCTGGGAGGAGTAGGGTTTGGAGTGCGCTCTTAGCGGCATCCAAATCCTTGGGTACCTTAGCTTTCCCTTTCCACGGAGGAATGTACTTGGACAATTTTGCTGCAGCATGCACCAGCTAGATGTCTTCTTCCATTTCTTCATCCACCTCTATCTCATTTGCGAGAGTCTATAGGTCCTCCTCCTCATCATCTATCTCAATGGTGACAACCTTGCCCTTTTCTTACATGGAAAGCTTACCAAACCGTGGATTTCGCGAGGACATGCAGACTGGTCCCGTTGCCTGTTTATCCTTCTTGGGCCTCAGCGTCCGAGGTGATTTCGGAATTTCTGGTGCATCCCCAACCTACACCATAGGGTTCTACGTGGCCTCCTCAATAGCATTCTCTAGAAAACCCACACCTCTCCTGCTAGTTGTCATCTTGTTCAAACTGTCTATGGTTTTTCACGAACTCAGGGGCTCAAATACCGCTTGGCACTCAACACTTTGTGCTCTTCGTAATAGCTCAAATCTCAAATGAATGAGTGTTGTCTCATGGATAGCCCTTAGAGTTTTATGGAGTCTTTTGAATTTGAATTCAACCGTTCCCCCCACTTCTGAGTCATTAATGCTTCCTTGGCACAGATCATCCTAGATCTTATCCTTAATTTGTGTTTTAAATGCTTGTCGCCCACTCCTTTTTTCCTTAAATCAGACATCTCATAATGAATAGTGACACCAACGGTCACTTCCCAGCCTACCTGCATGGCAGCGCAACCCCCTATGCGCGGTTGCGATCCTTGTCACATGTTTATTTTTCGTGCATCTCCCTTATCACGTAGCTCCCACACGGACTCTTTTATAGTCTCACACTTTCTTTCTATTCCCTGGAGCACTGAGACTGTGCTCCCTATAGCTAGTTAGGTGGTTGCACCATTTGTGCTAGACTTCAATTCACCTTCTAGTATAGTCCTTGGACACTCCTCAATTTCCCCCATGACAACCGACGCCATGTGTTCTACCTTATGTGGTGCACTCCCCTTGTTATTGCATTTGGTAAGGTGCGGTCTCAGCTATGGTAGTAGAGTCATAAATTCTTGGTGACAATATTCTAATGCAGTGATATGACCATCCATATCTTGCCTTTTCATCCTTCGTTTATTGATGAGACATGCTTGCGTGGCCTCGTTTTCTAGTCTTTTGATGTCAGCATGCATCAACATGCTTTTCTTCCTCAATCATAACCGATCTTCTTCGAGTTCATGAAGTCTAAGGTTCCCTCATCGAATGGCTCTCCGAATCCTTATATGGTTGTCCATGCGTCGCTGTGTGAATCCTTCGTCCTGGTATTCGTGCGCTACCATAAATGTGGAGCTATTACGTGTGGATTCCTTTTGATATTCCATTCAAAAATTTTGGTTTCTACTATGTTCTGTACTTTTGGAATCATCTCCCCGCTCGGCTTTTTGCACATGGTCCTATAGGCCCATGAACCGCTGGCACACGTAGGTCACAATCAGTTCGTCTGTACTGGTGGATATTGTTCAGCACTTAACACACCCTATCAAATGCTTCCCCATAGATAATTGGTAGTGCGCGTCGCCTTTCTTGCTACTGCAATTTTTTCTGATTCTCTATTCTAGGGCTAATCTGTGTTTGTACAGGCTGTACAACATATGTTTGTACCCATCAATAAAGGTGGGCATACAAGTTGTTCCACCCATGCTGACTAACTTTCATTCGAAGGTGGGGTTTTCCAAAATGTAGGTGCATCATCCTTTTGCATCCGCGCTAGTCCTCAAAACTTTCTTGATGCGTACACCACCATTGTGTGGGTGTTGCATGTAGTGCCCTCTTCAGCGCATCGAACCGCCACTATTCTAGTACTGCGCTTCCAAATTTTCTTAGAAATTCGTCCATCACTGGCAATCCATCATATTTTGGCAGCTCCCTTGCTTCTATGGTCACGCAACGCAGTGATCTAACCATCATGCTAAAACTAAGCGTTGTCACTTCGTGCATCCAATTCTACCATCGCTCTATCTCTTCGTCTGAATCCAAAGTGCACGAGCTTTCATGCTCCCATGAAATTCTTCCATTTGCAGTTGGATTCACTCAATCTTCTTCTCACACATTTATCTTGTAAATACAATCAAGATTGTCACCACTATCATCGTTGCACACCGGTTCAGTGTATCGCGCTCCACCGGTTGGGTCTAGCAGTACTACCATGCATAGTGACTTTTTCTCAAAGATCATTTTGTGCTTCTTCAGGTTTATGACTCCATTCATCCCGGTGGCCCAGTCAATTCCTAATAGTGTAGGATAGGTATTGTTGTCATCGACAATCTCTATCACTTCAAAATTTTCCTGGGCGCTTGCGCCTTCAATATCGACTGTCACCCCTTGAAATCTTCCCATGGGAAAAATATTCTATTGGTTTTCCATTCTTAATTGAATAGGGGACCATTGTAACATGGGTCTGCCCATGCGATCCAATGTTTTCTTTGATAGTACATTCACGTCCGAACCTAGATCTAGATTCCCTAATCCATTTCATACTCACCTATTTGCATTGCCAACCTCATTTCCCTTCCTGTGCATAATGCATTCTTTCCAAGTTTTCGGACCACACACAGTTCTTCTGACCCCATGCACCTAGTGATGAGTTCCTATAGCTCTTTGATTGCCTTGCTGTCACGCAAAAATTTCATGCATGTCTCTAGAAAGGTAGTTAGCATTGAAGGATCCGTGCCTGGTTCTAGTTGATTATGGCTACCTGAAGTGGAGGCATCTGTGAAGCTCTTCTCAGCTTCCATGAATGTCTCCTTCGCGCATTCTAAGTCAAACTCATGTTCCTTTGTAGGAGACTTGCGAACCCATGCAATGTCTTCTAGCTGCTTCCCTTTATCATCTCCCATGGTCATACCACTCCTGAGCATCATGTTTACCTTTGGGTGTTCTTCGTGCGGTTCAGACCTCATCATTTGTAAATTCTAGGTCAGAGGGGGCTGGAATACTCCCTTTTCACACATCCTCGCTATCATCGAAGGGAAATCTTCTTCCTCATGATCAAACTAATTACAGTACCAACATGATATCGTAGTCAGGTTCGTACAATCGCGGGCATAATGCCCTGGCCCTCTGCAATTGTAACAAATTATCTGGTCGCGACCCCTTCCTACTACCATTCCACCTCGAACCTGACCGCGCCCCTGAAACCCAACGTGTGCCATCCCTACATTTGGGTTGAGTACTCGTGTTTCGGTCTGCACCCTATTGGCAGGAGTCTGATCCATTATTAGTTCATAGCTTCGGCAGGTGCGTTTGTCATGGCCTATCAACCTACAAAAACTACAAAACCATTGCTTGGACATCTGCGTATACTTCTGCAACAGATGACAATTATCCGTGTTGTGTTTTCCTCCTATCTCACAGATCGCACACCATAATGCAAATGCCACCCTTAGCCCTACTTGTGCCTCTAGTCTTAATGGCATTGGCCCTCCCCCTGCCAAGTAGTTCGCGAACACTGGATAGTGGTCCTTGTCGTGCCCTTGGCCTTTGCATTTTATGCACCACATTTCCTTGCACACCTCCAGCCAAGATGTCCTATCCTATTTCAAACTTTGCATCTCCAGACACAAATTCTGTAGTTGCGCATGAATTTGTCTGACTCCCAACCTAGGGTCTTATATAGGGGTCTCATGCAATCTCATTGCCATCTCCAACACTTTGGCCTAGGTGGAAATTTTTTGCTATAACAACGTCGTCATTAAGTGTGGTGTAAGTGAGGCCACATACCATGCATGATTCTTTGCATCTGTTAACGTCATAATGGCTTCGCGGATCATACTCTTCAGTCTTTTGACTAGATCCCAAGGGTCTCGCCCGGGAGCATCGTGATCTCCTTAAACTCGATAATTGATTGTGTCTCTGATTTTGGCGTACTAAATTCCCTGTTTAGCATGGTCTGGATCTCTGCAATTCTTGCATTCGGGTGGTCATTAGAATGCTTGATATACCATGTTAATGCGCGATCCTACATTGCGCTCACCAACGTAGCCTTTTTAATATTATCATCCACGATGCCTTGTGCTTCCCATACTACTCTTACGATGAACCAGAATTGGTCCGAATCTTCATTTCCTACTCCCCTAAACATGAGCAGTTCGATCGCACTCACCATACTGAACTGTGGTGGTAGTGGAGGTGGAGTGGGTGGAGATGGAGGTGAGGGAGGGGAGCAAGTGGCAGTGTGGGTGGGGGTGGTAAACTTGGAGTTCTCTGTCTTATCAAACTAAACGTGCTTCTCGGAGAAACTTTCGCGAGCTCCTCCTCACTTTCTTGTGAGGGTGAAATTAAGGGACTTTTTTCCAACTCCTCACTACTTCCACTTCTATAGATCTTCCCACTTTGCATAGTCCCAAACATTAATTTATTCGCATAACCAACTTTTCGCACAATAGTATCTTAATCCAAGTGTTCAAAGATTTAATATACTTACCTCGCAGTCCCTTGAGAAAACGTCGCTCTACCTCACTGTATCTGACAGTCGTGTCTACCGTAAACTTAGTGATAAAACCTCCTATTATCTAGTGGAGCCAGTGGTCCACAGCTCGCGCTATCTTATCTTCTGATGCTTCTAGTTTTCACACTGGTTTCGGAGTCCACATTATTGGTTTGTCGATCGTATAGCTTCCCTGACTGTCTGCTAACTTCGCAATCCACTGATATAGCTCAGACAGAAAAGATGCAAAGAAAATTTTGTCAATTTCCGTATACAAGTAGCGCTCCAACCACATTCCTTAGATACTCGTGGATTTCTATTCTCCTATGCCCTGAACTTGTGAATCTTCTTGTCCAATGACTCTTCAATTTCTTTCTTTGTTGGATTCCAGTCGCATGAAATCAGACATCCTTTATGCACATCTCAGTCCCGACAATGGAACCATTTGTTGGCTTGTATGGGCCTGACCCAAGTTCAGAAGTGATTTAGCCAAGAAAATCCTGATATTACTGGCCCTTTCGGCAACATTCCGTGGAGCATGGACTGAGGTCTCACCTAAAGTAGTATGGGAGGGTGCTAGAACTATGTTTGCGCTCTCTGGGATGTCTGATGGGCTTCTAGAGGTTCACGGTCTGACCCATTTCTACGCGCACTTGTTATTCCTTCGCAACACGTATTGTTGTTTTTGTGCAGCACTACTCGAGGTGTGACCCATGTAATACCCAAGTTCCTTGCTAATTACCCAATTACTTAACTTGTGTGTGTAAGCTTTATGGTTATTACAGCATATTCAACAATCATATCAGTTCGTGTGATACATAGAATAATATAAGCATAAATAAGATAAAGCACAACAAATACACAGAAATAAGAATCAACTTCTCTTTGTTAATCTTCAATCTCGATTACAAACTCAACACTGCCCTACACACTCAACTGCATGGGTCTGCACACTCAGCTGCAGACTCTACTAGGCCTCTGCGGACTTAGCTGTAGAGCCTCTTCCTACTACTATGACCCAATGCTCTTAGAATCCTATTCTAAGCCTAAGCCATTCCTTCACTATTCACTCTATCATCCACTATCTTTACAACTTAGAGCCTCGCTCTATTTATATAATCCCATGGTCCACAGACCATGGGTAGGCCGACATGACTTTACATTACATTACTTTGCTTTAGGTGGGACAACCCTATGACTTAACCTCTACTTCGCACTCTGCACCTACAATTTGCAGAGTCTTACAAAGCTTTTGACCAGAACTTGGGCTTTGAGCCCCAAAACCTGCTATGGGGGGATTCCATGCCAACACTAGTACTGTATGTACCACATGTACACAGTACCACCCATACAATGTGTACACAATACCAAATGTCAATACCATCACATGTACGACACATACCTTATCCACATGTATCAAAAAATTCCTTTATTTATTCATGCCACCTTTAGGAAAATCCAATTAAACCATTCTCATTTTTCTAATTAGAGAATAAGGACTTCATGGATCTATTCAAATTCTTCAACCAGAGTATAATTGAATAATTGTATGTCAAAGTATTCAAGTGACTTTATTTAGCTAATTCCTTTCATGTGTCTTGTGGTTTCAGGAAAATTTCGGCAAAATGATAACATAAAGGTAATTATGCATAACACAACTTTACAATACTAATAACTTTGAGTTTTGGGATTGAATCTATCACTAGAGAAGGTCTTAATAACAACGTAATATTACCTCTACCAAATCATAAAGAAAGATTTTGATAGCTAATCTAGTATGGCCTTCAATATTATATTTTAATTTTAATAACAACCTTAAACTTGTCTTTAGCCGAGAAATTAATTGCTTGGTACTCCAAAGTACACCACACATAATCTAGTTATGCCATATGATTTCTTTGCTCCTTTTTAACACTACTCCCAACACCTTGTTGGTCATGAATAATTTAGTGTATATCCAAAACTAATCAAAAAATTAGTATGCATGTACATACATCTATACATGAATCATAAGTGAATGTTACAATGTTCTCAATTTCACACCCTCTAACTTTTTTGGGACTATGTGTACTAGGGTGTGAACCTAGGTCATTTACATGTTGAAACCTCAACTTAAGCATTAAATCACCACTTGGAGACAAGAGAATATAAATCATTTATCAATTATCAAATTCATTAACATGAATTGACGTGTCATTTGTGCAACAATTGTTATGTTTCCAAACAACACTATCAATGCGAGCCAACAGGTAGACTTCCCCAATATTACTTGGTAGGAAATAGTGGTACAAAATCTGCATCCCAGATTGTCTGATTGTGAATTAGTTTGAATATATTGCTATATACCAGATATATTTGTGAAAAAAAATCTCGATTACTAGTACCACTTAGCCATCAATATGGTGGAATCATCCTATTAGTTTAGAAACAACTGTTGCATGGTTTGATATCTTCTCTTTTCATTGTCTAGAACATTTTATATATCGCAACTTACTTGATGCATGCATTATTTTACTACTAGCATAATATCCTTAGATCATCATAAGTTGTACTAATGTTAATTAATTCACCCATAGTTTGGTTCACCCACAATTTGTTAATTAATTCATACTATTCATGTTTTGAATCTAGTGTAAAATTCATGTTAGCCATTAGGCTGCTCTAAATTGCTCAATTTCTACTTCAAATGCATCTAGCACCACCATATCTAATATGTTTTTCATTTCATAAAGACTGTATGCTTTGTTTATATATAGTAGAAGAACACAAATCATTTTTATCTTATCAATTCCAACAAGAAGTTCATTTGTAAGATCTACAATCATTCTACTGGAAGCATCTTATCATTGTTGCAAATTTGAAAGGTTCTTATCTGTGAGATATTAAGAGAACCCCATCTATATCTAGATGGATATGCACATCAAGATTTTGGAGTTTTAGGCTGCATACTTTGAGTAGAAATAATTTATGCATTGTAATATGAGTGAACTTGAGAATGTGTCGCTGAGCTTGTATTTAGTAATGTCTTACTACTATTAATCGAGTAGCACTAAGATCTTCTTTTACACTCGTATTATGTATTTACATAAGATGTACTTGTGGGTTCCAGTCCCATCGACCTACTTATGAAGGTCATAAAATTATCAATTTATAATGTCTTCTTAAACATGTATACAACGAGTTGTATTACATGTGTGCATACACTTTACAACTCTGGCCCTAGTGGTGGGCTCCAGTATTGTAGAAATAATGCTACAACTCCTGGGACTCCCTTCTATAATTTAATCAACCCGGTAGTTCGTAACAAACTTGGAAGTGACAGTGCTGTATGCACAAGTACTAGCTCTTACTGGAGGCTGTCACTTGATCAGCTGGCACAAGTTCACTAGGAGATCAAGCCAACTTCTATGAGTTCTCAGAAGAAGCTTTTAATCATGATAGAAGAAAGCTAATCTCAAAAGGGGCTAATCTACTTGCAGAAAGAAGTGGAAAGCTGGAAGGAAATGCAAACACTAGCAAACCCTAGTTTTACCGACTAACCCTACTGGTGCAAGAAAAAGGATGAAAGCTACAGAAATGGATGCTATTGACTTCTAGAAATTTAGAACACATGTGACTAAGCTACCTCTGAAGTGAAATCTAAAAAGGAACATCTTTTTTGTATTTTTGCATAATTTTGCAGAATTATTATGCATGTGCTTTACTATTTTTTACTGTGCAAGGCTAAAGGAAATGGAGTAGGTGCTTGCATGAGGTTGGGAAGGTGAGAATAGGGCCTAAGGGGTCCCTAACACCCTTCCAGAGAGTTTCACAGTGATCGAATCTCAAAAAACCGCTTCCGTGAGCTTCTATAGGATGTCTGCGGGGGTTCTACGGGATGTACTGTAGCTTCTACAGGATGTTCCAAAAAGAGGATTTTGGAGAGTTGATGGAGGAAAAATGGTGGGAAAGTGGAAATGGAGGTTAGATAAGGATGTTAAGGGGTCTAGGACCTGGTGAATGAGGCGAAGGAGAGATGGATTAGTTCAAGGATGGAGGGAGCAATGATGCACAAGAATGTAGAAATTAGGTCAAAGTGGGAAAATGTGGCAAATGAAGGGCAAGAATCTAAGTTAGAGGATGAAGAAGGTGCGATTGATGGATTAAGGGTAGATAGAGAGGTATTATAGGTGCTCTGCAAGTTATTTCCCAAACTGAACAAACAAAGACTCAGAAAACCAAGGACCTAGCTACTTTAACCTAATCTGACCTAAATAACAGCAAAGAAAATGAAGAGAAGTTTATTTGTAATGAAATCATATGAAATAGATATGAAAACTAAGCAATCATGAACTTGATCATGTAACCACAACTGGTATTAGCTTCTGCAAATGAGAATCTAACACTAACAATTGCATGATGAAGCAAAGACAGTGTTTTTGTGGCAGCAAGTATGCCTTGGTCTCAGCTCATGGTCCCAGGGAGGGAGAGGGGAGATCAAGGGTTGCTTGATGGCCTTTTCTGAAGATATTTTTTATACTCAAACTGTCAAATGGACCTGAAGCATGAAAAGCTATTTTAATCATCAAAAACGACCTAAGTAACAAAGCAATATTTTAATCTAAATAACAGATTTTATTCTAAGAGTGCAGCAAAGACACATAAAAGTACACAAAGGAGGTATTGGGCACTTGGGTTGGGCCCAACCCCAAGAGCTACAACCTGTTAAGAGAGATTAGAGCTAGTGCAAAGCTAGATTCATCTTTATTGATCAAAAGAATAGTTACATCCCAAAAACTGTCTCCAAGAAAAAGCTTGAAAATGTGGTGAAATGCAGAACTAACCTACTGACTAAAATCTAACTAACATCTGACTAAAATCGAACTAATAAAATGGCTAACTTCTGACCAACCCAAGTGAGGCCCTAAGCCCTCTTATTTATACAAATTGAGGACCCCAACAGTCCTCCTAAACTTTAGGAACTCGGCTGCCAAAACATGCAGTTAACAACAACTTTACTAGCCCTTGCTCGGTTGTCCTTGTGATAATCGATGTGGTGGCCCTTGAACTCCAATCTATTAGTGGAGAATTTAAGGTAAGGGCTCATAAATTAAGGGGACAGCTTCCTACAAATCCTCTCCACAAATTTGGCTACCAAGTGCTCATTTAAACCTTTGATTTTGTCTCCAAATTGACCAAAAAGACTGCATAAAGCACACATTAGACTTGTTGGCATAATGACTAACCCAGTTCACTCTATTAGCATAAATATAATAAAAAAAATGCAATAAAATATTGAGAATGGTAGATTAAGTTGAATTAGGAGGCTGAATGAGCCCATATAATTACCCATTTTTGGGGCTCATCATCACCCCCCTACTGAAGGTGTTGCTCATCCTCTGAGCAACTAATCTATCTCTTCATTCTTGATGGCTCTGGTGGCCTCCCTATCATCCCAAGCTTTTGAAGTGGTTTGCTCATGTGTGCCATAAAATTCTGACTTCTTATCCATGTCCTTCCGCTGCACCTCCTATTCTGCTTGTTTGAACTCTTGTGCTTTTCTTGGCCTTAAAATACATGGAGGCCTGCATTTTTCTCTTTCTCTTGGCTTAATTTGTGTGCTCAGGGCAGTGAGACCAGTTGCTTCCTCACTTTCTAGAGTCTCAAGGGATCCCTTTCATTGTTTTGCCTCTGCTTCCTCTTTTTCTCCTCCTTCTATCTCTTTTTCTTTCTTTGTTTCCTCTGTTTCTTCCTGTTCTGTCTCTTCATCCTTTTCCTCTTCTATTTTAGTTTCTCCCTTTTCCTTTTCTTGTCCTGCTGAGTCATCAATTGCTTCATCTTCTCCCCGTTTCTGCTCTTCTTCCTCACTATCAGAAGGACTGATATCATAGGTGAGGGCTTTTATGTCACTTTCTGCTGTCATCATTTTGAAGACTTCCCATGCTATAGGGAGTGTGAATGTATGGAGGGCTTCTTCCACTAAAATTTTAATTAACCCACAGTGAGCCAGCTGATCTGGACTCCCTGCCTTAAACTATGCTGGAGTCTATGAATCCTTTTGCCATTGTGCTTATACCCCTTCTGAACACCAAATGTAGGGATGGAGACAAGAATTTTTGAATAAAACAGGAAAACAAGGGAAAACTGTGTTTTTTCTAAGAATCAGGCAGCAGCCCCCCCCCCCCCCTCCTTTTTTTAATGCAATTTCTCCCTTCTTCAGGCTTGATTCTTCCCTAAAATTGCATCACTTCTTTTGCAGAAACATGCAACAAATAAAACTGTTTGTTTTCTTCTTCTTCTTCTTCTTCTTTTAAACAAGCAGAAATTTTGAATGCAGTTACTCTTATTTTTCAGGTTTAATCATTCCTTAAAATGATATCATTCCTTCCACATATTGATGATCAAGGTAGGTATGCATGGAACCTACCTCCTGAAGCTAGAAATTTTGCAAAAACTTGTGTTTTCTTTAAAAAAACATCTCACTGCCCCTCCTGTAGAACCTGTTACTGTTCCTAGAATTTTTCGTGTTTTTCACAACAAAAATTGCAATTTTTCCTCTCTTGAAACTTTTCCAACCTGAATTTTCTTCTTAGTTTTTGAAAAGAAATCATTTTTTTTTTTTTTTTTTTTTTTTTACAGATCAGAGAACAAATAACACAGTTTTCTCTTTCAGAGAGTGGACAGTCTTGCAAATTCATTCTTTCACATAGGCTTAGTTCCTATGGTTACGTCTTTCTTTTCAGAAGAAGGTGAGAAAGAAGAAGACAAACTTCGAATGCAGAGGGAAAAAAAGAACTATGTAGAACTCAGAAAATATGCAGGCAGACTTTTCCTCTGATTTTCCAATCTGATGCCATTCAATTCACCACCTTGCACAAACATACCATGCATAGAGGAGTTTTTTTTTAGCCTACCTCGTCTAGAGCTCCAAATTCAATGAAAATCCCAGGTTTTCCTGCTCCGTAGTTGTGCAGTATTTCCTGTAGAAGCCTTCTTGTAGAAGGCTCTCGTTTCCTGTAGAATGAAATAATGCTTCTTGTAGAATGCTGATAAGCAGGAGGGTTTTGAAAAATGGCCGAGAAAGATTGGTTTGCTGCTATGGAGGTGGTATGGAGCTTGTTGCAGCTGCAAGGACGATGATAAACTGGAAACAATAGTGGTGAGAGTATTTCAAAGATGAGTTCGATTGGCTGCTTATGGAGACTTTCATTGATGGAGGGTGAGCTGGCCAAGTGCACATTGGCCACATGCAGACTATTGGTCCCCACTGTAGTGTTATTATGAACTGTATGTTCTCCACATGTAATCACTTCCATCAATTACATTGGAGTTTAAACGGTCACCACTACTTGTTTTCAGATTTCTTCCTGAGATGGCTGAGCACACGTGTCGATTGCACCCACCAAGCACTATTTGAACTGGATGAGGGTGGCCAGTTAGCTGGCCACCGATTTTTTTAATCACAACCATCTCATTGTTCACGTAGTTCTCAAATTACATTCATGCAATAGACGAATGTGTTTAGTCATGTACCTGGAAGTCAAATGCATTTGCTGTGAGGTGCTGTGGCCTTTCCTTCTACTGTATGCCTTTGTTTCTATGGTTGCATACTAGTTTGGTTGCTGATTCATGGCTATTTTTCTTGTGCAGGTATCCTCTGGCTGGATCTAAGCTGTAGGAGTCTGTTTCAACATTTAGATTTGCACCCTCATGCTGCTGATGCTAGATTTTTGTAGGACAACAACCTATTTTCTCCATAGCTCCCAAACAATAGATCGGATTGAGCTGAAACTTTCTGAGCATGCTTCTATCATTGTTATGCACCTCCCATAGCAAAATTGAGGTCAATGGATGCACGGATATCAAGAAAAACTGAAATTGCTGAAGATGACAGAGGTCAATTTCTCGGAAACCATGCATCAAAATTGGCTTAAACTACTTGGGTAGGTTACTATCACCTATATGCATCTCCCCATGAAACATGTTTTGAAATGGATCCACGGATATGGAGAAAATGCAAAAAATGGCTGAAGGTGCTGGAGGCTAATTTCATGGAAACCATGCACTGGAATTGGCTGAAATTGCTCGAGCATGTTGCCATCATCCCTATACAACTCCTCGTAAAACGGTTTTGTAAATGGATGCACAGTTTTCACGTGAGGGAAAAAAGAAAATTTCTGTTCTATGTATTTTTGCTTCAAAACATTCTGCGGTTTTTTTGCACAGTGAGAAAAAATGAGCTTGGGCTATAATTCAGACTTGGAATTGATGGGAGAGAGGTTTGAAGATTGTAGGAGGACTTCTGAACCCTTTAGGAAGCTATCATGTTCGCCAAACTGCCTTTTAAAATCCATTCCTAGCTTCTTGTAATTTCTACAAGAGTATAGAACACCCAATTTTTAGGAAAGAAGCACAATGAGATGGACAAGATAATGGAGAAGGGTGAGGGATGGAAACATGGCTATTTGCAGGCCTCATGGACATATTCCCAGCCTTCAGGTCCTCTTCAAAGATCAATTTTGACCTGTTTGTAGGCTTCCTGTAGAAGACACAGAACTTCCTGTAGAAGGCACAGAACTTCCTCTATCTTTTTTTGAGCGATTCTCCTAACCTGCAATGTTCTTGCTGCAACCTGAAATTATTCAATGGAAATTAGGTTTATTTTTCTTTTTATTTTTCTCTTCTTTTTTTTTGAAAACAACTAGGGCGCCTCATGGAGGTTTTCACCCTAATTGCCTGCCCTAGGCGCCTCCAAGGGAGGTTTTCACCCATGGATCTTATTCTCTTTTTATTTTTTCTTCTTTCCAACCCATTGACTGCCTCATGGAGGTTTTCAATCAATGAGCCAATCTAAGGCGCCTCCGAGGAGGTTTCCACCTTGGATTTTTATTTTCCTCTTATTTTCATTTTTTCTTTTTCTTTTTTCTTTTTTCCTACCCTACCCTACTTGAAAAACAAAATCATTTTCAAGCATAAGAATATTTCCAATGGAGCCATGTGCACATCGAGATTAGAGACAAAATGATGTGGAGGCTTGAAATGCATGCTTTGACATGTATCCAGATTTCAGAGACCAAATGATTTGACTTTGAAGGGATCAAACATAGCTAAGGAAGAGAGTACTGCTGCAACTTAGTGACTGTCTCGAACCATATCTAAATATAGCTCTGATATCCTTGGTCCTTTTGCTGATCTGGATCATTCTTCCTATCAACTTCTACCATGACCTTCTCATCTTCCTCTTTTTGCTGATATTTCTCTTGAGTACATGGAGGATTTGATGGTAACCATGAGGGAACTCTCTCGATCTCTGATTTTGATATCTTCTCTTCATCAAGTGTAGCCCATGGTTCTTTGATCTCCTCTTCTGAATCTTCTTTTGCTGGATGTGATCCTTCAATGTTGTCAATATAATCTCTTTTCTCCAATACTCTCCCGGAGCTATGGTGAATATCATTGAGCTCAAGAGGAGTTGTTTGGAAGTGTTGTACCTCAACTTTGCAATTGTGTTGAGCTACTCCAATGTGCGGGTTTGGAAATGGTGGTATGGGTAGTTGAGTGGGGTTGTATGTTTGAAATGGATATGGATGGGGTTGTGGTTGAGTAGGTGGTGGAGGCAAAGGAGCGAGAGGAGAGTTGTACTGGGGCCTCCACCCCTAATGAGGTGCATTCCACTGAGGTTGTGGTTGAGCGTAGGGGTGAAATGGATGAGTAGCTGGTTGAGCATGATATTGAGAAGTGAAGGACCAAGGAGGAGGTGTGGACCAAGAAGGATGAGTAGGGGGACCCCAAGAAGGCATGAAAGTGGCTTGATAGGGGTCATAATAGGTCTGGGATGTCCCTTGCATTCCCTGCTAGTGAGGTATGGTTCCATGTGGCCTCCTTTGGTTCATATAATAGAGTCGTTCAGTGGCTCCTTTGGCCCTCTGATATGCAGCTTTAATTCTGGACAAGGAAGGGCACTGATTCGTAGGATGGTCTTTTCCACAGAAAAAACACACTTCTATGGAGTGCAATGGACATTCATTCCTAGGATACCTTCTAGTGCACCTGGGAAAAAAGATGGCTAAAGCCCTCTTGGCTTCCTCTTGCTTCCTTTGGATCGGCAAGGTATCCAGTTGCATGGCAAGAAACTGCCTCATCTTGCTCTTGAAATCTTCCATTTGATTTGCAAATTTGTTTTTGGACAAGGTACTACTCCCAACATTTCTATTTGTAGCCATTTGCTCCAGAGGAATGTTTTCTTCTTCTTCTCCCCTAGAGGTTCTTCAAATATGTCTTGCTGTTTGCCTAAGCGTTCTTCATAATCACAGCCATCGAAGAAGAGAGAATGTTGGCTATGTGAAGCAGTGGAGGTGTTGTGCAAATATTTTTCTGACTTATCTCTACTCCTACAAGGCATGAAATGAAATATTTTTGGTTTATTTTTGTTTTTTTTCAACTTGTACCTACAAAAATGAAATAGATTGAACTACAACTAACTAGAATCTATCTTGCTGAAATGAAAAATGCGGAATTGAAATGCTATTCTACGCTTGCAGAATTGAAATTGCAGAATTGAAATGCTAATCTATGAATGCAGGAAATGTTGAATTTACTTTTGTGGAAATGAAATTGCAAAATGGAAATGAAACAATCTACTCTACGCTTGCTGAAATAAAATACTTACCAGAAGGTTGTAGTAGAAGATAGAAGAAAAGCAGCAATCACCAATACTCTGACGCTTCCCCTACAACGGTGCCAAAAATATGGTGGGCTCCAGTATTGTAGCAATAATGCTGCAACTCCTGGTACTCCCTTCTTTAATTTTATCAACCCGGTAGTTCGTAACAAACTTGGAAGTGACGGTGCTGTATGCAAAAGTACTACCTCTTACTGCAGGCTGTCACTTGATCAACTGGCACAAGTTTGCTAGGAGCTCAAGCCAATTCTACAAGTTCTCAAAAAATCTTTTAATCATGATGGAAGAAAGCTAATCTCAAAATGGGTTAATCTGCTTGCAAAAAGAAGCGGAAATCTGAAAGGAAATGCGAACCCTAGCAAACCCTAGTTTTACCGACTAACTCTACTAGTGCAAGAAAAAGATGAAAGCTATAGAAATGGATGCCGTTGACTTCTAGAAATGTAGAACGCATGTGACTAAGCTACCTCTGAAGAAATTTAAAAAGGAACATCTTTTTGTATTTTTGAGTAATTTTGCAGAATTATTATGCATGTGCTTTACTATTTTTGATTGTGCAGAGGTGAAAGGAAATGAAGTAGGTGCTTGCATGAGGTTGAGAAGATGAGAAAAGGGCCTAAGGAGTCCCTATCACCCTTCCAAAGAGTTTCACAGTGATCGGATCTCAAGAAACCTCTTTTGTGAGCTTCTAGAGGAAGTCTGCAGGGGTTCTACAGGATGTACTGTAGCTTCTACGGGACGTTTTGTAGCTTCTACATGATGTTGCGAAAAGAGGATTTTGGAGGGCTGATGGAGGAAAAACAATGGGAAAGTGGAAATGGAGGTTGGATAAGGATGTTAAGGGGTTTAGGACCTGGTGATGAGGCTAAGGAGCGATTGGATTCATTTGAGGATGGAGGGAGCAATGATGCACAAGAATGTAGAAATTAGGGCAAAGTGGGAAAATGTGGCAAATGAAGGGCAAGAATCTGAGTTAGAGGATGGAGCAGGCAGGATTGATGGAGTAAGTGTAGATAGAGAGGTATTACAAGTGCTCTACAAGTAATGCCCCAAACTGAACAAACAAAGACTCGGAAAACCAAGGACCTAGCTACTTTAACCTAATCTGACCTAAATAACAGCAAAGAAAATGAACAGAATCTTATTTGCAACGAAATCATGTGAAATAGCTATGCAAACTAAGCAATCATGAACCTGAGCATGTAACCACAACTGGTATCAACTTTTGCAAATGAGAATCTAACACTAACAATTGCATGATGAAGCAAACACAATGTTTTTGTGGCAGCAAGTATGCCTTGGTCTCAGCTCATGGTCCCAAGGAGGGAGAGGGGAGATCAAGGGTTGCTTGATGGCCTTTTCTAAAGATATTTTCTGTACTCAAACTATCAAATCGACTGAAGCATGAAAAGCTATTTTAATTATCAAAAATGACCTAAGTAACAAAGCAATATTTTAATCTAAATAATAGATTTTATTCTAAGAATGCAGCAAAGACAGATAAAAGTACACAAAGGAGGTACTGGGTACTTGGGTTGGGCACAAATCATTTTTATCTTATCAATTCCAACAAGAAGTACATTTGTAAGATCTAAAATCATTCTACTGGAAGCATCTTATTCTTGTTGCAAATTTGAAAGGTTCTTATTTGTGAGATATTAAGAGAACCCCATCTATATCTAGATGGATATGCACATCAAGATTTTGGAGTTTGAGGCTGCATACTTTGACTAGAAATAATTTATGCATTGTAATTTGAGTGAACTTGAGAATTTGTCGCTGAGCTTGTATTTAGTAATGTCTTACTACTATTAATCGAGTAGCACTAAGATCTTATTTTACACTCGTATTATCTATTTACATAAGATGTACTTGTGGGTTCCAGTCCCATCGACCTACCTATGAAGGTCATAAAATTATCAATTTATAATGTCTTCTTAAACATGTATACAACGAGTTGTATTACATGTGTTTATACACTTTACAACTCTGGCCCTAGTGGTGGGCTCTAGTATTGTAGCAATAATGCTGCAATTCCTGGGACTCCCTTCTTTAATTTAATCAACCCGGTAGTTCGTAACAAACTTGGAAGCGACGGTGCTGTATGCACAAGTACTAGCTCTTACTGCAGGCTGTCACTTGATCAGTTGGCACAAGTTCGCTAGGAGATCAAGCCAACTTCTATGAGTTCTCAAAAGAATCTTTTAATCATGATGGAAGAAAGCTAATCTCAAAAGGGGCTAATCTAATTGCAGAAAGAAGCGGAAAGCTCAAAGGAAATGCAAACACTAGCAAACCCCAGTTTTACCGACTAACCCTACTGGTGCAAGAAAAAGGATGAAAGCTATAGAAATGGATGCCATTGACTTCTAGAAATGTAGAATGCATGTGACTAAGCTACCTCTGTAGTGGAATCTAAAAAGGAACATCTTTTTGTATTTTTGAGTAATTTTGCAGAATTATTATGCATGTGCTTTACTATTTTTGACTGTGCAGAGGCGAAAGGAAATGGAGTAGGTGCTTGCATGAGGTTGGGAAGATGAGAAGAGGGCCTAAGGATCCCCTAGCACCCTTCCAAAGAGTTTCACAGTGATCAGATCTCAAGAAACTGCTTTTGTGAGCTTCTAGAGGAAGTTTGCAGGGGTTCTACAGGATGTACTGTAGCTTCTACAAGATGTTCTGTAGCTTCTACAGGATGTTCCGAAAAGAGGATTTTGGAGGGTTGATGGAGGAAAAATGGTGGGAAAGTGGAAATGGAGGTTGGATAAGGATGTTAAGGGGTCTAGGACCTGGTGAATGAGGCTAAGGAGCGATTGGATTCGTTCGAGGATGGAGGGAGCAATGATGCACAAGAATGTAGAAATTAGGGCAAAGTGGGAAAATGTGGCAAATGAAGGGCAAGAATCTGAGTTAGAGGATGGAGAGGGTGGGATTGATGGAGTAAGGGTAGATAGAGAGGTATTATAGGTGCTTTGCAAGTTATTTTCCAAACTAAACAAATAAAGACTCGGAAAACCAAGGACCTAGCTAGTTTAACCTAATCTGACCTAAATAACAGCAAAGAAAATGAAAAGAAGTTTATTTGTAATGAAATAATGTGAAATAGCTATGCAAACTAAGCAATCATGAACCTGAGCATGTAACCACAACTGGTATCAACTTCTGCAAATGAGAATCTAACACTAACAATTGCACGATGAAGCAAAGACAGTGTTTTTGTGGCAGTAAGTATGCCTTGGTCTCAGCTCATGGTCCCAAGGAGGGAGAGGGGAGATCAAGGGTTGCTTGATGGCCTTTTCTGAAGATATTTTCTATACTAAAACTGTCAAATCAACCTGAAGCATGAAAATCTATTTTAATCATCAAAAACGACCTAAGTAACAAAGCGATATTTTAATCTAAATAACAGATTTTATTCTAAGAATGCAGCAAAGACACATAAAAGTACACAAAGCGGATACTGGGCACTTGGGTTGGGCCCAACCCCAAGAGCTACAGCCTCCTAAGAGAGATTAGAGCTGGTGCAAAGCTGGATTCATCTTTATTGATCAAAAGAATAGTTACATCCCAAAAACTGTCTACAAGAAAAAGCTTGAAAATGTGCTGAAATGCAGAGCTAACCTACTGACTAAAATCTAACTAACATCTGACTAAAATCGAACTAACAAAATGGCTAACTTCTGACCAACCCAAATGAGGCCCTAAGCCCTCTTATTTATACAAATTGAGGACCCCAACAGTCCTCCTAAACTTTAGGGACTCGGCTGCCAAAACTTGTAGTTAACAACAACTTTATTAGCCCTTGCTCGGCTGCCCTTGTGATATTCGATGTGGTGGCCCTTGAACTCTGAGCTTCTAGTGGAGAATTCAAGGTAAGGGCTCATAAATGAATGGGACACCTTCCTAAAAATCCTCTCCACGAATTTGGCTACCAAGTGCTCATTTAAACCTTTGATTTTGTCTCCAAATTGACCAAAAAGACTGCATAAAGCACACATTAGACTTGTTGGCATAATGACTAACCCAATTCACTCTATTAGCATAAATATAATAAAAAAAAATGCAATGAACTAATGAGAATGGTGGATTAAGTCGAATTAGGAGGTTGAATGAGCCCATATAATTACCCATTTTTGGGGCTCATCACCTAGTTCAATCTTGATGCCTCTTACATATCTTAGCTACAATTATTGTGATTTTGCTTTACTTAGAAGAAACCTGTAGGTTCCAAACTATGCATTTGGCTACTGAATAACTAAAAATGACATGGTAATGTTTAGATCCCTTGAATAGTGTATATTTGGAGCATTTTACCCATAAGGGTGAATTAACGGTTCAACAAGTGGAAAACCCACATCCAAAAATGGATTGCATCATTACATGTAGATGCACCAATTAACACAAAATATTAAATTGAAAGATACTTATAAAAAAATACATAGTATCATACCACATATAGAGACCTGTCGTTCATGAGCTTAACGATATTTCATGGGAACTTCATGAATAGATACAATTTAAGAACTTCAGAATCTATTCTAGGATGGAAACCAATTAATTAACCATGAATTTCTTGCTAATGTCGATAGAATGTGATCCAGGTGGATATTGCTGGCCACCCACCTATTCCACTTGGACACCCACCATTGTTTTGTTAGTTTTCTTTTCAGTTTCCTTAATTGTAGCACAAATTACTATTTTTGACAGTTTTTCGGGTCCTGAACTTCCGGATCTGTTTTGAGGCCCAAAACAATGTTTTTTGGCAATAGTACTTTGGGTGATTACAATGAAATCACATTTTTAGTTTTAGTCCTTGAAGAGATATTTCCAATGAGGTATCATGCACGTCAAACAGAGATAATATGACCAAATTACGACCCCGGGAAGCATGTTGCCCAAATAAATCCAACAAGGCCCATAAACTCTTAGTGTTACATCTCCTTGGGTTAGGGTTTTGGTTTTTTAGGTTTTTCTCTTATTGTTCAATAATAAAAATGCACTTGAGCCTCATTGTAACTAAATTTAGAGGCATGTAGCCACCACATCGCTTCTCAAAAATAAGCTACCATCGCCCGAGCTAGTCTCATTTCCATTCTGTTTGTAAGCATATTTCATTATTTAATATTAATGAAAGGAATGACTATTTCTACTGCATCTCTCTATTTATGGTTATATATGTAATTTTTTGCATTCCTATTTAAATTCAGATCAATGGTATTAGAGAAGTCTTCTCTTTCTCTATTTTCCTTTGCATGTCCCCAACGAGGTCAGGATATGAGTTAGGGCTCAAAATGGTCGAACCTTTGCAAGACCAGCCTCATAAATCCCGATGGCCTCCCATGGGGGAAGAAAAGAAAGATGAGGGAGTAGGATATCCTATCAAAATATTTCTCTAGGAGGCCCTCGAGAAATAAAGGAATGCGATGATGGATAAATTTACCCAGATCCTTCAACATCCAACGACCACTCTGGAGGATCTAAACACTTTGAAGGTACAAGTAAACTTTGAAATTCTCATATTCGAAGGCCAAATAGATTCAAACGTCATAGATAAATGATTGAATCTGCTAGAAGGATATTTTTTTGTTCATGATTTTTACAGCGAGGAAAAGATTGCTTTTGTTGTTCTCAAAGTCGCCCCCCACCTCAAGGACTGGTGGGAAACCTATTATGAGGAGAAGAATGAAAGTACGACCTCACTCTTTTCAGCCACTCCCACTTGGAATTCATTTTTGAATTCCATCAAGGGGCACCACTACCCTATTGGGAGCTATGAGAGCATATACATAAGGTGGACCAGACTGCGCCATAGAAGGGACCAAGATGTGCCAGAGTTTACCAATGTTTTTCATATCGTTCGCACGAATTTGGGTATCAAATATTCTGAGAAAAATTTGGCACTCAAGTACTGTAGCTGCTTACATAGATACATCCAGGACATGATGGATTTCCTGGACATCTCCTTTCTTAGCACGACATACTGATACATCGTCAAGATCGAGAAAATTTTTAAACAAGATAAGTGAGACTTTGGATCTACGAATCTGAAGCAAGGAAAAAGCACCCCCAAACCATAGAACAAAGGACAAAGGCATGGTGGGACAACCTAGGACAACCCAGCAAGGCCACAAGCAAAGGAAAACACTTTGAAGACGAAGAAGGACACAGGAAGGTGGTGTGATTTCGATAAGAGCTCCACCCACAATACAAGCGATTGTTGGGCCAAGTAGAAACTAGTAGCCGAGCTAAAGGCTTCAGAACCAGATGCGTGCTCCAACTCTAAGTCACAACCCAACGAGGGGAATGACAAAGGGAAGCAAGTTATTGATGTGAATACAAATACCGGCATCGCCACCACAAAGATCCGAAAGGAGGAACCTGAATATACAAAGGAGGAGGAGCGTCTCTTCCACTCCTAGATGTGGGTAAAGGGTTCCTCACTTCAATTCACTGTTGGTAGTAGGAGCCAAAAGAACCTTAGTGCAATCGAGGTCATGAAGTGAATGGGCCTACCAACCACATCACACTCACAACTATAGACCATCGTGTGGCTTCACCAATGATGGGATCTGCGCGTGAACCAACAATGCCACCTTCCATATAGCATGAAACCCTTCACAAATGAGGTATTATGTGATGTTTTTGCCCTTAATGTTTGTGATGTATTATTATTCCAACCATACTTTTGGAAGTGAAATTTTGTGTATCAGTCAAGGACTCATGATGTTATTGTTACATTGGGAAATAAGTTGTATTTGATACTAGAGGTAACACCACCTACCACCATCCCTCTGGTTACTACCAAACAATGTAGTGAGCTCATCTCAAAAACTGGTAAATTTGTTTTTCTGATGATACACCCTCAAGGAAACAAGAAGATGGTGGCAACAACCACCAGATAGGGCCCCTCCACACAACAACAATAGATGGACAAGGCTATGGAGGAGTACGAGGACATCTTCACCTCCCCCGTCAGAGTGCCTCTGTACTATCAGGTCAAGCACTCCATCGATCTGAACCCAGGTGTGCCACTACACAATGGACCAATCTATTAGCGCTCCATTTTGGAGAACGATTAAATCAAGAGGAAAATTTAGGAGTTGTTTTAGAAAGGTCACATTTGGCCAATTTCATCACCCTATGGGAGCCCGATCATGTTTGTACAGAAGAAGGATGGGACATAGATACTCTGCATTGACTATCAGGCACTGAACAAGATCACTGTCTAGAATAGGTACCCGATCCCATGGATTAATGACCTTCTGGACAAACTCCAGGGGAAAAATATTTTATCAAGATGGACATGAAGTTCAGATATCACTAGGTACTAATCGAACCCTCTGATGTGTCGAAGACTGCCTTCAAAGCTAGGGTGGGCCTTTTTGAATGGATGGTTATGCCCTTTAGGTTGACGAATGATCTTGCAAACTTCATGAGGTGGATGGATGACAACTTGGAGCCATTCACCAACTCATTTGTAGTGGTATACTTGGATGAAATCCTGATCTTCAGCCAGAGTTGGGAAGAGCACCTCCACCACATCCGACAGGTTCTCCAAACAATGTGGCAATACAAGTTGTGTGCCAATTTGGAGAAATGAAATTTTTGCATGACCCAGGTTTAGTATCTAGGATACATTATTGATGAATAGGGGGTGCATGTGAATCTAGCCAAGATTCAAGTCTTTCAGGATTGGCCAACCCCAACCACTCTGATAGAGCTCTATAGCTTTCTGGGTCTTGGAAATTTCTACCACGGGTTTGTGTTGGGGTTCTCTCATATCACTTGGCCCTTGAGTCAAGTCACCAAAGGAGGAGAGAAAGAAAAATTATTTTGGTCTGAATCTCAAGAAAAGGCATTCACAGAGTTGAAACATTGCCTCTACTCTGCACCAGTGCTCACATTACCAGACTTGCAACAACCATTTGAGATCAAGACAAATGCCCCTGACTATGCTATTGGGGTAGTCCTTACTCAACATGGGCATCCAATGGCATATCATAGTGAGACACTTTCAGACACAGTCCAGAAGTATCCCACTTATCTAAAAGAGTTCTATTCCATTGTGTAGGCTTGTCGATAATGGAAGAATTACTTTTTGTGGAAGAAAACGGTCATCCACACAAACCACGGACCCCTATAGTTCATATAGATGTAAGGGAAGTTGCAGAATCATCACGATTAGAAGTGGTTCACATACCTGCAACAGTTACATTTTAATATCACATACAAGAAGGGAAACACAAATATTGTTGCAGATTGCCTCAACCAAGCACCGATCATGGAGTTAACCACCATGATCAACTCTTTTGGGCACGAGATGTCTGATTGGACACTTCTCTACAAAAGTGACCTAGAATTCGGGCACACATACCATACGCTCTTGGAGGGTCAGCAAGTTCCAAATTTTCACCTCCAGGATGCTTTATTATGCCACTTGGGACACCTTTGTGTTCCTTCAGGAGAGTGTGCAAATATGATTTGGGATGCGCACTACAGTCAATCCGTGTGACATTTGAAAGTGGGGAAAATGGTGGCAATACCGCAGAAGTATTTCTATTGGCCGAATCTTCGACATGATGTTAGGAAGTACATCAAATCCTACACTGTCTGTGCCAATTTAAATTAACCATCAAGAACAAATTTCTTTATACTCCGCTGCCTACCACTAGTCGACCTTGGGAATCCATCTCCATGGATTACATGTAAGGCCTTCCTTCTACTAAGCATGGAAATAACATTGTTTTTGTGGTCTTTGACAGATTCTCGAAGATGGCCATTATGGTGGCATGCAAGAAGAGTATCACAATAGAAGCCACTTCTAAACTCTTCTTTGAATGAGTGTGGGTACACTTGGGGATCCCACAGTCTATCATCTTAGATTGGGACAAAAGGTTCCTCAGTATATTTTGGTTGAGTCTCTGGTTGACATTGGACACCAATCTCACTAAGTCCACATATTTCTGTCCCCAAAGTGATGGCCAGACAGAGGTCGTCAACATGTTGATCATACACATTATATGCATGTACAACTCAAAGCATACGAGCACATGGGATGAGATCCTCTCCTATGTCTAGCACAGCTACAATCAGGGTCTCTACAACTCAACTAGACACAACAGTTTTTAGGTGGGTTTGGGATTCCAGCCATTATGTCCCATTTATATGGCCATACCATTTGCAACCACTCAGGTGGATTTGGCTCATGTCCAGTCCGAAGCTCACAAGGCAAATAGCTTCATTGAGCACATTCAAAATATCGACCAACAGGTCCATGAAATATTCGACAAAGGCAAAGCTAAGTACAAGAAGTGGAATGATTAACATCGGGTGCCACACAAGTTCAAAGTGGCTGACAAAGTTTGGCTACATTTGGAGAAGGAGTGCCTCACTGGGCCCCACCGCAAGATTCAACCACTTTGATATGGGCCATACACCATCAAAAAGGTTGTGAGAGATAATGATTTTGAGCTCAACATTCCCCCATTCCTTGGTCTGCACCCAGTGTTCAATGTGATCACATTTGGCCATACTTTCCACCATTACTCGACACATCCGACATTACAGAATAGGTCACACCAGCAGAGTTAAATCCAAACTGAATGGAACATGATGATAATGATCAGATCATGGAAAACTAGATCAAGAAAAATCACCAGTAGAATATTCAACTGTATCGGGTTGTCAAAGTCGGCCAACTCTTGGACCTAGGAAAATGGCTCACTAGGGACCAAGTTCAGCAGAAGTTTCCTCATCTCATGGAGGAACTCAATGCAATGGATACCATTTCTTCTTAATGGGGGGAGTAATGATCCAGGCGGATATTGGTGGCCACCTTCCTATTCCAATTTGACCCCCACCATGGCTCTGTCATTTTTGTTTTCAGTTTCCTTAATTGTAGCACAATTTACTATTTTTGGCAGTTTTTCGGGTCGTGAACTTCCAGATGCATTTTGAGGCGCTAAACAACTTTTTTTGGAAATATTCCTTTGGGGAATTTCATTTAACTTTTATTTTTAGTTGTGTTCACCGGAGATATCTTTCCAATGAGGTATCATGTGCGTCAAATGGACATAATATGACCAAGTTACAACCCCGGGAACTTGGTTGCCCAACTAACCCCAACAGGGCCCATAAAATCTTGGTGTTACATCTCTTCAGCTTAGGGTTTTTGTTGTTTAGGGCCTTCTCTTATATTTAAATAATAAAAATTCCCTTCGGCCTCATTGTAACTCAATTCATAGGCATGTAGCCGCAACATCTCTTCTAAGAGATAAGCTACTATCGCCCAAGCTAGTCTCATTTCCATTCTTCTTGTAAGCATATTTCATTATTTGATATTAGTGAAAGGAAGTATTATTTTTGCTACATCTCTGTATTTATGGTTATATCTTTAATTTTTTGTGTTCCAGTTTAAATTCAGATCTGAATATCATGAATTTTATTCTTTTGATTTAAACAAATTCCCTGCATATATTTTATCTTTGATTTTTCCTCATGTTGGCCATGATTTATGGGAAGAGCCTTGTTTCTTTCTTTCATCTTTCATTCTTTTTAAGATATCTGGGAGTATAAACTTTATTCCATTAAGTTATGTGCTTGATTGAACTATCTTTACCAACATTAGTTTGTATTTTATTAATTTATGTCCTCGCATACCAATCATACAACTCATAATTTAATTTTAACATTAGTAAAATAACATGATGACCATATCACTAAAATTCATCAAATTTTAATCCAATAACCATAATTTAAAAATCACCTATTTACCACCTTATTTATTCATAAATTCCATTACATAATATTTCAATTATTCTTCCTAAAGTTTTTTATGCGGTTTACTCCTCTTATGTTAAGGAGTTTACTCTTTGAGCCTTCTCCTACCTGAATTTCAATGATATTCTTCTTACGTATCTACTACATGTTATCTAATTGGATATCTCATTAACACTATGGTCGTAACATCCCACTTAATTGCATGTAATTCCTAACACTCAATAAGTAGCACAATAAAATAGTAACCAATTTATGGTTGACCATTTTTACTTATTGAAATAATCAATCTGTTAATTCTTTTCATTTCTTTTCATTACCCACTATTCCACTACAACACTGCAAGGTTCTATGTTATATAATACATTGCATAATTAAGTGTTCCCATATAGCTTTTATGCGTTTCTCCTCCCTGCAATGCTACTATAGTTATACATCATGGTGTATTAAATATAATACTTAGACTTGAGAAATTCAATATAAAGTGCAAAGATTACTATGAAGTGTGTATAAAGAATAAACTTCTTAGAATGTTGGCATAGGTGGCTTATTATAAAAAAACAAGAAATGCATGATCATATATCTTGAAATTTGGCCTGTAATATGTGATCAAGGAGGATCCAGGAGGATTGCACCATGAGGATCTAGGAGGATTACTCTGGGAGGATTGGTTGAGGAGGATCCAGGAGGAATGATACAGGAGGATGATCCTAGAGGATTGATCCAGGAGGATCCAGCAAGATGACTGATCGAGGAGGATCTTGGAGGATTGATCCAAGAAGATCTATGAGGATTCATCTAGGAGCATGCGGATCCAACAGGATTGGTATAGAAGGATATGGGAGGATTGATCCAACAGGATGATCCCACAAGATTGATCCAGGAGGATCCAGGAGGATTTATCCAGGTGGATCTCTAAAAAGTACCAGTGGCATGGTAAGAAGGCTTAAAACTTAAAGTGGCAGAATCTTGATAAAATTAGCTTCATATCAAATTGCTTGGCATCCTAATTAAAATGGTCTGAACGATGCTCAAATCTTAGCTCATATAAAGAAGTTAGAGCAAGTCAAAGTTCATATTTGACTTGGACAGATCACAGAAGAAGATGAGGTGGTAGAACCCTTTAGGGAATGGGATAGTGTAAGTGGAAGGCCACCATTGACCCTGTATTTCATTGACTACAATCACAGAGACCCATGGGTAAAGAATGGATCCCCTGAACTACCAAGTTGCAATTTGGTATGTCACAATTGCAGATCGGAGGCGGGTTGCTGTTGAGCCCTGGAGAAGGTATGTTATTATCGTTTATTTTGTCATCTTTTCTTTAAAACCCATAACCTCTTCACATCATGAACTAGGTAGATAATAAGAAATTATGATAAAATATATAGGATTTGTATGTAACGTGAAATAACTAATAATTACCCTTTTCTTATGAATGAAAATGAGAAAACGAAAGATTGTCGTCCCAAAGGAAAAGACAGGACAAAGTTAACTGTTGTCCCTTTGACAGGGAACCACATGCAAACAAGGCGATCCAAATTGGAGCATATCAGCCAGGAAAGGGAAAAGGAGATACCAAATCGGCGCAAGAGAACAAGAGGATAACTGAGAATTAACAGTTTGGTGAATCCCTCAGGATCCTTTGATCCTGAGGGATCACTATCTTAACGATTTTTTGTATTGTTGATATCTTCGCTCGGCTGTTATAAGAAGGGGAAACACTGCTAGCCTGGGGGACAAACTACTATTGTTTTTTATGAAATTCTCCTTTGTATTTGGAACTTTGATCATCGACTCTCATTGAAGAGAGGTTCCCTGTAACTCTGTTTTGATGCTTTAATATAAATCTGGTTGTCGTTCCATCTTTGATTCTGGAGTAATCTCAAGCGGTGTGTCCTTGGAGGCTAAGGGCCCGGCCCTGGTGGAACACTTGCTCCTGTACCATTATTTCCAATTCATGTGTGGTTTGATCTTCTTTCTTAGCTCTGTTCAGTAATCTGATGTGCTTTGCTATTTTACATAACGGTTCTGTTATATTTTGTTTATGCTCAACTAAGTAATGTTATTCCCTGTAACAGGACTGTTGTGTTGTTCATTTTGACTTTATAATGCATTGTTGTTCCTTTAACCGTTGACATAACATTGTTGTTCCTTACAGATTGTCGTTGTTGTTTGATTATAGAGTAACTGTGATGTACAAACATAAATTGATATTACTGTATTTATCTATGATATGCACTTAAACGTGATTGTTCGATTGGGATTGCTATTCCATTGCGAATCACAATTGTTACTCTTTATAACTGTGATTTATACTTGTTGTATCGAAGTCAGATTACTGTGCCTTTCAGTATTAAGCGTGTTATGTCTGATATTCATCTTGGTTTATTATGCATTTATATTTGATTCAAGTTGTTCTATATTTCATCTCTGTTAGTTTCCGTTCTATTTCCGTTTGCTGTCTAATTTATCTTTAGAGTAAGGATTGTTACTTAGTTCCTGTAGGATATAATTACTCTTGCATTCATTTCCGTAGATTAAAGGTTTTGTTGTTCAATCTTGTTCATAAGAACAGTTGCTGTTCCATTTCCTGTCATTTGCATTATCATTGATTTGGTGTGCAGAACGATCTGAGACTGTAGTGAGCATTGACATATGTTGTCTAGTTCCCAGATTGATGATCTTTTCCTTGATTGTCTTTTAATTACATCAATTTACAGAGGGATGAGTTACTATTACTATACCCTTGAGTGATAAATTGCTATAGCTTTCTAAATGCATGATTTGAGTTTTAAGGTTCTTTTCTATAAGTAGATCATATTTCAAGCATCTGTTTACTCTTGTATTTAGAGCACTATACTACTAGCATTATTCTGACAAATGACCGCCTCAAACTGAGTACACTCTTTGAGATAACAAATCATTCCTAGATTGATAAGTTAATGTAGGGTAAATAGAGGTGAAAAAGACCTTTTTTACTGCTTGACAGTTGGCGTTAAAAAATTGACACCGAAGCAAGCCAGAGTGCGATGCGATAAATCAAAATCGTGGATCACAAGGAGTAGTTTCTAAGGAACCAGCCCCTCACAGAGTTAGGTTGTGATTTGTGATATCACAATCGAATATCACCAAGTGAAGCAGTCGTACGGAGAATCACCCCTAGTTCCTCTAATTTGCGATGTGTGATGGTACTATTAGATACGATATGTATTATGTATTCCAATTGATAGTTTCATTGGGTTTTCTTTTTATTGCATATCACACATTGTTGTGCGTAGAGTCCTGTGCAAATAGTATTACCCTTGGCTCCACTGATTGTGATATGATGAAGGATTTCGAATGTGATGTGGTTATAGGATGTGGTTTTTAAAACTTGTTGGGTCTTCCAGTTTGCAGATCATAGTTCATACTGCATAGCAGCCTGTTATGGAGAATCACCCTTGGCCCACGCTGATTGTGATTTGTGATAGATTATGTGTTGCAGCCCATTAGATCTGCATTTATCGCAAAACATGTATTGCCAAGTATCGAGGTTTGTCCTCCAGGTTAAAGCGTGATTCTCTTTGTTAAACTCGCCATGTTCAAGAGTAAATGTGCTGATTATTTTGCCGGTTTGAGGTTTAATGAGAAACATCCTATATGAGCTATTTGATGGAGTTTTTTCTATGATTAAATAGGTTATTACCTGTAGACTATTTCAGGGTCCGAGAGTCTCTTTTTGAAACAAATTGTCTGCCTAAACTTCTCATTTTGTTTAAACTGCTTGGATGTTTAAGGATCTTTCCACTAGCATATAAATTGGATTATCCACACAGTGAGAAGGGGGAGAGTAACAAAGAGCATCATATATTTATAGCATACCAGAGACACCTTCTCTTGGCAGGTGGCCTAGAGCTTACATAAAATATCAGAAGGTTCTGATAAGGTACAAAAAGCCCTTTTATCAAAAATAGTCATTTTGATAGGCGATTCTACATGATGTTTTGCCAAGAAGTTAGTGGTGCTACCTGTTTCTAGAGTTAGGCTCTCCACTTATCATCAATCTTCGAGATTGGAGGTATAAGGGTGTTTATCCAAAATCTTCTTGTACTTCTTCTCTTTTCATACCATTTAATGAATGAAGGCCTCCCCACTATTGAGCAGGGCCCGGAGATGTAGTCCAAATTGGACGAAATCCGTAATCAAATATCTGTGTCTTGATCTCATGCCTGCTTATGTATTTTTATCTTTATTTTATATGGTTATTTTCCATGGTTTTTAATTGTTGTATTATATGTAATTTAATAATGCATCCATAGCAAAAATATCCTGGATCAAGTTGTACCAGAGCAGGGCTTACTGGATACGGATTGCATGAGTACACTAACCCAAAGTAAGCCTCAAAGGATGTGGATCATGAAGAGGAGACATGGAAGATGTTCAATCTTGTTGGGAAGATAAGTGGCCCTGTTGCTGTTAAGAATTGCGAGCGTGAAAGACCGAGTGTGAAGCCATAGAGAATGATAAAGAAATGCACGAGACCTTCTTATGAATGTCTGAAATGGTAGACATCATGTATGACACGTGCTGGGTGTGATTTTTTACCTATTTTTTGTACATTATTTCCCCAGTTTTTAAATTTTTGTCCTCCAACCCTATGACTATACGTGATCAAATTCCCTATTTTCTTACCTTTTTAACCTATTCTATTGTCATGTTACTTTGTTGTATTTATCGAATAATACGAGGCTTTATTCCTTTTTGTGGCTAACTGTGAGAGTATTGAAGAAGTATTTTGGGAAACTTTTCTTTTCAGGTGATGGCTCATGAGGACAAAGCTATGAAGAAGACAGAGAGTGCAAATTAACTGTAGAAAATGGTATAACGGTTCGTTGTTACACCCTGGATGATGTTACATGTTGTTGTTACACATTGGATGTTGTTACAGGATGTTGTTACACCATGCGCTGATACAAAAATCCACCGTCACACCAAAATATTTGTCGCCAGTCATGTTGTGTCATCCTAAACCACCACTCACTTGATGTTGTTGCGCGAAAGCTGACAAATGTCAGTAATATTCCACATAACAACTATCGGCAGTAGGAATTTTTATTTTTTTTGAAGCAACAAGACTGAAGTAGTTGCAATCATAACTAAGGTATATTTGTATTTAGCAATAGGTTGTAACTATTATCTTTGATCAGCATGAGAATCATGAGATTCTCATGACTGATATGTTTCTAATTTTGGGTTGTAATAACTATAGAAGACTCGATTTTTCATATACAAGGATATGACATATAGAAGAGTACTGTTACTCTGCTTCCGTAATTCTAAGTTTATTTTTAATATTAATTAGCATGGTGATGTTGTTATTGTTCTTCATCTTATTCGTTAATCACTTTTGTGTTATTCCTACTCCCTGCTGAGGAGGAAGGACTCTCCTTTTTGGAAGGGATTGTAGTTGCATGGGTAGTGTACATTCTAGTTTAGTTAATTGATTTATGGTTTCTCGTTGTTGTTGTAAAAATCGTGCATTACATTCACTGTTGTTTCTATTTATATTATGTTGTTACACTGAGTTAATCAACAGAATGGTAGTAACCAACTGTTGTAGGTATTAGTTCCTATGTGGCGCGCCTTTACTTTGATGTTGCGAGTTGCAATTTAATTCTTTATAGTGTTTTTATGTCTACACACATGGTTTGATTCAACAATTTAGATCAACGATATATTTTATAGTTTTCTGCATTTTCTTATTCTTGGATGGAGTGTATCAGCACAGATGGTGTGAACTCCATTCAAACAACAAGACCTACCCTAGGTTGACAATTAATGTTTCAATCTCAGTCAATTAAGAATGTTTAAAACAACACTACATTTTGCCTCCGTTGTCGGGGATGGTAGTTGACGATACTGTCAGCCAAGTTGTTTGTTTGATATAGAGTGTTCCTAGTCCACAATTAATGGGAAATAAGATGAGAGGTAAGAACCTGCTTATCACTCTAACATACCTAGGCGGGCTCACTAGTGTCAAAGAATGAGACACTTAGGGTGTGATTTAATACACATAGGGTCCATGTGTGCACTTGTAGGAATTACAGAGATACTGAAATCACCCACACTCTAATAAGTCATAAGAATTATGGGTGGTAAAAAGGAAAGGAAGGGTGAAGATTTGGGAAGGAAGACATTTATCTAGGAACTAATCTACAAGGTAGTAAAATAAAAGTCCATCTCTCAAAGGAATGCAAGGAAAACAGGGCTGCAAAAAACTATTACTTCCATAGCGAAAATAGAAACCTCTAATTCCTCCATCTGGGGACTGTATCATTCTAAAGCTAGCACTCATACCTCCAAGACCAACGATTTAATTCATGAGAAAGAAGGGGGAGCTAGTAGCTAGAATTTGAGGACCAAGGGGAAAGGGGAAATTGAGGGGGAACATCAAACACCTTAGACAGAAAAGCACCTATTGGTTTATCAATATCCAGATACAGGTAGTGCGATGAAACAACCGGCCCAAGGTTGTCTAAGGCACTAATCACATCTAAAGGGCCATCACAAAAATAGTTTGAAGGAAGTCTGCTACAACAAGGTTTAGAATAATTATTCATGGGGGACAACAATGATAACAATGCTAAAACATATGCCACTATCACCACCTTTGAGTTCCTAATGGAGAATATCAGAGGTGAAGCTCCTATGAAAAATATTCCTATATCATCCTTACCATCCTTTCAGGGGATGATTGTGGAAGATCCAGACACATTTCTATTTAAGTTTGATGCCTTATGTAGGAGTTATGATTATACAACAAATGCTCAGAAATTAAAGCTATTCCCTGCTACGTTAAAAGGGGCAGCCTTGAGATGGTTCATGGGATTGGACTCCCCTTCTATTTCAATGTGGAATGATATGAAGGAGATGTTCTTATCAAAGTACCAGGGCTATTGTAGGACCAGGGACCTAAGGGAAGAAATATTTAGAATGACAAAGAAGGAGGATGAAATCCTAGAAGATTCTGTGGAATGTTCCACTATAATATGAGGAGGTCTAAACACAATTATTTAGACCAGAAAATCATGAAGACTATATTCATTAGAGGAATGAGGGATAATTTCCTTGACACTGTGAGCCTATTGGGAAAAGGGGATATATTGTAAGATCCATTCACTGAAATTCTAAAGCTTTGCCTAAGATGCTCTCGAGATTCGTCCAAAGGAATGAGTACAATTTAGGATGCCTCTATTCATATACAAAAATATGCAGGCAAAGGTGTAACCAAATAGGAGATTGAGAATTTGTTCCAAAAATTCAAGACAGATATCCTCAGTACTCTCTTGGCCCAGATAACGATAGCACAGATCAGGACGACACAAGAAGAAGCTAACAAACCCCTGGTTGTGTTCTGTTTGACTTGTCGAAAGAAACATCCTTTCAAGCAATGTGAATTGAATAGCATCAACCTATGTAATATCTGCGAGCTCGAGCATTTGACATAGTAATGTCTGGATCTTCCTAGACTAAAGGAATTACTCAGAGAATCAAGTGAAGAGGTACAATCCTCTTACTACATCGCACCAAGGAGACCATGGCAACCACGACCTCCAAGTATGTTTCAAGATTTTTCCTCTTTCAATTTGTGGAAAAATGCATATAATAACCAACAATATCCATGGCTGTATTATTCCCCTCCTTCAACACAGTTCCCTTCACCTTGGAGCCAATGGTCTCCATCTCCTCTTGTTCAAAATCCTCAATTCGAACCATACCCTTGGAACCAAAATTGGAGAGGAAATGCCCAGAATTCAGCTCTGCTTGGACCACCCATGCAACAACAGATGCACTTACCTCCTTTCCAAGCTCCTCCTCCTCCACCACCTGTGCAATGCCAAATACCTATGCAACTTAACCCAAACTCAAACAATAAAGTAGATTAGGGTATAGAGGCTCCGACTACCTTCGAGACCTACCTTATTACCCCCAGGAGAATTAATGAAATACAATTGCAATCGAGCACAGTAATTAACCCAAGTCAGTGCCTATCATTACAAGGTAGGACTGTGAACCATCCAGAGGAGATGTTGGAGGATCTGAGGCAGCTATTGCGCCTACAATACTTGATATAGAGGAATCTATTACATTTTTAACAGCCGACCCACGAAGAACTATTACTACTATAACAGCTAATTTGGGGAAGGCTGATATACCTATAACAACAGATTCGATTATTGTAACGTAGGATCCCTCGTATCCTCAGAGATTGTTGGAACCTAGGATGACTTCACAACCTGAATCTAATTTTCTTAGAGAGTTGCAAAATTTACATGTACGAATTCCTCTATTGCAAGCCCTTAAAAAAGTACCCATCTATGCTAAGATAATGAGATATTTGTGCATCAAGAAACCTGGGAGGAAGCCTAAACAACTTGCCACCATACATGTGATGGGGAAATTATCTGAATTAATGTGTGCTCAGCCTCTCCTAACTAAGTACAATGATCCAGGAAATCTTATGGTCACTGTCTACATTAATGATCAGCCCATAGCTAACACATTGATCGATCTCGAGGCTGCCATTAATGTAATGACAAAGGACCTCTTTATCACACTCAAGCTACAGGGACTCAAACATACTCCTACTGTGCTTGAATTTGCAGATGGGTCCCATGTTAAACTCGATGGGATGCTAGAGGATATAATGATTACAATATCTTCCTAGAGGTATTCGACTGACTTTCTTATCTTACAACCCAAATCCAACTTGGGGGCGCATCCTTTGATCCTAGGGAGACCTTGGTTGGCCACTGCAAATGCATTTATAGGCTGCAGGATGGGATCTATGGTAATCTCAGATGGTGAGGCAACATAGAACCTTTATCTTTATCTCCCAAAACCAAATATGGATGTGTACAACCCATGGTGGGATGAGCTTGAGCCTAAGTCAGATCTTTCCCTGCCACTCCTCACTCGGGGGAAGGCCCAGTATTTTAAAAATGCGACAAAAGATGATGCCATTAATGGTTTTATTACTAACTCACTTTCTATTGCTTCTATTAAAAATGAGAATGAGGAAGAAGAGGTGGAAGATATAGATTTTGAAAAAATGAGAACCGCTCCGAATATTGCTAGCAGCCTAATTGAGATTGAATCTAGAAGGTTTCTTAATGTTAATCTCAACTTGATTGCTAAACAAAACCAACGGCTATTGTAGCTGTTACAGAAGTATAAAAAGGAATTTGCATGGGATTATATGGATATGAAAGGGATCCAACCTAACCTATTCACTCACTGTATTTATTTGAAGGATGGCTGCAAACCATTCAGACAACCACAACACCGCATGAGCCTTGCACTAAAGGAGGTGGTGAAACAAGAACTACAAAAACTCATGAGTTCTAATTTTATGTATCCAATATCTGACAGTCAGTGGGTGTCACCGCTTGTCATCGTTCCTAAAAAGAATGGCAAGTGGAGAGTCTGCGTTGATTATTGAGAGCTCAATAAGGCCACCCAGAAGGACCATTTTCCCTTACCATTTATAGATCAAGTCCTTGATACTCTCTCTCCAAAAAAATTATTTTCATTTTCGGATGGATTTAGTGGCTATAATCAGATATAGATTGCCTCAGAAGACCAAGATAAAATGACCTTTACTTGTCCTTGGGGAACCTACACATACAGAGTACTTCCTTTTGGGCTCTGCAATGCACCAACAACCTTTCAAAGGGAAATACTAGGAAGTTTCTCAGACTTGTTAAGTGATTGCCTGGAAATCTTCATGGATGACTTCACACCTTATGGAGATGCTTTCGAAACAACATTAGTCAATTTGGAAAAAGTGTTGGAACAGTGTGTACAGACTAATGTTGCTTTGAGCACTAAGAAATGTCATATGATGATGACTAAAGGGATCGTGCTTGGACAGTACATTTCTTCTTATGGAATGAAGGTAGACCCTCCAAAATTAGAGGTAATTATAAAAATTCCAACCCCCAAAACGCAAAAAGAGGTACGTAGTTTGTTGGGGCATGCAGGGTATTACATAAGATTTATAGAAAAAAAAATTAAAAATTGCATTGCCATTATTTTCCTTTCTCACGAAGGATGTTGATTTATTGTGGATAGGGAAGTGTCAACAGGCCTTATTAAAGCTGAAATGTTGTGTATCAGTAGCTCTAGTCTTGCGAGGACTTAATTGGGAACTACCATTCCACATAGCTACAGATGGATCAAATATTGTTGTAGGTCTTGTTTTGGGCCAACTGGAGGATAAGAAACCTTATGATATTTACTACATAAGCAAGAATCTAACCCGGGCTGAGCTCAACTACATAGTGCTGAGAAGGAGTTCTTAGCAGTCGTGCATGCCATCAATAAATTCTGACATTACATCATCGTGTATCAAGTATTTGTACACACTGACCACTCTGCCATTCGTCTTTTAATGAATAAGACAATTACGAGTGGTAGGATTACATGCTAGTTATTGTTGTTACAAGAATTTGATATCACTATTTTAGATAAGCTTGGAAAAGACAATGTAGTAGTTGACTTTCTTTTTAGGCTAACTATTGATGACAGTTTCACACCCACTGAAGATTCTTTCCCTGATGAATATCATTTTCCTATTTCTACTTACTCACCTTGGTATGCAGATATAGCCAATTATCTTGCTGCAAGGGAGTTTCCATAGTATTTTCCCTCCAAGGAGAAAAGAAAAATCATACAACAAAGTGTTATATACACCTAGATAGATGGGAACCTCCACCACACTGGACCAAATTTCCAAATCAGACGATGTGTTAGAGAAGATGAGGTATTTGGTATCCTTAAAGCCTATCATGAGGAACCCTATGGAGGACACTTCACAGACAAACAAACAAGATAAAAAGTCATTTCAACAGGGTATTAATGGCCAACAATATTTCACGATGCCAAGAAGTTTGTGTTATAGACAATTTTGTGCCTTACAGCAACAAGCATGAATTGTCAATAATCCAGGGGATCCAAAGTTCCTTAAGCATGATGTTCCTACCCCTAGAGGAACAAGGTCAGCAAACCAACAGCTCTCAGATCAGTTCTCCACCTGAAAACACTCAAAAACAAGCAATCCTGAAATCAAAGCAGGTGCTCCACTAGGCTTCTGCGTTGAAACTCAGATCCTCCAGGGTGTACCCGCGTTGCAAAGCAAGTGGAACAAAGGCCACCTGCGCTGAGCGAGATGGGACAAGTGGCACAATGAGTCATTGCTCTGGAATCTTCCAAAAATGACACTTGGATCAGGGATTTCGCCTTGTGATGAGTCAGAGGCTCTGTTTCTCCAAGTGGAAGCAAGGTTCTCCAAGTGGACTCAAGAACTGAAGATCAACTAAAGATTAACTGAAGAGAGAGAGGACACAAGGCAGCTACACATCAGTTGCAAGCTGACTCATCCTTTCTCAATTCATCTATATATTGAGCTCTCTCCTATGAGCTCAGGAGGCTGGAATTTTGTGCAAAGTAATGATATGCTGTTGGTTTCACTATAGAGCTATTGGGTGATTGCTTGAGAGAGGTGAAGAGGAGAAATTCTTTCTGCTGGGAGGTGTTGCTGGATTAGGACCTTCAATGGTTGTAACACTCTTAGAACCTTTACTTCTTCATTAATAAAAGCTATTGAGGTTCTTCTATATGCTCTTGTTTCAATGATATATTGTGATGATGGTATATTTGATTTACACTAATCTATGAACCAGTCATGATTGCATGTTGCTTGTAGTTTCCTTCTTTGCTATTTTGCAGGATCTCATTGTAGCTGGGCTAGCAATAGAGCAAGGAGCTGGGAGCAAGCCGCCATAAAGAAGAGTTTGGATTCGACATTAAGCGCAAGGCAACGGTTAGTGCATTTATCCACTCTCTTTTGCTTTCATAAAGAAGTAAACCTTAAGTAGTTTTCTTTAATGAAGAAGTAAAGGATATGATCCTCAGTTACCAGCTCAACTAGCTTTCCTCGTCCAAGTGAAAGCCCTCAACAAAACTGTTCATCGAACAATTATTGATGAGGGGGCATCGACATGTATTATTTCGATGAGTTGCTGGAAAACTTTAGGATCTCCAACCTTGTCGCGATCATCGACAACATTAAAAGCATTCGACGGAAGGACATATACCCCTTACGGTATCCTTAGTAACTTGAAAGTTGAACTAGGGGGCAAAACAGTAGAAATAGATGTTGAAGTCATCGATGGCAATCTTGACTATAACATCCTACTGGGAAGACCATGGATTTATGCCATGGAAGCTGTTGTGTCGACCTATTTTAGGAAAATCGCATTCCCCTTTCAAGGAGGGATTACGATCATTGACCAACAAAATTTCCTCCCTAATGGTTCACAAGTTACAGGAAGCGTTCCTCTGATCCATGGAAGCGACCATTCGTTTCAAAATATCGGAGTAGGCCTACTAAAAGATCCTACATTAATGGGAACTTTCACCCTTCCGCCAACGTTCATTGTGGGAGAAGTGGCGACAGTAGGAACCTGCAATATGATATCTTCCGCACAAAAGATGTCAGAAAACGATATCAGCATGGATCATGCAAAGGTTTTGTCCCCAAGCCCAATGGAAGTATTGTAGCAATCAATTTTCTTGGCCTGGGGGGCAACCCCAAATCAACGCTCATCAAGCGATTGGATAGATAGGTCTAGAGAATATGGCACCCCTTTAAGTCCTTGGTCGCGAGTGCATGGAACCGACAAAGGAATAGTCCAATCAATGGTAATTGACGGGGCACCATGAAATGATTCCCACCATCATTCCCTTCTCCCGGGTTGTGGGGGAGATACTCCAAATAACCTTTATCATCCTTCAGTTTTCGATTTTCTATCGAGTACTGTAAATATAGTGGGCAATGAGGATAGTTCTTTTACTATGTCAACCTCATTAAAAAATGAAACGATCCCCTTTCCAGATCTCAATGGTAAACCTTCATTCCAACCAACAAAGTTGAATGCAATGAAGCTTGGGGGGCATGCACCTCGATTTGCGTTATTATGATGGGGGCATGCAAACATATCATCGAGCAGTTTTAGCAATGTTCATGCTCGTTAAAAAATAAACATAAGTTGTGAGCAATCTTCCCCTAGAGTTCAAGCTCACCCAGAAAAATGAACTGGTAAATAACCTTGAGAAATGACAGCCATATTAAAAGCCCTTGGTCGTGTTTATATAACATCACCTCCATCCGTTCATTTGGCCAATCGTTCATCTCCATATGTTTGTTTACCCATTTTGAGGAACAGCTGCGAAGAGTGATTTCACCTAGCCATCCTTGTGACACTGCCATGATTGGAGAATTCCAACCTGTACCTGGAATCTGTTGCTATCCCTGTTCATCACTCGTTCCTCAAAAGACGAGTCTTCTTTGAGCTCTTTTCACTGACTCGTAAAATATGAAAAGTTTGCCGAGTTTTGGCCTTCCAGCTCGTTAAAAGGACCGGAAGAGCTATCCCTCCTCTAGATTTTAATCTTTTTGGACCTAAGGGATTATTGCACAAAAAGATCGAGCGCTTGTTTTGTTCGGCTCGTTAAAGAAATCGAAAATTCATCCCTTCTGTATTGTTTTATACTTTTTCGGACTTAAGGGATTAGAAGACGAAAAAGGAATTTTGGAGTTAACTTTCCGTACCTTTTCAGACTCTCTAAAAATGAAAAGGACCGAGTTTTCCTTGTCGTTAGACTCGTTAAAATGATTAAATAGCGACAAACTTGTCTTTAGACGAGAATGAGTTTCCCTATCGCTAGGCTCGTTAAAACATAGCGATGGGCTTGCCCGAAGGGCAGGTTATAGAACAAGCATATGTTATCCTCCTCAAGCTTGACAAAAATAAAGAGGTACTGGTCAGCAATGACTGGGGAAAAATTGGGAGAACCTCACAGCATTAATGGTAGCAAGTCGCTCTTGAACATGACACTTTGTCCTCCGTATCACATCGGGTTGGGTTGTTTCATTCACCGGTCTCATAACCATGGTCCTCACCACACCATCCACAATTGGGGTAATGCTACCAATCCATCACATCAGTGTCGTTATATGTTCAAGAGATGTGGTTCTGCAAAGAGTCAACCATGTCCCATCCACTGCCATACATTATCCTTCATCCACTTCATGACCGCCACCCTGAATCATACATCACAGTTTGTTTTCACCTCATCACAATCACTAGCTCCGTTCCGTGTCACTGATGTGGGATTCATTAAGGCCCTCCTTTGACGGATCGCTCCTTGTCGACATCAGCTCATTATCCAAGGAGTTGATCTAGGAACACCCCCCTTCAGTACTTTGAAGCTTGCATGCCTCAATGGCAAGCTTCTCACTTCCGGCGACAGGTATACATCAATAACCTTCGACCAGAAGATTTTGCATGGTGGTTGACGCCAAGTCCTTTATTCCCACTGTGTGAATTGTACTGCCGTACCTTGAGGGTCATCATCCTTATCGGTGATTCCTCTCGCGCTTGTTAACGGTTTACATCATTGACCGGTAATCAAGCGATGTCTTTCCATGTTCGACTTCAAGAAATTCTCACATGGATCGACTTGTACATCGAGTGAAGATCGGAAGAGATTGAAGACCCCGGATCTAGTTTCATCCATCCGGGCTGCGATATATATTCAGGATATAAAGACATTTGATATGTACATCATTGCAGCAGATGATCATCCTTCTCAAAGGATGATAATTTCAGCAGAGAATTATCAGTCTACAATCAGACGATCGTCTGTTCTATGTACCAAAATGTATTTATAAAGCTGAGCATGGGAATGCCCGCCTCAGCTAGATCATGAAAATGTATGAAAAATAATGTATCGTATTGTATCTTATTACAGGACACTTCTCAGCAGATTGAATGAACTTCGGATCCTCTCAATAAAGCATTTCACCCGATAAACGACCTCATACTTTAGGGGGCATCTGTTATAGACAATTTTGTGCCTTACAGCAACAAGCATGAATTGTCAATAATCCAGGGGATCCAAAGTTCCCTAAGCATGATGTTCCTACCCCTAGAGGAACAAGGTCAGCAAACCAACAGCTCTCAGATCAGTTCTCCACCTGAAAACACTCAAAAACAAACAATCCTGAAATCAAAGCAGGTGCTCCACTAGGCTTCTGCGCTGAAACTCAGATCCTCCATGGTGTACCTGCGTTGCAAAGCAAGTGGAACAAAGGCCACTTGCGCTGAGCGAGATGGGACAAGTGGCACAATGAGTCATTGCTCTGGAATCTTCCAAAAATGACACTTGGATCAGGGATTTCGCCTTGTGATGAGTCAGAAGCTCTGTTTCTCCAAGTGGAAGCAAGGTTCTCCAAGTGGACTCAAGAACTGAAGATCAACTAAAGATTAACTGAAGAGAGAGAGGACACAAGGCAGCTACACATCAGTTGCAAGCTGACTCATCCTTTCTCAATTCATCTATATATTGAGCTCTCTCCTATGAGCTCAGGAGGCTGGAATTTTGTGCAAAGTAATGATATGCTGTTGGTTTCACTATAGAGCTATTGGGTGATTGCTTGAGAGAGGTGAAGAGGAGAAATTCTTTCTGCTGGGAGGTGTTGCTGGATTAGGACCTTCAATGGTTGTAACACTCTCAGAGCCTTTACTTCTTCATTAATAAAAGCTATTGAGGTTCTTCTATATGCTCTTGTTTCAATGATATATTGTGATGATGGTATATTTGATTTACACTAATCTATGAACCAGTTATGATTGCATGTTGCTTGTAGTTTCCTTCTTTGCTATTTTGCAGGATCTCATTGTAGCTGGGCTAGCAATAGAGCAAGGAGCTGGGAGCAAGCAGCCATAAAGAAGAGTTTGGATTCGACATTAAGCGCAAGGCAACGGTTAGTGCATTTATCCACTCTCTTTTGCTTTCATAAAGAAGTAAACCTTAAGTAGTTTTCTTTACAGTTGTTGCTGAGGTACTATCACCCTTAGAGTGGGATAGGGTCATCCGAGTCGGATACTTTTCCCTACAACAGTTTGTGAAGGGATGTGATAGTTGTCAAAGGATAGGCCAACCACTACAATCAGATGAGATGTCATTACAACCCCAAACCATCCTAAAACTTGTCGAGAAGTGGGCTATATATCTTGTCGGACCAATTAATCCTTCATCTAGATAGAGATCCTACATCTTGGTCATCGCTAACTATGTCACAAAACAAGGTGAGGTGAAGGCACTAACTAGAGCCACAGAGCAGGCTATCTTAGATTTTTTGTTTGAAGACATCTTTGTTCGGTTTGGCATACCTAGATAGATAGTCATAAAAGGAGGGCCCTAGTTCACATCTCATAAGATCAAGGAATCGGTTTAGAAATATAAAATCCATCATGGAATCACAACACCTTATCATCTCAGCCGACGACTTTTCAGGAATAGACAAGATATTTTATTGTAATAAGTAGTAGAATATCACCATGATCATCGTCATAAGAATTAAGTTCGCATAGCTCGCTATTGAAGCTTGGTTTGCATATCATGCAGCCCATTACTTCGCCCCACGTCACCTAGGTATGTCATCAAAAAGGTAATATTGAATTAATTTATTTTGTAATTAGCTTAACATTACTCTTAACGGTCGAGGTTGACTATCATATTTAAGCCGGGGGGGTTAGGAATGAATCATATTGCGACATGATTATCGCATGATTTTTTATTATTTGAAAAATCCTACAATTAAGGCATGATGACCTGGTAGCTATTTTTACTTAATGCCGATCATACCAAAAAAGGTAAGTGTACAATCAACAAGCCCTCCCCATGACTCACCATTAAGGGAAAATTCATTATGTAGTACGAACCATGCGTTCCAAATCCCAATTCGAAATCCTCACTTGCGCCACCCTGCCATGCTATCATTTACCTCTGCTGGAAGCATTGAATCCCCATTCAGAGTGCTTGAAGAAGAGGAAGATAGAAGTACAAGTTGAAATAGCTAGATTGTGTGTTAGCTACCTTGGAGCACTTAAAGGGAAGGATAAGCAAGTGGAACAACACTGAATTGCATAAGCAATGGGAGGAGAAACAATAAGTCATGAGCCATGGTCCACATAAGCCTTGGAATATTTCCCAAAAGCATCCCAGATTTTCAAGGATGCAGGCTAGTTCGAATTATTTCGAAGCTTAGAAGGATCAGAAAGTGGTGCTTCCATGGAATTTGCAAAGAATCTAGAGTGAAACTAGACAGAGGTCAGAGGGTTGAACCTGGAGGTCATGAAAGAGGTGATTGTTAGTGTAATAGGATTTCTAGTGAAAGGGAAGAGATGGTTCAACAAGAAGGTCAATGATCCCTCACTGAAAGGGGATCTCCTCCAAGAAGAAGAGTCGTTGTTAAAGAAAGGAAGGGGAATTGATATACTGTCACTCCCTCGGCCATGGGTAGATGTTGCCCTCTACCTCATCAGGTACATTACTTGCAATGGAAGGGAAAAAATTATGTTTAATTATCATTTTCCATTGTTGAACCACCTCCAGCATTAGCAGCCGATCAACCTTCCTTATTTCTTTTTGGGAAACATTAAGCACATGGTTGTTGCTTTGAAAACAACTGTTCACCAAGAAATGTGTGTTACCAACCATGGCCTGATGAAAGTCTTTGTGATAGATGCTTTGAGTTGACAGGGCAATAATTGGGAAGAATTCATGTCGGAAAGGCCTATGACCACCCACAGAAGGCAAACCGAGACATCTAAGGAAGCTCTAGAGGTGACAAAGGAGAAACCCTAGCCATCAAAAGCAAGGGTTAGTAAGAGGTCGGTTAATAAACCAATTGGAAACAGGAGGCCAAAGCAGAGGATAAGGGTTAGCAGGCACCCAGAGTCCCCATCCTTGTTAAGAAAGAATAAAGAAGCAACATATTATAAGGACGAGGAGCAAGCTCAGCCAAAAGAACCTTCTTCACCTGGTAAGAGTGAAACCCAATCCTTGCTCTCAAAAATTGAAATTCTAGAGAATGAAAATAGAGAATTGAGGGAACAGCTAACATGAGGAAATGCAGAGCTAAGATCCCTAGGGCTAGATACCTTGATAGAGGCCATGGATAGGGCCAGAAAGGGAGAAATCCCAGGCACTCTCTACGTAGCCTATGCTGAGAAGTTGGTGGCAACAGGATTCAAAGTTTGTATAGCATACGCCACCTCGAGGGAGACTCAAACTGAAATATAGGAAGCTAATACACAAGAACCTTTCGAGGATGTTGTTGTTACACAAGAACCATCAACCGAGATGGCACAATCCACAGGAAGTGATCGGGTAATGGATACACAGGAGCCCTTGGCTGACACTGTTGTTTCATCAGAACCAGCATTGGAGGAGGAAGTTAGCCAAGAGGAGGAAGAGAAAGATAATATCCATGAGCCTGTGGTCAACACTACTGCTACAAAAGAACCAACAGTGAAGATAGAAGTTGGTTCGAAGAAAAACGATGTACAAAAGTCTGTGGATAACACTGCTGCTACACAAGAACCAACAGTGAAAATGGAATCTGACCAGGAAGATAAAGAAACTGTGACAAAATCCACTGATGAAGCTATTGTTACAGAATAACTAGTAGCTAGGGTGGAACAATTTCACCCTCAAGGGGCTGCTACACACTCAATTGATAGTGCATGTGGAAGAACACTGGGTCGTGATCAAGGATGGTGTTCTGAGAGATTGTTTTTATTGCCATAGCTACAAAAGCGGAAGCAACTGGTGCTCTCTCTACGGGAGGGAGTGATTTCACTCAAAATTCATAAAAGAATGATGGATTCCCTGAGAGGAAAATGGCTAAAAGAAGAATGGGAAAGAGAAAAGGAGGCACGGAGGCACAAGGAAGTTATAAAGAAGGGTGAACAGTTGTATCAGCTTCATCAACAGGTCTCAGACCTGATGAATGACAAGACCAAACTCTGTGACCTTTCTCTAAACCTGCTAACATGTGGGTGGTCATCCCCATCATACCTAGTGTTTCTATGGGAACATTATTACTTATTTCAATTAAAGGAAGTTTTTGAGAATAGGTCATATTTCAGTTCTTTAACCTGTACTTTTTTGGAAATTTTTCACTCCCGTGACTTTGATCTCCAGAGCTTGTTGTGCGAGATGTTATTGCACAATATCATGTGTGAATATGTTAGCATGAAGATGGTGGCAAGTCTCCTCTCCTACATGGGGGACTTGCAGTTGCGGGCCTTGCTTTCATTCATGAGGAATCATATTGAGTGGCACTTCGCTAGGAAAACAACAGAAACCAAAGAGGAAAGAATAGTATTATGGGTTAGGGCTTAACCAGGAATGGCTTACGAACTCCAGCAAGAGTTTAAACTATTCTTGAGTAGTCCAGAAATCAAAGAACAATTGACCACCTCCAGAAAAAGAATGATCAGGATGTGCCTCAACCTGTTTACAAATATGAAAAGCCGAGGGCTAGTCCGATGTCTCAAGTGCACTGAGGCCTATAACGTGGAGTTACAGGAATGCTACCCCTTTGAATACAGGAACTCCATGGCTGTTGTGACACGGGTGCCGGAATATGCTCAAATTATGTAGAAACTAGGGGCATTCTAGATTGGCATCAAGTTCAAGTTTCCTTTGATATGGTTGCCACTGGATGAGTATCATCCCGATTACCATTTATGTGACTATGAAGAGGAATCTTGGCCACGTCAGTTGATGGCCATTAAAGGATTTAGAGATCCAGGAAATGATACCACTAGTGCCTACAATTTCACAAATTTGCATCGTGGATACAGTAGAAGGAACTTAGATTTTTCACGGGGACATGCAGTTGCTTCAGTTGGGGGGAGATGTTGGGTGTAATTTTTTACCTATTTTCTGCATATTCTTTCCCTAGTTTTGAACTTTTTGTCCTCCGAGCCTACAACTTTACATGATCAAATTCCTTCTTTTCTTAGGTTTTTAACCTATTATACTGTCATGTTACTTTGTTTTATTTTACCGAAGAATACGAGGCTTTATTCCTTTTTGTGCCTAACTGGGATAGTTTTGAAGAAGTATTTTGGGAAGCTCTTCTTGTTATGTGATGGCTCGTGAGAACAAAGTTATGAAGCAGAGATGAAGCATGAATTAACTGCAGAAAAGGGTAGAACGGTTTGTTGTTATACCCTGGATGCTGTTACATGTTGTTGTTACACATTGGATGTTGTTACACCATGTGATATTACAATAATCCTCCATCACACGAAAATTGTTGTCGCCAGTGATGCCGTGTCATCTAGAACCACATTTCACTCGATGTTGTTCCGCCGAATCTGGAAAATGTGGGTGCTATTCCACATAACAACTATTGGCATTAGGAATTGTTTATTTCTTTGAAGCAATCAAGCTGTTGCAATCATAATTTATGTATATTTGTATTTAGCAATAGGTTGCAACTACTTTTATTTTTGATCAGCATGAGAATCGTGAGATTCTCATGAATGATCTATTTCTAATTTTGGGTTGTAATAACTATAAAAGACTCGATTTTTCATGTACAAGGATATGGAATATAGAAGAGTACTGTTACTCTGCTTCTGTAATTCCGAGTTTATTTTTAATATCAATTATCATAGTGATGTTGTTACCATTCTTCAGAGGATTCGTTAATCACTTTTGTGTTATTCCTGCGCCTTGCTGAGGAGGAAGGGCCCTCCTCTTTCGCATGGATTGAAATGATATAGGCAGTGTACATTTTAGTTTAGTTAATTGATTTATGGTTTCTCTCTATTGTTGTATGAATCGTGGATTGCATTTACTACTATTTCTATTTATATTAGGTTGTTACATTGAGTTAATTAATAGAATGGTAGTAACCAGCTAGAGTAGATATTAGTTCCTATGTGGTGCTTTTACTTTGATAGTTGCTAGTTGTGATTTAATTCTGTAGAGTTGTTTTATGTCTACACGCATGGTTTGATTCAACAATTTATATTAGCGACATCTTTTACAGTTTTTTCATTTCCTTATTCTTGGTTGGAGTGTATTGGCATAGACAGCTCAAACTCCATTGAAACATCAAGACCTACCCTGGGTTGACAATTAATGTTGTAGTCTCAGCTAATTAAGATTGATTAAAACAACACTAAAGAACGTATGAGAAGAGAAGAGAGGAGGAGACAGAGAGATTGGAGAGAGGTGTGTCATCCACATCTTCCTATGCTTATGCATCTTATTCGTCACCTTCCTTAAATGAGGAGATTAACCAAAGACTTCAAGAAGATAATGCTAAATTAAGAAGGCTATTGCGAGAAGAGAGAGAGGAGAAACAATGATTGCAACTTTAGTTGCGAACCAAATATGAGGCCCTTGAAGAGTTGAAGTGCAATGACCATAGTCTAAAAGCAGAGCTTGCTGAATTAAGGAGTCTTCTGCTAGAAGAGAGAGAGGAGAAACAAAGGTTACTATGCCAGTTACAAGCTAAGGACAAGGCCTTGCAAACGTTGTAGTGTGACCCCCATGAGGAAAAAAGTAATTCTTCAACTCCATGTATGTTTTTTGATGATGATTTTTCCATTTTTGAAAACCATACCATAAGAATCCACTCCAAACTATTAAGGAGAATGGGATATGATGGGAATGGCCTCAACATTAATGGCCAAGGCATCATAAACCCCATCAAATTAGTGGAATGACCCTGTCAGGAAGGACTTAGATATGTCAAGAAAGAGGTTGGAGAATGTGCCAAAACAACCAACAAACAACCAACAATAGATGATGAGAATCCCTCATCAGTCCTTTCCAAAGCGACAGTGGAGGTAAATGATGTTGATTTCTCCTAAGTTCCCTCTTTGCATGATATAATTTCTGTTGGAACTGTGGAGATACCCATTACAAGGAAAAAAATGAGACTCCTTACCGAGATGAGGTATAAAGAAGAAGAAGGACTTGGGGTTAATGGCCAAGGCATAACTCAACCATTGGAGGTTGAGGAAAGACCTCAATTCATAAAACTGGGGTGCACTAAAGGAAATTGCTCAAAGATGTCAAAAGCTTCCACGACATTATTGAAATTGTCGAGGGAAGAGGATGATGGGAACGCATCACCATCAACCTATGGTAGTATGCATTCCAGAGAAAGAGTTGAGGCAAGCTCTCGTTTCCATGATCGTACTAGAGACCATCATGAACAAAAATCATGGTATAGAAGAACTTGCAATTTTTGTATATTTCATAACCATGTGTTTGCTGAGTTCTAGAGGAGAATAGAAGCATGAAAAAGGATGAGGCATGAACGACCCTCTCAACAACAGACAAAGAAGAAGATAAAGCAGATCTGGAGGAAGAAGGCTTATTGTAGTCTTTGTGACAGAGGTGGTCATCAAAGAGCCACGTGGTGGAGGCTCCATCTAGAACAATGTCGCAAGGAAAAATCATCCATGCATGAAACAGGTGAAATAATTGTTTGACTAGTGAAGGGACCATAAGGAGAAGATCCTGTCACTTTGATAAGTGAGAGATGGTTCTTCTAGGTGTGGTAGAATGCAATGGCCTTATTTTTGTAAATCATGTGTTGCATTTTAAGTTGTAAAAGTGATGTTGTGTTTTCCATCACTTGTTGCAGCAACAATGATGTTTGCCCTTATTTTGTGTTGCATTGTAAAATGTGAAATTGATGATGTGTTTCCATCACTTGTTGAAGCAACAATAATGTCATGGCATTATTTTGGTAAATCGTGTGTTGCAACGATGATGTGTTTTCCATCACTTGTTGAAGTAACAATGATGTTTGGCCTTATATTGATAACTGGAGTATTGTTTTCATTTCTATGTAAACTTGACCACAGTGTATGTGTTATAAACCAATGGAAAGTATGGGATGCTTGCCTCATTTTTGGTCATATAGCTAAACATGTAATTTGCAAGATATTATACTACAAGTTTGCAGGGGTTGCGGGTGTCAGCTCAACACTTATGGCCCCAAAGGACAAAGGTGAGGGATAAGGAAGGATGACCTATTAGGAAACTTGTGGTGCATACAAGGTACAAAGCAGTTGCATATTATTTAATGTTTTTGGACGACCAAAAGATTCTCTTACTGGGGTGTATTAATCTAGGAGGATCTAGGAGGATTGATCTAGGAGGATCTAGGAGGATTGATCCAAGAGGATCCAGGAGGATTGATCCAGGAACATCGAGGAGTATCCACGAGGATTGATTCAGGAGGATGGTACCAGTGAATTGATCCAAGAGGATCCAGGTGGATCTCCAAAAAGTACCAGTGGCATGATAAGAAGGCTAAAAACTCAGTGGAAGAATCTCGATAAAATTAGCTATAGGTAGAAGTTTTGGTCATCCTGATTCCAATGGTGCAAACGAAACTCGAATCCGAGCTCATATGAAGAAGTTAGAGAAAGTAAAAGTTGAGGTTTCACTTGAATAGATCGTAGAAGAAGATGACGTGGCAGAACCCTTCAGCGAATGGGGAAGCACCGAGCAGCAGGCTACCATTGGCCTCGTATTTCTCTAATCACAATTACAGGGGCCCGTTGGTAAAGAATTGAACCCCAGAACTACAAGGTTGCGATTTGCGATATTGCAATAATAGATCGGATGTGGGTAAGCATTAAAGAATCGGCACTGGAGCAAGCCAGAGTGTGATCCGATAAATCAAAATCACGGATTGCAAGGAGCATCGATTAAGGAATCATACCCCCGTAGGGTTAGGTTGCAATTTACAGTATTACAATCGCAAATTGCGAAGGGAAACAGTGGTATGGAGAATCACCCCCGATTCTTACGATTTGTGATTTGTGATGGCTCTATTGGATCTGATATGTATTATGTATTTCAATTGATAGTTCCATCAGGTCCACCTTTTATCACCCATCACACATCACTGCATGGAGAGGCTTGTACACATAGTATTACCCCTAGCTCTGATGATTACAATATGTTGATGGATCCTAGATGCGATGCAATTATAGGGTGTAGTTTTTAAAACTCGTCCGGTCCAGTGGTTCGCAGATTGCAGTTCTCACTACACAGCGCCCAGTTATGGAGAATCACCCTCGGCCCTGACCAATTGAGATTTGTGATAGATTATCTGTTGTAGCCTATCAAATGCTCCTTTATCACAAAATGCATATTGCCAAGGGTTCAGGTCTGTCCGTCGAGTTAAAGTGTCGATTTTCTGTGTTAATATCATTGGGTTTAGGAGTAAATGCATCGATTATTCTATAGGTTTGAGGTTTGATGCGAAACAACCTGTTTGAGTTGTTTGATGGAGGTTTTTCTATGATTAAACATGTTGTTACATGTAGACTATTTTAGGGTCTGAGAATCTCTGTTTGAAACAACCTGTACGCCTAAACTTGTCATTTTGTGTAAATTGTCCAGATTGTTAAGGATCCTGCCACTAGCATATAAATTGGGCTATCCGTACAATGATAGGGGTGGGATTAGTAGAGAGAAGCATAGATTTATAGAGCAGAGAAGGTGGTCAAGACCTTACATCAGAAATCAAAAGCTTTCTAGAAGGTGCAGAAAGCCCTTTTATCAGAAATGGGCGTTTGGCTAGGTGATTTTGCACGATTTTTCGCTAGGTAGTCAGTGGTTCTATGTGTTTCTATAGTTGGGCTCTCCCTTTGTCATCAATATTCCATATTGAAGGTGTAAGGGTGTTTAGGTAAAAATATTCTTGTACTTCTTCTATTTTCGTGCCATTCACTGAATGAAGGCCTCCCCAGTATTGAGCAGGGCTCAGTGATGTAGTCCAAATTGGATGGACTCCGTAATCAAATTTTAGTGTCTTGATCTCATGCATTATTATGTATTTTTATCTTTGTTTTATATTCTTATGTTTCATGGTTTTTAAGTGCTCTATTATATGTAATTTAATAATGCATCGATAGCAAAAAAATCCTGGATCGATTTGGGGGGAGGGGCTTATTACCGTGATATTAAAAGCACCACGTCAGTCATTCGGCAGTGATTCCATTCATGCCATTTCCCTCCAAGCATTAAGTGAATGCTTGCATGGTCACCCTCTAATTTTCGATTGCGAGACACAAAAAACGTCTTTGAATAACTAAAAAAAATTGTCAACCCTTGGGGAGCATACTTCGTAGCTTTGACCCAAGTCAAGATAGCAAGTCAACCTCAAAACATATCCCCTAGAAACATGTTCCTGCAATCAACGGGTAACATTTGCGATCTTCTTCTGTTGAAATTATACCAAATAATTGAACTAGAGAGGATATATATAATTCAAACCCAAATATCTCAAATAAGACATGTTTCGACTCAAATTCTTGTCCACCATTTTATAATGTCATGCCAATTGTAGATACACGGTAAAATACACCTCACAAGGCACACAATCACTAATAACAATGTTGACCAACACAGCGCAGTTAACCACAAAATTGCCACCAATTAGAAAATGGTCAAGCCACTATTGTAGCTATTTCAGACCACCACCATGGTCATTTAATCACTTAACTCTATCACTCTGCTAGGCAATGCATTCTTTAAATAAAGCCACTCCAATGTTTCCTGTTAGCAGCTTAATCGGTCATGAATTTCCAGTAACACCATTAAACCTTTGACGAACAAGGAGAGGATATTCCTTGGGGAAGAAACTCGAAATTCATCGTAGAGGCGATTGGATAAAAGAAAAAATAATTAAAGAATGTGGAACCGAGTGTGAATTCCCAAAACCAAACACCTGTCACTTCCACTTTTTACTCTTTCAATTATGTATACAGGAAGGCAGCCTACATGAGAGGATAATCACCTTTCGCTTTGGTGCATAGAAGTCACCCATGGAAGAATTTGAAAGCATAAGACCCCCAATACAGAAGAGATGGAGCTTAATACCAAGGAATGGCTATGGAGAGTATTTATACTGAGAAACTATAAATTGATCAAGACAATTGAGCAGACACTGTGTACACTCAACCTTTACGCACGGAGAAGATGAGATTAACTAGCCTTTCTGAGTGCGACTGGTCCATGTGAAAGTAAGGATAAGCATTATCAAAATGAATGCATCCATAAAAGAGTCCGCAACAAATGAGTTGTTTGTAGAATGGTTATGGTCATTATCTACAACCCAATAAGCCATAGCACACAAAACCCTACGAATCAACCGGTAAGGCATGCACAAGAGAGATGTTGCAGATCAAAAAAGAAAAACAACAGTTGACATTGTGCATAAGGAAATAGTCGAGCATGTGAATTTTCAATGACAATAATGTAATGTTATGCTTTCAATTTATCGATAAAACCAACATATAATGCCCATTTTCATTTATAACTGAAGTTCTTTAGATATAAATCAGTAGAATTTAATAATATCCATAAGAATCTTATTTCCTACTAATTTATATAGCCGTTAATATTAATATAATTAAATTTCGGCCATAACCAAGCATGCCAGAAGACTCAATGGCATGCGGTTTTGGCAAAGCTGCAGAGCTATATGCCAAGGCACCATTCGGAGTCACTTGATCATTTGGTCCATCCAACACACACGATTGCACATGCTACAAGATAGTGCAATGATCAGAGTAAATTCACTCCAAACATTTCTTCATTGTGTTTAAAAACATGTAGAATCATATCAAAGCCTCTGTCATATAACCATGCATCTTTGAAATTCTCACTCAAAAACACCAAAGGCGGATTGTAATGTCATAGGTACAAAAGACCGAGTAGTGTGAGGAAAAAGCGAACAAATTGGACAATGTCATAATCGATGTGGATGTTTGGAAATTGAACACCCAAAAATGCTAGATGTTTGTCTTGATACCTTAGCTTACTTGAAAATACATAACTGAAAAGAATATGTGGGGAAATCAAACATCTAATTATTCATACATACAAGAATGAACATCGTCATTTCAGGCCAACAACATGGCAAGCGTATGGACGGATTGAAATGTAGTGCTCGTTAACTCAAAACCTTGTCCCTCTCCCTCATGGGACTGTAGTGCTTTACCACGCCCTTCCACAACATGGATGGACTCTCAAACAAATCCTCAATTCTCTTATACCACTATGTTTTGATTTGTGTAATCATCATAAAAGAGGAAAAATAAAATAATAGACCGTATGTTTATTTCGCTAATAGGCAAACAATTCATGAAATATTTATATTTTCCTTGTCCACTCCAATGATTTATCATTGTTTCTGAATAACTTGAGTACTATTACATTGATCTTCTTCGATGATTTCTAATTGTTTTTTAATTAAAAATTCACGTTACAACCATGAATATTATTTCTAACTCTTCCATGTAATATTATTTGTTGATTTGTAATATTATGTTGTTATGGTCACTCAATTTCTCCCAATAACATCCTCACTTCTTTCGTCCATGAGTATATGTTATTTATTTCCCTATCACAGATATTAAAGAAAACCTCAGAGAGATAGATGCAAGTCATAGTGATTTCTTTTCTCATAGTGATGCCACATGGAGAATGCAAACTGCAGATTACATTGCGAGCCACTGCGATGAGTAGAACAAGCTACTGTTGTTGGGGAGTGCGAGCTACAAGGATTATACAGAATGCAATACGTGTATACATGTTGCAAGCCATATAATATATCTCTTAGAAATATATATATGAATATATTCATCGAATCAACAACATAATATAATATTCAAGTCGTCCAATGTGACATAGAGAAAGTCAACAAGTCTCGGAAAATAAAGCAAACTAGAGAGATCATTAAACTTGTAGCCTTCTCGTCATAGAGGTTAGGTTTAGTTATTCGCACCACAAAATATTAGGGCTTCTTTCCACCTAATTAATAACATGGTGGAAGCATGGTTTTTGGTTTCTCTCTTCACGGTTAAAACTGAAAAAAAAAACTCCTTATAAATAAATATCCAGCAGGTGGTCGAGACCTTACATTAGAAATCAAAAGCTTTCGAGAAGGTGCAGAAAGCCCTTTTATTAGAAATAGGCATTTCGATAGGTCATTCTGCACGATTTTTATGCGTTTTTATAGTGGGGCTCTCCTTTTGTCATCAATATTCCAGATTGGAGGTATAAGGGTGTTTATGTAAAAATATTCTTGTACTTTTTCTATGTTCATGCCATTTACTGAATGAAGGCCTCCCCACTATTGAAGAGGACTGGGAGATGTTGTCCAAATTGGATGAACTCCGAATCAAATTTCAATGCCTTGATCTCATGCATTATTATGTCTTTTTATCTTTGTTTTATATGCTTATGTTTCATGGTTTTTAAGAGCTTTGTTATATGTAATTTAATAACGCATCGATAGCAAAAAAATACTGGATCGATATGGGGGGGCGGGTTATTACCGTGATACTAAAAGCACTACGTCAGTCATTTGCTAGTGATTAGATTCATGCCAATTACATCCAAGCATTAAGTGAAGCCTTGCATGGTTTCCCTCTACGAGACACAAAAAACATCTTTGAATAACTAAAAAAAATTGTCGACCCTTGGGGAGCTTACTTCGTAGCTTTGACCCAAGTTAAGGTAGCAAGTCAACCTCAAAACATATCAGCTAGAAACGTGTTCCTGCAATCAACGGGTAACATTTGCAATCTTCTCCTAGTGAAATTATACCAAAAAATTGAATTAGAGAGGGTATATATAAGTCAGACACAAATATCTCAAATAAGTCATGTTTCGACTCAAATTCTTGTCCACCATTTTATAATGTCATGCCAATTGTAGATACACAGTAAAATACACATCATAAGGCACACAATCACTAATAACAACGTTGACCAACATGACACATTTAACCACAAAATTGCCACCAATTAGAAAATGGTCAAGCCACTATTGTAGCTATTTTAGACCACCACCATTGTCATTTAATCACTCAACTCTGTCACTCTGCTAGGCAATTCATTCTTTAAATAAAGCCACTCCAATGTTTCCTGTTAGTAGCTTCCTATTATAAATTAATCGGTCATGAAGTTGTAGTAAAACCATTAAATCTTTGACGAACAAGGAGAGGATATTCCTTGGGGAAGAAACTCGAAATTCATCATAGAGGCGATTGGATAAAAGAAAAATTAATAAAAGAATGTGGAACCGGGTGTGAATTCCAAAAACCAAACACCCGTCACTTCCACTTCTTCCTCTTTCAATTATGTATATAGGAAGGCAGCCTACATGAGAGGATAGTCACCTTTCACTTTGGTGCATAGAATCCACCCACGGAAGAATTTGAAAGCATAAGACCCCTAATACAGAAGAGATGAAGCTTAATACCAAGGAATTGGTATGGAGAGTATTTATACTGAGAAACTATAAATCAATCAAGACAATTGAGCAAACACTGTGTACACTCAACCTTTACGCACGGAGAAGATGAGATTAACGAGCCTTTCTGAGTGCAACTGGTCCATGTGAAAGTAAGGATAAGCATTATCAAAATGAATGCATCCATAGAAGAGTCTGCAACAAATGAGTTGTTTCTAGAATGGTTATGGTCGTTATCTGCAACCCAATAAGCCATAGCACACAGAACCCTACGGATCAGCCGATAAGGCATGCACAAGAGAGATGTTGTAGATCAAAAAAGAAAAACAACAGTCGACATTGTGCATAAGGAAATGGTCGACCATGTGAATTTTCTCCGATAATAATGTAATTTTGTGCTTTCAATTTACTGATAAAAGCAACATATAACACCCGTTTTCATTTATAACTGAAGTTATTTAGATATAAATCAATAGAATTTAATAATATCCATAAGAATTTTATTTCCTACTAATTTATATAGCCGTTAATATTAATATAATTAAATTTCGGCCATAATCAAGCATGCCACAAGACTCAATGGCATTTGGTTTTGGCAAAGCTACAGAGCTATATGCCAAGGCACTGTTCGGAGTCACTCGATCATTTGCTCCATCCAACACATACGATTGCACATGCTACAAGATAGTGCAATGATCAGAGTAAATTCACTCCAAACTTTTTTTCTTTGTGTTTAAAACATGTAGAATCATATCAAAGTCTCTGTCATATAACCATGAATCTTTGAAGCTATCACTGAAAAACACCAAAGGTGGATTGTAATGTCACAGGTACAAAAGACCGAGTAGTGTGAGGGAGAAGCGAACAAATTGGACAATGTCGTAATCGATGTGGATGTTTGGAAATTGAACAACCGAAAATTCTAGATGTTTGTCTTGATACCTTAGCTTATTTGAAAATACATAACTGACAAGAATATGTGGGGAAATCAGACATCTAATTATTCATACATACAAGAATGAACATCGTCATTTCAGGCCAACAACATGGCAAGAGTATGGACGGATTGAAATTTAGTGTTCATTAACTCAAAACCTTGTCCCTCTCCCTCATGGGACTATAGTGCTTTACCACGCCCTTTCACGACATGGATGGAATCTCAAACAAATCCTCAATTCTCTTATACCATTGTGATTTGATTTGTGTAATCACCACAAAAGAGGAAAAATAAAATAATAGACATTATGTTTATTTCGCTAATAGGCGAACAATTCATCAAATATTTATATTTTCCTTGTCCACTCCAATGATTTATCATTATTTCTGAATAACTTGAGTACTATTACTTTGATCTTATTCGATGATTTCTAATTGTTTTTTAATTAAAAATTCACGTTATAACCATGAATATTATTTCCATCTCTTCCATCTAATATTCTTTGTTGATTTGTAATATTACGTTGTTATGGTCACTCAATTTCTCCCAATAACATCCTTATTTCTTTTGTCCATGAGTATATGTTATTTATGCCCCTGTCACAGATATTAAAGAAAACCTCAGAGAGATAGATGCAAGTCATAGTGATTTCTTTTCTCATAGTGATGCCACACAAAGAATGCAAACCACAGATTCCATTGCGAGCCACTGTGATGAGTAGAACAAGCTACTGTTTTTGGGGAGTGTGAACTACAAGGATTATACATAATGCAATACGTGGATACATGTTGCCAGCCATATAATATATCTCTCAAAAATATATATATGAATATATTCATCGAATCAACAACATAATATAATATTCAAATCGTCCATTGTGACATAGAGAAAGTCAACAAGTCCGGGAAAATAAAGCAAACTAGAGAGATCATTAAACTCATAGCCTTCTCGTCACAGAGGTTAGGTTTAGTTATTCGCACCACACAATATTAGGGCTTATTTCAAAGTCCTCCTCCAATAAATTATTTTAAGATTTAATTTCAACCTTTATGGATTCTAGAATATTTTTATTATACAATATTTATAACTAAACCCTTCATTGAGACCTATTATTTGTATAGGAGCTATTTTAGGGCCTACAAATCATTATATCTTATAGATGTGGATTGACACTTGGGCCACAATTCAACTTAGTACTCCTATACCATTTTTCACATACCGTTAGACCCAATATTAACAATCACCTAGTATACTCCCATCACTAAATTTAACTTCGATTAAATTTGGAATCAATGGTTGTTACATGCATAATTATTCAATCATCACATAAGAAAAGATAACACATGTAATTACTCTCATATTCTTAAGATTCGAAAATGTAAAGAGTAAGGAGCCAACATAAAGAACATCCCATGCGATTGAATCAAGCCAGATTAACTGAAAGAATGTGATTTGGAAAACTTAGCACCGCCACCCAACCTAGAACTGACTTCCTCGAGTTCACCCCCGGGTTGAGAGTTCTTTTCGTGGATCAATTGTCTCATGTTGATCTCTTCAATGCGTATTTAATACCCTCTTTCACGATATTGTTTCCTTTAGCGGCGTCACGCTTTTGGGTGGATATTTTTATCCATTTTCCTAGGATTTTCCCATAAAAGCTCGCCTTTCTCTCCCTCAAGGCTTTTCCCATAAAATCTTTCCTTTCTCTCCTCCAAGGATTTTATGTTTTTTCCCATAATATATTTCCTTTCCCTCATGCAAGGATTTTATGTTTTTTTCTATAAGTCTTATTTGGTAAGAATATCATATTTTGGTGTCTCATTTTCCAAGTGATTAATTACCTTTGTTTATTTAATAATAAACTATTTAGTTTCATTGTTACACCTCAAACCTAAATTTTCTATTACAACTCAGTCTTAGCTTAGGTACGACATGATAGCAACAAAGTGTTACATACAAGGGAGGGGTGTTACATATGTTCTCCATGAGAATGTTAATAGTATGTTAATTCTTTAATGGAGCTACTGCATGAAAAGGATCTAGAATAACATATTCATTTCTCATGTGACTCTATTGAGGGATGTAGATGCATGTGCCCTAGTAGAAATGGCCCTAAAGGATATTCATTGATTCAAGGTGGTGTTTTTAAGGAGAGTATGTTAAGTTATATTACACAACGTACAAAATAATAGACCCTTCTTAATTATAGTAGATTCTTTGATAATCACGTCTGCATAATATATGTAATACATTCTCTTAATTATGCGTAATAATGATTCTATAGAGCTTTGATGGATCTAGGATGGTAAGTTTAGAAATGAATAAGCTTAACTTTGATAGTGAGATGGGTGAGGGGAGGAGGTAGGGGAAATATTAGGTAAAATGAAATTATCACATTTTATCTAATATTTCTTCTTGCCTCCATCCACTTTTTACTAGGTTATATTGGGTAAAACATAATAGTATAATACTACATTTGACCTATTATTCCCTTCAACTAGTCTATTTCTTATTGTAATTTTTCTTTATATTTGAATTTTAAATACAAACAAAATCAAGCATAAAATTAGCATGGGTGAAGGGAAATATGGAGTAAAATGCAATATTTAGGTAAGGGTGATGGGAAATATTAGGTAAATTGTAATAATATTATCTTTTAATTAATATTTCCTACCAATTTTTATAGGGTGGGGCCTTAATATATATTGGGTAAAATATAATACTATAATATTATATTTTATCCAAGATTTCCCCTCACATGATCCACTTTTTTAATTAAAAATTTCCTTTATAAAGTCATAAGTAAACTTAACTCTCATGTAAACATTTGATCCCAATATGGTAGAGCTGTTGTAATATTTAACATTTTGACTTGGTAAAAATAAAATTAATAAATTAAAATAAATTAAAAGAAACCTAAAATTTATAAATATAATTAATTATAATTATAGTTAATGATAATTATTAATTAAACAATGCCAACAATGCAAACCTCTTTTAAGGTGAAAAGAGATTTGATCCCCCTTGGTGCCCTGGTGCCCTCATAAATCTAGAGATAAGATGGATCTATTAAATAAAATATTTTAATACCCACCCTATATGAAACAAGGGTTGCACCGTAGCGTAGTCTCTTTCACACAAATTTTTAAAATGATATTACTTAATTATTATCCTCAACCAAGTGATTACAAAAGCATTTAATTCAATTTATGTATAAATTTATATGAACTAAATCTTTATGCCCTTATCTTAATGATTTTCCGTAGTTGATTTACACATAACTAAATGAACATGAACCACTAGTGATATAAGAGTTTCAAGTAAAATTATTATGATACTCTAGTGGATCATTACACCTAGATCCATGGATGATGAGTATTATGCAAAAATGATTACTCCCTTGTGTCATTCAAAGGTATAGTTGTTTCATATTTGTTTCTAAAAAGTCAATTATGTTTCTTATGAACTATGAACTTCAGTAATCAACTATGTTACAAGTATTCTTCCATGATGTGTAGTTTCTATTATATTACATGTAGATAATTTTGACTTACTTCCATCAAATGATGAAAGATTTTGAATTTTTTATCAATTAAAAAAAATATTTCTTATAACCAACATAGATCCATCTTAACACTAAATCTATCAAACATTGACAAGGATCAAATCTCTAAAGGTGCAAACATTTCCTCCCTCTCTCCACTTCATAAATCTGACTTAAGATAGATCTACACTCATTAAAATAAGTTTGTATTTTTCATTAATTAAACAAAACCTCTTTGTGCTTGATAAATATGAGTTAAGATAGATCTATTCATGTTAAAACAAGTTTGTGTTTTTTATTAATTAAACAAAAGATTTATTATAACAGACTCATCTTTCTTAGTTAAGATAGATCTACTCTCGTTAAAATAAGTTTGTGTTTTAATTAGATGTGTGATTGTCGTACGCATAACTACTCCAACAGGTGCAGCCACACGAGTAGGAAGAAGTGCAGGACAATTGGCAAGATCTATTAAAGGAATGAACCTGCAGAGTGAATAAATCAAGAGGCTGGAATCCAAAGTTGGTGTGCTACAAAATCAGATTAAAAGAGATGAAAACAATCACTTGGTAGAGATGCAGAGAGAAAATGCATTGATAGAGAAGCTTAGAAGTCAGAAAAAGAATCATCCATTGGAAATACTCTAGGGAGGGTTAAGGAGATCATTTGGCACAAAACAATAGATCGTATGAATGAAATTTGGCCTAGCATCCAAATTATTTTTTAGCAGAAAGAGTTAGTAGAGAAAGCCAAAGAAGCCATTTCAGCCACCAATACAAAGTTGGGAGATATGCCAACAATAACAAACAAAATTATCAAGTTTTTGAAAGCAAGAAACGGATATGAGATGAAGAATTGGGAGTAGCAGATAGGACAGAGACCATACTACAAGTCAAAAAGGTGCTAACAAATAAAAGTTTAAATGTGTAGCTTGAAGAAAAATGCCAAGTTCTATAGCTGACAGTCAACAGGATTTTCAGCAGAATGTAGACTCTACATCAAAAAACCCTTCCCTCTCTATTTGTTATAAATGACAAACTCATGGACAGAGGGGACTATGTCAAGAAATTACAAGGCATAGACACAGATGCTACAAATCTATCCAACATCAAAGGCACAATAACTGGAAAGGCTTCACTAGAAGCAATCAGCAATCAAATTTACATTGAACATGAGTTGAAGCATGTGTTTTTGGTCAACCCATATTTTTCCAAATACATTGATGCTGATGAGGTTTATCGAAGATTAACCAAGATTAAGATCCTAGAGGGGGGAGCGTGGAGTGACTTATGTGACTACCAAGAGGAACGAGACAAGGATGACTAGAGTGACCATACAGGCATGAGTTAGCACCAGCCACATAAGCAGAACCACTCCAGTCGAATTAATACTTCAGGAAACAGCATCCCAGAAAAGAGGGACACCTCTCCCAACTTTTTCATCGTGGCGACTCCTTGACTACATTAGTCTATTTTTCCTTCATTGTAATAAATAATAGATTGTCAAACGTAAAAGGCAAATCATTGTAGTTTTTTTTTTAAATACTCCATGCAATGGGAGAATTAGGGGTTGGACCCTAGTCATTGGAATGATTTTTCTATTTGGAGCATTGTAATTTTGAGATAGAGCATCAATAAAAAGGACAGTTTATAGGATACTTGATCTGTTCTGACCTGGTGATGTTTTTCTTTCTATGTTTAATGTATTTTTGTTTATCCATCTAGGGATCTTTCATTCTTATCATGAAGCAGAAATTATAGTTTAAGATATTCTATTGAAGCACCTTAATGCTATCTGTGTTTACAATCTATACATTTCCCTCTGAAGTATGATTAAAAAATACTTGAATTATTTTTAATCCTAACTGATATCATTTTTATATCATTCCATTTATAACTCTGCTTTAAAGATCTAGTAGGAACAATTAGCTTGCCCTACAAACACTCTGTAAGATTGATGCTACTGCCCAGCCTCTGACTCCATAGCCCAATGGAAAATATGATAAATGATCTTTCTCCATTTATAGGAATAAACAAAAAAACAATCTCTTTATTCTTAATATCTAGCCTAAAACATTATAGCACTAAAAACAAAGTTAAATCATGATTATATAGAGAGATCCCTCTCTGAGTCCAGGAAGGCTAGGTCTTAGACTCATAAGTGGTTTGATGTATCTTTTGTGACTTTTGTCTTTCCAATCCTCAAAATTGTAGAATGATAACACTTCCATTCATCCCTTTCTTCAGTTATCCAATTTGGTTGGTGAATAGAAGTGGCACAAATCCTCATCTTTTCTTGAGAGTTCATCTGCAATGGCATTTTGCTTCCCTTTTTTATAAATGGTTTCAAAGTTATAACCCAACATCTTTGTGACCCATTTTTACTTCTCTTCTGAAGATAATATTTGTTCTAAAAATTATTTAATACTATCATTAAATCTTTTTTACCTTGATGTGTCTTCCCGTTAGGTAAGGTTTCCATTTCTTTAGTGAATGTAGTATTACCAATTTTTCTTTATCATAAATAGTTTTGTGTAAATACTTCCCTTTGATTGGACTACTTTCAAAATAAACGGGTCTTCTTTCTTGCATTAAAACATAATCAATTCCATTTCCCAAGGCATCACATTCCACAATAAAGATTTTTCTGAAGTTTGGAGTAGCTAAGACCGGTGTGTGGCACATTTCCTCTTTAAGATGTTCAGAAGCCTTAATTTCTTCTAGAGTCCAAGAAAATGCATCTTTCTTTGTAATGTTGTAAGAGGTGCTACTATTCTCCCATAATTATTTAAAAACATGTGATAATATCCTATCAACCAAGGAAATCATCATAGATGCTTTATGGTTGTGGGTATTTTCTGTTCCTTAATGGCTTTAATTTTTTTTAGTGTCTACCTTAACACCCTCATGAGATATAGTATGACACAGATATTCCATTTCTTGTACTCCAAAGAAACATTTGGAGGTTTTTCATATAATTGTTTCTCCTCAAATAGTTTGACAACTTTGACAATATATTGAACATGGTCCTTCAAAGACTTGATGTAGATTAGTATATCATCACAAAATACTAACAAAATCTTTCTAAGAAAGTGTTTGAAAATGGAATTCAACAAAACTTGAACAATAGAAGGTGCATTAGTGAGGCCAAAAGGCATGACCAAAAATTCATAATGACCTCATGAGTTCTAAATGTTGTTTCTAGAATGTCTTCAGTCTTCATTCTAATTTTATGATATCCTGGAGAAAGATCCAACTTCGTGAAGTATATTGCTCCATGTAATTCATCCAATAATTCATCAATGACCGAAATGGAACAATTATCTTTAATAGTGAGCTTATTGAGCTCCCTATAATTCAGACCCATGTGCCATGATCAATCCTTGATTTAAACCAATACTGGAGCACAAAGAGAACTTTGACTAGGTTGAGTTATACTTAGCTTTATCATTTATGTAACCATACATTAAATTTCACTCTTTTGGTCATAGGGATAGCTATAAGGTCTTATGTTTGGAGGAAAACTTCCTAGAATTAAATGAATAGGATGATCATGATCATGAATAGGTGGGAGAACTTTGGCATACTCAAATACTTTGGAATTATGTCTAGGACTTCTTGAAGATTTGGAGAAATAGATGATTTCGATGTTGGAATCTCTAGTGAGCATAATTGTGCAATTATGCCATGTTATTCTTTCTTTAGAATCTTTCTCATGCAATTAGAACTGATTATCCTTCTTGGATTCCCTTTGATACCCCTTAACTCAACTTCCTTTCCTTCCCAAAAAAAGTGAAGAAAATTTCTTGAAAATTAAAAGTTATCATACCTAAATATTGTAACCATTAGACTCCTAATATAAAATTAACACCACCCATTGGAATGCAAATCATTCAACTATTCAATAAATTTTCCCCGATGGTTAGCTTGATATTGTGGGACTTTCCAGAGCAATTTATAGCTCCTCCATTTGCAACCACCACTCGACACTCTCGTAGTAGATAGAGGAAGCAACTCAATTCCTTGGCTATCTTACAATGAATAAAATTATGGGTACTACTCGAATCAACCAACACTATTACCTTCTTCTTCTTCATATGTCTTTCTATCTTGAGAGTTTTAGGAGTGGTAATTCCTACCAATGCATTACAGGATATGGTTAGATTCATTTCTTCTTTCTCTAGGGTTGGTTCCTAGTGTATATCCTCTTCTTTTCAGGTTTCTTGTTCATCTGCTTCCTCCTCTTCACAATCTATGTAAAATAATATCTTCTCAGCACACTTATGACCTTTAGTGTAATTTATATCACAACTATAACAAAGCCCTATTTCTCTTTCTTCTTCCAATTATTGTGGTTTCAACCTTCTTGGTTGTGGAACACTAGGAGAAGCAACACTTCCATCTTTATAGTTGTGAGTGGTATGATTCCTTGTTGCCATAATTTTGATTTCATTTTTTCTTGCCAACTTGAATTCCTTCTCCGATGAATCAGGTTCCAAAAGGCAAGCCTCGTGTTGGATGTTATCCTTTAAATTCCCTATGAAAACATAAACCCTATGCTCCTTTGGAATATCATTTACCCTTATATTCAATTTTTAGAAGTCCTCGATGTGCTCTGCCATTAACCCTTTTGTTTGAGATTTAACAATTGTCTAAAGAAGGTGCTGCTATTTGCATCCTTATAATGTGCTATGATATCTTGCGTAAAAATTGACCAAGTACAAGTGGTTTATGAGAAAAAAACCATCTATACCATACAAACTGATTAGGTTCGAAATATAAAGTTTCAATGTGTACCTTTTGTATGTGTTTCACATTGTGGAGATCAAAATAGTGCTCCATCTGTAGTATCCATGTTACTAGAGCCTTTCCATCAAAATTCCTTATATCGATATTTGGAATATGGTGGGTCTTCAATCCAATGTTAGATTCTATGAAATCATGATTAACATTTATTTTGTTCTCATATAGAGATTCATGTAATACCTTTTTGCCATTAAGAATAATTTCTTATAGCAACATTATCAAACCTTCGTTCAAACCTTCCATGTTTACTTTTAAAATATTCTTCAAATCTTCCATGTTTCCTTCATTTTTGCTTCTATACCATTCCATCTTAGCTTCCATGGCATCCTTCAAACCTTCCATGTTTGGTTTTAAATCATTTTTCAAACTATCCATCTTAGCTTCTGTTCGGTGCAACCTAAGTTGGCCTAGTTTTTGGTGAAGACTCCCCATTTTGAGGAACAAAGTGCAAAGTATAGAATGCAGTGGATCACGTAGTAGATATACCGTTTGAAATATGGTGTTCGGGGTCAGATGCAGCCCCTCATTTTTGTTAAAGAATGTAATGTTCTAAAATATCAATGGTTTTCAGACCATAGTAGCTTGTATTAGGGGAGTCCATGGTATTTTGATGATATATCCCTCGATGTAATAGTATATAGAGGGATAAATAATAATAAGAAGAATCATATTTATGGTCCAAATCTATGTTTATGGTATAATTATTGTGATTTGTAGGTTTTGGTGAAGAAAAGGATCTACAACTGAGTGTGCAGAGGCATCATTCTGCAATTGAGTACATAGACGACCTACAGCTTAGTGTGCAAGTCAAGAATTGTTTGTTGTACAATATTCTTTATTATAAGAAACAATTTTTGTGGATGTAGTCCCACACTGGGATGAACCACAATAAAATATTTATCTTCATTTGTATCTTTGCTTATTATGTCTTGTAGCGTAGTAGTTTTATTACAGTTTCATTTTGTTACAATGCAGTAATGATTATGGGTTTATATGATATGTTTATGTGATTAAATTAATGCAGCAAAGTAATCTATGTATGCTAAGGATAAAAGAACATAAAAATAAAAGATCGCATCATCCCTCAAGGATGCATAAACCTACTTCTACATCCTTCCTTACTCACTTCCATGAGACTATGATCTCCTTGCAGGTCGTTACCGAAAGGGGTGATGATTAAGGGTTTTGTTGGTGCGCAATATAGATTGATCCTCGGACATCACAATCTAAACCACAAATGATTCCATTACAGGGACCAGGATATGTTCAAGGGATACATTTATGTGGCATCCATCGAAGAAGGAAACTCAATATTGGTTAGAATCAAATAATTGAGAATTTTTAGATAAAGAGAACACAAAACCTTGTCTGAAGTCTAAAGATTGGTTACAAAAATATATTTTCACATATCAATACGAAATTTCCTTTGCGTCATTTCCTATTGCACTGTATGAATGGAGATCAAGGTTGATTGGAAGAAAGACTTGTTTTAAGGGTGGAGAACCTATGACATGGACTGTTGAATTGATACATTGACTCAAGAGCACTAACAACATGATTTCAAGCAATGTTGCTTTCTGGATTGGTAGCATCTTCAAAGGATTTATTATCGAGTTTTTAGTAGACTAGACTATGTGCTACAATGAAGAAGAATGAAGATTCTTCAAAGGACTGTCAGGTATGTATTTGAAATATTTCAAAATATTGATTAAGATTCCTCTATGTGAAAAAGGAGTTCTACGAATGAAACCAGATTGCTAGTTTACCTATGTTTGGAGGAAAGGAAAATCAATATGAGCAAGAAGTTGGAGCAACGCGAGGTAGAAAAAGATGTAGAATAGATACCAAAAAGAGATCTCATGGACAAGATCCAAAGAGCTTTGTAGAGACTGAGTATATTCCTCTTTTGAGTGAGTCTGAGAGTGAAAGAGAAGATAACCCTCCTGATAACCCTCAAGTAACTCTGTAGTATTCACCTTCAAAACCTAAGGGCAGGCAAAAGAGGGAATATAGTAATAACCAGGGTGATTTTGGCTCTCCCCCTCCCCTTCTGCCTCTCTATTCACCCCGTAATCCTCATACCCCCCATACCCCTCCCCTTACTTCTCCCCCTGCCCCTCAAAGAAGAAATATGGCTGATGATATTAAGTTGCATGTTTTCAAAGGAACTAGATCAGATGATCTACAACAGTTTTGGTTTTTATGTGAAGCTATATGGACAAAGAAGTAGATCAATGATGAAAATAGAAAGAAATTGAAACTCATTAAGACATTTTGAGATAGAGCTTTGATATGGTATATGAAGTATTCCAAAAATCATATTAGAGGATTTGCAACTATTAAAGTAGTGTTGATAAGAGAATTTGAGGATCCAAAGTCTGAGTCATAGTGCATCATTGAGTTAAAATAAATTAAGCATAAACCTACTGACTCTGATTGGGAATTTGATCAGAGATTTAAGGAATCTTTAGATCAAGTAAGATTAGAAATAGATCTACTACAACTTCAAGAATGGTTTATAGTTGTGTTGTTACAACATATTGGACTACCATTGATGCACCAAAAGGTAACAAGTCCAGCCGAAGCTCTACAACTTGTGATGAAGTTGGAAGCTTCACCTATAGGAGATATTAATGCATGTATGCAATAGATTCAAAGAAACCTGGTGAACCTAACCCTTCAAATAGAACATATCAAGAAAAGAAAAGAAGTCAGAGGCAAAGTATGGTTTACAAAGTGCAGATTGGAGGGCCACTCTAAAGAACAATGTCCTATCTTTAAGGTTACATGGCTAGTGGGGCACCAAATCCCTTAAATGCAGGATTCAGCCTATGGTGTGAGATATGAAAGGCCAGAGGCTATCATCGGTCAAAATATTTTTACGTATTACAAAAATATGTGCAACCTCCAAGGAAATTATATTGGAAATTCTCTAAATCAGTAGGACATGATGAGAAAAATTATCGAGCGTATGAACTAATGTGGACCGTAGTGCTGACACTTATAGAATGCAAGTAGAAGGAGATGGACATGAAGGTAGTTGATAATGTGGTGGTCAAGGAGGCTATTAAGTAAGAGATCAAGCTTTTAGATTTGGTCCAGGGCGTAGACAGATTATTTGTGATAACTATGGCCAGGAAGGTCATTTTACGAGAGATTGTCAGAACCCTACTACGACATGTAAGTACAATAAATATTTTGACCATTTAACTAAAGAATGTCCCGTACTTATGGAAAAAATGGAAGAAAAAAAGGAATTAGCAAGCCATCAAAAAATATTCAAATCATGAATTCTAAAAGAAGGAATGACGAACTACGAATTAGTATTGTTACTAGAAGGGGAGTTGCAACTCGAAGTGACAAAGCAGATAAGAAGAAATAATATGAAAGTACATGGGTAAGAACAACTATTGAGAAAGATCTTTCCTTTTATATTCAGAAGGAAAAAGAGGTGTTTATGGAAGCAAAGAGAATCTTTATGGATGTTTTATCTTTGACCTCCGGCATGCAGCCAAAACAAAAAAACTAGTTGTGTCATATCATTAGCTTCAACACATAAACAAGTTTCAACTTAGAACCAACCCTTGACACAGGATAGACCTCTGACATAGGAGCAGGAGTTAGAAAATAAAGGAGGTACTTTAAAGTATTTTTTTTGCAAGCTTGTATGAAATTATTAAGAGATCAAAAGGCTATAGAAGGGATTCAACAGTTGATAGATTCTTGTGCATCAAAAGAAACACTGCGAAGTGAGATGCATTCAGTGAATAATTTGCATCGACAGGGGATAACTAGAAGAGAAATGAGGCTTACTGCACGCATAGGATAATATGAGATCGATCAAGTTATTCAATAATTGTGTTCTGATGTTAATGTTTTGACAAAGAAGACATGGGAATTAATGGGTAAGATGAAGCTACAGTGGTAACCTATTAAGGATGGAAAGCCAATAAGAGATCTTTCCCTTAGGAAGACTACCAGGTGTAAGAGTGAATATTGAGGGAGTTTGCACTACTGTTGACTTTAAAATAACAAAGAGCATTGATGATAGTAACCCTTATCCTTCATTGCATGGACTTGACTTGGCATTTGATAATATGGCCATAGCTAATTTGAAGAAGAGGTAGATGATATGTTAACGAAGCAATGTGAGATTAATTGTTCCCTTGGATCCATCAAAAGGAGTAAGATATACAAAAAGAGTCAAAGAAGAGTATTGCATGGCTGATCTAGATAATATATATTAAATGACAACACATAGATAGGATATTGTTGACCCTACTAAACAAGGCAATTTGACTTGGCAGCATGATAATTCTTGTGCATTAGACTCAGAAGAAAAATTGAAGAATTGGCAGAACATGCTACATGAAGTATCTACAAGGTGTTGTGCAATAGTTTCCAAATCAGTTCGGTGCATGTCACCTGAGGTATGTAATCTACCTTCTTATGATGGCTTAGGTGATGTGAATATTTTTATCGATGAATATGAGGAAGAAGTTTGAGAAAGTCGAATATTGTTAGCCTTGGATATAGCCCTGAAATCTACTCCTACAAGATGGTGGGGCTCACACAAGAAGAATATAGACGGCTGGAAAGAATGTCGAAGATTAATGGGGATAAGTTTTGGATAGATAGATAAAGAAATAAAGATCAAATAGGATGGTGAAACTAACCCTAGGAAGCATATCCAACTATGCACTACATCATCGAAGGAGATTCCACATCAAGAATGGGTACATGGATTTATTCATATGTTAGAGACGATCCCTAAGAACTGTTACTTATAAATAGATATTCAACATGGTATAGTAAACTGGAAAGACATGGTTGATGGCTTGATATTGACATTTGGTTTTGAAGATGATTTTCCATACATAGATTTAGCCCTTCAGACAGTTAAAAAGAAAATGTTTGAGAATGTAGTTCCAGTGACATGGCAACAACCTGGTTGGGCTGCACATATAGGAAATGCACTAGAACGTTATAACCCTACTGTTGTAGAAGAAGAAGATCCTTTCAACATCAACATAGAAGAATCAGAAGGATACCATGAAGTAAATGGACTTGAGTTAGACATACCATATATAACAAATACACTAAATACCAAGAAGGTGAACATAGGATTAGAGAAGGAACCAAACTTTATAACAATAGGAGATTATTGGGATGAAGAGACAATTAGTAAAGTTATAGAGTTACTTCATGAATATCAAGAACTGTTTCCCACAATTTTTTCAGAAATGTAGGGTATAGTAGGAGATCTAGGAGTTATGAAGATTCCCCTTAAACCTGATGTGAAGCTAGTCAAGTAAAGGCCTTACAAATTGAACCCAAAGTATAAGGAGAAAGTAAATATATAGTTGGATAAGATGATAGTAGCAGGAATTATTGAACTAGTGGAAGAATCAGAATGGATAAGTCCTATGGTGGTGCAACAAATGAAGACTTAGGGAGAAATCAGGATTTGTGTTGATTTGACAACATTAAATGATGCATGTTTATGTGATGCCCTCTGTACCCCTTTCACTGATGAAGCGCTAGATAATGTAGGAGGTCAAGAATCTTATTCATTTATAGATGGATTTTTGAGTTATCATTAGATTAGGATTGCACCTGAGTATGGATATAAGACCACCTTTGCTAGAGAATGGGGCCCATATCAATATATAATAATGCCCTTTGGATTAAAGAATGCCACTACTATATTTTCTAGAGTGGTGGTTTCTGATTTTAAGGAATATATCCACAAGTTTTTAGGGGTATAATTTGATGATTGGATAGTATTTGGGTTGTTATGAAAACATATTGGAAGTTTAAGACTTGTGCTTGACACATGCAAACAATATCAAACCTCCTTGAATTTAAAGAAGTGGACATTTTGTGTACCTTTTGGTATATTATTAGGACATATTGTTTGCAAGAAAGGATTAATGGTGGAACCTACTAAGATTTCTATCATTGTGAGTTTTCCTACACCTAAGACAGTAAGATAACTCTTCACTACGTTGGGACATATTGGGTATTATAGGAAATTCATCAAAGGGTATGCGCAAATCACTATGCCTATGGAGAAGTTCAAGAAGGATGTAACTTTTTAATGGGATGAAGAATTTAAAAAGAGCCTCAACGTATTAAAAGAAAATATGGTAGTTGCACCTATATTAGTGTTCCCTATGTGGAATAAGGAATCCCATGTCCATGTGGATGCCTCTTGTATAAGTTTGGCAGTGGTACTATCGCATCCTAGTGAAGGAGAAATTGATTATACTATAGACTTTGCAAGTATAAAGTTGTCCAAAGTAGAAAATAATTACAAAACTACAAAAATATAAGGATTTTCTATGGTACATGCTTTGCGTAAAATTTAGAGATTATTTGTTGGGATCACATTTAAAATTTTTTACAGATCATTCTACACTGAAGTATTTGGTTAATAAGCCTATCTTATGAGGAAAAATTTGCAGATGATTACTATTATTTCAAGAATATGACTTTGAGATAATTGTTAAACCAAGAAGATTGAATGTAGGGCCTGACCATTTCTCAAGGTGCGAAATAGGGGAAGAACCAACTAGCATAGAATATAATCTCCTTGATGCCCAATTATTTGCAATCATAATTGAAAATGACCATTTTGCAGATATTACTTAGTTTTTTAACACAAGAATGGCTCCTTCAAAATATAATACGCAATAGAAGAAAGAATTAGAGGCAATTGGATTTTCATTGATCACAAGACGGTTATATAATATGGAACTAGGTGAGATACTCTATAGGTATGCCTTTGAACATGAAAGACAGATGATTATAACATAGGATCATGAAGGCACAACTGATGGACATTATTTAGGGAAAGATATTGCACAGAAGATTTTGAGAACATGATTGTGGTGGCCTACACTACACAAACATGCAAAGGAGTATTGCAGAGCATGTGATGTATGTCAAAGAATAGGAAAACCTTCAAGAAGAGATGAGATGCCACTGGTAGCACAAGTTACATTATAGGATTTTGATAAATGGGCTATTGATTTTGTTGGACCTATCAACCCACTTGGAAAGAGGACTGGTGCGAGGTACATAATTACTCCAATTGATTATTTGTCAAGGTGGGATGAAGCACAACCAGTAAATGATTGCAGTGTAAAGACTAGTGTGAAGTTTATTTTTGAGTATATATTGTCTAGATTTGAATGTCCAAATATTTTGATGAGTGATGAAGGTTCTCACTTCTTGAATAAAACCATTGAAGCATTGACTGAGTAATTCCAAGTTTATCATCACAAGAGTACACCTTATCACCCTTAGGCCAGTGGAACATAGAAGCATTTTATAAGATTTTCGAGAATGCACTAACTGAGGTATATAATGTGAATAGAGATGACTAGGACCTGAGAATTCTAATAATATTATGGGCTTACAGGACCATATGTAAGAAGTTGACATGTCAAACACCCTTCAAATTAGTTTATGGGCAAGAAGTTGTGATGCCATGGAATAAATTGAGCCTAGATTGAGGATTGCAACTTTTACAAATACAATAGACCCTGATATAATGGAGGAAAGAATGTCACAGTCAATTCCTTTAGAGGAAGACATATTTATAGTAGGATTCCATCAACAAGTACAAAAATAAAGAGAAAATGCTTGGCATGATAGACATATTAAGAAGAAGAAGTTCCAATAGGAAACTTTGTTCTTCCTTATGAATGTAAGTTTGTAAAATTTCCAGGAAAATTGAAGATGAATTGACTGGGGCCATATATTATTATGTATATTATTAATGGAGGTGCAATTCAAATAGTGAAGTTAAACGGGGAGTTGATTCAAGGAAGATTAAATGGTAGCATGCTTAAGCTATACAGTGACAACCCTATCCCTACAATCATAGTCTAAATAAGAAAGGGGAAAAGTCATAGTGCCACGTGTAGTTAAAAGTGGGCACGAGACTATAAACTACACTGTAGAAAGCACTTCAATGTAGGAAGTTATTTCGCTACAGTCTAGATTATGTCAAAGTACATAGGAGATGCAGTGTAAGACGGATGTTCGCTACAATATGTGGTGCAACGAAGTTCACCAGAAAATAGAAATATGACTGTTAAAATGGGAAAATATGCAGAAAGTTGCATTTGTGAGGATAGATTGGCAAGATATAATGATAGATATGGAATTAATGAACACAATATGAATGAAATCTAGACAAATCTGATGTAATGATGGGGTTTGAATTTCATACTTGTTATAAAAATCCACCTCTTGTGCAGATCGAACAATTTGCTAAATTCAGAATTCGAGTACTGATAGTGCAAAGAAATTGCAGAGAACTTCTGCATGAACGTCCTCTCAACTGAATAATTTGTGTGAATATTCATTGAGAGAGGCATAGAAGGAGTCATGGAAGAAGTTGTTGCACAAATCGTTGGTATCCTTACTGCATCAGTTGAGATGCCCACATTAGCATCACCCGTAGTAGCATCAACTGCAACATCATCAACGCAAAAAATAGTAGAGATCGTCGAGGAGGAAACAGACCAAGGAAGACAGAACTAAGAAGAAACATGATAAGAAACCTGTCAAACCTCAACACCAACCTGAGAAAGTGAGAGATAGTGAGTAATAAGTAGAGCATGAAGAGTAGAGGGAATAGAGGGCGTAACATTTTCGCCTCTACCACCATACATTCCATCGAGGAAACCAAATGAAAAACTAGTCAAAGACTCGAAGGATGCAAATTATGGAACCTTCACATCCCTACTACTAGAAGTACCATTTACTAGGGAACTGCTTGGAAAAATATCGTAATTGAAGTTCACAGATTATGAATTTAACGATAGGAAAAAATATCCCTAGTTTGCACTAGACCAGTGTTTCAAATAGGTGCACTACCTAGACAATAGAGTAACAAGGCCAGAAACACAGTAGTGGGCAAATGGGTTACCATAGTTAGGACAAAAAAATATGTTAAATGTGTTGCACTTTGGTAGAAGTTAGAGGAACATGATGTGTGTGCATTAGTTGCTTGTGCTAGTGCATGATGGATGTTTATGGATGGGAAATAAGATACCCATAGACCTAATGTTCATCTGGAGGATCATGAGGCTACAATATCAAGGGTGAAAACTCGTGGAGGAGATCAACGAAAAATACTAGGACCTCACTATAGTGGACAGTATGAAGAAGAAGTTTGGGCTAGAAAAAGGCAAGAGGGGATATGACATCAATTCAATTAGTGACCAGGCCGTATGCTTCATAATGCACATACTGATTGCAAATATCATGAGAAAGTCAACTATAAATATCACAAGAAAGTGTCAAGCAAATTACGTTCCTGTGTCAGTGGTTTACTTAGCCATGTAGTTTTCCAATGAGGTTCAGTACAACTGGGTTGAATAACTGTGCAAGGAATTTATGGATGATTGTTGCAAAGTCTAGGAGAAAGGTACCACAGTCCATTATATGTGGTTATTTTTTATTATTGAAATGTTAGCATGGAGAGAGCCTGAGGATTCACTATTCCCCTCCGTAGTATCAGATGTTTGTGAAGCCACATAGTATGCCTCACTATTGTTGTGCACCCAACTATTGCATGAAATGGAGAAGATGTTGTTCTTCATATTGTATGATATGGATTTGCATATGTTAGTGAACCAACGCCCTCACCTGTTGCTGAGCCTATATGAGCATTATAGCATTGTTGCAAAGCTTAAGGAAGATTTTCATAGAGTGTACGTACAAGCGCAAAAAAATACAAAGAAGGAATGGCATGCCCTCCCATACTTAGTCATAAGATATGATCTGTTAGCAATGGTACAAAAATGGCCTGTTATCACTAAGAATTTTTCCCTAGAAGTTATCAAAAGAAGGAATCATCTGAGGTAACCACAAACCAATCTTTTAGGCTCAAGTTCTAGCCAACCTATGTCTAGAGAGGGCTCTCTCTTTATAATTTAGCTTTGTTTTTATGAGATTTTAGGCTTGTTCTTAGTGTGCAAAGGATTTTGTTTTGAATTCAAGGTTGGGTGGTGGAATTCTTAGATTCGATGGATAGAACTAGGTCTTCAAGCCATTAGGCTATCGAGTCAATCAAAGGATAACATAATTGGACTAGATCGTTAAACGGAATGTTCATAGGGGAGGCTAGTAAAGAAAAAGGCAAATCTTCATGTCTAATGGATGAAATGATTCTAACCAACGTGAAAGGGCACTGAAGAATCCTTGGATCGGGATCAGAATGGAGAACAGAGGGTGATCATGAACAAAGGGCAATTAAGAATCCTTTTTTATAGATCAGGGGAGAAACTACGAAAGCTAAGGAGCCATTAAGAATTCCCTAACTAAGATAGTTTAGTAGAAAATATTTATAGTGTAAACAGTGAAGACAGAGTTCATTCAAGAAATTTCTAAAATATCATTCCTTGTTACACATTCAAATTTTAGAGAAACAAACAAGATTATGAAGAAACATAATAAAAATAACAATAAACATGAGAGAATACTTATTTGTATTTCACTTTACACAAGAATCTTGTGAAATATCTGAGTTTTATTACTTGATCCAGTAAGCCAATCCAGTAATTGATACAATATAATTTGATTTGAAAGAGAAAGTCTATACAAATGTCATGGAATCCACCCTAAATACTTCGAAATGTGAAGTATTTATACAAAAAATAATTACAAAATATCTCATAACAGTTTGAGATTTAATCTAGGAAATAAAATACCTTCATGCATGAAGAGGGAGACAGATGTGAAACTACTTCTTGTTGTCCCATTTATTGTGCTATTGCTGGCTGTTTTTGTTAAACTTTAAGCCCTTTTAGCTAGCTGATGGTTGTGGTATTTACACGCTGGAGTCTTCTTTACTTTTGATCTTTCACTAATACTCTTTGACCCTACTTATCTGTCTTTAATCTGTTTCATCTGGCTACCTCCATATTAACTATCGTAACATTCTGATGTGAAACTTATAGTAAATCTATCATTTTTTCCCACCATTCATCCTCAGGTAACTTTACTTTCAACATTTTTTTTGTAAATTTCGTCTACCTCTGTTTATTTTGCAAAATTGCACTTGGTGACAAACAAATGTTTCACCTCATGCTCTAGGAAAAATAGGTTCTCCAAGGTATCATATAATACTTTTCCAGTCGGCAAGGCTTTTATACCTAAAGAGTCGGCTTGTGCCTTGGCCAAATTCCTAAGTTTGTCACTGTAGTCCAACTGGGTCATGAGTTTATCATTGATGACCATAGGACTGGGAAGGCCTTTGTCCCTCAAAATTTGAAATTTGGTCCTAAACCTGTCAATGGCCACCTGCATATTGTGGCACTTTTCTTCCAAGTTGAGCATAAGGTTTATTTAGGAAGGAACCTTTTTGATTTCTAGGATGGCTTCAATCCTATCCTCTACACCAAGGTCATGGAGTAGCCCATACTTGTTCTTACCGTTTAGGAGGTGGATGAGTCAATTTGCATCCTCAGGTTGGTCTCCTAACTGTTCCCTTACCTTCTGGATAGCCTTAGTGGCTACCTTCACCAATTCAGTTTGCTCAAATATAAATTGAATTGATGGCCAAATATCATTGATAGAGTCAATGATATTGGCCCAGATAATTTCTTTAGTCTGTCTTAGTGGCTTCTGCAATGCCAAATCTTTCTCTAGGACTTTAATTTTCTCACCCATCGTTAGGGCTTTCTATGTTTCTTCTCTTTGTTTAATTTGGGCAAGCTTATAGTCGGTTTATAAGCTTGCCACTTTCTCCTTTAGCCTTCTGAGATCTATTGCCTGGATTGACATCTCCTCCATGGATTTTACTAGCTCTGTTGTTTTCTCTGTTTGTGTGCTTGCTGTTGTAGTGGATTCAGTTGTAATTGGTAGTGTTGTGGTAGGTGGAGCTGTTGGTGCCAATGATGTTGCCAATGTAGAAGGAATTATTGTTGTCACTGTGGGAATGGCAGTTGTGGAAGTTGTTGCCAGGTCACTTTGCTTGGACTGAACCAAAATGTCCAACACCTTCTCTTTCTCTTTTAGTTGGTCATTTAGCTTTAGGACCAAGTCCATGAGCTCTTCATGTCCTTTTTGTGCCTCCAGGACTTCTGTTGTTTGTGTGTGATGCAACTAGGGAAAGTTGAGCTGTTTCTTCAGAGTAGCTATTTCATCATTCTTTTTGTTTATTAATTTTTCTGTGGCCTTTAAATCTTTGGGATCGTGTCCCAACTTAGTGACTAATTCCTCTAAGTATTTGATTCTAGTATCTTTGGCCTGTGAAGAGGCTTCTCCAACTAGGACTATGTTGATATATTATTCAGGGAGTTTTGTAATTGGTGGGTAGTGATGGATTTCCCTATTAAGGTGGAGTAAATTGTCTCCCCTATCTACTTGTGTAGCTCAATCTGGTGAATAGGATGAATTCCCTTTGCCATTACTTAGAAGTCTATCTTTATGAAGTCTGTTGTCATTCTCGGTTGCTGAGTAGTGGGCTTCATGAATGTCATCTACATTTTCCCTGCTTTTACATCATAGGCTGACATAAGCCTAGTCTGATTGGTAGGGGTCATCTTCAAATATTGTGCATAGGTCTTAGCCTCTCACTTCTGGCCTTTATCTCTCTTTGATGTCTTAATCTTTGTCTATTGGCATTCTAAATTAGGATACCCCGTCTTTCTAATATCTAGGTATGTGATGTCGAAGGTTCTAGGATGCCTCCAAAGGGAGTGGCATGCCTGCTCCCTTCTCTTTCTATGCTTGTAACATCAATTGTCTCTTCTGTATATTCCTATTCAGAAATAAGACTTATTCTTTGTCTCTTTGCCTGGATTTTCTCTGCATAGGCCTATGATGTTGCTCTTCCTGAGGTAGTGGCTCCTTCCCTATTTCTCTTGAGGCTTTTTTCCTCATTTAGAGGAGTCTGTAAGACTCAGGGGGTACTCATGGTGGCCTCTAACCTATCTGTTTTCTCTGATTGTTCTGGTGCTTCTAATTCTTCTTATGCTTCTAACTCTTACTGTACCTATGATTCTCCTTGGGCCTCTGATTCTCCTGGCACCTACAGGAAAGAACCATCATCAAGTTGTTTCTCTAGACCAATTAAAGTGTTTTCCACAACAACTTCAATGCTATCCCTGTCTTCTAAAGTATTCTTCACCCATTCCAATTGATTGGCATATTTTTCTATTTCAGGGATTCGGTGGTGAATGTAGGGAGCCATCTTGTTTTTCTGTCTTCTGTTGTAGATGAAGTCCAAGGGATCATATATCCATATGAAGCTATGTTTTAGATTTAGTCTTTGAAGGATTTGGTCTACCTCCTTTCCAGCTTCTCTGCTATTACAAATAAAGGGGCCTAATTGGTCTTTTATCCTGAGTTGGGCCTTCTTTTTGGCTTTGACAAAATATACCTCATCTGAATTGATTATCTGCCTATAGTACTCTAGAGAAAATAACCTCATTGGGAAGTATTTGGGTAGTCTGTATGGGGTCTGCTCATAGCCATAAATCCTAATTTCGGGTGGTTTTGGTACAAGTACCAATCCCCCACTTTGTGTTGCTTTGAGAGTTGCAAGATCCTCCTTATATCTGAACAGATTCTTGGAGGAGGGATTCCTAGCAACATTGTCACAATGGGATGTACAAATAGGTCTATGAAATCTTTATATGAATATGGAGAATCACATTTATGGATCAATGGAGTCCAAAAAAATAATGATCTAGGATGACCTTTTGTGTCATGTTTCTGGAGGGTAAATGGGAACTTATCTGCTTGGTAGTATAGAAAAAGGTGATACAAGATAGAGGAATACTTAAAGACTCTCTCATTACTCATCCTTAGAAATTGGTCATGCATCCTATCAGCCATAAACTTGGTATAATCATAAATGACAACAGGAGGCTATCCTAGAGTGAAGATGGACATCAAATCCATGATGATTTCATCTATATAGTCACTGGTGGTGTAACCTAGGACACTAGATATCATTGCTACAATGTCCTAACCAAATGGGGAAAATATGGTAGCCACATATGGAGGAGGATCTTTTGGGATATTCTTTTCCTCCCTAATGAAGGTTTGGAACATCTCATCAAGTTTTCCAGTGGTAAGCTTGGGGAATCAATCTCATAGGTCTCCATTGAGATAGGGGGCCAGGCTGGATTTGTATCATTTCATTGGTTGATTTAGTAGTGATGGTGAAAAGTATGTTTTGGTTAGGGGACATCAATGTTGTTTGACTGGGGATATAATTTGCATGGCAGTAATGGACAATTTCTGGGAAGATGTGAACTTCAACAAATTGGTACTTGGGCAAATTGGACTCCCAAAGACCAATTCTATTAGCATGGTTTAGGTATAGGTCTCTGTATCGGTAGTATAGTTTAAGAGGGGATTCAAGGACAAAGGTGTCCTTGATTTGGAAATCTTTATCAAATAAGGGGAGGTGGTCTAGGTGCAGCTGAGGAGTGGAAATAGGTCTGACATCCATGGCGATTGGGGTGGCCATTCTTAGTTCTTGTGGATTTGAGAATGGGGGAGGAAATGTTTCAGTCTGTTAGGGCAATGCTAGTTCAATTCCAGGTGTGTTTGTGTTACCAGAGTTCCTTTTTTATTTTAATTAAGAAAACTTAGTGACTGGTTCTGAAATTGAGAAGGTTTTTCAGTGAATTATGGCTTAAATACCTAGAATTGAACAAAACTGAGTTTGAATTGGGTGACTGGAAACTATGAACGGTTGAAAAGGCTTCAAGCAGGCTAGAAGGTAATATGGGAGATTTGTGGCGTCTTCAGGGTGCAATTGTACGTGGGTGTATAGCTTCGACGTTCACAGGAGTGTGCATGGAGGTTTATAATTGAAAAAATGCTAAAAAAGAATGATTTGGGGCTTTTTGGCTTTATGCGGGAAAGTAAAAATTGGTGGGTACGAGTGAACTTTGATATCCATCTGCATACTTGAGTACCCATTCACGTTTGGAACTTTTATAATGAAAAATATGATACACATTCTTTTGTCTAATCAATCATCATAATTCTGCAACCTTTCTACTACTTACCCTTCCACTCATCCTACCATTTTTACTTCTCTTTATTAGGGTGCATTTGAGCTATAAAACCCTTATCAAACATATTTCATTCTCTTTACAATAGTAAATTGACTAATTCTAACCTTATTACATCCAAGGGCTCAAATTAAATAGTGGAGCTCCTTTTATTTACTCTACCTATCTACTTATCTGCCAAGATTAAACAGTTTGGTCAGATTTTCATTCTCTATCTATAAACATGAAATTGAAACATGAAATAGCCAATTTTAAACATTTTGACTATCATGGATTGTGGCAAAGATTACAAACTACACACAATCATTTATTTTGCACAAAAATTAAATCGTAGTGGAATTTTGACTTGTTCACTTTCATGGTCTTTTCCTTTTCTTGAGGTTCATATTTTTCATCTTTTTTGACCTTTTTATTCTTTATGTCCTTTGATTATTCTTTTAGGACATACCCTCCTTACATTTTTTAATTCTTTGAATATGGAAAACATTTGGAAAAAGCAAAGGTATGTACATATTACAGGTTTAATCTCAGCTATTCAAAAATTATGAGTCCTATTGGTATAGGAACCTAATAGTGGCTACACTTGGGTGTGGCATTTCCTAGCGAAATTTCAAGAACTTTGTAGACAAATGGCCTTCTAAATTGCTGTGATATTATCCTGCAACTTTACCTTTTCATATATCTGCATTATTACTATTTATGACGGTAAAATTTTTTAAGCTTAGCACCTTCTCTTCAGGCTTCAACTTCAAGAAATCACCATCCAATCCACTATAGACTTTTGAATGTAAATTATGTGCAAATGATTAGTAAAAATCAGTAACTAGGCTCAATGTAGTGTTTGAGAATTCAACCATTAACTGGTCCTCCTTCTGCTTCTGTGCCATCTGTTATCACAGAGATTTTCCTTGAAGTTTTTTAGAAGAAGGAAAGGGGTCTGAGGCAACCACAAACCAACTTTTAAGTACAGAATCTAGCCAATCTGTACTTAGAGAGGGCTCTCTCTTTAAGATTTATCTTTGTTTATGGGATATTAGGCTAGTTATGAAAGCTTGGGGGGTTTTGATTTTGTTTGGTGGTGGAATTCAGGAGCAGATGGATAGAACAAGGTATTTCAGGCCATTGGGCTATGGAGTCAACTGAGGATGGCTTAACTGGATCAGGTTGATTCAACAAAGGAGGGCTTCATAGGGAAAGATAGCTAAATAGAAGACAAATGATAGCTTAAAAGGGTGAAATGGTCTTGAAAGGGAGGAAGGGAAATTAAAAATCCTTCAACAAAATTGCAAGATGAGGGAAAGTGGATGATCATTAACAAAAAGCAATTAAGAATTATTTGTTAAATGGACACAATGATAAACTAAGAAGCAGGGAGAAATTAAGAATTCCCTACCTATGATAGCTCGGAAGAAAACATTAAGAATATAAATGATTTTAAAGACAGAATGCAGTAAAGCTCTTTTTGAAATATACTTTTTCGTTTATCATTCAGATATGAAACACATGTGAAATATTTGAACAAGAGAACTGTAAAAACATAAGATATAGAATACTTATTTGTTTCTCATTTCATACAGGTATCCTGTAAAAGTCCTTTCATGTATTACCTTGTCCAGCTAGCCATACAAAAGTTGTTCAACAACATTTTATTCCAAAATAAAGAGTCTACAAAAATGCCTAAGAATCCACCCATAGTACATTTAATGAGGAAGTACTTATACAAAATTTACAACAAAATATCTCCTAACTGAGAGAGATATATTCTAGGAAAACAAAATATATTTTACATGAATGTAGAGACAGATGGTCTCAAAAGTAGAAACTGAATGTGAACTGATTGGTTGCTATCCCTGCTTTTGTTGAAGGAGCTAGAGGTAGGCCCTATGATTGTGCATCTTGTTGTCTTGCCCATAATTTTGTGTTGGCTGATTGTTTTTACCTTTTCACTGATACTCTTTTACCTGTGACTGATACTCTTTACCTGCTTTACTATCATTCATCCCTTTCACCAAAATTGACTATGGTAAATATTTCAATTTACTTTTTACCATGATAAATCATAAGATGTCTGTCATGTCGGTCCACCAATTATCTCTTGGTATCCTAGTCCTTGTGAGTTTTCTGTAGATTTCATCTGCTTCTATGTATTTTATAAAATTTGGTTGTACTAGAAACAAGTGTTTTAATTCATGCTCAACATAAAAAAGGTTCTCCAAGCTATCATAAAGAACTCTTCCTGTGGGTAATGCCTTGGGTGTAGATGAATTGGTAGAGGAACTGGCTTGGATGTTTGCATACTGATGTAATTTGTTGACATAATCATCTTGCCTCATTAACTTATCATTGATGACTAAAGGACTTGGAAGTCCTTTACTCTGTAAAATGCCAAATTTTTCCATAAATTCATCTATGTCTTCCTGCATATTCTGACATTTTCGTTCTAGGTTTTACATTAGAGTCCTTTTAGTCAACACTTTCTTTACTTCGAGGATGGTTCCAGTCCTATCCTCAATATTTAGCTACTCCAACTGATACTTGTTTCTGCTGTTTAGAAAGTTTATTAATCTGATGGCCTCTTCAGGCTTCCCTCCTAATTCTTGCTTGGTTTTTTCAATCTCTTGAAGAGCAACATTCACTAAGTCAATTTGTTCAAAAATGATTTGAATTGATGACCAAACATCATTGATTGATTGAGTGATGTTGGTGCATAATATCTTTCTAATGTTCATTAAAGGCTTTTCAAATGTAAGATCTTTTTCTAGTGTCTTTACTTGTTGAGCCAAGCCTTTGTTTTTCCTTATTTCTTCAGCAAAATTGATTTTTGACACATCATACTTCTGCTCTAAGGTAATGAATTTCTCCTTTACCTTTCGGATTACAGTGACCTGAAGCTTCATTTCCTCCATGGATTTGATTAACTCTTTTGTGCTTTGACTTGAGGTTCCTATCTCTGATGTACCTATACGTGTACTTGTACTTGTCACTGCAATAGTTTCAGTTGTTGCCAAAGGGACATTTGGTACTAGAGCAGTTGCCAATGTAGAAGGGATTGTTGTAGAAACCATTGGCACTACATTTTGAGGCTGAGAGGTCAACTCTGCCTGCTTTGTAGTGTTTTCTCTAGTTCTTGTTCTATCTCCTTTAGTTGCTCATTTAGCTTTAGGAACAAGTCCATAATCTGTTCTTCATTCTTCTTCTCAATTACCTCAGCAGTCTGAGGGTGCATGAGTGGTGGCAATTTCAACTGCTTTCTCAGTTTAGCTATATCTTCATTCCTTTTCTTTATTAGGACCTCTGCAACTTTGACATCCTTTGGGTTATGGCCCAATCCAATAATCAAATCTTCCAACGATTTGATTATGTTGTCCTTTGCCTACGAAGAGGCTCTTTCTAGCCGTAATTGAGTAATGGTGTTGTTCAATGAATTCTCCAACCAATGTGCCAGCATGGCCTTGCTTGTTAATGTGGAATAAACCATTTCCCCTATTTGCTTATGCAATTCTATTTGATCTATGGGGTGAATATCTTTTTCTAAGACCTCAAAATCAGTCTTGAGGTAGTCTGCAATTGATTTGGGCTGTCGTACTATAGGCTTTAGAAAGCTCATCTGCATTTTTCCTTCTTTGATGTCATAAGTTGACATCAACCTGGTTTGATTAGTAGGGGCCATCTTTAAGTAATGTAGTAGGCTTGTGCCTTCAGCTATTCATTTTTGGCCTTTATCTCTTTAAACTTTCCTTTGATGTCTAAGGTCTTGTCAGATGAAGACCTAAAAGATGAAACTTCGACACTCTGTTGTCGTTCAAGCTCTTGTCTTTGTGAACTAGAAGGTGTCCCACCTATTGGGGATGTATGTAGACTGTCTCCACCTTCTTTCCTTAAACTCCCTGTTGTTTCTTCAAAAAAATCTTCCTCTGAATGTGGATTTGGCCTGTGCCTTTTAGCACAAGGCTGGTCTGAAGGTCCACTGGCAGGGGTAGATACTTCCCTGTCTCTTTTTAATCTCTTTTCCTCATTCACAGGAGTCTGCAAAACTGGGGTGTCTCCCTTATTAACCTGAGTTGGATGTGACTATGGTGGAGCCTGTTCTTAAGAGATTTTAGGCTGCTTTGACATGTCTGATTTTCGTAATGCTGGAGTACTGGACTCCTGTTCTTTTCCTTGTGGTGGTTCTGCAAGGGGTGCGCTAGTTTCCTGGGAGTGCTTTTGAGAAGTCTCTGTTGTAAAGGCACTAGTTCCTAGTGTTGGCTTCTGAGCAGCTCCAACTGGTAACTGTTCACAAGAGTTCAGGTCAAGTCTCTTTTCTAGGTCTTTCATCACATTCTCTACATTGACCTGATCACTATCCATCTCAACTAGAGTTCCTTCCCTCGATTCATCCATATTTGAATTTGCTCTGTTTCAGGGATTTTGTGATGAAAATATGGTGATAAATTATGTTTCATTCTCCTATCATAAATGAAACCTTGTGGATCATATCTCAAAATAAAACTTTTATTTAATCTCATATGTTCTAGGATTTCTTCTGCTTCTTTGCCTGCTTCTCTAATGTTGCAAACAAATGGGCCTAAGTGATCTTTAATTCTCAACTGTGGTTTCTTCTTGGCCTTGGTGAAGTGAATCTGATTAGAGTTTATCATTTGCCTATAATATTCCAATGCAAACAACCTCATAGGAACATATTTTGGTAGTTTGAATGGAGGAAGTTCACAACCATATATTTTGATCTCTGTGTGATTTTGGTACAAGTACCAGTCACCTATTTTGTACTACTTGGATAGCTGAAGGATTATTTTGATTTCATCACTAATCCTAGGAGGAGGATTTCCTGTCAGCATGGTGGTCACTGGATCAACAAACTGGTTGATGAATTCATTGCATGAATAGGGAGAAGAAAATGAATAGTGGAAGATAGAAGTCCAAAAAATGACTGATCTGGGATTACCCTTTGTATCAAGTTTATTTACAGAGAATGGGAACTTGTCAGATTGATAGTAAAGGAAAAGGTGATATATGAATGTAGAGTACTTGAATACTTTTTCATTTTCCAGCCTCATGAACTGGTCATGGATTTTCTCAGCAATGAATGCAGCATAGTTATACTTGACAGCAGGAGGCTGACCAGGGGTAAAAATGGACATTAAAACTAGGGTCAATTCATCCACATACTCACCAATATTGAATCCCATGACTACAACTATCATATCAATTATATTTTTGCCTGTCTGTGTGAAGAAAACTAACAAATAGGGAGGGGGATTTTTGCGTTGATGCTGCTTATCCATGAAATTTTGGCAAAGGCGACTGATTTCAGACTGGGACAATTTAGAAGATTTCTCTAGAAAATATCCAAGGGAAATGGGGGTGAGGTCCTGATTGGGCTGAAACTGAAGCATCTCATTGATTGAGTCTCGAGTAATTGTGAAGAGAACAGTTTGATTGGGGGATATTATTGCTCTGAGGTTGGGATCATAATTGGTGTGACACTGATGGATAATGTCAGGGAAAATGAGCACAAAGGGGAGCATGTAAATTGGGAGATTTCATTCCCAAAGTCCTATGGTATCATAACCATTCATGTAATTGTCCCGGCGTTAGCAAAATACTTTCGAATGGTCTTTATCGATATCCAGGTCTTTTATTTGAAAATCTTTATCTAGTAGGGGAAGATAATCCAAATCACGGTGAGGGGTAGTGATAGGTTCTACAGTGAGGGCCATGGGGGTTTCCATTCTAGTTCTTGTGGATTCGGATAGGAAACTGGGGTTTTTAAGTGGAATTGGTGAAAACATAGGGTTCGAGGAGTCTTGAATTCCAAATTTAGCAACTGAATTATAATGAAATTTGGGTTTTTCAAATTAATTACAGAGGAAAGCAAGTATTCACAGGGCTTCTGGATGGAAACTGGTAAATACCTTTTTTTGATGATGGGCAATGGAATGTAAGTTCACTAGGTGTGAATGGTGGATTTGGAGTAGCGTCGAACTGCAAGTTTGAGGGTGGCTAACAACTAGATGTACGAACTGGTCGACTTCAATGTTTAGGTTGCATGCATGCATTTATAGAATAAGGATGAAAACTGTTTAACTTTGTTTTTTTATACAAAGTCAAATCTTTCGGCGGGTTCGGGATTTGGACAGATGATGCCAGCAGGGAATTGATTTGATGTTTTGTCAGTAGCGGGAGGTGGTAAGCAGTTTTCAACGCACCGCTAATGGACGGTAAGCGGTATTTGGGTGAGACCACGCGATTCCATACAATGTTTGACACGTTGCACAGGTACTTTTTACAAAACTGCTTGCCCTCGCACACTAAAGGTCGACCATGGAGCTCATGCGATATGCACGATGACCGTCAGATTAGGGGGATCCAATCAGACGGCTGTCGGGGAGTTGAAATGATTGGTGTTTAATGGTGGGGGCTCGATGGTAATTAAAAGCTTTTAATTACATCAGGGGCAATGTGGTTGGTTGAAGTTATTAATTAATCATGAGGATTAATTAAATATTTTCTTTAACATGAAGGGGATCGGGCTCTTAATTAACAACAGATTAGTTAATTAATCCCATTTATTGACTTTACTATGGTTATATTTAACCAAGGGGCGGGATATGTAAAATTTTGGGAATTTGAATATTTATAATAATATGGGAGCAGGTAAATTTTATATATAAGGGAATTATATAATAACATGAATTAGTGGTTAATATATTTTGTGAAATGCGCACTAAGTTTAAAACATTTTCATAGATATATATATATATATATATATATATATATATATATATATATATATATATATATATATATATATCGAAACTTAGGCTAAGTGAACATGGGCTTTTATGTGGAAAGTGTTTTATTTTCCATAAGTAAAATAGGATTTTGCTTAGGAAAATATTTATTAGGGAAATGAATAATTTATGAAGGGGTGTGATTATTGGTGAAGGTTCTTAAGTGATTAAGCTATTATAAATTACTGGGCGGAGGGTCTGGTCCCTACAAAAGTCAGAAAAATTCTCTGAGCCGCTCTAACTTGATAGATGCCTTGGCACTTAGGGGAAATTAGTGAAAATTCAGGGGAAATGAGCAGGGAAGTTAATTATTTTTTGAATTTGCTTGCTTGGTGTGCCTTCCATGTGATACATGCCTTTGTCTTGTGATGAAAGTAAAATATTTACACATTTAAACTTATCATTCACCGCATATTATTTTGCAACCATCATCTACTTACCCTACGTACTTAACCTAGCATTTTCACTTCTTTATTAGGGTGCACTTAGGCTAGCAAACCCTTTTCAAAGTTTCGTTTCTTTCACATGGTGATTCCTATCTAAGTCTACACTTATTACATCCAAGGGCTCAGATTAAGCTGTTCATCTCCTTTTTCACTCTACCTATCTACTTATCTGCCAAGATTACACTGTTTGGTCAGATCTTTATTCTCTACTTCTAAAACATGAAATTGAAAATATGAACTAGTCAAGCTTAAACTATTTGACTATTCATGGATTGTGATATAGGTGACAAGCTGCACACAATTTTTTATTATACAAAAGTAAAAAAGCAGTGACATTTAGTCTTGCATACTTTCATGGTCTTTACTTTTTGTTGGGGTTCATTTTCTTTCATTTTTTAACCTTTTCTTTATTCTTTTTACCCTTTGATTTTTATTTCAAAGTATACCCTCTTTACATTTTTTAATTTTTTGATTTTTTACAAATATGGAAAACATTTGCAACAAGTAAAGGTATGAACATATTTCAAAGCTAAACCAAGTCAATCATGATATATGACACCTATTGGTATAGGGGCATAATAGTGGCTCCACTTGGGGATGGATTTCCCAGGTGGAAAGTCAAGAATAGTAGATCAATGGCCTCTTAATGACCTTGATTGTGCTTTGCAATCTTCTTTTCCTTGCTACTTTTTTGTATGTACGACAGTGATATTTCTGAATCTTAGGGCCTTCTCTTCAGGCTTCAGCTCCAAAACTTTACTGTCCAATCAACACTATGGGATTACAAAGGATATAATATGTACTCTGAAGAACATGGCAACATTAGTAAGTAGGATCAAATTAATGCTTCAACATCTAACCACTGATTGGTACTTCTTCAACTTCTGTACCATCTAACTCTTTAAGAAAGTATGCATTGTTTCCTTTGAAAGCATAGATGATGTATGGTCCTTTCCATAGGAAGTCAAACTTCCCATGTTCCCCTTATCCTCTCTTCTCGAATCCCATCTTAACACTTTATCTCCAAGGTAGAAATCTTCTGCCTTGGTTCTTCTGCCAAATGTCTTCTTAAGTTTCTCCTGTAACCCTTGGGATCTTTGGTACACCTCCTCTCAGGTCTGCTGTAAATTGATAGTCTAGTTTATCCTTTTTTGAATATTATTAGGTTCCACTTGAGCTTCTTGGAGTATTTTCATGACAGGTACCCCTAGTGATGAAGGAAAAACAGCTTCCATGCCATATACTAACTCATAAGGACTAGTTCCAATGGATTTTTTGGTTGTAAGCCTATCTGCCCACAGAGCATTGATCAATTTTTTCTTCCAAGTTTTCTTATTTTCTTCCGATAGTTTTTTGGTGATATTGATGAGACTCTTGTTGGAAGATTCTGCTAGCCCATTCGCTTTAGGGTAGTAAGCTGTGGAATGGCCCAGAGTAATGTGATACTTATTACAGAAACTAATCATTTTCTTTGACTTGAATGTTGCAGCATTATCAGTAATAATTTTAGAGGGTCAACCAAGCCTGGACAAGATATTGGTCTTTATAAAACCTATGATCACTGTGTCGTTGGCCTGTCTGGAAGGGATGGCCTCTATCCATTTAGTAAAATAGTCAGTGGTAGTGAGTATCCATTTGTGTTGGCCTGAAGAGGGTGGATGGATTTCTCTAATGAAGTCAAGACCCCATTGTTGAAAATGTTTCTCGGTGGAAATGGGTTTTAGGGGTAAATGTAACAATTTTCTTTTACCTTCAAAAATTTGACATTTATGGAAAGAAGTTAGAAATCTCTTCACATCTGCAAACAAAATTGGCCAATAGAATCCTCTCCTTAGGATTTTATCTGCAGTTGACTTCCAGTAGAGATGTCCACCACAGTCTCCTGCATGAAATTCTTGGAGAGCCTTGTCAGCTTCATCTTTTAATAAACAATTTAACAAAATTCCTTCATGATTTTTCCAAAAAAGAGTATTATCTAAGATACAAAACTTTGAAGCTTTCATTTTTAAAAACCTATTCTTGGTTCTGGACAACCCTAGAGGAGCCTGCAGGTTTTGTAAAACATAAATTACATCAGCATACCAAGGTGAGTTTGAAAAGGCCTGGCTAATTTGTGGAGTCGCCATCTCCTGCTCGTTATCCAGTTCATTTATGTTTAGGGCTTGACAATTAGTTTCTGCCATGAGTTTGGCCAATCCCTAACCTTTTATTAGTTTTGTAGGTTTTATCTCTATATCATACTCTAAGATGGTAGCTATCCATTTACCTCTTTTACCATCAATTCCATCTTGAGTTAGGATGTCCTTGACAACCTCATTAGGAACATAGGCTATCACATGATATTTTGTATTTTAATGATGCATCTCTGAGTGCTTTACTAAAAAAGGCTATAGGTTTTTCACATCTTGATCATCCTTTTGTAATAAAACTACAGCTATGGTGTGTTCTGATGTAAAAGAAAAAATGATGATGTCTCTATCAAATTGTGGGTTGGTGAGGACTGGTGTTCTGGTTAAGGCCATTTTGATTTTTTCAAATGATTGCTAGGAATCTACTATCCATTTGATACTTTAATCCTTTTTTAGCATGTCATTTAACAATCTAATGAGTTCAGCTAAGTTAGAAATGAATCTTCTTAAAAAAATTATCTTCCCTAGGAAAGCTTGAAGTTCTTTAATACCTCTTGGATGAGGTATCTGTAGAATAGCTTCAATCTTGGAAGGGTCGATTCGAATGCCATCCTTGGAAATAATATGACCTAAATTCTTACCCTCTTCCATACCGAACAAGGACTTCTTTGGATTCAATGAAATGCCATATTATCTGCATTTTAAAAAAACTTGCCTGAGGTGGTCTAAGTGTTGTTGCTCAAATTTAGAAAAAACAGTTAGATCATCCATATATATAACAAGAAAATCATGAATTTCTTTAGAAAAGGCAATGTCCATTGCTCTCTGGAAGGTTGATCCTGCGTTTTTTAGTCCAAATGGCATTTTGATGTACATAAAATTTCCCCATGGTGTTGTAAAAGAAGTTTTTTCTTGGTCATCAAGATGAACCAAGATTTGGTTATATCCTAAAAACCCATCTAAAAGTGAAATTCTAGAAGAACCCACTACCCTTTGCAAAATATGATCCATTTTGGGTAAAGGATAGTTATCTTTAAGAGAGACCTTATTCACATTTCTTAGATCAACACATAACCTTATTTCCCCAGTTTTCTTCCTAGTAGGTACCAAGTTAGACACCCACTCTGAAAATCTAATAGGAGCAATAATCCCTGCTTCATACATGCGTTTGATTTCTTTTTCAATTAATGGTAATAACACATGGTTAATTCTTCTGAGTTTTTGTTTAAAGGGCTTTTGATTTTCTTTCAGAGGTATAGTGTGCTGAATAATAGAGGTGTCATAGGATTTCAAATCTTCATAACTCCAGGCAAAGACATCGTAGAATTCCCTCATAAGTTCAACATACTTTAGCTTCTGATCAGAAGGTAGAGATTTAGACAATTTTATCATTTTTGGATTATTCTAAGTTCCTAAGTTGTATTCTTTAATATATGCTTTTAATTTTTCCATTTTAGGTTTCTTGGGAATGTCATTGTAATCAAATAGATCTCCTAGAGGAGTCAATCCTTTGGGTAGATGATTGTCCTTTAGGTTGATAATCTCTGTTTCCTCTTCAATTATTTCATCTAGGTCCATTTGTTTCAGGTCTTGATTTTCTTTTTGTGTGAGTTTTGTCGGATGAATCATATTTATTGAGTTTTCTTCTGAAATGTTTACCTTTACCTCATCTATTTGATTAGAACTAGTAACTGTGTCAACATCTATGTTACTGTTGGAAAATTCTTCATATAAAGTTAGAAAATTATTGATCTCCTCATCACTATCAAAAGCCTTCCAATTCTTCAGATTATCAGGTATGGCTGGTCTGTGCCTAATCTTAGCAGTAAACTAATGATTAGGTTGAAAAGGTAATTTTCAGGTGCTGGCAAACATGACCAGGCTATGGGCTTGCAGGTTTTGTTTTCTAGGGATTGTAGAAAGCTGAGTTTCCAAAAAGGTGTTGAGAATTTCTATGACTGTTCCTCTATAATATCCTAATGTAGGATCCCTAGTTAAGTATTTTCCTTTAATCTATTTGATTATTAATTCTGAATCTCCTACGACAGACACCCTAATTGCTCCTAATCTCTTGACAAGTTTAAGACTTAACAAGAGAGCCTCATATTCTACCATATTATTGGTGGATCCAAAATTTAATCTGTAGGTGTGGCCTTCAGCATGATAATTTTCTAAATTGTACACCCAAACTCCTACTCTTGCTCCTAGCTTATTGATTGAGCCATCAAATTCTAAATGCCAAAGAATTTCATGCTCATAATTTGTGTCTGGGGTAGTAGGAACTTGTTTAATCATGGGATCTAGGTTTTCATTTTCATCTGACTTTTCTTTATTGTCTGATATTTCCTGAATATGAACACTTGATTTTTCTTTTTTAATTTCTTTTGGTTCTACTGCTGAAACTTCTAAAGTATCGGAAGGATTGGTTTCTGCATTGTAAAGGATGAATGAATCCATATCAGAGTGTACTGAGTAGATGGGGAAATTTTGGGGTCTTTCCTGACTACTTACTACATATTTCATCAATGTTTCTCTGTATAGTTTCTTTGGTTGTCCAAAAACCGATATAGTAGCATATGACATATCCAATTGAAGAGATCCCTGAAGCTTAGCACCCCAGGATCTAGATAATAACATGCCATATTTGGGTGGTATATCTGCTACCACTATATCCATTAAAATTGTCTTTGTAGGGTATTGAACCAATGAGACACACAAGTCTTTTATCAATCCTAAACATCTCACCTGACTAGAATCAAAAGAAAACAAATCTTTGTATGGTCTAGTGATGTCTAGGTCTAGCTTTTCCATTACAGACTTGGGCATGAGATTATGAGATGCCCCAGAGTCAAACATGGCATTGTGAAGAATCTTATCATGTATGTTTAAGCTCACATAGAAGGGAGGAATTCCTCCTTCCAATGGTTTTCCATTCACTTCTGGGCCAAAGATTAATTCGAGCTGGTCATCGAAAATATTAACAGTCTTCAGTTCCAATAATTTTCAGTGATCTATTGATTTGGGTTCGGTAGGTCTCATGTTTAGCTCATTCAGATAACGAGATAACAATTTTCAGCTTATCTACTTCATTTTCTAGATTAAAGGGTTTTTCTGTTTGGGATTTTGGATTTCAAACAACAGTATTCTCTCTGTTTTCAGTGTTTTTTGTGTTTTTCTCCTTTTCAAGAGTGGAATCATGATTTGTTGATTCTCCTAGATCAACCTCTGGAGGTTCTTCCACATTTCCCTTAGAAGGAAGGGAAGTGGAGGGCTATTTGTTTTTTGGTTGGTTGTTAGAGATATTTTCAATTATGGGGTTAGAATGATTAGTATTTGATCTAGAAAGAATATGTACAGGTGTGGTTACTGTCTTACCTTTTGTGGGCTGATTTGGAAAATTTTTCTTGTTTGTTTCAGGGACATCAATTCTCCTACTTCTTAAGTTGTATTTCTTATGCACCTCAAAGATGGCCGTGTCATATCCTTCCCTAAAGTCGAATGACTCCCCTGATTGAGTTTGAAACTGTTTAAGTATGTGGGCCTCTTGATCTTCTTGGGTTAAGAAAACTTCTCCTTCATTACTGAGTCCCATCAAGTTAATTTGAGTATCTTCTTCTGGACCTTCAGAGTCGAAAGCTTTTGCATAGTTCTCCAGGAAAGCGGGTCTAATGTTTTGGTCCGAACCATTCTTTCTAGTTTTTGGGTTTTGATTTTTCCTGAAATTAGTATTTCTCCCTGTATTGGTTTGCTGGTTATCCCAATGAGATTTCCTTTCAATCGTTTCCACTCTGTCTCCTAGTCTGTCCATTCCTTTAATTATGGCATCTAGCTTTTGTTCAAAAGGTGAGCTTTCTTCCTTTAATGGTATCCTCCTTTCACTCCTAGCCTTGGCTCTTTTAGATAGTAGGTTGGCTTCAACACTGACTGCTATGCTTTACATATCTTCCAAAGTAGGAGGGTTTCGTTCTCTTAGCTAGAAATCCATATCAGAATCAAATCCATCTAAGAATTTGATTAAGGCTAAACCAGGTGGGGGTATTATATTTAGAGGGATGGCATTATACACACTGTTGAATCTAGTACAATAATCCTGCACAGTCTCTTGTGTTCCTCTCTTTAGGTTTTCATATTCAGATAGAATCCGAAGGGGGCCTTTTCTTTTCTCCCATCTGTTCAAGAATTATTGATAGAGAGTTCTTAGGTTGTCTATACTATTTGCTACTAAACCCTTGAACGAGGTTCTAACTTCCCTAGATAAACTCTTAATGAATATTCTCATTTGCACATCAGCAGTATCTATTTCATAAATTTCAAAATAATCAGTCATCTTCTTGGTGTGTTGCTAGGTTGTATAGGTAACAGTGCCATCAAAAGTAGTGATCTTACTTTGGTAATCCTAGGGCATGGCACCTAGGTTTGCTGGTAGTGCCAAGGGGGCATATCTGTTGGCCATTGCTGTAGGTAGTTGTGAAACATAAGCTGGGTTGGAATAACAGTGCATGCTTTAGTTGTGGATGGAAAGCTAGAGGTGATGGTCTGATGTGGAGTGGTTTGAGGTTGAGATGTATGATGAAATGATGATGAGCTTGCAGAAACAGTAGTGATTACAAAGGGATTAGGTGTTCCTTCAGTGGTAAGATCAGATTGTGGTGAGTTCTACAAATATCTATCAATTGACAAATTGGCTACTTGGAGCTCTAATTCTTAGATAAATTATGGATCTTGGACCAGGTCAACTAACTCAGAATTAGATGAAGTCCTAAACAAAGAGGTTTCAAAGTATTCTTCAAAGTGTTGGTCTTCGAGGTAAATCCACCTAACAGGACAGGATGATGATCTGAAGGTGGGTTGAGGACTAACAGAACTTTCTTGTCTTCTAAGAATTCTGGGGATCAGATTGGTGTTCTTAAACACTCGTGGTGGATTGGGATCAAGATTAGCTCTGGTGTAATGAGTCCTTTCTGAAGCCAGATTTTTAGGTTTTGTTTTTGGTTTTCTTAACTGATATCAAACAAACAACTTCTATGATTTCTTTAAGATGCTTTTAGATTTAATGTTTAAATTTTCTTAAATATTTTCTTTGACTGAGGAATTGTCTTCCCGAGTGGAGTCGCCACTATGTTATCCATAGATTTTCCTTGAAGTTGTTAAGAAGAAGGAAAGGGATTCGAGGTAACCACAAACCAACTTTTAAGTACAGAATCTAGCCAATCTGTACTTAGAGAGGGCTCTCTCTTTAAGATTTAGCTTTGTTTATGGGATATTAGGCTAGATATGAAAGCTTGGGGTGTTTTGATTTTTCTTGGTGGTGGATTCAGGAGTAGATGGATAGAACAATGTATTTCAGGCCATTGGGCTATGGAGTTAAATGTGGATGGCTTAACTGGATCAGGTTGATTTAGCAAAGGAAGGCTTCACAGGGAAATATAGCTAAACAAAAGACAAATGATAGCTTAAAAGGGTGAAATGGTCTTGAAAGGGAGGAAGGGCAGTTAAGAATCCTTCAACAAAATTTCAAGATGAGGGAAAGTGGATGATCATTAACAAAAAGCAATTAATAATTCTTTGTTAAATGGCCACAATGATAAACTAAGAAGTAGGGAGCAATTAAAAATTCCCTACCTATGATAGCTCAGAAGAAAACATTAAGAGTATAAATGATTTTAAAGACAGAATGCAGTAAAGCTCTTTCTAAAATATACTTTTTCATTTATCATTGAGATATGAAACACATGTGAAATATTTAAACAAGAGAACTGTAAAAACATAAGATATGGAATACTTATTTGTTTCTCGTTTGACATGGGTATCCTGTAAAAGTCCTTTGCTTTATTACTTTGTCCAACCAGCCATACAAAAGTTGTTCAACAACACTTTCATTCCAAAATAAAGAGTCTACAGAAATGTCTAAGAATCCACCCCTGGTACTTCGAATGAGGACGTACTTATACAAAAATTACAACAAAATATCTCCAAACTGAGAGAGATATATTCTAGGAAAACTAAATATATTTTACATGAACCTAGAGATAGATGGTCTTGAAAGTAGAAACTGAATGCGAACTGCTTGGTTGCTATCCCTGCTTTTGTTGAAGGAGCTAGAGGCAGGCCCTATGATTGTACATCTTTTTGTCTTTCCCGTAATTTTGTGCCGGCTAATTGTTTTTACCTTTTCACTGATACTATTTACTTGCTTTACTATCATTCATCCCTTTTACCAAAATTGACTACGATAAATATTTCAATTTACTTTTTACCATGGTAAATCATAAGATGTCTGTCATGTCAGTCCACCAATCATCTCTTCGAATCCTAGTCCTTGTATGTTTTCTGTAGATTCCATCTACTTCTGTGTATTTTACAAAATTTGGTTGTACTGGAAACAAGTGTTTTAATTCATGCTCAACGTAAAAAATGTTCTCCATACTATTATGAGAACTCTTCTTGTGGTTAATGCCTTGGGTGCAGATGAATTGGCAGAGGAACTGGCTTGGTTGTTTGCATACTGATGTAATTTGTTGACATAATCATCCAGCCTCATTAACTTATCATTGATGACTAAAGGACTTGGAACTACTTTACTCTGTAAAATTCCAAATTACTCCACAAATTCATCTATGTCTTCGTGCATATTCTGACATTTTCAATCCAGGTTTTGCATTAGAGTCCTTTTAGTCAACACTTTCTTTACTTCAAGGATGGTTCCAGTCCTATCCTCAATATTTAGCTACTCCAACTGATACCTATTTCTGTTGTTTAGAAAGTTTATTAATCTGATGGCCTCTTTAGGCTTCCCTCCTAATTCTTGCTTGGTTTTTTCAATCTCCTGAAGAGCAACTTTCACTAAATCAATTTGTTCAAAAATGATTTGAATTGATGACCAAACATCATTGATTAATTGAGTGATATTGGTCCATAATATCTTTCTGATGTCAGTTAAAGGCTTTTCAAATGTAAGATCTTTTTCTAGTGTCTTTACTTGTTGAGCCAAGCCTTTGTTTTTCCTTACATCTTCAGCAAAATTGATTTTTGACACATCATACTTCTGCTCTAAGGTACTAAATTTCTCCTTTACCTTTTGGAGTTCAATGACCTGGAGCTTCATTTCCTCCATGGATTTGATTAACTCTTCTGTGATTTGACTTGAGGTTCCTATCTCTGATGTACCTGTACCTGTCACTCCAATAGTTTCAGTTGTTGCCAAAGGGACATTTGGTGCCAGAGGAGTTGCCAATGTAGAAGGGACTACTGTAGAAACCATTGGAACTACATTTTGAGGCTGAGAGGTTGACTCACTCTGCCTACTCTGTAGTGTTTTCTCTAGTTATCATTCTGTCTCCTTCAATTGCTCATTTAGATTTAGGACCAAGTCCATAAGCTCTTCTTCATTCTTGTTCTCAATTACCTCAGTAGTCTGAGGGCGCATGAGTGGTGGCAATTTAAGCTGCTTTCTTAGTGCAGCTATATCTTCATTCTTTTTCTTTATTAGGGCCTCTGTAGCTTTGACATCCTTTGGGTTATGGCCCAATCCAATAATCAAATTCTCCAATGATTTGATTCTATTGTCCTTTTCCTGTGAAGAGGCTCTTTCTAGCTGTAATTGAGCAGTGGTGTTGTTCAATGAATTCTCCAACCTATGTGCCATCATGGCCTTGCTTGTCAATATGGAATAAAACATTTCCCCTATTTGGTTATGCAATTCTATTCGATCTATGGGATAAATATCTTTGGCTAAGACCTCAAAATAAATCTTGAGGTATTATGCAATTGATTTGGGCTACTGTACTGTAGGCTTTAGAAATCTCATATGCATTTTGCATTCTTTGATGTCATAAGCTGACATCAACCTGGTTTGGTTAGTAGGGGCCATATTTAAGTATTGCGTGTGGGCTTGTGCCTTCAGCTGTTCATTTTTGGCCTTTATCTCTTTAAACTTTCCTTTGATGTCTAAGGTCTTGTCAGATGAAGACGTAAAATATGAAACTTCGACATTCTTGTCATTTGATCTCTTGTCTTTGTGAACTAGAAGGTGTCCCACCTATTAGGGATGTATGTAGACTGTCTCCACCTTCTTTCCTTAAACTCCCTATCGTCTCTTCAAAATATTGTTCCTCTGAATGTGGGTTTAGCCTGTGCCTTTTAGCACCAGGCTAGTCTGAAGGTCCACTGGCAAGGGTAGCTACTTCCCTATCTCTTTTTAAGCTCTTTTACTCATTCAGAGGAGTCCACAAAAATGGGGGGTTTCCCATATTAAACTCAGCTAGATGGGACTGTGGTGGAGCCTGTTCTTTAGAGATTTCAGGCTGATTTGACATGTCTGATTGTCCTAATGCCGGAGTATTGGTCTCCTATTCTTTTCCTTGTGGTGGTTCTAAATTGGGTGCACTAGTTTCTTGGGAGTGCTTTTGAGAAGTCTCTGTTGTAGAGGCACTAGTTCTTGGTGTTGGCTTCTCAACAGTTCCAACTGGTACCTGTTCACAAGAGTCTAGGTCAAGTCTCTTTTCTAGGTCTTTCATCACATTCTCTACATTGACCTGATCACTATCCATCTCAACTAGAGTTCCTTCCCTCCATTCATCCATATTTGCATATTGCTCTATTTCAGGGATTTTGTGATGAAAATACGGTGATAACTCCATCCATTTCTCTTAGGAGGAAAGCATTATTACATCTGAAAGCATAAATGATATATGGGCCTTTCCATAGGAAATCAAATTTCCAATGTTTGCCTTTATCCTCTCTTCTAGAATCCCATTTTAAAACTTTGTCTCCTAGATAAAAATCTTTTGCGTTAGTCCTTTTATCAAATGTTTTCTTGATCATTTCTTACACAATTTGAGATTTGATGTACACTTCTCCCCTGGTCTGTTGTAAATGAATTGTTTGGTTGATTCTTCTTTGGATGTCATTTGGTTCAACCTATAACTCTTGGAGTAGCTTCATCCCCTGTGTTCCCAAGGAAGATGGGAAAACATCTTCCATTCCATAAAATAATTGATAACAACTAGTACCAATGGATTTCTTTGTGGTTAGCATGTCTACCCATAAGCATTTACTAGTTTCTTGTTCCATGTTTTCTTGTTATCTTCTAACAATTTTTTGATGATATTTACCAGACTTTTGTTTGAGGACTTTGTTAGTCCATTTCCTTGGGGGTAGTAAGATGTGGAATTGCCCAAAGTTATATGGTACTTATTACAAAAGTCAAACATTCCTCTAGATTTGAAAGTTGTTGCATTGTCACTGATGATTTTGGTTGGGCACCCAAATCTAGATAGGATGTTGGCCTCAAGGAAGGTTATTATAACAGTGTCAGTGGCTTGCCTTGATGGTATGGATTCTATCCATTTGGTAAAATAATATGTAGCAGTGAGGATCAATTTGTGTTGGGTAGATGAAGGTGGGTGGATTTCACCAATGAAGTCAAGACCCCATTGTTGAAAAGGTGCTTTAGCAGGGATTGGATTTAGGGGCAGGGGTAAAAGCTTTTTCTTTCCTTCAAAAATTTGACATTTATGACATGAGGTTACAGATTTCTTTACATCAAAAAACAAAGTAGGCCAATCAAAACTGACTCTAAGAATCTTGTCAGTAGTGGTTTTCTAGTAAAGATGTCCTCAATAGTCACCTGCATGAAACTCTTGTAACACCTTGTCAAATTCTTCTTTCAATAAACAGTTAAGAAGGATACCTTCATGATTCCTCGAAAATAAAGCATTGCTAATTATGCAAAATTTCAAGGATTTCATTTTCAAAAATCTACTTTTGGTCTTGTATAATTTAGGAGGAGCTTGTAGATTTTGTAGAACATATATGATGTCAGCATACCATGGTGATTCAATAAAGGGCTAGCTGATTGGTGGATTCGCCATCTCCTCTCCTTTATCCATTTCTACAATAAAATTTATATCTAAGGCATGACAGTTTGATTCAGCCATGAGCTTGGCTAAACCTTGGCCTTTGATTAACTTTGTTGTTTTGATTTCTAGGTCATATTCTAATATAGTAGCAATCCATTTCCCTCTCTTTCCATTCGGACAATCCTGAGTTAGGATATCATTAACTATTGAATTGGGGACATATGTTATTATATGAGAATATAAAATGTAAACTATAAAATCTTTGATAGCTTTGAGCAAAGAAAAGGCTTGCTTTTCCATTATGTTGTATTTTAAGGGGGCATCTCTTAGGGCTTTGCTAGAAAAGGCAATAGCTTGTTCATAACCTTGATCATTCTTTTGCAGTAAAACTACAACAATTGTATGTTCTGAGGCAAAAGAAAATAAAATTAAATCCCTGTCAAATTTTGGATTGATCAAAACTGGTGTTTTAGTTAAGGCTAGCTTAATGTCTTCAAAGGATTTCTTAGCCTCAACTGTCCATTTTATGGTCAAATATTTTTTCAACATATTGTTTAATGACCTAATTAATTCTGCAAAGTTAGAAATAAATCTCCTAAGAAAGTTGATTTTCTCTAAAAAGGCTTGTAATTCCCTGATTCTCCTAGGATGTTGTATCTATAAGATGGCTTTCGTTCTTGCAGGATCTATTTAGATACCATCTTTAGAGATTATATAGCTTAATAATTTTGCCTCTTCTAACCCAAATAAAGATTTTTTAGGATTCAAATAAAATCCATGCTTCCTACATTTGATTAAAACCTACATTAGATGATCTAAGTTTTGTTTATCCGATTCTGAGAATACAGTGATGTCATCTAAGTATATTACTAGGAAGTCATGAATTTCCTTAGAAAAAGCTATGTCCATGGCTCTTTGGAAAGTGGCCCCTACATTCATTAATCCAAAACGCATCTTCACATACATGAATGTGCCCTAAGGAGTAGTAGATAGAGTTTTAGCCTGGTCATCTGGGTGAACTAAAATTTGGTTGTAACCCCCATCCAATAATGAGATTCTGGTTGACCCTACTACCCTTTGTAATATATGATCCATTTTAGGGAGAGGGTAATTGTATTTGAGTGAAACTTTATTAAGATTCTTAAGTTCAACACAAAGCCTGATCTCACCAGTTTTCTTCCTTGTTGTCACCAAATTTGAAACCCAATCAGAGAATCTAATTGGTGTTATTATCTTGGCTTCGTACATCGTTCTGATTTCCATTTCAATGGAAGGCAATAGGATGGGATTGATCCTCCTAAGCTTGTGCCTGAAAGGTTTCTGGTTTTCTTTTGTGGGGATAGTGTGTTGTATGATGCTGGTGTCATAGGATTTGAGGTCCTCATAACTCCAAGCAAAAACATCTTGGAATTCCTTTAATAGTTCAATGTATTTCACTTTTTCGGTAGGAGGTAAGGACTTTGAAAGTTTGATCAATTTTGGATTTTCCGTAGTGCCTATATTGCATTCCTCTACATCAGATTTTAAGGGTTCCATCTTTGGTTTTCTAGGGACATCATTTGAATAAAAAAATTCCTCCAAAGGGGTTAATCCTTTGGGCAAAACGTTGTCTTTGAGATTAATGATTTTAGAGTCTTCATTAATTATCTCATCAATTTAAACTTGCTTTAGGTTTTGTACATCTAATTTTGTAAATTTAGTGAGATGGAATCTATCTATCTTTTCATCTTCTAACTGATTAATTTCTATTTCACCTTTGAAATCGGGATCTATATTATGTCAGTATCTATATTTCTATTTACAAATTCCTCCTCTATGGTTAAAAAATTGTTTATCTATTGGTCATTAGCAAATATTTGCTAGTTTTTCAAGCTATTTGGGATAGTAGACTTGTGCCTAACCTTGGCAGTGCACTGATGGTTAGGTTGAAATGGTAACTTACAAGTGCTGACAAACATTGCTAAACTATGAGCTTGCATATTATGTTTCCTAGGAATTATGGCAACTGTGGTTTCTAGGAAAGTTTTTAGTATTTCTATAATGGTTCCTCTGTAAAAGCTTAATCTAGGCTCTTTAGTCATATATATAGCTTTAATCTGATTTATCACTAATTCAGAGTCTCCCGTGATAGAAACTCTTATAGCTCCTAACTTTCTAACTAATTTAAGACCTAAAGGAAGTCTTTCATACTCAACCATGTTGTTAGTGCATTTGAAATCTAGCCTATAAGCGTGGCCCTCTTAGTGATCTTTCTCCAAATTATATATCCACACTCCTACTCCTGCTCCTAACTTATTCACTAATCCATCAAATTCAAGGTGCCATAATATCTCATGTTCATAATTTTCACTGTCAGGGGGAAGAAAATTTTCCTTGTTTGAGGTGTTTTGATCATCTTGTTTATTGGAAATCTCTTGAGTTTGGACAATTTCTTTTTTAGTTGTAACTGCAGTTTATTTTGGTTCTAAAATAATACTATTTGCAGTGGCTTGTTGTGTTTTTTCAGCATTATACAAAATAAAATAATTAATGTCCAAATTCAGGGAACATATAGGGAAGTTTTGAGGCCTATCCCGGCTACTCACTACATATTTCATTAAGGTCTCTCTATACAACTTTTTTGGTTGTCCAAAGACTAAGATTGTGGCATATGAAATGTTAGGTTGCAAAGATCCTTGGTGTTTAGCCCCCCATGATCTAGACAATAGCATGCCATATTTAGGTGGGATGTCAGCTGCTACTATATCCATGAGAATAATCTTATCAAGATATTGTACTAAGGAAACAAACAGGTCTTTGATTAACCCTAGGCACTTTACTTAACTTGAATCAAATGAAAATAAGTCCTTGTAAGGTCTAGTGATGTCCAAGTTTAACTTTTCCATAACTAATTTAGGCGTTAAATTGTGCGATGCTCTGGAATCTAACATTGCATTGTGTAAGATTTTATCATGAATGCTAAGGCTAATATAAAAGGGTGGTATCCCTCCTTCTAATGGTTTTCTATTAAAATCATGACCGAATATAAGCTCAAGCTGATCATCAAACAGGTTAACAGAGTCTTCATTTTCCACAAAGTTTAAGGTTTTGCTTATTTGAGACTTATAGGTTTCATTTTTAAACAACTCTGTTAACAGAACTGAAATTTTTAGTTTAGCCACCTCTTCTCCCAAATTGAAAGGAAAAGGGGCTTTCTCTGTTTGAGTGCTTGGAATTTTCATAACAGGAATTGGAGTAGGTTGCTCTTATTTTTCTGCATTTGAAGTCATTTTCTATGGATTTTCTAATATGGTGTCTAGAGATTTCTCCACTGTCTCCTTCGAGGGGATTGAAGTGGATGGTTGATCCTTAGGGGGGTGGTCATGGGTTATATCTACAATAGTGGGGCCAGAAGGGTTCTAATTTGGTCTAGGGAGGATTTGGAGAGTCTTAGTAATTGGAGTTGTTTTGATTTTCTTGGGTTGGTTTGGCACTGTTTTCTTGCCCTGGTTAGGAGTGTCAAAATTATTTTTACTCCTTAGATTGTATTGTTTATGTACTTCAAAAATGGCAGAATCATACCCTTGCTCATAATCAAATAATTCTCCAGATTGGGTCTGCAATTGCTGCAGCATATGTAATTCTTGCTCATCATCCAATCCCATTAAGTTAATGTGTGTATCTTGTTTAGGGTCATCTAAATTGGATGTTTCAGCATAGTGCCCTTGAAAGGGAGGCCTAATATTCTGATTAGGTCCATTCTTTCCAATAATTTGATTTTCATTCTTTCTAAAGTTTGGATTTCTCACTGGAGGTGCCTATTGATTATCCCATTGAGGCTTCCTCTCAATGTTCTCTATCCTATCCATCAGTTTTTCCATACCCTTGGTTAGAACATATATTTTAAGGTCAGAGGGTGAGGTTTTATCTTTCAAGGGTCCTCTCCTTTCATTCCTAACCCTAGCTCTTTTTGCTAGCAGGTTAGCTTCTACACTAGCCACTACACCTTGCATGTCTTCTAAAGTTAGAGGATTTCTCACCTTGAGTTGGAAGGCCATATCAGTATCAAACCCATCAGGAAACTTTATCATAGCTAAACCAAGTGGGGGTCTAAGATTCACTCATATTGCATTGTATATATTGTTAAATCTGGTACAATAATCTTGAACTATTTCATTTGGTCCTCTTTTCATGTTTTCATATTCTCAAAGGATCTGTAGAGGGTTCTTTTTCTTTTCCCATCTATTTAAAAATTTATGATAAAATATTTCTAAATTATCTATGATATTAGTAGGTAAAGCACTAAACCATGTTCTTACATCACCAGCTAGAGTCTGAGCAAAAAGTCTCATTTGAACATCTCCAATATCAATTTCATGCAATTCAAAGTAGTCTTTGATTTTGTTTACATGACATTGTGCTGTATAAGGTCCTATGCCATCAAATTGGACAATTTTGTTCTGGTAATCTTGTGCAATGGGACCAAGTGGGGTAGGTAACACAAGAGGAGCATATTTATTTTCCATGGCTCTAAGTTGGGCAGGGATAACAAGTGGGGTTGGGGTATCAGGAGATGGTACAATAGTTAATGGAGAATTTGGAGGAATAGGTGATTGATGTGTAATGATAGGTTGGTAGGGATGTGGAGGTACAAATGGGGGTGAGGAATGAACTTGAGAGGTGGAAGGGAATAATGGTGAACTAAGGGTAGTTGAAACTAGTTCAGAAAGATTAGGGATCTTAGCAATAGTAAGGGATGACCGAGGGGAATTTAGAATATACTCATGAATTCACTAGTTTGCCTTTTGGACTTCAAGATCTGCAATAAACTATGCATATAGAACTATGTCATCAAGTGCACTTTCAGAACTAGTTCTAAATAGGGAAAGGTAAAATGACTCATCAAAGGGTAGTTCCTCTAGAAACAACCACTCATTAAGGCATGAGTTTGCCTTGATTGAAGGTGTTGGACTGACTGAATTCTCTTATATTTTGGATCTTCTCGAAATCAGGTTGGGATTATCCACTACTGCAACAGGATTTGGATCTAGATTGGCCCTAGTATAGTGAGTTCTCCTTGAAGCCAGAGTTTCGAGCTTTTCCAATTACTGTATTTTTACGAAATTTTGTAAATAACTTCTAATAAACGCTTCAAGAGGCTTGAAATAAATATTTGAATTTCTCTCAAAGGTTTATTAAGACCTAGGATTTGAGTCCCCAGTATGGTCGCCACTATGTTATTACTCAGAAGCTTTCCCTAGAAGTTATCAAAAGAAGGAATCATCCGAGGTAGCCTTAAACCAATATCTTAGGCTCAGGATCTAGCCAACCTAAGTCTAGAGAGGGCTCTCTCTTTATAATTTAGCTTTGTTTTTATGAGATTTTAGGTTAGTTCTTAGTGTGCAAAGGGTTTTGTTTTGAATTGAATGTTGGGTGGTGGAATTCTTAGAGAAAATGGATAGAGCTAGGTCTTCAAGCCATTGGGCTATGGAGTCAATCAAAGGATAGCATAACTAGACCAAATCATTAAAGGGAATATTCACAGGGCAGGCTAGTAAAGCATAAGGCAAATCTTTAGGTCTAATGGATGAAATGATTCTAACCAAGGTGAAAGGGCACTGAAGAATCCTTGGACCGGGATCAGAATGGAGAACAGAGGGTGATCATGAACAGAGGCCAATTAAGAATCCTTTGTTATAGATCAAGGGAGAAACTATGGAAGCTAAGGAATAGTTAAGAATTCCTTAACTAAGATAGTTTAGCAGAAAACATATAGAATGTAAACAGTCAAGACAGAGTGCATTCATGCAATTTTTGAAATATCATTCCTTGTTATACATTCATATTTTAGAGAAACAAACATGATTATGAAGAAACATAAGAAAAACAACAATAAACATGATAGAATACTTATTTGTATTTCTCTTTACACAAGAATCTTGTAAAATATTTGAGCTTTATTCGTTGATCCAGTAAGCCAATCCAGTCATTATATAATAGAATTTTGATTTCAAAGAGAAATTCTATAGAAAAGTCATGAAATCCACCCTAAATAATTCAAACTATGAAGTATTTATACAAAAAATAATTACAAAATATTTCATAATAGTTTGAGATTTAATCTAGGAAATAAAATATCTTCATGCTTGAAGATAGAGACAGATGTGAAATTGCTTCTTGGAATCCCATTTATTGTGGTGTTCCTGGCTGTTTCTGTTGAACTTTAAGCCCTCTTAGCTAGCTGATTGTTGTGGTATTTCCATGCTAGAGTCTTCTTTACTTTTGATCTTTCACTGATACTCTTTGACTCTGCTACTCTTTGACCCTACTTATCTGTCTTTTACCTATTTCATCTTGCTCCCTTCAGATTTACTGTGGTAACTTTCTGATGTGAAACTTATAGTAAATCTGTCATTTTTTCCCACCATTCATCCTCAGGTAACTTTACTTTCAACATTCTTCTGTAAATTTCATTTGCCTCTGTGTATTTTGCAAAATTGGGCTTGGTGACAAACAAATGTTTCACCTCATGTTCTAGGAAAAATAGGTTCTCCAAAGTATCATACAATACTTTTCTAATTGGCAAGGCTTTTATGCTTGAAGAGATAGCTTGTTCCTTGGCCAACTTCCTGAGTCTGACATTGTAGTCCAACTGGGTCATGAGTTTATCATTTATGACCATAGGACTGGGAAGGCCTTTGTCCCTCAAAATTTGAAATTTGGCCATAAACTTGTCAATGGTCACCTGCATGTTGCGGCACTTTTCTTCCAAGTTGAGCATAAGGTTTCTTTTGGAAAGAACTTTTTTGATTTCTAGGATGGCTTCAGTCCTATCCTCTACACCAAGCCCATGGAGCTCATACCTATTCTTACTATTTAGGAGGTGGATGAGTTGATTTGCATCCTCGGGTTGGTCTCCTAACTCTTCCATTACCTTCTAGATAGCCTTAGTGGCTACCTTCACCAATTAAGTTTGCTAAAATATAACTTGAATTGATGGCCAAATATCATTGACAGATTCAATGATATTGGCCTAGAGCATTTCTTTAGTCTATCCTAGCGGCTTCTCCAATGTCAAATCTTTCTCTAGGACTTTAATTTTCTCACCCAACCTTAGGGCTTTCTGTGTTTCTTTTCTTTGTTTATTTTGAGCAAGCTTACAGTCAGTTTCTAAGCTTTCCAATTTCTATTTTAGCCTTTTGAGCTCTGTTGCCTGGATTGACATCTCCTCCATGGCTTTTACTAGCTCTATTGTTTTCTTTGTTGTTGTGCCTACTGCTATAGTGGATTCAGTTTTAATTGGCAGTGTTGTGCCAGGTGGAGCCGTTGGTGCCAATGATGTTGCCAATGTAGAAGGAACTGTTGTTTTCATTGTGGGAATGGAAGTTGTGGAAGTTATTGCTAGGTCACTTTGCTTGGACTGAATCAAAATGTCCAACTCCTTCTTTGTCTCTTTTGGTTGGTCATTTAGCTTTAGGAGCAAGTCCATGAGCTCTTCATGTCCTTTTTGTGCCTCCAATATTTCTACTATTTGTGGGTGGTGCAACTGGGGAATATGGAGATGTTTCTTTAGCGTAGCTATATCATCATTCTTTTTCTTTATTAATTTTTCTGTGGCCTTTACATCTTCTAGATCGTATCCCAACTCAATGACTAAGTCATTTAAGGATTTGATTATGGTATATTTTGCCTATGAGGAGGCCTCCTCCAATTGGAATTGTGTTGATATATTATTCAGGGAGTTTTTCAATTGGTGGGCATCGATGGCTTTCCCTGTCAAGGTGGAGTAAATCATCTCCCCTATCTGCTTATGCAGCTCAATCTAGTCAATAGGATGAATGTCCTTTGCCAGTACTTCAAAGTCTATCTTTTTGAACTCTGCTGCTTTTCTCGGTTGACGAATAGTGGACTTCATGAATGTCATTTGCATTTTCCCCTCTTTTACATCATAGGCTGACATAAGCCTCGTCTGATTAGTAAGGGTCATCTTCAAATACTATGCATAGGTCTGGGATTTTAGCCTCTCATTTCTGGTCTTCATCTCTTTGTATCTCTCTTTGATGTCTTGATCTTTGTCTGCTGGCATTCTGAAAGAGGATGCTTCCACACTTTGCTGTCTTCCCAATATCTAGGTATGTGATGTGGTTCAAGGATTCCTCCAGAGGGAGTGGCATGCATGCTCCATTCTCTTTCTGTGCTTGTAACATCATTTGCCTCTTTTGTATATTCCTATTCAGAAACATGATTTATTTTTTGTCTCTTTTCCTAGCTTGTCTCTGCATAGGCCTGTGATGTTGCTCTTCTTGAGGTAGTGGTTCCTTCCTTGTTTCTCTTGAGGATTTTTTCCTCATTTAGAGGAGTCTGTAAGACTATGAGGGTACTCATCATGGCCTCTGGCCTGTCTGTTTTCTATGATTGTTCTAGTGCTTCTAATTCTTCTTGTGCTTCTGACTCTTGTTGTACCTGTGATTCTTCTTTGGCCTGTGATTCTCTTGGCACCTGCAAGAAAGAACCCTCATCAAGTTGTTTCTCTCAATCAATTAAAGTGTTTTCCACAACAACTTAAGTTCTATCCGTGTCTTCTAAAGTATTCACCACCCATTCCAATTGATTAGCATATTTTTCTATTTCACGGATTCGGTGGTGAATGTAGGGTTCCATCTTGTTTTTCTATCTTCTATTGCAGATGAAGTCCAAGGGATCATATATCCATATGAAGCTCTGTTTCAGATTTAGTCTTTGAAGGATTTGGTATGCCTCCTTTCCAACTTCTCTGTTATTACAAAAAAAGGGGCCTAATTTCTCTTTTATCCTGAGTTGGGCCTTCTTTTTGGCTTTGACAAAATGTACCTCATATGAATTGATTATCTACCTGTAGTAATCCAAATAAAATAAACTCATTGGGAGATATTTGGTTAGTCTTTATGGGGCCAGATCACAACCATAAATCCTAATTTCATTGTGGTTTTCGTACAAGTACCAATCCCCCACTTTGTGGTGCTTTGAGAGTTGCAGGATCCTCCTTATATTTAAACTGATTCTTGGAGGATGGATTCCTAGTAGCATTGTCACAATGCGATGTACAAATAGGTCTATGAAGTCTGTATATGAATATCAAGAATCACATTTATGGATCAATGGAGTCTAGAAAATTATTGATCTTGGGTGACCTTTTGTTCTAGTTTTTGGAGGGTAAGGTGGAACTTTTCTACTTGGTAGTATAGAAAAAGGTGATACAAGATAGAGGAATACTTAAAGACTCTCTCATTACTCATCCTTAGAAATTGGTCATGAATCCTATTCGCTATAAACTTGGCATTATCATAAATGACAGCAGGAGGTTGTCTTGGAGTGAAGATGGACATGAAAGCCAGGATGATTTCAGCTATATACTCACTGGTGGTGTAACCTAGGACACTAGATACCATTGCTACAATGTCCTAACCAAATGGGGAAAATATGGTAGCCACATATGGAGGAGGTTCTTTTGGGATATGCTTTTCCTCCGTGATAAAGGTTTGGAACATCTCAACAAGTTTGGCAGTGCTAAGCTTGGGGAATCGGTCTAATACGTCTCCAATTGAGATAAGGGTTAGATTTTGGCCAGGCTAGATTTGTATCATTTCATTCATTGATTCAACAATGATGGTGAAAAGTATGTTTTGGTTAGGGGACATCACTCCTCTTTGACTAGGGATATAATTTGCATGGCAGTAATGGATAATTTCTAGGAAAATGTGAACTTTAGGGAATTGGTACTTGGGCAAATTGGACTCCCAAAGACCAATTTTATCAACATGGTTTAGGTATGGGTCTCTGTATCGGCATTATAGTTTGAGAGGGGGTTCAAGGATAGAGGTGTCCTTTATTTGGAAATATTTATCAGCCAGGGGGAGGTGGTCTAGGTCCAGGTGAGGAGCGGGAATAGTTCTGACATCCATGGTGATTGGGGAGACCATTCTCAATTCTTGTGGATTCGAGAATGGGGGAGGAAATTTTTCAGTCTGTTAGGGAAATGGTGATTCAATTCTAGTTGGTTTTGTGCTACCAAAGTTCCTTTTTTATTTTAATTAAGAAAACTCAGCAACTGGTTCTGAAATTAACAGGTTTTTCTAGCGAATTATGGCTTAAATACTTAGAATTGAAGAAAACTGGGTCTGAACTTGGTGACTGGCAACTATGAATGGTAAAAAAGGCTTCGAGTAGGCTGGAAGGCAATTTGGGAGCTTTGTGGCATCTTTAGGGTGTAATTTTACATGGGTTGACAACTTCGACATTTGTAGGTGCGTGCATGGAGGTTTACAATTCAAAAAACGATAAAAATGAATGATTTGGGGCTTTTTGGCTTTATGCAGGAAAGTCAAAATTGCCGAGTACGAGTGAACAATGATATTTTGTCATGTAGAGGGGTGAACAGTAGCTATTTTATCATATAGTGAGGTGGTGGTAAGTGGTTTCCATCGGACCGCTTTAGGGCACTTGGTGGTATTGGGGGGAGGCTGCCCGATTCCATTCATTGAGCAGCACATAGCCTCAAGGGTCCAACAAAAAATGACTCTTTTTGGGTAGGTAATGTTTGGATGTCGAGCCCTTTCGAAATGGATGAGGACCGTTAGATGTGAAGGGGAGAGATCGTGTGGCGAGCAGGCACTAGAGTTGCACGGAAGGTAGTGGTGGGCTCGGTGGGCATTTAAGCGCGGTGGTTTTTTTATTTAATGAGGGATTGAGGCAGGGTTAAGGTATCAAGGTGATTAGCAGCAGGATTTAATTGGGTTTTTAGACTAACTTAATCACAGGTTGATTAGTTAGTGGATTTTCGGGGTTTTGGGTAATATTATAGTTTATATAATTAAACTAGGGTAGGGTTTTTTAATATTTCGGGAGTTAAATATATACAGGAAAAGGGTTTTTGTTTTGGATTTAATAAATAAATTAGTAATTAGTAAAATCAGTAGAAAGGGGCACAATACCCTAAGTATATGTTATTTCATGTTTTTAATGCTTTTCCAATATATAACATAAAACTTAGGATGTAGTATTTTTTGTGGGTTTTTGACATGAAAATGAGTTATGTGGGGCAATAAAGACTTTTCCTAGGTAAAAGTAATTTAACCTTAAGAAAGAGTGTTATTTAGGGAAAATGAATGAACTGAATGGGGAAATGAATGTTTATGAGGGGATTTAGTACTTATTGCCTATAAGTCATTGAGCCAAGGGTCCGGTCCCTCCAAAAGTCAGAGAAATGCTCTGAGCCTCTTTGACTTAGGGTTTTTAAGTACTTTGAACTTTATTGTGGGAAATTAGTTAAGTAAAAGGTGAAATGAATGAGGGAAATTAATTAATTGACTTTGATATCCATCTGCATACTTGAGTACCCATTCACATTTGGAACTTTTATGATGAAAAATATGATACACATGCTTTTGTCTAATCAATCATCATAATTCTGCAACCTTTCTACTACTTACCCATCTACTCATCCTACCATTTTTACTTCTCTTTATTAGGGTGCATTTGAGCTAGCAAACCCTTATCAAACATTTTTATTTCTCTTTACAATAGTAAACTAACTAATACTAAACTTATTACATCGAAGGGCTCATATTAAATAGTTGAGCTTCTTTTATTTACTCTACCTATCTACTTATCTTCCAAGATTAAACAGTTTGGTCAAATTTTTAATCTCTATCTATAGACATGAAATTGAAACATGAAATAGCCAGGTTTAAACATTTTGACTCTCATGGATTGTGGAAAAGGTTACAGACTGCACATAATCATTTATTTTGCACAAAAAGTAAATAGTAGTGGCAATTTGACTTGCTCACTTTCATGGTGTTTTTCTTTTATTGGGGTTCATATTTTTCATATTTTTTGACATTTTTATCCTTTTTGTCCTTTTATTATTCTTTTATGACATACTCTCTTTGCATTTTTTAATTTTTTGAATATGGAAAACATTTGTAGAAAGAAAAGGTATGCACATATTACAGGTTTAATCTCAGCCACTCAAAAATATGACTCATATTGTATAGAAACCTAACATGGCCCACATAATGAATGACTACACATGAGGCAAAGTAGGAACAATGTGACAGAACAAGAGGAGGACACCTTGTAACATGGTGAAGCTAGTGGAAAAGACAAGGACAAGGATCAAGATGGGCATGAATCAGAGGAAGAAGAGCGACATGACGAGGGTCACTAGGATCCTCTAGAAGAGAAAAACATAGAATTATAAAAGTTAGGGATGGACCCCACTGTCGTAGAAAAAAGGAAGCGAAAGGGCGAAGCTACCTCAAAGAAAAAGAAGAAACAAAAGGCAAATAAGATGAAGGATCTCATGGAGGGGACTTAGATCATATCAGAGATAGGATACATGAAGCAGCAATAGAATCCTAGAATAGAGTAGAAGATCTCTAAAACACACTTCTGACACGTGTCGCAGAGCGGATCACATAATTGAAGATATTGGCACAAACGATTAGAAAACCATCACAGATAGAGGAAAGGGTTGGAGTAGAAATGTAGATAGAGCCTACGCTTTCATTGAGGTTAGCACAGAAACCTACAAGATCACTACAGTTTGATTCCGCAAAATTATAACAGTAGGCTACGGATTGGAAGCATGTTAATATGAACATCACAGTGGTACCATTGCAAAGACTACATAAGCTACACATGGAGATTATTGAAGAACTTATGTTGTGCGAACAACATGCCTCACAACTAAATATTCAAGTAGAAAAGGAGTGAGTTGCGCTTCAACAGAAGCTCGAGTAGGTGATCAAAGAAAAGGATCAAATGGCATAAAAACACTAGAAGATCGAGGTGGTGATTGAAGCCACATGTAAAGAGATTTTAGAAGTTAATGTCTGTGAGGAAGAGCCAGTAGAAGACAAGGTCAAAAAGTTCAGCCTTGTAGTGAAAGGGTACAAGGAAAACATTGATGCAGTGCAATTGAAATACAAAATGCAGATCCATGATCTATAAATTAAGCTACATCCATCTACACCAAAGGAAGCGAGAGATCAAAGGGATACTGACCTAAAGGGTGTAATGGCTAGCATCTCCATCGTAGTAGAAAACTATGGAAAACACTTCGAAAAAATCTTGCAAATTTGGACTTCAATGGAGGAAGATCTGAATGTACATAAAATGCAGGAAGAAATGCAGTAGAAGCAACAACTATTTAAGGATATTCAGGCATCTACGAAGACCTTACCAATCTCACAAAAGCTCATGAAGATCAATGAGTCAAAGTCCCTCCAAAAGAAAATTGAGCTGAAGAAAGAAGAACATATTTTGACAAAGAGGATGTTGCCTTGGTAGGAAGAGGCCCTCCAACTATCAAAGATAGTGGATGAGAAGCTTCAAGAGCTTCAATAGAGGGAGACCACATTAGTACAGAAGGTTGTAGAACATGTGATAGAGGCAGTGGAGGAGGAAGTGCACAATGAGGGAAAATAGTTAACAGAGACTCTACAACAGTTCCACCAGGCCTACAAAAACATCACAGCAAAAATTAGAGTTAAATCAGTTGAGTGATTTCAGACAAGTCACCTTGGAGTTTTAGGGGCCTTTTGGGCACATCCCAACTTGGCCTAGTTTTTGGTGAAGAATCCATGTTTTGTGGACTAGAAGGCGAAGTAAATAATGCAGTGGAGCACAAAGTGGACCACATAGTGGAACAAGGAAGCGTGATGTGGACCGCGTAGTAGATATACCGTGCAACATATGGGCTTCAAGACGGGCTGAAGCCCCTCCTTTTTGTAAAAGAATGTAATTTTGTAAAATATTAAAGGTTTTCAAACCATAGTAGCTTCTATTAGGGTGTCTATGGTATATGGACCATGGAATTTTAATGATATATCCCTCTATGTAGTAGTATATATAGGGATCAATAATAAGAAGAAGAATCATCTTTATGTTCCATATCTATGTTTATGGTCAAATTATTGTGATCTATAGATTGTGGTGAAGAAAAGGCTCTGCAGCTGAGTGTAGAGAGGCTTGAGTCTGAAACTGAGTGCATAGATGACCTGCATCTTAGTGCATAGGTCAAGAAATGCTTGTTGTACAAGATTCATTATTATAAGAAACAATTCTTGTGGATGTAGTCCCACCCTAGAATGAACCACGGTAAAAACTATGTCTTCATGTGTATCTTTGCTTATTATTTGTTGTAGCCTAGGAGTTTTATTACAGTTGCATTTTATTACAGTGTAATAATGATTATGGGTTTTTATGATATGTTGATGTGATTAAATGTATTCCGAAAAGTAATATATGTATTTTAAGGATAAGAGAACATAAACATACAACATCGCTTTATCCCTCAAAGTTGCATAAACCTGGTTTTGCATCCACACATAGTCACTTCGAGTGAGACTACAATATGCTTGCAGGTCATTGCCGAAAGGGCTAGTGATTAAGGGTTTTGTTGGTGCACAATATAATTTTAACCTCGGTGAGACCAATCTAAACCAACAACTTCCATTTCATTTTTGGTTTCTCATTGCGAGAGTGAAATTTGTTGCACTTCATCTCGTAATTTTGATATATCATGTTGCATTTCTTCCTCTTCTTCATGCATCACAATAGACTGTTCTGGTTGCTTACTAGGTGTTTCCATTTTATTTCTTTGATTCATTTTGGAATCAAAAAATGATATTTATGCTTCACTATGATCCTTGAATCACTTCAAACTAATTATTCAAACAAAACTTATGCAAATTTTAAAAAAATACATACCTTTTTCTTGCTTTGTAGGAGATATATATTTCATTTGTTGTGAGTCTTTAATTGTGAGTCTCCAAGATCTAAAATTTTTCCCATAGTAGCCCTCTGAGTCTTCTTTCCAACCCAAAACGTTATACCAAGATTAGATTCTTCAAGAAATAGTTATTCCCAATATCCAACGACGACCTGATTATAGACTAGCTCAGCAGAGAAAACTTGTACGGAGTGTCACATGTCACTGTTTCGACCTTCAGCCGTGAAAATGATACCCAAATAACTATACTTCATCCTCCTTCCATCACATTTTATGAAATTCAATGGATTATCCAATCATATTTTGTGGGAGGTCGTGGGCGTGTTGCATTATGAAATGCTTAAGAACTATACCAGTGATGTTTTTCCGTCAATTTATGTCACGATCATTCATGCATTTTTTTTAATGGTACTAACATTGTATGGGTACTTATCATATGCAATTGTTTTTATTGGTGATTTTCCTTGAACCCAACTTTTGTTGAAGCATGGCAACATTTTAATTGATAATTCCCTCTCCATGCATATAAATGTAGAAATGTGGTTTTGTTCAAAGCGATTGGATGTAGGATGTGATGTGCACTTATCTCATTTTGCATGTTTTTCACCAATTTCTTCCACAAGCTTGTGACCATGTATTGATGACGCTCAATATTTATTCCACAAAATGAATAGAAATAATTTGGGTCAAAATATGCGTGTAAGCAACTATTTTATGAATTTTCTACAAGAAAGTGGTTTAGTGAATTGATTTCTCAATAGGTCTTAGTGTCTAGAAGAAAAGAGTTTGATTAATTTCTTTTCCAAAAAGGTGTTTAGCAAAATAAATATTGAAACCTTGGATTAATTTGTTTTTTGTAACAACTCCAGAGTTATTTAGCAAGTGTTTCATGAAATACCTCCTATTGTAGGTCCTAGAGATGACCCCTAGGTTGAGGAGACAATAGTGCATAAGACATATTGATGAGTGCCTTAAATATTTTTTGAAATTCATATCACACTCATTGTTTAACATTTTTGAGAGAAAATCGATTTAGAACCTTCCTTAAGAGGAGAAATCAAAAGACTGATGTAAACTATTACTGAAAGAACCATTAATATTATATACATATTGGAAAACATCACATTAACTTGTAGTTTACCAATCGTTATAGTATATTTGCTAGAAGACTTAAGCAGGAGGGAAAATCGATACACAAGGCTTAAATATAAGAATTTGATGCATCAAAATTCAATGTGAAATAGATGAAACCAAAAATTGAATGGAATGCAAAAACACATGGAGCACATTTTAAGGATTATATTTCATATCAATATAGGCATCTTTCATGAACATTAGAATTAGATGAATCCATAGTTCATGAAACACTTCCAACATCTACTATTACATGTAATGTGAGAAGAATAATAAGAACATATGAACAAACATAGAAAGGGAACATACTACAGATTCACATGAGCCAGAATCACCAAAAAATTGTATTAATCTTCCACAAAGGATACATTTCGTTGACATTAGACAAGACTTCTCTCTTGGAAAACCAAAATTTTGAACCCCTAGTTCAGTACCATAAAACTATTTTGAGAGGGCCTCAGAGGGAGAGCCTGTTACAAAATATTCCTTCTTGATTTCATTACAGTGGATAATCATAACAAAAATTTAGCATGCTCTATGGCACAAGTCTACTAACAAAACTCTAAATGACTGACTAAAAATAAAATATTTACATAAAACAGGAAAATAAAGTGTCACGGTTGACACAATCTGTAATATCATTAGTCATGATAGGTAGGTTGCGGAGGAAACATTTATGGTTCGATGATTTGGAGCACAAGAGGGTTGACGAACTACTCACATCTTTTCCATAGTGCTAGAACTAGTAGAGGAGCCTATAAGAACTCTTGATATGTAATTTTGAGGTTGGTCAAACCTATGTAATTCAGTATAAGATGAAAGAGTGTCTTTACCATCCCCAACAGTTGGAAACACCTCTTCAAATAGTTTACCACAATTTTACCCTTCAGAATGGTAGTCTTCTAATGGGAAGAGTCTACCTTTCTTTTCACCTCCACTAGTATTTGACTGTATTGTTCCCTTTGGATCAATACTCCCCCAAAGTCCCAACAACTAGGAAATATTTCTTTGACAATAATCTCGAAGTCAATGTTGAAGGCAACCACATTCTTTGATACCACCTCTGGGCACTCCTCAACTTTGTCTCTATCTTCCTACTAGAAAACCTTAGAAATCTCCATGATAATAGTTACTTTATACACGACATCTAATGGAATCAACTCATGGACAAGCCTCTCATTCAGAAACTAAATTAATCTTTTGGAAATCCAGGAGTTGTTTTCTCTATCCTCTTTGGCTGATAGGATGAAGTCTTCATAATCTCTGATTACAATTCTATATTCATGCATTAAGGTTATGTACTCCTAGTGCTTTCTTATCTCTTCAATATTCTCATCCGAGACCAGTTTCTTATCTTACATAAAAGACATGTTACCTTTCAGTTTTTCCTTTAACTCAAGGATCTCCTAGTCTGCTACATGTAGATCCTTACTGATGATGTCTGCATTTGTCTTTATAGTCTCCAATTTCTTATCTTTCTACACTAGGCTTCTCTAGTAATAATCCAGATCGTTCTACACCGTTTTAATATCACCTTTTGAAAGCTGGAGCTCGATGAGTGTCTTAGCAATGTTTTGAGTTGGGCTTTGAGGATATTTAAGTACAATTACTACCCATATATCTGAGTCTATTCTCATTTGCAGCTCTATTTCCTCATGCTTAAGGGCCACTATTTCATTATTCCTTTCAATGATCTCTTTGGCTAAGATCTCCTTCTCATATTCTACCTATGCAAGATCTTTATATTGAACATGCTCACCACCTGACATATTTAGTCTATGCCATAGCTCCTAGATTTCGATTTCGGAACTTTTAAGGATGGATTCGAAAGAAGTTTTATCCTCAGGATTCACACCTATCTTCATGAACAGTTCCTCAAAGCTCTCATTCTTCACTTGGAGAGCCCTGGAGTTGGCTCTCTCTTGGTTCAACATGGTTGCAACCTTTATAGCAGCTCCTTGGCCTTGTTAATGATCATTGTGTTCTTGTTGAGCTCGCTATATAGAATCTCTCCAACCTTCCTGTGGAAATTTATTATGTTTGACAACGGGACACTTGTTAAATCCAAAGAAACATCCTAGGATTTGAACTAAGAACCTGAAGGAAAAGACTGTGCTAGTGGATGTTTTAGTGCAAACTTCGTATGACTTCTTTCTAAATCCATAGTGTCTAACAGTCTAGTCTTGTATGGAACTGAGTGAGATGCCATTTTCTACTAAATCTCTTCCCTTGCCTTCTTATTTCTTTCTTCAATGGTCTTTTCGGTAGGCCAACTTGACCCTGTAATAGTTGGACTTCCTTTTGCACCTAAAATAGCTACCTCTGAAGATGTCGAGCTAGCAATTTGTGATGGATCCTCCAAGGTTTGGCCTTGTCTCCACTAACCTAGTTTCAAGTTCCTCTTCTTTTATCTCTTGGTCTTTTTCCTTTTTAGCTGCATGTACATCCTCCATCTTTGTATCTCTAGATTGTTCCACGGTCCTCTCTTACTCTTTTTCGTTGGTTACCAGAGGCTCGATCTCCATCTATGTATTCATAGGCCATTAATCAAGGTTATATTTCCATTCTATATTAGGCCTATACTCATGTTCATAAGTTTAAGCTTTCATCTTCTCCCTCCTTTGATAAATGACACCATGAGGGTGATAATGTCGGACATTCCCTATGTAAACATTCATCATTTTGAGTAATGGTTCAACTACCTTGAAGGCATTCTTGAAGTTGGCAAAAAAATGCCCCACGAGCTTTCCCAATTTAAACACATGTCCCTTCTTTGCTGGGAAAAGGTGGAGATTTTCTGCATTGAGGCTCTACATGATAAATTCTAGAGAAAATATCCTCACGGGCATGAACACATGTAGATCGTAAGGGGGAATTTCACACCCATAAAGCTTGATCTCTGTGTGATGCTCAAAAAGGTACTAGTCCCCTACCCTAGTGTCTTTACTAAATTGGAGAATTTGTTTTTATTGGGGGAGAACTCTTGGGGGAGAAAAATGATGGATAACCTTATATGTAATGGCCATATATGTTGATATAGACTAAGAGTAATCATCAGATCTCACCTCTTCCTAATAGGAACATCCCAGTCGAACATTGATTTCCTCTGCTTTTTACCATCCACCAAGATGAGGCCCACACATTCAAACTCATCCACATGAGTATACAGAAACAAATAGAACAAAAATGAATAGAATGTGAAGTAGGATGTGGTGGGAAAATTCTATAGCTGAAATCTTATGGCTTGAGATAGGTAAGCTCAAATATCAAACAAATGACCAAGCTACATCATTTGCCTTAAAAAGCCAAGGTAGCTTTACTTTATATGTTAGCATCATCATCTCACAACATATGAGAAAATAGGGACAGGATGGGTTAGATGGGTTCAACAAAGAGGGTGATAGGGAATATTTCAGCCATAGGTAGAGATTGTAGGCCAGGAGCCAAGACCATTTGTAGGAAATATTGTTTCTCATTGACTAGGAGAGTAGAGTAATGATAAAATAGTGTGAAGTTAGAAAATATTTAGGCTTGGGGAGAGCTCGGGTCAACCATGGCCTTTTAAATTAGCATTGGGGTTACTTTGAGGATTTTGGCCCTAGATGAAGAAACAAAGAAATTATTCTTCTCAATGTAGGTTTTGGTCAACCAGGAGATGAATTCAGGAAAATGGTGCACAAAATATGTAATTTGATAACATAAGCTGAAGTCAACTACCTACAATGGGTATTCCCCCTAACATGGTTTCCGTATAGGTCAAAATTAAGGTTGATAAGGTGGTAGGAATAGGCAGGGTTAGAAAATCGTGCCTTTGTGTCCAAAAGGTTGTCGACGCTAGAAGAGTGTTTGGCATCATGAACCTTTAGGATCTCAAGAGCCACCTTATTCATATTTTATGAGTATCTGCGAAATTTATAGGTGGACAAGCGTGACTCGTTACTTGGTTGTCATGGAGCGGGTTGAAAATGATGCCGAGAGGAGATACTTGGCTACCTAAGAGCTCAAATGACGTTCTCGATAGGCGACTGATAGGAGAGCTTGCACTAGGAGCTAAGGAAAATGTTTGGAAATGCGAGGCAAAAATTATTTTATAAGTGGAGTAGTGGCAATGTTCAGCTGATGAGGGATGATGTCATTGGAGGTACACGTGGCTGGATGAGATTGGGTGATGGTGGGGATAGGTGGATAGGAGTGGGCACCAGTGAAGTTACCATTTCACCTTTTGAATTTGCACTCAATTGAGAAGGTGGCTGTGGGTTGGACCATTTGGCACGTAGTCTCCACTCCCACCATCCTCCAGTGGGTGATATAGTGAGAGGTCAGATCCCATGCTCTCTCCCCAAAATGAATCTAAATCGTCTGATCCATATTTTACTTTTCAACTTTGGGGGGGGGGGGGCGCATTTTTTTATCGCGTGTGTCATCTACCACCACGAAATGTTTTTGGGGGGTGGTCAGGAAAGGATGGATGACAATCCACCCATAAGTTACTCAACCTTTAATGAGTAACATGAGCCCATGCAAAAATTCATCTCTACCTTGATGTGCTTTGTTGATAGGGGTCTCATGAGTAGCTTCTATGCTTTTAGATCTTCCACTATAGATCTAGGCCTTGATAGTGGCCCAAATGGATATTTTAACTACCTTTTGAATTGGGGGGCTTTACCAATGATTCCTCAGTTGGTTTAGAAGGAATTTTAAGATCAGAGCCTTGAATTTGATCTCTCAATTTATTGGAACTAGTGATGAAGGGAAAAAATATTGACTCCAACAAGGGACATTATATTAGATACAATGCACTGATAACTTGCATATTAGTGCCTTACTCCTTGGGAATGGAGTCATTTCACTCAAACCTTCATAAAAAAAAATAGAAAGTAGAACGTAGTGATGGTTATTTATAAATGGATCACCAATATTTACAGTGAATAGGAGTGGCTCCTTTTAGTGTTGAAAGTAGATCTTGAGAAATTTCTCGTTCATAGGAAGACCAAGAACTTCTCCTTCTATATTTTCCAGTAGGAAGGTGTTCTTCCCTTTTTCCTCAGCAATCCTGAAAGGTTCGAACCAAAGGGGATTAAAATTTCCATGCTTTCTTTTACCTTCCCTCCTGACATCCCATTTTCATACTAAATATCATAGCTGCAAATATCTATCTTTTGCCTTTATGTCAAACAAGTAATTCATTTTTCTTGATAATTGATGAAATTCATATTCATCTATTCTCTTCTCTCCCGAAGTTCCACCAATTGATTAATCCTTCTAGTCAAATAATTTGGCCCTTCCTTAATGTCTTGCAAGATTCTAGCCACTGACATAGCTAGTTGTATAGGAAAAATTGTTTCCTCTCCATAAACTAATTCAAGAGGGGATGTTCAAGTGGCTCTCTTGTTGGTAAGCGTGTTGGCCCATAAGGAAAACATTGGCTATGAGTCATAGTTCCTCGAAGTTTTTGATATCATTTTCTTTATATTTGTCACCAAGGTTTTTTTTGAGGAGTCGGCCAATCCATTTCCTTGTGGGTAATAAGTGGTAGAGTAACCTACCATAATGTTGTAATTTTGGTAGAAATCTATCAATTTGACTAACTTAAACACTTGAGCATTTCAATGACAACCTTCTTGGGGCAGCGAAATCTAGCGAGGATGTTTTACTCCATGAACTTAATAACTACCACATCAGTTGCATTCATGGTTGGTGTTTCTTCTACCCACTTATGAAAGTAATCAGTGGCTGTGAGTATCCACTTGTGCTGACCATTGGAAGTTGGGTGTATTTCCACACTGAATTAGAACCCCCACTATCTAAAAGGTTCCTGAGAAAAAACATCAATTAGAGGAAAAGGTGCTAAATTTTTTTCATCAGCAAACCTTTGGCACTTCCCACAGGCCTGAACATAAGTATGCACCTCACCAAATAGTTTGGGCTACTAAAAACCTACTTTTGATGATCTTGTGTGATGTAGCCCTTGAACTGTAATTTTGTCCATAGAAACAATTATAAAATTCATCCATCACTTTAGGGATTTCTAACTCAAAAAAACATAAAATCAAAATCCCTAGAGGATCCCTCCAACATAATTTGCCATTTGAGATAAAAAATTTATGGTCTTGCAACCTCAGAGCCTTGAATTTAATTTTATTAAAAATCACTGGGCACCTCAAAAAGAGTAGATAATGAGAAATAGTTTTATACCAGTGAGACACAAAATACTTCATTTTGATTTTCTGGGATGATGTTTCAATATCTTGTTGTTGCTCCAAATTTCCACTTTCTCCATGTCATCCATCCAGTAATTTTATGCGAAATGCTTGGCAATTTTTTTGATAGAATTCTATCTTGCCCCTGCACCTTTATGAGATTGGTAGGCTTGATATCCATGTCATACTCTTGAATTTTGGCAATGCATTTCCTCTTTTTCCCTCACAGTCAGCTTTAACAAGAATGTCTTTCACACCAACTATAGGAACATAAGCAGTTGCATTTGATTGCATGACATCGATTCCAAAGTTATTTGAGGCATGTCCAAGACATCTACCTTCTTCTCCAAAATGTTGTACTTTAGCTCAACATCTCTTAGCTCCTGAATAAAGAAAGGTATTGGTTTGTCATGGTTGTCACTATCCTTTTCCAATAAGAGGACAAGCATTACATCAGGAGAAGAAAAAGAAAAAATGAAAAATGGTTTTAGATAGTTTGGGCTAACCAATACAGGGGCTTCTACAAAATCCCTTTTAATTATGGAGAATTTTTCACAAGACTATATAGTCCATTTCACATCCTTATCCTTCTTCAACATCTCTATGATTTCTTTAACTATCTCAACATATTTAGGTATGAATCTCCTTAAAACATTGATTCTACCCAAGAAAACCTATATCTCTTTCTTATTTCTTGGTAAGGGGATGTTGTTGATGGCTTCATCTCTCTTGGGGTCAATATTCACCCCTTATTTTTCCACTATGTGCCCTAACAACTTTCCTTCACTTAGAGAAAACTTAGATTTCTTAGGATTTAAAGACAAACCATATTTTCTGCATTTCTGAAAAGTGAGTTGTAGGTGTTCAATATGCTCCTCATCTGTCTTTGGAAAAAAAATGATACCCTCTAGGTAAATTAGTAAAAACTTATCTTGTTCTGCCACAAAATATATATATCCATGGCTCTCTATAAAGTGGCCCCCGCATTTATGAGGCCAAAAGGCATTCTAGAATACATGAACATTCCCCAAGGTGCAGTGAAGGAAATTTTCTTTTGATCTTTAGGATGCACAACTAATTGATTATATCCAAAAGAACGATCCATCATAAACTTCTAGGAAAACTCTACCACCTTCTGCAAAATGTAATCCATTCTAGGAAGAGGGTAATTTTCCTTTAATGAGCCTTTGTTGAGATTCCTTAAATCCACACATAGCCATATTTCTCCATTCTTTCTCGTGATAGGGACTAGATTTGCTACCCAGTCTGAATATCTCAAAGGTACAATTATTTTGTCTTGGAGCAACTCCGTTACTTCTTTTTCAATAGATGGGAGAAACATAGGGTTAATTTCCCTAACCTTTCATTTATATGGCTTGAATTTTCCCTTCAAAGGGATCTTATGTTGAATAATAGTGTTTGATCAATAAGATCAAGAAAACACATCCATATAACTTTTTAAAAGGTCCAGGTACCTTTTCTTGTACTTATGAGGAACTCCTTTTGCAAACTTAATTATCCGAGGTGATGAGCCTCATCATTGGGTAATTATATCGAACTTAATTCACCTCCTATCTTAGTCAAACCAACTTTTCTAATAACGTATTACATGTTTTTTATTATATTTTGTTTATGATGTGAGTTAGAGTTGGATATTATGATTTGTGTTCTAATATACAATGAATGTAGGATTAAAGGAGAAAATCAAGGAATTTTAGCAAAGACCAAGGTCAAAACTAGAGTGGGACAAGGGAGAGGGATTCTAGGAGGTAAATCCTCCTCATTTACTACTCCTCCATTAGAATATTCCTCCATTCATCACGTCATCTTGGAGTGCAAACAACCAAATCATGAGGACTAGAAGGCAATCGAGCAAGTGACAGGCAACGCACTAGTTTATCTCGAGTTTGGGAGCCGAGCCTCCCTAATTTTAAGGAAGTCATGGGGACTTCAGATGTATAAGTAGAGAGGCCTAAGACCTCAGTAGGATTCAGATTTTTGATTGTAGAACTCTAATCTATTTTCGAGTTGCAAAACTTGTGACAATTCTATTGATGTAATTTGTTGTTTTGGTAATAAGAATGAGTTTTGTTTTGAGCCAACACTGAGTTAACTTAGAGGGCTCAAGATCTTGGGTTAAAACACAACCCTAGAAGCCAAGGCTCCTCTCTATTTTATATGTATGTTTAGCATAGATTCATAGCTTGATTGTTAATTTTCTTTTCAGATTCATTTCCATTACAAGTAGTGTAGATTAGATTGGTTGCTTAATAGTTTGCTTCCATTTATTTCTTATTTCAAGTAACAGGTTAGAAAGGAGGAAAAGGATGAGCACAAGGTTGTTAGCAGGTGTCTTAGCCTCACTTCCTCCCTCTGGGACCATGACTTGAGGAAGGGACCCTTAAGCAGCCCAAAAAACGCAAATTTCTAGTTCTTTTATGAGCTTTGGAGTTTGTTGTCCTTAATTTAGTATTTGGTTAATGTTGCAAGGTAGAATTCATTGTCATCATTTTCATCTCCATTTTTGGGATAGATCTCACTCATTCTTTCATTCCTTTCAGCAACTTTCTTCATGCATGGTATAGGCTATTGATTCACTAATTCTACTTTTCTAGTTTATGAAAATGTATCTTGTTGCACAGATTTTTGGAAGACACACATGTTTTATGCAGAGGGGTTGCTTCAGAAGGTGACTAAGACTTCATAGCCAGCAACCACCTTCCACTTCATCCACCTTATCCATCCCTTGTTTTCAACATCACTTTCACTAGTTTTCCATCCTTTTTCATAGAAATTCTCCCAAGCACATTGAGCAAATCTAGCCATCTATTACCTTGGATATTGACTCATGATTGATCCTACGCATTCTACCACTCCATTCCACCCATTACACACATTTCCTAAGCCTCCCATCACCTACAACGCCTCACATTTAGCTCTCAACTGTATCCTGTACGTTTCATGTAATTCCTTCAGGATCATCCTGTAGGTTTCTAGTACATCCTATAAGTTTTCCTGAAACGACCTGTTTTGAGGTTGAATTGACGGAAAGCCTATAGCAAGTCACCAAAAGCCTCCTATGGTCCCTTCACACCATCCAACCACTTCATAAACCTTCTAGCCATCGTCAATCACCCTTAATCCAACTGCCACATCCACAAGAACAATTAGTTTGCATACTTGATTTTGCAAAAAAAGATCAAAAAAGCAAAAAAGATTTAGTTTAGTCTCTTTACTTGCACATTAGTATTGTTTGATGCTTCTTACTTCTGCAACTTAGATAGTAGCATTTGCTTTATGTTGATTTAACATTTCTTCCTAGCATAGTTTCTTAAATTGTTAATTAGGGAATGGTGTGATTTAGCATTAGATGTTGACCTTCTCCATTAATGCAGTAGAGAAACTCTCTTAGAGTAGATTTACCTTTCTTCCATCAAAGAATCAAGCTTCTTCTAACTCCGTAGAAGTCTGTCTTGGAACCGCAGTGGTCTCTCACCAGTTGAACAATGACAATAGGCAGGACCATCACTTTTACTTGTGCATATAGCATTGTCACCTCCAAGTTTGTACGAACCTCGGGTTGATAAGTAAAGCTAGTAGTCAAGGAGTTGCAACATCCTTGCTGCAATAATGGTGCTCATCACTTTTTGGCAACATTGCCAGGGAGGTGTCTGAGTAGAATGTGATTACTGCTTTCTTTTATTTTATTTTTTGTCCTGGATATTTTGCCACTAGTTTATTTCTGTAAGAGTAATCTAGTTGTTTCCTTTCTTTCATTTTGCATTGTCTGCTTTCATTTCCATTTTGCAAGTAAGATTTCAATTCAACAAGTAGCTTTTTCATTCTGTCAATAATTTTCCTTCAATCAACAATTTCAATTCTACAAGTAATTTCCAAGTTTACAAAAAAATACAAAACCAAACCAAAAAATATTTCCTTTCATGCCTCGTAGGAATAGGAACAACTTACAGAAATTTTTGCCAAATACACCTACTGCATCCAACAACAAACCTTCTCTCCTCTTCGGTGGTTGTGAACTGGAGGAACCCTTAGCTGAGCAACCTGACATATTTGAAGAACCTATAGGGGAAGAAGATGCAGAGGAACCCATTCCTATTGAAGCAATGGTTGAAAACATAAATGACAAAGGGAATAGAGAGAGAGTTTAGGGTGCCTTCCCCATCAGGGAAACCAATGGGGACACTAAGATGAAAAATATAAGCCCCTCTGCCTTACCTCACTTCCATGGCCTCACCACAGAGGACCCTGACACTTTCCTGTTTGAGTTTGTTATTATATGTCGAACATATGACTATACAGATGATGAGAAAAAGTTAAAGCTATTCCCATCTACCCTCAAGGATGCAACATTGTGTTGTTTCAGGGGTTTACCTAGAGATAACATCACAACTTGGGATTAGATGCAGTATTCCTTTAACAAAAAATACCAGGACTACTGTCGATCAAGGGATACTAAAGAAGAAATTTTCAGGATGACTATAGGCAATGATGAATCCCTAGAGGATTACAAAGAAAGATTCCAGCTTAGTTACAAAAGGGCGAGGTGCACACTTGACCCTAAGTCACTAAATTTGGTCCTGCTTAGGGGAGTAAGAGAAGATCTTTTGGATAACTTACATTTGTCAGAAGGAGGAGATATCTACCAATTACCCTATGAGGATATCAAGATTGTTTTTAGAAACCATTCTACAGCAACCAGGAAAAAGGGTAGGGGTAGTCAATCTATGGTCAGTACATCATCTTCCAAGTCATCCATCAAGGGTGAAATTGGAAACATGCTCGAAGATTTCAAAAGCGAGATGCTACAAACCATTGCCTTGCAAATGGACAACATGAACATTAAGAGGAAGGAGGAGGAGACACAGAGAGCCTTGGCCATTTTTATCCTAGATGCACCAGGAGGCATCCTAGGAATGACTGTCCATTGAAATCTATTGAAATTTTCTTGGTCTATGAAGAAAACCACTCCACAGAGAAGTGTCCTTCTTTGCCCAGACTCAAAGATGTATATCAAGGAGCTGAAGGGGTCACTCAGCAGCTTTGCTACATTAACCAAAGGAGATCTCATGGGCCTAGACCATACCAACAGGGCATGCAATGGTCATCCCATTCATATTACAGTCCCAACCAAACCACATCCATACCTTCTTGGGGACCCCTTGCTCATCCTTCTTGGTCTACATGCCCTCCTTGGCCCTATGCATCTCAATGTCACTCCCAACCAGCGAGTGAGTCATTTCAACCTTATGCTCCGCCACAACCTTAGTGGAATACACCACTCCAGGGGTGGAGGCCCCAATACAACAATGCTCCAGATCTATTGCCTCCACCACTTGCCCAATCATAGATCCTACACTCTGATCCACCCAGGAAACCCTAGATGCCTACCCAGCCAAATCTGAACCTGAACAAGAGGCAAGCTCAGCAAGTATACAGTGTAGAGACATCATATCAAGCTTATGCTATGGACATTCAGGAGATTAACCTGAGATCTGGAAGATTTCTCCCGGATAACCAACATTCACCTCCACCTAGGGAGGTTGAGGAAGAAAGAGAGGAAATCAACCTTCAAGTAAATCCACCCTCTCCTGAGAGATTAGCCCAACCACTCCAGCCTACCCCAAAAGAGACTGAACTTCTGGGAGAATTCAAAAATCTATGTGTAAAGATCCCACTTCTCCAGGAAATAAAATATGTTCCTATTTACAATAATTTGAATAAGGAGAAGTCGTTCAAGCATCCAGGGGGGCGAAAAATAGATGCCCCTACCATTAATGTCATTGGGCAGTTGTCTGACTTAATGCTGGGGTAGGTAATCTATCCAAAATATTTGGATCCTGAAATCCCTGTAGTAGATGTGCACATCAATGGCACCATTGTCCCACACATTCTGATCGATCTTGGGGCTGCCATTAATGTGATGAACAAGGACACCATGCTCAAGCTCCACCTTCAAGTTTCATTGAGGAAGACCACAATAGTTCTGCAACTTGCATACCATTCCACAATAACCCCTGAGGGAATTGTAGAGGATGTGATAGTCTCCATTGACTCTTGGGAGTACCCTGTAGATTTCCTAGTTCTCCAGCCTAAGGACAAGCGTACTGGTTACCCTCTCATCCTTTGGAGGCCATGGTTGGCCACTTTGCTGATGCTTACATTAGCTGCACAGCTAGGAATATGACCATCAAGAATGGGCATATGTCCAAGAAGTTAGTTCTATACCCTCCTGCTCAACCTTCACTAGAGCATGACTTAGCTTTATGGTTGGAGGAGGAGGAAGAGGATGAAGTTTATTCCACCCAACTTTATGCTTCAAAAGCAACCATGGGAGGAGGACATCAGGATGAGGATGACTTGATTGAACACCTACTCCAAAGTCTAACTCCAGGTTCATTACCCTTAGAAGAAGCAGTAAAGGAAACCCAGAAAAATCATCCAATTGACTTATGGTTGGCCAATTCCAAGTCACTCCGTGTCAAAACCATAGAATTTGGCCCAAAGAGAACCTTGAAAATTAATCCATCTCTTTCTGCTCTCCAGGAAGATAGGTTATGCAACATGTTATTAAAAATCTAGAAGCCTTCTCTTGGAGTTACAAAGAAATGAAGGTAGTACACCCCTCAGTGTGTAGTCACCACATATACATCAAAGAAGGTTGCAAGCTAGTCTAGTAACCACAAAGGAGGATGAATCTAGCTCTTAAAGATATAGTCATAGAAGAACTTCAAAAAATGCTAGATGTAGGATTCATTTACCCTATCTCGGATAGTGACTGGGTCTCTCCTTTGATGTTAGTTCCCAAGAAAAATGGTAAGTGGAGAATTTGTGTCGATTACAGGGAGTTCAAGAAAGCCACGAAGAAGGATCATTTTCCTCTACCCTTAATTAACCAAGTGCTAGATTTCCTAGTAGGGAAAACATTTTTCTCTTTCCTACATAGATTCAGTGGGTACAGCCAAATCTAGATCTGCCAAGAAGACCAGGATAAGACCACATCTACTTGTCCTTGGGGTACTTTTGCCTATAGGGTCATTCCTTTTGGCCTATGCAATGCTCCTGCCACTTTCCAGAGAGCAGTCTTGAGTATTTTCTCCAAATTAATCCATGATGTGGTGGAGATTTATATGGATGATTTTACAACATATGGTTATGATTTTCAAGAAGCCCTGTCTAACCTAGGAAAAGTACTGCACAAATACATTGAAATGAACCTGTCTCTTAGTCCTAAAAAATGTGAATTCTTAATGACTACGGGGACCATGCTAGGTCATTCAATATCTCAGCAAGGACTGCAGGTGGACCCAAACAAAATAGCTATCATCCAAAGGGCCCCACCTCCTCAAAATAAGAGAGATGTCAAAAGTTTCCTAGGTTTAGTTGGATACTATCGAAGGTTCATAAAGGACTTCAGCAAGTTGGCCTCTCCTTTATTTGGTTTGTTGGCCAAAGACTCTGAGTTTATATGGTCAAAAAGCTATCAAGAGTCCCTAGACATCCTAAAGGATAAGTTAACCATTGCACCGATTCTATAAGGCCCAAATTGGGCCCTCCCATTTCATATTCATGCTGATGCCTCACACAAGGCCATACAAGCAGCCGCAGGTCAGATAGATGAAAAGCTGCATTATGCTATCTATTTTATCAGTAAAAATTTATCAAAGGCTGAACTAAATTATACAATGACTGAAAATGAACTCCTTGTTGTTGTGCATTCATTAAACAAATTCAGGCATTATATTACAGCTATCAAACATTTCTGCATACTGGCCATGCTGCAATCAAATATTTAATGAACATACCAGATGTGAATGCTCGAATTATAAGATGGTTAATTTTATTACAACAATTTGATCTAACAAATGTTTATAAGCCTAGTAAGGAAAATGTTGTTGCAAACTTCTTGTTTAGAGTAAATTTTCCTGTAGGTGAAGAAGGAATGGTGGATGACTAGTTATCGGATAAGCACTTATTTGCTATTTCAGTTCTCTCTCCGTGGTTTGCTGATATAGAAAACTATTTGGTATCAACACAATTCCCACCAAACTTTTCCTCCAAAGAAAAGAGCAAGATAGTTAGGAAAAGTGCCCCCTTCACTTGGATTAGGGGCAATATTTTCAAACTCAGCCCAGATCAAATCTTGAAAAGGTGTGTCAAGGAGGAGGAAGTCTTTGACATCCTTTTGACCTATCATGATGGGCCTTTTGGAGGTCACTTTGCAGCAAAGAGCATTCAAAGTGTTACAAGTAGGCTATTATTCGCCCACTCTTCATCAGGATGTGAAAAAATACAATAGTTAGTGTGATCAATTCCAGAGGATGGAAAGGCCTACTCCAAGAGATGAAATGCCTCTACAACCTCAAGTGAATTTTGATCCATTTGACAAGTGGGGAGTGGAATTCAGTGGGCCTATTGACCCTCCTTCAAAGCAAAAATAGTACATTATTGTGTGCACTGATTATTTGCCTAAGTGTGCTGAAACCAAGGAAATTATGGAAACAACAGAAGAGAAGGTGGCTGAGTTCCTAAGGGAGAATTTATTCTACAAATTTTGGTACCTTAGAGAGTTGGTCACATACCAAGGCAACCAATTTACCTCCAACATGATTGAAGACTTGCTCAACCATCACAAGATCAAGAATATAATCTCCATTCCCTATCATCCACAAGCTAATGGGCAAGTGTAGGTGACCAAGAGAGCATTGGAGAGCATCTTGACTAAAGTGGTGAGCAATAGCATGAAGGATTGGGAGGAAAGACAAGTTGAGGCCACCTGGGCCTATAATACCACATGGACGACCACCACTGGATTCACACCCTATGAGATTTCTATGGGAAAAATGCCTTGATGTCCACTAAATTTGAATATAACACATTAAGGATGGAAACCCAACTAGATTTGGATCTCAACAGTGGAGAGAAAGAGAGATTGTTCCAGTTGAATGGTTTGGATGAATTTAGAATGCGGGCCCCCCTACATATAGAGGTAGTTCAACATCAGAGGAAGATCAGGCAAGATAAAAATATCAAGGAGCATCAATTTCAAGAAGGCGATTGGGCATTGTTTTATGGTTATAGATATAAAGACTTCAAGGGAAATTTAAGGACAAGATGGCTTAGACCTTATGTTGTGGAAAGATTCCATGATAATGTTTCAGTGAAAATCAGAACCATAGATGAATAAGCCATTACTTTGCTTGTTAATGGACACTGATTGAAATTTTACAAGAGACCTTTATCAAAACAAGAGTTCATTAATGATATCAATAAAATAGTGATGATAATGGAGCAAGTTCTAGCTTGCCCCTCATCAAATCACTGAGAAAAGGAAAAAATAATGACTCAGGTGAAAACCTCTGTGAGGCACCTGAGTCCCATCATTGGGTTGAAAACCTCTTGAGGCGGCTCAGTGGTGTGAAAAGAAAAAAAGGGAAGAGAAAGAGAATAAGAAAGATCCCTGGGTGAAAACCTTTCTTGAGGAGACCAGGGAAAACAGCTAGGGTGAAAACCTCTCAGAGGCACCCTAGTTGTTTTTCAAAAAAAAAAAAATAATAATAATAATAATTCATGAAATTTCCATTTGCAAGTCAACACGAAGGATGGTCAAAGAGCAAAGGAGGATCCCAAAAAGACCCCTGTCACTGAAATATTTATTTTTCCACTGATTACCATGCATCCCTCCATCATTTCTGTCGCTCTTTCACTCCATTGCTTTAGTTTATAAAAAGACCGTGTTTTCTATAGGGTCCCCTGAAAACCTACAGGATGATCTTGTAGGAACTACATTGACCCATCAATCCTACAGGAAGCAGTCTGAACCCAAATGATGGAATTTGTAGGCCCCTAAAATTCACCCTTTTCATCATCTATCACCACACCTTGTCCATCATCATCATCCTCGCACTCACCATTAGAAAAAATGAGTTTCAAGAGTATTTTTTTCTCCAGTCTTCGAAAAAGGGAAACAGAGAGGAATAAAGAGCATCACCTAAATATTCTTGTCTCTCCACACACCCACTCCTTCTTTACATCCATGCCGCCATCCTCACAACCCCAGCAAGAATAATGATTAAAGAGTTATGAGGGAGGAGTAGCCACAGGACATCCTATAGGAAATCGTGTAGCAGCCTATCCCAAAGAATACGAATAATACCAACAACAAGCCTTCAACATGATGATCCAAGAGCTCCAAAGCAACAACATCATATCTTCAACCATAGGTACCTGCACAAACAAAGAATCCATTAGTAGACAACAAGAGGAGGAAGAAGAATAGCATGCAAAAAATATACACAACAACACCTCTGGTCTTCAACAACTATAGCATAGCATTGGAACCACAGGTAAGTATCCTGCTCGGTCTCTCATATGCATCATGTAGTCAAACAATCTAAGGGTTACGATATATTTGGTTTATAGGTAAAAGGGTGGCTAGTTAACTTGGCCACCTTCGTTCAGTCAACAAATGCACAACTAGGTGTACTCTCACACGTCGTTGCAGTCAACTCAAAGACATAGAAGGAGTAGGACAAAATCGGTTAAAACTATGGATCCATAAGGTGGGAACGGATTACGAGGAGTGGGAAATGATGAGGTGGTAGTGGGGACCAACTATAGAAAAATGGAAACGTACCTTTGCTTCCATCACACCACCTCACCTCAAATCACCATAAGAGGAAATAAAACATCGTTCCCATGCATTCATGCATTTCACTTCCTCGAAACTCACTCACTCAGGTTGCTTTCATACACGAGAAACCCACCAAAAGAAAAACTCCCTTGTTTCACTGCACAGGAATTCCAACAAGATTGCATAGGAATTCCTACAAGATCATGCACAGGAATTCCTACAGGATGCACAGACATTGTCTACAGGATTTGCAGAGAAGAGTTCAGAAGGGATATCAGAGGAGCTGGCCACTACAAACAATCTAAAGAGGTAGGATTTGTAATTACAATCCTCTTTTCAAGTAAATGAACTAGAAATTTTCTAAGTTTGAGTGATTTTAGCAACCGTGTAAGGGAATTACATACATAGTCATCTCTGGTTTGGTTTTGCATTTGAAGATTTGTTTCAACCTCTCATTTTCTCCTCAAGCTACACCAGCAAGATGACATGATGGTTTAATAGGAGAGAGCCCACCAACACTGTGAGAATACAACAACACCTGCAAGTGCTTGAAATCTTCACAAGACATAATTGGATGGGGTTTTTCGAAAAATTCAGAGGGTATGATGATGAGGTGGCTCAAGAATTTTCTCTCTCCCTCACTCCACTCACCAAAATCCATGCCACTGTTGTAATAAGGGGCCTCACTATAGATCTCACCCTTGATCTCATCAACAATGTCACCAGACTTCCCTAGGAATACCATGGAGGAAAGAATACAAAGGGGATAGTCAGGTTGCCAAAAGAAAATTCTTTTTCGAAGGTGAGGAACCCACTAAGGACAAAAATGGAGTAAGGAGGGAAAGTCTTCCATATCCATGGAATGAGGTAGGCTACCACCTGATAAAATACATCTCATGTGACGGTAGGTATAGTGTTGTCTATGGCTATCATTTTAGGATCCTTGAAGAATTGGTATTTGGAGCAGAAACAACCCCTTAGCAAAGGCTCAGCATACCATACTTGCTACTTCAATCACTCATAGACTCAAGCATCAAAGTGAAGGAGGGAAATTCCCAAAAGTTATCTCACCATGGGTTGATTATGATCCTCAAAGAAGATGCCCTCCAAAACCTCCAAACTCCTACAACATGGTTAGTTTTCGGAGACATGCCAGTAGAGGATGACATCAAAGCTCTCACTTATGACGTTAGTCCTATTTTCAATGAAGAGGAAGTAAAATGAGAAGAGGAATATATAGAAGGAGATAAGAATGATATGGATAAGAAGGAGCTGACATAGAGGAACATGATGAACATGAAGAAGATGAGGGAGAAGAGAAGGAGGATGATGAAGAAACAAAGGAGGAAATTATGGAGGAAACTGATAGAGATGATGAAGATCTACAAGAAGAAGAAGACAGGATGGACATAGAGGAAGAAGGCAATGGAAAAGAGGGTACATAAAACAAGGAGGAGTCACCTAGGGTGTCTCCAAAAGCCACTAAGAGAGAGGTAGTAGCTACCCTCACTGCTCTTAGCACTCCAATCAAGTAAAAAGGAAAAAGGCAGAGGTAGACCCCATTATATTCCAGGACAAGAAAAAGAACATGAGTAAGATAGGGGATGCCCCAAGCATCAACCAAAATTCCTATTGTGATTGAAGACTCCCGTACAAAAAAAAGACAAAATGCCTTCCCCTAATTCCCCTATCACCTATGTGAGGAGGACTACTACTAGATCAACTTCCTCTAAGGGAAAGGCAATCCTACAGATAAACAACAAAATCTACAGGGAGCAAAAACAGTCCTACAGGATACTCGCTGAATCTACATGAGGCACAAAAATTGGAAAGGAAGGTAGGGGAGTAGTGAGAAACAAAAGAACCCAGCCCACAACCTAACCTAAACTCCTACTACTAGTTTATTGAAGGAGGTAGGGTCATACCTCAAAAATTTACCATCGCACTGTTCTTTGAGCTTGAGAAGGAGAGGACCAGAAGTCACTGATGGATGCAGATTGCCAAATCAAAGGGGGTGGCAGACATTGGGCACATGGAAGAGAAACTAATGGAGATGGGTAGTGAGGTAAGTAGCTTGAGGGACAAAAAAGCTATAATGAGAAATCAATTAGACATAGAAAATTCATGGTTGATGGGACAGCTACAAGAAAGAGAGAATCAATTAGCATGTACGACCAATCTCTGTTTGGAAGAAATCCAGTCTTGGATTCCAGCTAAATACCATGCTGTCTACCTCAAAGAACAATGGTTGCAGTTTTAGATTAATACCCTAGCATAGAGAGGCACCGTGCCATTTCAGGACTACAGGAAGTTTATTGATCATTGTGATCAAAGTACGCTAGAAGATAGGGAAAAAATGGCTGAGTTTTATTTGCACAACATGGCCTTCACAGAAGATGAATATATGGGGCCCTAATGCCAAGCTAGTATAGCTACAATTAATGGCTTTGCGCTCATGGACGAACCATGAGGAGTCGAGAGCTGCAGAGATGAAAAGGATATTGGAAAGAGATGAAATTGAACCTCTTCTAATTAGAGATAAACGACCAAATCCCATGGCCCTCATTAGTACCCATAATTTGATTGCAAATGATCCTTAGCTAGAACCTAGATATATTTCTTCTCAAGAGCAAGCAATTTCACATTTTGACGACATGTTCAGGTTGCTAGGAGATGATAGTATACATGCTTGCCTGAGGAGATGGAACACACTGCCATACAACTTAAAGATAAGAGAATATCACTCTCTTAAAAGGTTGAGAAAGGCACTCAACAAGACAGTTATGTATAAACAATCTACGCAAAGGTTGAAGATCAATTGGATAGGCCAAAAACACAGTCCACCACTACTCTTAGGGATGCTAGAAGGTAGAAAATAAGAAGAAGAAAAGAGGGAATGGGAAGAGGTAGAAAATAAAGAAGGCTTCTATGAACAAGAAGAGGAGACCATAGTAGAGGCATGGGATGTTAGAGACACCAATAGAGCCATGAAGGATATGGATATTGATTAAGTTGCTCAGATGATGAGCAACACTTTCAGTAGGGGTTTGATGATGAGCCTCATCATTGGGTAATTATATGGGCCTTAATTCACCTCCTAGCTTAGTCAAACCAAATTTTCTCTAACTTATTACATTTTTTTATTATATTTTGGTTATGAGGTGAGTTAGAGTTGGATAATATGCTTTGTGGTCTACTATGCATTGAATGCAAGATTAAAGGAGAAAATCAAGGAATTTTGGCAAAGACCAAGGTCAAAATTTGGATGGGCCAAGGGAGAGGGATTGTAGGAGGTAAATCTTCCTCATTTACTACTCCTCCATTCGAATATTCCTCCATTCATCACATCAGCTCAGAGTGAAAACAACCAAATCATGAGGACTAGAAGGCAGCCGAGCAAGTGAGAGACAAAGCACCAGTTTATCTTGAGTTTCAGAGCCGAGCCTCCTTAATTTTAAGGAAGTTGTTGGGGACTTCAAATGTATAAGTAGAGAGGGCTAGGACCTCAATGGGATTCATATTTTTTATTGTAGAACTCTAACTTACTTTGGAGCTGCAAAACTTGTGACAATTCTATTGATGTAATTTGTTGTTTTGGTAATAAGAATGAGTTTTGTTTTGAGCCAACACTAAGTTAACTCAGAGGGCTGAAGCTCTTGGGTTAGGGCCCAACCCTAGCAGCCAAGGCTCCTCCCTATTGTACATGTATGTTTAGTGTAGATTCATAGGTTCATTGTTAATTTACTTTTTAGATTCATTTCCATTACAAGTAATGTAGATTAGATTGGTTGTTTAATAGTTTGATTCCATTTGTGCCTTATTTCAAGTAACAAGTTAGCAAGGAGAAAAAGGATCACCACAAGGTTGTTAGTAGGTGGCTCGGCCTCACTTCGTCCCTTTGGGACCATGACTTGAGGAAGGGACCCTTCAGGAGCCCCAAAAACATAGATTTCTAGTTCTTTTATGAGCCTTGGTGTTTGTTGTCTTTAATTTAGTATTTGGTTAATGTTGCAATGTAGATTTCATTGTCATCTTTTTCATCTCCATTTTTGCAGTAGATCTCACTCATTCTTTCATACCTTTCAAAAACTTTCTTCATGCATAGTATAGGTAGTTGATTCATTAATTCTGCTTTTCTAGTTTATGAAAATGTATCTTGTTTCTTAGATTTTTGGAAGACACACATGTTTTATGTAGAGAAATTTCTTCAGGAGGAGTCTAAGACTTCATAGCCAGCAGCCATCTTCCACTTCATCCACCTTAGCCATCCCTTTTTTTCACGTTCACTTTCACTAGTTTTCCATCATTTTTCATAGAAATTCTCCCAAGCACATTGAGGGAATCTAGCCATCTATTACCTTAGATATTGACTCCTAAGTGATCCTAGACCTTCTACCACTCCATTCCACCCATCACACACCTTTCCTAAGCCTCCCATCAAGCCCAACACCTCACATTTTCCTCTCGGTTGTATCCTCTAGGTTTCTAGTACATCATGTAGGTTTTCCTGAAATGGCCTGTTTTGAGGCCAAATTGATGGAAAACCTTTATGAAGTCACCAAAATCCCCCTAGGGACCCTCCACACCATCCAGCCACTTCATAAACCTTCTATCCATCCACTAACACCCTTAATCCACCTGCCACATCCACAAGAATAATTAGTTTGCATGCTTGATTTTGCATAAAAAAGACCAAAAAGAAAAAACAGATTTAGTTTAGTTTCTTTACTTGCACATTAGTATTGTTTGATGGTTCTTACTTCTACAACCTAGATAGTAGCATTTTCCTTATGTTGATTTAGCATTTTTGGCTAGCATAGCTTCTTAAATGTTTAATTAGGGAATGGTGTGATTTAGAATTACATGTTAACCTTCTCCATTAATGCAGTAGAGTAACTCTCTTAGAGTAGATTTACCTTTCTTCCATCAAAGAATGAAGCTTAATCTAACTCTGTAGAAGTCTGGCTTGGAACCCCAGTGGTCTCTTGCCAGCTGAATGGTGAAACAGGAAGGACCATCACTTTTACTTGTGCATACAACACTGTCACCCCCAAGTTTGTATGAACCCCAGGTTGATAAGTAAATCTGGTAGCCCAGGAGCTGTAGCATCCTTTCTCTAATACTGGCACTCATCACGAGGATCCTTTTCTGAACCAATGTTACAGTAATCCACCTTCTCTTCAATTTATTACTCAGTTTTCTTGGTAGCCACATCATCTGAGTTGAACATTATTTCCAAGGGAACTAAACCCCTAGGCATAATGCTACCCTTCAACTGTAAAATCTTGTATCCTGCATGGTTTCTTACCAACTTTCCTATTGTTCATCTATCACTCTCTCATCCTCCTAGTCAATTACTAAATTCCAAAATTCTTCAATAAATTCCATGAAGCATTTAATCTGTTCCTCATCTTTAAACACCTGCCAATATCTCAAATTATATGGTACTAATGTTCTCGATTTGGCCTCAAATTCATATATGTGAAGTGGATTTTGAGGATGTTTAAAGATGTTGGTAGCTATAGCCAAGGAATGATACATTCAATTTATTTCTCTAGCAAGGAATTGGATAATGAAGGGTAATAAAAAACTATCAATCAAATCCCATACCTCATTGCAGTAAGCCTTTAATCTTGGATGTTTGGTTTGGAATTTATTCCTAATCTGTTTCACTACTAGCTCCAAATCTCCAAACACAACCAAGCACCCAATATTAATATTTCCAGTAGCTTTAATACACAGTAGCAAGGCTTCATATTCAACAACATTATTAGTGGCTTCAGAGTCCAACTTGAAGAGAGAGTGATCAAGTTGCCTTCTAGGGACATCAACAATACACCTGCTCCATTACCTTTCTTGGAATAAGCACCATGAAAGTATAACTTCCACACTTTACCACAGTCTAGTGATTGTTCATTAAGTTGGACTGAAGATTTCACTTGTGTTTCATCCAAGATTGATTCATTTTCATATAGCAGAAAGTGGGAGAACACTTTCTCTTTACCATACCAAGGGCGTTATTGAAATAGTCGGATCTTGTAACTCTCTTTATAAACCTCGATTCTCTATATAGTCATATTTCTTCTCCACCAAACACTGAGATGATAGCATATGATAAATATAATTTCATGGATCGTCCAATCATAGACCCCCATAACCTGATCAAGCAAATATTGAATGTTGTAGAGATATTAACTACTACAATATCCATTAGCACACTTTTTGCAAGAATATAGGCTAAATTGGCAGCCAAATCTGTAATCCTTCCTAGACATTTTACTCTTTTGGAGTGAGAAGAATAAAGATATTTATATGGCCTTGTTATTTGTAACCCCAGTTTCTCCATAACAGATAATGGTATCAAATTATGAGAATCTCTTGATTCAAACATGAAGCTGTGTAATAAAAGTTCACGAAGTACCAAAGTAATAGAAAAAGGGGTAGTTGAAGAGTCTTGTTCCTCAACATGAGGTCCAAATACAACCATGATCCTTTCTTCCTGGAGGTTCATACTATCGTATGAAGGAGCTACAATGGATGGACACATGAAATGAGATACTTGCAATTTGTAATTAGGTTGTTTTAATAGTTCATTCAAGGGGACATATATTTTGAAATTATCATGTTCTTTTTGAAGATTAAAGGAAGACAAGATTATATCAGCTATGACAACATCAACATGCTCTTTTCCTTTATCACGGAGTAGTTTGGATGGTAAAGGAAATTATTGTGTTTTAGAAACCTTGGGCTTGTGGAGAATGGGATCTAAAGACTCCTTCTTTTTGGATGAGGCTTGGTCTATAGGCTTATTTGTTTCTCTCTCTACAAATTTAAGATGATTTGGGGGACAAGACTCCTCATTTTGGTCCTACATTCTAGATATTTTCCTAGAAGATCTAAGATCATATTTCCTGTGTAGTTCTGCGTGCATGTAATCTTCCAAATGTTTGTGAGTCCAAAATTCACTAAGGACTTTTGGCAATTTTTGGTGATATTAAATAAAAAGGAGAAAATATTGTTTTGTGGGAGAAAAGTCGAAATTATTATTCTAATGAAGAATGGCAAAAAATTAATATTTTATTACTAAAAGGTGGAAACCACCAAGGGAGAGGACTAGCAATTATAAATAGAGCTTGGAGGCCTCCATTTCGTATCTTTAATCATTTGACAATTCAACATTAGTTCTCTTGAGCTTCTTAGCCAAGACAACCATGTTGTTCCGCACAAGGAATTTCCAAGTGCGAATTCCACCCTCATTCTGAACAACTTCGAGTGCCTCCCTAGTGAGGAAATTTGGGGAGCTTAATTTAGAGTTTCCATGGGGCATATTTGCAAGTTATTTCAGTTGGTACATTTTTCTTCCAGGGTGCAAAAGTGGTTCAATTTTCTTATGGAGAGATAAATTACGTAGAAGTAGAACACCGAATCATTTGTAGGGTTTTTCCCCTAATTTAGCTGGATATTTTGTGGTGATTAACAGGGCTGAGTTGAGAGAATTCTTGACACCGAAAACCTACATTTCTATAATTGTACAAGGGTTGGAAGAATAGAGGTTAAGGAGAGATAAAGGTCGTAGAATGGAGGTATTCCCTAGGGGAGAATATAGCCAAATTTGGGAGAGATTTCCAGCGGTGGATTTGGGTTTAATTCAGTAGTATTAGTTTTGTGGGGAATTCTAGCCAAATTGGGCAATTTGCACTTATTGGGGATCACCGGGATTGGTGGATTTAGCGAAATCTCATTATGAGCTTTTCTTGGTTTATTGAGAGGAGTCTATAGAAAATTTTACAGAATTTTTCAGGTGGCATTCAGACTCGAAATCCTAATTCTTATAGTAGGGTGAATTGCTAGTTAGCTAGGGAATTTGTACCATTTTGTGGGTTCAACTTTGGATTGGAGATAGTCCAAACTCTTTTTATGTTTTTCTGGATTTTGGGCAAGGAGCACTCTCCTAATTTTATAGAATTTTGTGTGCACTCTAGAGTGGGAAAATTAGGCAGCGAAGTCAAGCAGCAGTGTAGTTTGGAGCAACAACACAATTTTCTTGAGGATCTTGCTATTATAGTTGTTGAGATTTCCTGTATTCATCGTCTGGTGCTTGTAGATTGCCTTGTGCAAGCCCGGGTGCATTTTCTCCAAATCATTTGTACCACAACATGATTATTAATTATATATTGGTCCATATGGGGATTTTCATAAATTACTGGTTCATGTGCATTTGTTTGTGAAAATTTTTGTGTTATTGTATCTGCATGTCTTTGTTATCATTGTAAAATTTCCAGTAGGAATATTATAGTGGTATGCAAGCATGATCTTGGCCAGTTCTAGAGTAGAAAACAATATCATGGAAGATTTGGGCATGTATGCACTGTGATGGGAGAGTTATAGATAAACCAATGGCTCAAGGGAGAGTGAGTATCATTGAGGGTAAAATGACCCTCACCTGCTTTGATGGTTCGGCTAGGATTTCTGTCATAAAATGGGTACAAGAATTGGACACATATTTTTGACTAAACCCCATGAGGGAGGGAGATGCTATTAGACATGCCACTTTGTACTTGGATGGAGATGCTATGAAATGATGGTATTGAGGGCTGATCCCTTTAGGTCATGTACATATCACATCCTAAAAAGAGTTCACATAGAGGCAAGTGGAGAGATTTGACCAAAAGGACACTAAACCCCCTCAAAGGTAGTGGATAGGACAAGGAAAGCTAGAGGATGAGACCAGGAGGAATTTATGCTAGTGGAGAAAGGGTTATAGATGTCAGAATCTCAAGGAGGAGGTTGAGTAGGAAGCCACATAGGATGGTGAGGGGCACATCGATATACCCAGTGTGGCATAGGAGTCACCATTGTTGGAGGCCTCCTTGGTAGCACCAACTGACACCTCAATTGAGGGAGTAGAGCATACACTCAAAGGGCCATCTATTGAGTAGATGTCAATAATTGATGATGTACCGAGTGCTATGACCTAGTTTCTAGATGATGGTTGCCCACTGTAGGTTGATGAGGTTCTTGGAGGCATATTTGTCATTGAGGAGTTACCAAAAGAGACAGAGGGGTCCATAGTGGTGACCACATTTACAGAGGATAACTACCTTCCATAGTTTAATTAGTTTTGGGCTAGCCTTCTAGCATTAAGAAAGAAGGCCACGACAATGTCAAAGGTTATTCTATAGCAGAACAAGGAGTTGGAGGGCATGAGAGAATTTATGCTGAGTCAGAGGCCAAACTCACTCACGTTGGGGAGCAGTTAGGTTCCCTAATGGTTAAGTTAGAGTGAACATTGGAGTGATGCAGTAACCCTACTCAAACATTACAATATGGTAGCACTAGCAGGTTACCACTACACATTGGAGAGGGAGAGGGAGAGCCACCTCGACATATTTTATGTGTTGACTAGGATGGCGAGATGAGGCGACATGAGTTGCACAGGGTGCATCCTTGGAAGGATGGAGGGTTAGCTCCATGCACAAGAGTTTATTCTCTCGAACCTTCCCTTGGGATTGGATGGCGAGATATATTGAGTTGGTATCTAGCTAGCTAGGAGGTTAGATGCATCCATGGCCACAGCCTAGTGGAGGCTATGAATTACTAGAGGGGCTCAAGGGCTGAACTATTGTTGGGATCCATGTGGGATTCTCCATCACATCATGGAGTTGGTAGGTCATGGTAGTAGCTACGTGATGGACTCGGTGTTTGGATGCACACACCTTTTCATATCCACTTAAGAGTTGCTGACAACACTAGTGCAAAGAAGGATTGGCAGAGGAGAAGGATGATTTCATGAGTTGTGATAGCATATTGATTGTGCATGGAGTCACAGGCTGAGTAGCCTTCTCTCGTAGTAGATGGTAGGAGGAGGTGGAATTAGTAGAGCACCAGATAGGGCATTACATGGAAAGGGTGCACTCCCACTGCTATATTGGACACTGGAGCCACTGAGGATAGACATAATAGTGTCATTCCCATTGGCATGTGAGGATTCACATCAGTTAGGTCTCTTACAGAAGATGGGGAGATGTAGCCCAAATCATGGAGGGATTACTAGCAGAGTGGTGGATGGGTTGGCACATGCAGAATGGCATAGGATATAGGGATATGCCGTAGAGTCCATTCTCATGTAGAGAGATGCGACCTGATGCATACCAACCCAATTTTAGAACCTATCATACAGTGTTGTATAGAGGTATGCAGTGATGAGAAGTGGCCTGCAGAGGAGCATGGAGATGCATGGTTGTTTGATCTAGCATTTTGGCTTGCATTGAATGACTCACATCACATCATTTACACATTGGGAGAGGTAGATATAGTGACACAAGCCAGATACGAGATGGTACATCAGTAGCACAGAGTATCCAGTGGTGTACAGGGATAGGCTGCAAGGTACAGTGCCAAGTTGAGGACTGCAGGAATACAAGGTGGGATGTAGGGGCATATGGTGCTGCATAGCAAGGTGTTGGAGACATTCCTACAAGGAGACTTATGGATGGAGACATCGGGCATACATTTGGGCGTACTTCAACATAGATCAACACAGACGAAGATGAGAAATACTCGATGGTATCCATGGGGAATCACATTCTTGTCCTTCTTATAAATCACTTACATGCATAGAATTTTTGGTTGTTGTCATTTAACACTCTAGGTGTGAGCAGATGAGGATAGGGAGATCACCCGAGGTATTAGGATGACACTGAACACACTAGGGGAGAGACTTATCAGTGGTGGCATTGGGTCGGTGCATGAGTTGACAACCATAGGTTAGGGGATGAGGTGATCATCTACAGGGTTAACATATCATTCATCAGTGAGCCTACACCTTGGGAGAAGGTCGTGAGGGACACATGTGTCACTCTTCCACAACTTATGTGAGGACCACACATGAGTATATGATACCGTGTGCAATTGAGGAAAATTTCCAGTATGTGTCTGACCTCTAGACATTTAATTGGCACATTATCAAGGGGACAGATGGCAAACTCATTGGTGATGGTTGGAAGGAGCAGGATGGGTCCACATATACTAAGTCAATTGCGAGTATCAGATATGTATCTATTGGTTTCCTTCAATGGGTAGTTATTTGGCGATTCATCTATCTTGAGGGGTAATCTACTTTCTATAGGGTGAGATCATTCATAAATTCCATTGGAATCTGCTGATTCACTGTTGACATTGGGATCATCACTAGTATGGCAGGATGTTCAACAATGAGGAGTGGTTCAGTGGCACATTCGGGGCCCTGGCATTGGCTAGGCCAACATTTGGAGAAGTAGGATATTGCTTGAGGATAAGCAATTTTTGTCGGGGAGGACTGTAATGTTCCCAATTTTTGTGAGTGCAAAATTCACTAAGGAGTTTTGCTAATTTTTGGTGATATTACATAAAAAGGAGAAAAAATTATTTTGTGGGAGAAAAGTTGAAATAATTATTTGAATGAAGAATGGTGGAAAAGTAATATTTTATTAGTGGAAGGTGTGGACCACCAAGAGAGAGGACTAGCAATTATAAATAGAGCTTGGAGGCCTCCATTTGGTATCTTTGATCATTTGAAAATTCAACATTAGTACTCTTGAGCTTCTTATCCGAGACAACTGTGTTGTTCAGCACAATGAATTTCTGAGCATGAATTATACCCTCATTTTGGAGAACTTCTAGTGTCTCCCTAGTGAGGCAAATTGGGGAGATTAATCTAGAGTTTCCATTGGGCATATTTGCAAGTTATTTTAGCTATGATTTTAATCAAGGGTGCAGAAGTGGTTCAATTTCTTTGTGGGGAGATCAATTATGAAGAAGTAGAACACCAAAGGATTTGTAGGGTTTCCCCCTAATTTATCTGGATATTTTTTGGTTATTAGCAAGGCTGAGTTGAGAGAAATCTTGGCACCGAAAGTCTAAATTGCTAGAAGTGCACAACTATTGGAGGAGTCGAACTTGAGGAGAGATAAAGGTTGGAGATTGGACGTATTCCTCAGGGGAGAATTTAGCCAATGTTGGGAGAGATTTCCAGTAGTCAATTTTGGCTTAATTCAACAATATTAGTTTTGTGGGGTGTTTTCTCGACAAATTCGACAATTTTCACTTATTGGGGGTCACCGGGGATTGGTGGATTATGCCAAAATCATTTCTAATTTTTTGTGGGTTTATTGAGAGAAATCTATAGATAACTTTACAGAATATTTGGTGCGATATTTGGACCTGAAATCCTAAATCTTATAGGAGGGAAAATCACTAGTTAGCTGGGGGATTTGAACCATTTTGTGGGTTCGACTTTGGCTTGGAGATAGGCAAAAATAAATTTTGGTTTTTTTGTGTTTTGGGCAACGAGCACTCTCCTAATTTTATAGAATTTTTGGGGCAATCCAGAGTGGGAAAATCAAGTTGTGAAGTCAAGCAGCAGTGCAGTTTGGAGAAGCAATGAAATTTTCTTAAGGAGCTTGCTATTATGGTGGTTGAGATTTCTTGTATTCATCACTTGGTCCTTGTAGCTTGCACTATGCAAGACCAGGTTCATTTTATCCAAATCATTTGTACCACAAAAGTATTATTAACAAAATCTTGGCCAATTCAGGGATTTGCAGAAATTTCTGGTTCATGTGCATTTGTTATGAAAATTTCTATGTTAATGTATTTGCATCTCTTTGTTATCATTGTAAAATTTCCATTAGGAATATTAGATTCAATGAAGTTAGAAAATTTCCTACAGTAGTTGTCAATATCACGATCATTTAGTGGTGCATCCAAATCATTCGCTCCTTCTCATGTGCACCAGTTTCATATTCCTCATCCGAGAAAGAAGAGAATTGATTTTCTTGAACTTTCATATTTTCTTCAGGATGCTCCTCTAGATCATCCTCTAAGTAAAATGGAGCCTGACTGTGATCTTGCTTCTCTTTCATCTCCTTCTGCAAGAACTACAAGGGAGATCTCCTATACTGAGGATTGAAACATTGGTTAGGAGATGGTTGATTTTGTCTAGGAGCGTTTTTTTTTCCATCTCAAGTTTCACGAGTTTTTTAGATAAGTTTCTTATGATTTTATTCATTTCCTCAAGTTTCTTCTCTTGAGTTTCCTTTCCCTCATTTGAGGAACTCATTTCCTCCTTTCCCCTTCTCATATCTCCATGCTCATTTGTCCCTCCACACTTCCTAGTATAGGTAAAATTTTGTTCCAATTCTAAAGGATCTATTTGGATCTGGTCCAAGGAGTGAGACTTCCTTTCTCTTACAATGAAACAAAATCTGGCTCAAAAGGCCCCAAAAAAACCACTTTAACATCATCCTCTCAAGGTTTTATTTAAGTAGGAATACTATTGTATATTTTGCTAAACCTCTTTATGAATTCAAACACATATTCATTATTTTTTTTCTTCATGGCATTTAATTTACTGAGGATGTACCCATGGGCCCTCTTTCCCGCATTTTTGCATGAAATAATTCTCTAGCTCCTCCCAGGTAGTGATTGAAGAAATTGGTAGGGAATTATACCATTTCCTGTCTTCCCCATCCATAGATTGGAGAAAATATATTAGCACCACATCTAGGTGTTCCACATTAAGTTTTTCATCAAATGCACAAAAATTTATATATTCCTTTTTGATAAAATGTCATCTTCTCCTATGAATCTTGGCAAGATCTTCAGATGGTCTTGTGGCACATCATTCAAGTGTTGTGGCAAGTCCAATGCAGCATAATTGTTTAGGAGAAAACCTGGGATAACCTTATTAAGAAATGGAGATGGTAGGAGGTTTACTACAGGTCCTTGCAGATGGGTTATACAAGTGGCAGCTGACTGGATCTGGGTGTGAAGTTATTCACACTCTATGTGGAACTTATTATAATGATGTTTTTGATGTCGTCAATTCGAGGGGAGGGATGAAATGAGAATGAGGGTGAACTAATAGAGGTTTATTCATTTTTTACTCCTCAGAATATTTCACCAAATTATAGACCACTTAATTGAGGATACTCCAAAACTATGGAGGGAAAATACGAATAATTTATCACTCACTTTTGAAAGCTCAAAGAGGATACTTCTGGAAAATAGGTCACGGGAACATAGGTGACAGGGATTCTTTCCTTCCAGACTTGCTTTAATATTATTTTTTGAGGATCAAATACAAGAGGAGTTCTTTGTTGTGAATTATTTAAGTGTGTTTGTGTCCTTTTGGAAGCCAGGGTGGTCAAAATGAAACTTTAACAGTGGAGTCTCCACAGTGAGAGATATTCAAGCCACACCACTTTGTGCTCACCTTGCGGAAGGGTGTACAAATGTCGTACCCAGGAAAAATATTCTGATTCATCCCCATGAACCGTTCCATAAGATGTTGTAGCTCCTAGAGAGAGTCCCTGCGTTGAGGAGAGAATTGTGTCTAGGTTATATTGATGAGTGTGTTAAATATTTGCTAAAAACTCATATCACACTTAGTTTTTAACATTTGTGAGAGAAAATTGATTCATAAGCTTCCTTAAGAGGAGAAATGAAAATCTTGATGTAAACTATTACTCAAAGAAGCATTAACATTAGATCCATAGCGACCAACATCACATGAACTTGTCCTTTATCTATCATTATAGTATATTTGGTAGAAGACTTGAGCAAGAGGGAAAATCAATATAGAAGGCTTAAATATAAGAATCTCATGCATCAAAATACAGAGTCAAATAAATGAAATAGATAAATGAATGGAATGGAAAGATACATGGAGCACATTTTAAGGATTAGCTTTCATATCAATATAGACATATTTCATCAACATTAGACTTAGATGAATCCATAAATTCATGAAAAGTCTTCTAGCAACTACTATTACATATAATCTTAGAAGAATAATAAGAAAATATGGAACAAACATAGAAAGAGCACATACTAGAGATTCTAATGACCTAGAATCACCAAAAAATTGCATTAATCTTCCATAGAGCGTACATTTCATTGACAATAGACATGACTCCTCTCTTAGAAAACCAAAATTTTTGAACCCCTAGTTCAGTATCATAAAACTATTTTTATAAGGCCTTGCAGGGAGGGCTAGTTAAAAAATATTCCTTCTTGATTTCCTTATAGTGGATAATCATAAAAAAAGCTTTAGTGTCCTCTATGGCAGAGTTGTACTAACCGAACTGTAAATGAATTCCTAAAAATAAAATATTTACATAAAATAATAAAATAAAGTGTCATGGTCGACACGATCTATAGTAGCTATAGTCACGATAGGTACGCTGCAGAAGCAGAGTTTATGGTTCATTGATTTGGAGCATAGATGGGTTGACGAACCACTCACATCTTTGCCACAGTGTTGGCACTAGTAAGAAACTCAGAAGAACCATTTTTATGGAATGTTGAGATTGGTCAGACCTGTGAAATTTAGCCTAGGACAAAACAGAGTCATTTCCATCCCTAGCAGTTGAAAATCCATCTTCAGATAGTTTACCATCATCTTACACGTCATATTGGCAGCCTTCTCATGGGAAGAGTCTACTTTTTTTTGGCCTCCAGTAGTCATTGACTGTATTGTTCCCACTGGATCAAAACTCTGCCAAGGTCCTTATATCTAGGAAATCCTGCTCTGAAAATCCTCTTGAACTCATTTTTTAAGGCCACCACGTTCTTTGATACCACCTCTAGGTACTCCTCATCTTTGACTCTAGCTTCCTCCATTTGGAAAACCTTATAAATCTCCATGATAGTAGTTACTCTATCCACCACATTTGTGGGCCTCAGCTCACTCAGTGGCCTCTCATTCACAAATTTAGTGAACCTTTTGGAAATTTGGGAGTTCTTTTCTCCATCCTCTTTAGCTGATAGGATGAAGCCTTCATAACCTCTTATTCAAATTATCTATTCATCCATCAAGGTTATGTACTCCTATTGGTTCCTTATCTCTTCAATGATCTCATCCGAGACCCGTTTCTTGGCTTGCAACAAAGACATGTTCCCTTTCAGCTTTTCCTTTAACTCAGAGATCTCTTGGTTTGTTGCCTCTAGATTCTTACTAATGATGTCTGCATTTTCATTGGAAGTCTCCAGCCGCTTCTCTTTCTACATTAGGCTTCTCTAGGAAACATCTACATCATTCTGCACCCTTCTAAGCTCCCCTGCTAAAAGTTGGAGTTGAGTGAGGGTCTTAGTGAGCTGTTCAGTTGGGTTTTGAAGATCCTTAGGTACGATCACTACACATATATGTGATTTTATTCTCATTTTTGAATTTGCTTCCTGCTGCTTAAGGGCCAGTATTTCATTATTCCTTTAAGTGAACTCTTTGTCTAGGATCACCTTCTCTTCTTCTATCTATGCAATCTCTTTATATTAAACATGTTCAGTATTTGACATCTTTAGTTTATGCCTTAGCTCCTAGATTTTTCTTTGGGAAATTGGAAGGGGGGTTTCAAAAGTCGTTTTATCCTCAGGATTCACACCTAGCTTGATGACTAGTTCCTTAAAGCTCTCATTTTACACGTGGAGAGCCCTGGAGTTGGGTCTCTCTTACCTTAAGCTGGTTGCAACATTTTCTACAAGCTTCTTTTCCTTCCTGATAGTCATTGTGTTCCTATTGAGCTCACTATATATCATCTCTCCAACCTTCCTATGTAAATTGATCTTGTCTGGAAGGGGAACATTTGTTAAAAATACGTGAAACATCCAAGGCTTTGAACTGCGAAGCTGAAGGAAAAGATTATTGTAATGGATGTTGTAGTGAAAACTTCATATTATTTCTTTCTAAATCCATAACAGCCAATAATAAAGTCTGATATGGAACTAAGAGAGCTTCCATTTGTTGTTGCATCTCCTAGCTCACCTTCTTATTTATTTCTTCAATGGCCTTTCTAGTAGGCCAGCTTGACCTAATAATAATTTGACTTATATTTGCACCTAAAATAGCTACCTTTGAGGAGGATGAGGCAATAGTCTTTGATCGATCATCCAAGGTCACCTGGAAACATGGTTGATCTAGCCTTGTTTCCATTAGCCTGGTTTCAAGTTCCTCTTCTTCTATCTCTTGGTTTTTTTCCTTTTTAGTTGCATGTACATCCTCCATCTCTGTATCTCTACTTTGGTTCGTGGTCCTCTTTGGAACTTTGTCCTGGGTTTCTTAAGGCTCGATCTCCATCTATGTATTCATAGGAAATGAATCAATGTCATATTTCCATTCAACCTAATGCCTATACTCTTGTTTATAAGTTGAAGCTTTTATCCTTTCCCACCTTTGGGAAATGACACGATGAGGGTGAGAATGCCAGACATCCCCAAGGTAAAAATTAATCGTTTTGAGTAATGCTTGAATTTTCTTTAAGGCCTTCCTAGATTTGACAACAAAAGGCCCCACAAACTTTCCCAATTTAAACATATGTTCCTTCTTTGTAGGGAAAAAATGGAGCTAGTCCACATTGAGTCTCTACCTGATGAATTATAGATAAAATATCCTCATGGGAATGAACATAGGTATATGGTAAGCAGGAATTTCACACCCATAAACCCTAATCTCTGTGTGATCCTCAAAAAGGTACCAATCTCCTACCCTTGTGTCTTTCCTAAGTTGGAGAATCTCCATTTGTTGCGGAAGAACTCGAGGGGGGGGGGGAGAAAAACCATGGATAACCTTATATGCAATGCCCATATAAGTTCATATAAATTAATAGTAACCATCAAAATTTGGCCCCTTCCTAACAAAAATGTCATTTAAACACATATTTCCTCTCCTTGTTTCCATCCACCAAGTTGAGGCTGAGACACTCCAACTCATCCACATGAATATACATAAAGAAATAGAACAACAATGAATAGTATCTGAAATAGGATGTGGTGGGAAAATGGTGTAGCTGAAATATTATGGCCTCAGATAGGTTAGCTAGAATATCAAATAAATAACCAAGCTGCATCATTTTTCTTAAAAAAACTAAGGTGTATCTATTTTTTATGTTAGCATCATCATCCCCCAGCAGATGAGAAATTAGGGACAAGATGGGTTGGACGGGTTCAACAAAGAAAGTGATAGGGAAGATGTTAGTCATAGGAAGATATTGTAGGCTAGGGGACAAGACCATTTGTAGGGAAGATTTTTTCTCATTGGCTAGGAGGGAAGAGTAAGGATAAACTAGTGTGACGTTAGTAAAATATTGGGGTTTAGGAGAGATGGTGTAAACCAGGGCCTTTTGAATCATCTTTGGGTTTACTTTGATGATTTTGGCCCCAGAGGAAGAAACAAAGAAATTCTTCATTCAAATGTAGGTTGTGGTCAATTAGGAGATTAATTCGAGAAAATGGTGCATGAAGGGTGTAATTTAATAATATAATCTGGAGTCAACTACCTGGAATGGGTCTCGCCACCTGAAATGGTTGCCATACAAGATAAAATAGAGGAGTGTTAGCAATTTTTGCCTCTATGTCCATGAGGGGGTCGACATTGGAAGAGGGTTTGGCCTCACGGGCCTTTGGGGTCTCGGGAGATGCCTTCTTCATATTTTATGAGTATTTGAGCAATCTATAGGTGGATAAGAGAAAGTGGTTACCTAGTTGTCATGGAGTGGGTCGCAAATGATGTCAAGAGGAGGTACTTGGCCAGATGAGAGATCGAACGATTTTCGAGATAGGCAATTGAAAAGAGATCTTGCACCAAGAGCTAAGCAAAGTGTTTGAAAATGTGAAGCGGGAAGGATTTTATAAGTGGAGTGGGGCCAATGGTCAACTGATGTGGGACAATGTCATGGGAGCGACACATGTTTGGGTGAGATTGCATGATGGATGGGACCAGTGGACAGGAGTGGGGGCCAGTGCAATTACACTTTTACATTTTCAATGTGCGCTCACTTGAAAAGGCTCCCATGGGTTGGCCCACATACCACGTGGTCCCCACTCCCACCATCCTCTGACCAGTCGAATAATGGGAGGCTAAATCCCATACTCTACCCAGGGAATGAATCAAACCGTCGGATCCAGATCTAACTTTTCAACTCTAGGGGGTGGTGCTTGTTTTTCTCTTGCGTAGGTTCCCCCTCAATTTTCTTCCTGGGGGTAGGCAGGTGGGGATGGATGATAATATCCCTGGAAACCTCTCGACCTTTAACCAACGACCTGAGCCTATGTAAAAGTTCCTCTCTATTGTTGGGTATGGAGCCTGATTACTTTCTTTATTCAAAGGTATCACCATGCTGGACCATAGTTTCTAACAACAAAAACACATCACTCATTTAATCAGTGTTAGTGGGATAAACGACAATTTTATGAGTGCCCCTCTGGCCGGGGTTCGAGGGAAGCACCCCTGAAGCTAAAAAGAAATGTAAAATTGCCTTGTAAAATATTGTAATTTCATAGTCAACCTGAGTTGTTCATCAGGTGGATGATCTGATGGTAGCATGTATGTTTAATTTAAGGTTTTTAAACCCTAGAAGGCAACCCGTCACAATATATGAGGGAATTGTATTGTCATTGTGTATATGTGTATTATGACTGAGAAAGTGAGAGGAGACTATGTGACAGCATAGATGAAATTACAACAGGTCTGTTGTAGATTGTATCTCTTCATTTTTTTGGATAATAGAAAAGGAAGGACTGGTTATTTCTTTATGGACGTAGCCGAAATTTGGTGAACCGCATATATCTGTGTGTCTCTTGTTTTATGAATTTTCTATATTTTTGTTTATGAAATATTTTATGTATATCATTGCTCTGTAATAAATAATTTTCTAACATTTACCTTGTTGTTATTTTCCGATAAGGTCCCATGAGTAGCGTTTGTGCTTTTATACCTTCCACTATAGCTCTAGGCGCTAATAGTGGCTGCCATGGGTGATTTGACTGTCTTTTCACTTAGGGAGATTTATAATGTCTCTTGGTTTTGACATTTTCCAATATTTAGTGAATGTTTATAAATATCTAACAACTCCATCCAATCAAGATGGTAATAAGGTTTGTGTAAATGATGAAAAAACCACGAATTCCATCTTTTGTGGGTATAAGAATTATATTTTTTCAAAGTAATGCATTGTGAATCTACAAAGGACATTTCTGACATAGTTCAAAACATGTATGAAGGAGATGGAAAAGTTAAGAGGGCACAGCCTCAAACCAATAGAATGAACCTCGAGAGCTTGAAGATTAATGATGAAGATGATATTTCATCTTACTGTATTTTTATGGATGAGATTGTTAATACCATTATAGTACTTGGTGAAGATGTTAAGGAATCAATGATTGTACAAAATGTGTTGAGATCTCTCACCTTAAGATTTTATGAAAAATGTCACCTATTGAAAATATGAAGGATGTAGAAAATGTTAATATGGATGAGCTACATTGTATTTTAAGTTCATAAGAAATGATGGAAACAAAAGGAAAGTCAACTCTAAAGGAAGAAACTTTCAATGTTTCAAAGAAGACAAACGAATACAAAGCTAGTGATTATTGTAACAATGAATCAAATGCAAAAAAATCATAACTTGTGATAAATCTTAGGAGTGGATATGGAGAATACAATGGTAATATACCACTCAAATGTTTTAATTGTGTTATAGTAGATATTCTTTTTTACCAAATGTGCATATGTGAAATTTGCTTAAAGTGATGATGAAGGAGAGCATGACTATAGAATAAGTTCTTATAGATAGAAAGGAGGAAAGTATCCTAAATAATAAAGCTATTTTTTCTAGAGAAGATAATAACTCCTTAGAACAAGGTGATTAATGTGCATCTAACATATACAAATATGAATATGTTTCCATAATCATCGATGAGAATATTGTTCATAAAGAAGAACAAGAAAATCAAGAAGAGAAAAAATATTCATAGGATGATGATATTTATGGGGAAGTGAACCTTGAAGTAAAACTTGTATATGTCCCAAAATAAATAGATAGACTCAAAGGAACGATAAAAAAGTAGAAGGAGCTATTGTGGAAATATGAGAAAAAAAGTATCATGATCTTAATGAGAGAATAATTTCAATCTTGAAGACAAAACTAGAAGAAGCACATAGGGTAGAAAAAGTAGTGACAAGACAACTGAAAACAGAAGAAGAATATTTGGAAAAACTAAAATGATAAGTTATTTCCTTGAGAAAGTAACTAGAGAAATAAAATTCTCAATCAAATAAAATTGTGAAGCTTGGAAAGAGTTTTGAAATCTTAAATGATTTTATTAGCTATCATAGGTCACCTTTCATAGAAAGATGTCTTGGCTACAAGGAAAATCATAAGATCTCCAAGGGAGAATCAACTACAAATCCATTAGAAAAGGAAAATTAAGAGAATCAAGGAATCTATGCTATTTCCTATAGAGATCCTTCAGTAATGAATAACACTAGGAGCGGATATGAAGACCAATGGTGGGTTAATTTTTCTCATAATATGAACAAGAATGAATTTAAAAGTGCTACTCAACCAAGAAGACCTTTTCACATCTTGGTATCAAAATCTCTTCTTTGGCTATTTGTTTGCTTGATAATTTTTATCCTAAATAAATGTCTTGTAGATCTTACGTAAGAAATGAATATGTGAGAGATAAAAATGAAGAATATTTTAAGACATCAAAAAATGGTTTTGTTAGCAACAAAAATAGAAATTTTAACAATGGTGGGCTTCGAAGATACAACTTATTTTCTCCCTAATTCAATCATATTTCTTATTACAAGTGTAATAACTATGGGATAGCGCATGTCACTACACAAGTAACACAATAAGGACTCATTGGAAAACCATGGAACAAGATATTAGAAGGATTAGGGAACAATGCAAAAAGTTATGGAAAATGAAGAAAGAAAAATAGGAGGGTTTGAGACTTTCTCTATATTCTTAAAGAAAAGTAAGGAATTTTCATATTAATAGTGGATTCTAAAAACAAATGAAAAGAGATTAGATTAAAATTTTGACTATAAATAGTGAAAAGTGAGGCATTGTTATATTTAGAGAGAATCCATCAACAAGGATAGATAGAAAGGGCATAATTATTATTAATCATGGAAAAACTGAAATAGATATTCCCCTTTATGTTGAAGATATAGAAAATAATAATCTAAGTGTGAGTCAAATGTATGAACAAGGATATGATCTTACATTACATTATTAAGAATGTGAAATAAGGAAAGTAGGTTTAGGAAGATTGGTGGAAAAGGGTATTCGGAAATAGAGTAATTTATGTCTCCTCGATGAGGTTAAAGGAGAAAATTTATATAATATGCCTCTCAAATCGTAAATATAGGGAAGTGTAATCTTAGGTGGGGTATCCCTTTCCAATAGATGAAAAATGGAGATGAATCACAAGCAAGGAGATTTGTTTAGTAGTAGTCTTCAATTTTTTGGGGTTGACATCAATGAAAAAAGAGGGGATTGTTGAATATTGTGTTGTAATTGATGTCAAAGATAGGGGGATACAAATAATGTCAAGGTTAAGGGGAGACAAATATGGATGCCCAACTAAATTTTAGTGAGTACTATAGTTTTGTTGAGTAATTGACTAAGGGTTTGCATTAATGACTGAAGGGGAGATTGCTAGATTATTGTTTCATTGATGTCAAATGTAGGGGGATACTAAATATGTGAATGATAAATATCGAAACATGAATATTTTTGGAAATATAATTTGAATATCTAGTTTTTTCTTAATGTCGAGTTTGGATACCCTATCTATGAAGGAAATTTTACACTAAGTACCTAGATCAAATGATGGAATAAGATATATTACTGAAATTTTGATTCTAAGGCCTTTATGATTTTAGATTGAACTACCACTAATTAAATAAGAATAAGGACATATGAAAGACTCTGTTGGGTTGGTCAAAATAGAAAGTACAGGTTTCCCCAACCAATTGTACAAGTTAGCTCCATAAGTGAACATAGAAACACTATAAATAAATGTTGGATGACTAAATTTGAATACCATCCATGAATGAATATATCTAATCTACAAAAACGAATTCAGGGAAGACTCTTGGGGTTCTAAAGGTGGAGGAAAAATGTTATTTATGGAGTGAACGAGTCAACCTAGAATTTCTACTATAACTTTTCTTCTACGCTATTTCAAATGATAAATCTTGGAGGAGATGGAAATGAGAACTTTTGTACATATGATAAAAATTTAAATATTTCTTTATGCACTTTCATTGATATTGTATTAGTAATTTAGGGTTCTTGAATGCTCCTAAATCTACTTCAAATAGGTCATGTTGGCATTTTCACTATAACTTCTCTTGTCTTAAGAAGCCTTTCGTTGATAATGACATTAGAGAAAATATGTTGATGCATTTCAAACCATCCGGTGTGGTTCATTGTCGGGACCAGATGGAGAATCAAATCATGGCATCACATTAAATAAGTACGGCGATGTATAGATAATTATTGCTAATGGCTAGAATCTAACGACAAAATTTGACTAAGGAAAATATGTTTATTAATAAAGAAATTTATAAATAAATATATAAATAAATGCATGAATAAAATTGAACTTCTGACAAGCGACCAACCCATTATAGGTCAAACAATGGTTAGTCAGAATTAAATAATAAAGAGTGAAATGAATCAAGGAATTAACAATAAGACAAGGAGGAGTAAATCAATATCTTTTAAAATCAAAAGACCAAAATGGAAATGAAATCACAATTAGAGAGAGAGAGAGAGAGAGAGAGAGAGAGAGAGAGAGAGAGAGAGAGAGGAATGAGAATAAAAAAGGATTAAATAGGGGATATAAAGAATAAATCAAGTGATTGACTTATATTATAAATTTATTATATAATTAAATTAAATTAATTTATTATTTATATTGTAATATAAAACATAAATAATCCTATATTAACTTATAAAATCCATTAGTGAACAACTATATGTATAGATATAAAAAGTAACACTAAAGGTTTAAATCTAAATCAATTAGAGAGGAAAATTCACTACATAGAAAGAAATAACAGAAGGAAGTTAAATAAAATAAGAAATAATAGAAATTAGAGAATATAAAATAAATGAATATATAAGTAAATAAAGAAAACATTCATCGGGAGGTCAGAGGGTCGATTATGCCTGAAGCCCTTGGGGTTAGGTCTTGCGAGTATGCCGAGGGGCGATTAGCCCAGATTTTTCCATGGACATCTGGACCACTCACTGACCAGGGTGTTCGTGAACCATACTTAAATAAATAAATAAATAAAACATAAGAACAATAATTTAATAAATAATTTAAGAAGAAGGGGCAGGGACCCAACAATTACTCATCCTGTAGCCATCATCCTTCTTTAGATTAATAGGTTTCCCTTCTATTTCAATGGCCTCCCTAAACTTCCCATGAAAGAAATGACAACCCTTGCAATGAAATGTTTCAAACCATGGAATTTGAGGAGGTAGAGGAGATATATCTATGTACCTATGATCAATATTCAATACCTTTGATCACTATAATTTGAAATATATTCCCTTTGAATGATAAAGTTTCCAAACAATCCTAAAATCTAATGTCAACTTGGAATTTTTGATATCAAGTTTCTTATAAGATGCTTCAGATAATGAAATATTGAGGAGATAAAAGAGAGATATATAAGTACATGTGGTAGTATTTTAGGATATGGTTCACTAAATTTTCTAATATATTCTCCTATGGAGGTTACAACTTTTGAATAGTCCCGATATCAACTTCAAGAAGGCTAGTTTTCCATTTTTCACTATAACCTAATTTATGCAAATTTTCGGACTATGAAGAATTAAAATATTGAAGGAGATATATGTAAGTACCTTAGATAAAAATTTCATAATTTGATTTTCAAAATTGGATATGTGGCATCTTACACAAGTTTTCTCTTGGGAAGAGGGCAAAAACAATGAGTTTTGGGAGAAGCAGACCTAATGAAGGATAAATAAGAAACAAAACATAGTCAAGACAAAAGAAGAAAGTAGAATTGGTGAAGGAAACTACTATTAGTATACTTGGTGAATGTAGAAGTAGTAAGTGTTCCTGGTGAAGGCAAAAGAAGCTACCAAACCTAGTGAACAAATAAGCAGGTAGACCTATTGAAGGAACATTCACCAAATAGAACCAATGAATGTAGAAGTAGATAAGATACTTGGTGAAGGAAAATTTTGGAAGTATAATTAGTGAAGTAGGTTGGTACCTAAAAACATTTTTTGCAGTGGGGATTAACATCTCTAGTAGGCTGGCATGCATAGATATTTTAAATAAATGGGATTGGTGTCTCCTACAGGCTAGTGTCTACAAATAATGTATTAGAGTAGATTGGTATCTTCTATAGGTTGGTCACTCCAAATCATCCAAAATGGATTAGTTTCTTCCACATATTTGTTCCCAAATATCATGTAGTAGAGGGAATTGATAGTTCTTGTAGGATGGTTCCTACCAATGTTGAAGTTGAGGTGATAGGTGTCTCCTTTAGGATTGATTCGCAAAAATATTGTAGTAGAGAATATCAGTCAATCTTATAGGTTGGTGCATACAAATATTGTTGGAGAGGGGATTTGTGTCTCCTATAGGTTGTTCCTACAAAGTTCGTATCAATAGCTTGGTCCCTACAAAATTTTATTATAAAGAATTTTTCATTTATATATTTTGTCCCATTTGTGAGATTATTCAGTTAAAAATCATTATTGTTTAAATACCTAAGAAATTTACTTATACTAATTCACCCCCTTGGTCGATATAAATGTGAATCCAACATTATGCACTAAAAAATTCCAAATGTGATGATAAAAATAGTCTGGTACATGGAATGATAGGAATGCATGTTTATAGTGATTTATAGTTTCATGTTCAAGAGAATGGAGCCCCAAATGTAGTTTGGAAAGAGATGGGAACTATGTTTGGGAAACATAATAAATTTGTAATCATTTGATTGCTTCAAATCCTAGTAATTTTATTCCATTGAGAAATTTCTTTGAAACTTTCACATACTTTGAATTTTACTCAGTGAATATGAGATAGAAGAGAAATGTGTAAATAGAGACAACCAATATATCGTACTATTACTAATACATGCCTATTATATTTTTGTAACTACCTTTAACTCAACCAGATATTCACTCTTCAAGTTCAAGAGGCTACTTGAAAAATTCCCTATTTTAAATATTTTTGTGGTTATGTCATCAAAGTCTTAGATAAGCTCATGCACCATAATGTAATAAAAATTATACACTAAACTTTAGTGGCACAATAGAAGTAAGGTCCCAAGAATTGAAAGAAGAAAAGGCCTCAAAAAAGAAGAAACCAAGGATTCCAAAACCCCTCGACCTTATTTAGCTCCTAATATTGATAAAGGAACTAATACGAAAAGAAATAAGTTTCCCAAAGATTGAAATTTGTGTGATATAGAAGGAAAATTAGAATCATGTTTCTTCAAGAAGAAGGATTAATCCTCATCTCATCCCTCAAACAAATATTCTCTGCTATATTGGATTTTATTTCAATACATCACCTTCTAGTTCCACAAATGAGTGGATTCTAGATTCAATCCTCTCACCATGTGGTTAAGAATAAAACCATTCTTCATATCATAATCCATCTAAAAAAACAAACATTCATTGTTAATGATATATATCTATGTGTTGTATGATTAAGATTGGTTCAAGTAGTTGATGGTTTTATTGATGATGTACAATGTCTTTCTACTCTCTCATTTAACATTTTGTTGATGGTGTTGGACCCACCAATATGTCAGTGGATCTCCCCAGTACAAATTCCTAACTAGACCTCAGACCATTTGGAGTAGGAGTCCTAGCAGTGGGTAATACAATAGTGCCTCGATTGTGATAGTGCACAGAGGTAAGATAGTGTGTGACCTTGGAGTGAGTCAAGTGAGATGTATGGGGGTTCTAACACACAAAGGGGAAAAGGAAGTGTGTCCCTTAGAAGCATGTAATAGTATGCAGCACTGAAGGAACAGATGAGTAGAATGACATCATAGGCTAGAAGCAGAATAGTCCACAATCCAATGTGATGATTTAACACAACAATAGATCCTCAAAAAGATTCATACAATTTCATGCAAAATAGTTCATACACAAATTCGTAAGTTAAATAACATACATTGCTAAAGTAACCAAAATAGTCAAACTACAATAACAACATATATGCAAGAAAACGTGTTGGCTCAGTTATATATATTAAGTGAAAGTTCCATCCTTACATACACCATTAACATTCACTGGCCCCAATAATGGAACATTACTGTCAATGCCACCTGCTCCTCGAAAGAGATGTACTCAATCTAGGTTGTGAAGAAGACAAGGCTCATCACAATACTCTCTAAGCCTTCTCTAAACAATGCCCAGAAAAATCTTGGCTCCCCAAAAGTCTATTCTATGATTTATGAGGTTTAATATATTGCAAAGAGTGGGGTGACCCTTGATATTTCCCTTTGACTCTTGGACCTTTAATGGCTCTTCACATTACATAGCGATTGTTCACATTCCACTATTGACACTTTGAATTTTAGTTAGAATATATTTACAATAATACAATTTTCCACGTGTACCCATGCGAGACAAAATAGGCTAGAGACATCCTAACAATAAAAAGAACTATGACTCCAAGTTTTGGGGAAATACCAACTCGACAACATCCACTTGATGCTTCTTGGTCATGTATTGATGCTAAGCTTGGTACTATGTTGTGATGTCCCCAAAACGATTGATGTTGTCTTGCTAAAAACAGACTCTTGCCTCCATGGCATCCGAGTATGTGGTCTTGGAACCTGTCTCTGTCTCATCTTGAAGCATGTGCATCATTTCCCTGAGTGGGGATGGAGCACCAATGTATTTATGCATGTTTTCTACGCTCAACTAGAAGTCATCACTGATGGCCTCACACATCAACTTCTCCATGTGCATGTCGACCTCTAACCAAACTTGGTTATTGTGCTTAGCTTTTGTGTGGGAACCGCCATCTATTCACTCTCTTCCTTAGCTACTGGATGTTCCAACTAATCAACTCGTATTAGCTTTGTTTTCTCTTTCATTGTGCCTTTCCATTGTTCTTCTTCCTATTTCTTCTTCTTAGCTCTTGTTCTTCCTTCGCCTCTTATTTTTCTTGTTGTGATCTCCATTCTTCTACCTACAATCTCTTATTTTCTCTCTTCCTTTGCTCCATTGTCTATGTCCTCTGCTTCCTTTTACTTTTGCTATCAAAGATGCCTACATGAAGATTGAATCCACTTTCACTCTACAACTTTGTTCTCCCTTTATTATGTCAACAATTTCTTGTTTCCTTGATCATGTACTAGGTTGCTACCTTTTCTAACTGCTTCTGGTCTTGCTCCCTTGTTAGTGTTGGGATGCACATATATAGACAAGTAAATTGGTGCTTTCTCAAGTGCTTCCCTAGTACTTATTTCAGTGGTCACTCTTGAAACATCTCCCTTTGGTGCCATGGTACAATGACTACTAGAGAGAAGCACTTCATGAGTGTGGTACATATGGGATAGAACAAACACTCATGGAAAGAAAACATTAGCTCTTACAAATCTAACTTTACAACATGATCAAATAGAAACTAGGGTATCTAATGAGAGGAAATTAATAGTTATGATTGACAGGGGTGACTGACTGACTGTGGAAACTATGCACAACGTAGTCCCAATAGTTAGTGTGGATGATTGATGACTGGAACTACATAATGTGTAGTTTAGTTTGGGATAGGGCTTGGGAGAGACCGTGCATTGTGTACTCATAGTGACAAATTTGGGACGCTAGATCCTGGAACTACATAGTGCATAGTTGGAGCTAGCCCAAGATAGGATTTGCACAATTCCAAAAGCCAAGAAAGAGGCCTTGAACTCATAGATTGCATAGTACATTCGGTGATATGTGTGGCTTATGCAATTAGAGCCCAAATCTACCCATGGGGAGTGTGCAAACAAGAATATTTGAAGGATGGTGTGATGTTGAGTGCAAATCTTACTAAGTGTAAATCTATTCTTATGAAACAAGTATAGCAATCGATTAAACTGAAGAAACATGAAGCATGTGAAGGGAGTTGCTGTGATGACGATTATTGGTGAAAAAATGGGAAAACTCATGTGACACTTAGGGAAGGAAATGTATAACTTGAAACAAAAATTCTACAACCTAAACCAAGTTAAAATGCTAGTTTTCATTTAAAAAAATGAGTGAAACAACACTCTCACAAGCCAACTAATCAAAAGTGATAGAAGAAGCGACATGAGGTGATAAAAGAAAAACTCACCCTAAAACGCGATGACAATGTTCCAAAGGATCTTTGTTCTCCTAGGGAATCTAGAGATTGATGATCAAATGCATAAGTGAGCTCTAGAGGTGTCCATTACACATATATGAGAAAAATGGAGTTCATGATGCGTATGATTAAGATCAAGGAAAACAACGACACTTTCTAGAAACTTCTAAAGATGGACATATGTCACCTTAGAGAAACTAATAACAGATCCCTACATCCTAGGGATGATTTCCTCTTAGCTTCTTACTTTTTAGGAAAAATTCCATGCAATGTCCAAAGAGATTATGTAGTTCTGGGAAGGACCGGGCAACATGCTGGTTCATGCACTAAGAATTTTTTGAGCACAGTACATTTGTGCAATTTATAGGCTAAGTGGCTCTAGGATGCTTCTTAGGATTTGCACAATTTCCAAACTAAAGGCATGCTATCAGTCAGTTCTATGCAATTCTGGAGCTGAAGGCTCACTTTCTGGCTTATACTACTCTTCATAGTTTCCCATCTGAAGACAGGCTACCAGCTAGGTCGGCGCAATTATGGATTTGAAGCTCACTATTGGGTTGCACTGTGCATTTCCTGAGAGCAAGGTTGGTTTCCCTGAAGGATTGTGAAGAATCATCAAGGCAATGCTAGAACCGGTTTGCAACCAAGTCACACAGTTAGCTTATGGTTAGATGGAAAATCAAGTAAGAAAACACAAGGTGTAAAGAAAAATATAAAAAATAGCTAAAAGCACAAGTACTTAGGCAGTGTAAGACAAGCTTCTTAGATTTGGTAGGGTGGATAAAAAACAAAGCGAAGGAAAGTTTTTGGAGGGTGGTTGTAGCCGCTACAACATTGGTGACACACTAGTAGAACTCTAGCTCTCTGTATGGATATTGTATCATGCAAAGCGAGTCTAAATCCTATGGAAGTATTGTTCCATTATTTGATCATCATGGTTCCTTCCTTAACTTCAGTTGAAGATATAGTTCCTACCATTATCTGGATCTGTTAGAACACATACCAAGCCAAGGCAACTGAGTTGTTTCGATTCGGGATGAGGGGTCTATTGACGCACAATTATTATAGACTGTCAGAGTTTAAGTTTTACCTCTGGGTTGCTCCACTACTAGCAGGCTTCAATAGTACCCCAACGGAGTTACTTTTGATACATAAGCATCGTTCCACTACCAGCAAGCCTAGATAGTACCCCGAATGAGGTACTTGCTTCACCTCTCCGTGTAAGAAGCATTTCTCTTCCTTTTCCTTTATTTATTATTATTATTATTATTATTTTCAGAGAACTCTGCATAAGGACTTATTTATTTCATGAGGCGGAAGAGGTATCCAAACTTATTGAGAGCATAAGAGCCTATCCTTTCAGAGACGTATGTTATATATACCTCTAGCATACTGGTTAAGGTTTTTCCCCTCACCTTACTCTACTTGACTGAGTTGACAAGAGTTAACCGAATATAGAAAAAATAATTAGAGTAGGTGGTACTAGTTAAAAGTGTAAAATTTTTTGTTATCACCAAGAATCTATCTGAACATAATGCATTTTCCATCTAGGTATCATAGAGTGAAGAATTAAATCTCTTCATAAATAGAAGGGATAATAGATAACCAAATGTTGATAGTTCTACAAGTCCTCTTTTACTTTACCCTTCTTATCTCAAGAGCCAAACATGGTTTCATTTGAAACTAGTCCCATGGTACATAACAAGAAAACAGTCAAGAAAGCAAAGAACATAAGTCAAAATAAAGAAAAGCGAGTAAGAAAACAAGAACATCAAATAAAAGAAAACAAAAAAAATAATCACTACTCCTACTCCTGAGCTAAACAATGCATGGGCCTACTCATGTGAAGTGATATTTCCAATGCAGCCACCGACGCATTTGTTGGCCCATGTAAGTGATGGCATGGTTGTCAAGAAAGATGTTCAGGAAAACCAACATGCAAGAAAAATAGAACAATGAAAACCAACAAACTCAAAGTTTGAAAGAATGCACAAAAAAGAAAAGAGTAAAAGCACATGACAAACACTCTATGGACGTACCATGGTGTGGCAACACACTATTCACTAATAACAAAAATTTACACTCTTTTGACCTTGAAATATTAGAAAACATGCAGAAATAAGAAAAATTGCATTTCGCAACATGAATTGTTACTTAAGACTCTTCGAATATGTGAGTGATAGGATCATGAGATTCTAGTGGAGGATGTAAGATGTGCATATCATATTAATTTTCAATGCAAACGGGAGAGTGAAGAGGAGCTTGGGGTGTCACACATTTCTAATTAGGAGTGGAACTGACCTCGATACTATGAGAACCTGACATAACCATCAGATCGGGTTAAACTACGTCAACAGCTTGAGGGGTTACCACTTCATCAATGGGTAGATCATCAAAGACCGGTGGCTTGGAAAGATCAACAGAAAGTGCCTTAACATTGTGATCGAATGAAGGAGTAAAGCTATCACGACAACCACAATCAGAGAATTTGTGATGTACATCGGCATCCTCATGATCTGTCAAATCATACAAAGGTGTTGATGATAAACAAAAATTTTCACCCTTTGAATTTTCGAAAATGAAAGATGAAAAATTGAGTGGATTCAGAAAGAAAGATATATCCTCACCACAATTAAATGACAAATGAAATCCTGTGCATCTTATGAATGATCAGAAATAGAAACATCTGAGAATGAATTTTTAGAAGACAAATTAGAAATGGCAGGATCACAAAAGATGACAAGATAGAGCAGATGAGGTGTGGACAGAAGGAGGTCATCCTTCACCATAAGTTCTTCAAATTCCCACCCATACTCATAAAAAATGACAGCACAGGTGTTAGGATATTCCGACACATAGGAAATAGTTAAGTATAACTTGGTCTAGTATAGAGTTAGGTAAAGTGTGTTTCTTTACTATGTACATTTTGTAACTTACAATCCGACGGTCACGATATGTAGTGATCTGACGGTTCATTCTATCCTCGGTATTATCGACACTTGATCCGTGACTTAACACCCGATTGGTCCATGATCTCTATTTAAAGAGCATGGAGGGTCATTTGTAGGTTAACCGTTCATGAGAGAAGCTTATGTAAATTTTCATTCTTTTATTAATAAATTGCCTGAAGTGGCCGCGTTGGCTCAGGCCATGGACTGTTTCCCTATTTGAGGGTTTTAACCACGTCAAAAGTACTGGTGTATTGATCTGCGATCCATTTGTGAGCGGTGTCCTTTGGTGTTCTGTCTGAGGAACTTACCCTGTAAATTCCTACATGGTATCAGAGCTATTTGAGGGCCGCGTCCGTTGGTGATCCAAGTCTGAAGCCGGTAGAAATGCGTCCGACTACCGTTTCCTAGATCTACTATTTTTGACTATTTTCGGGCCGAGAGGACTGCTCTGTTGTGTTGGGAACATCTTTTCCAGTGAGGAACCCCTTTCGTTTCATGCGAAAAGGTTTTCGGTAGCCTTAACTGCGTCATTTTTAAGATCTGGAGGTATACAATGTTTATTTACAGTTTACAGTTATTTTCTCTCTGTTTATTTCGGTTTTAGTTTATTTAGCCTTTTTTTTACTGGATCTATACCTTTCATTTCTGCGTATGCTCTTTGCCCTGCGACTCTGTGCGATCTGGGCAAATCAAAAACAGAAAGGAAGGATTCTTCTCATGCGTATGCTCTTTTCTGCTGTGCCTTAGTGTGATCTCGGAAAATCAGAAACATTGAGGGAAATATTTAGTTTCCAGCTAAAGCTAACTTCGAGCTGTAAGGTTCGTTTTTTTTTTGTATGTCTGGGTTCAGTTTTGTGTTTTTTGTTTTGTGGGGAAAAAAGAGCTTTCTCAAAGCAAGCACGCAACCCAAAGCTTCAACCCCCCCCCCCCCCCCCCCCTCTCTCTCTCTCAAACTTTTTGTATAGCTCACTTGGTCCAAAGCTGATTTATGAGAGTAGAGGTCTTGAGTTCAAGTCTCCTTTTTGTGGGGGCGGATTTTTCATTTCTGCACATTCCCGCACTTCGTCGGCATCTTCATCAAATTTTCTTCAAAAAGCCATAACTTCTTCATCCGGAAGCCGTTTTCAGAACCATTTTTTTTTAAACAGCCTAATTTTTCGAGATATTTCCATTGCAACACTTAGTTTCAACATCTATAGCTTCGGTTTCTGCTAAAATAGAAAGTCCATGCCAAGTTATTCTTGACAGCACCAACTACTTCCAATGGTGGTCCTACATTGTGGATTTACTTAGAAGTAAAGGTCTCTACCAAATAGCCTCAGGCCAAGAAACCAAACCAAAAGATGAAGATAAGGCAGCTAAATGGGAAAATAGGCAAGATCAAGCACGTGGGTTGATAGGGATGTCTATTTCTCCAGATCTTAGATTCCATATTACAGAACTTGATACTCGTGATGAAGCATTGAAACAGATTACTAAAGTTTTTGGAATCAAAAATGAACTTAGAGCCCATCAACTTGAAAATGAGTTGCTTACATTGGACCCAAATAATTTTTCTTGCATTGAAGATTTTTTGTCCAAGTTCAAGACCCTTAGACTTCTCTTGGAAGGTGTTAAGGTTAAGAAAGAAGATAGTAACCTTATCTATTCCATTCTTACTAATTTGGGACTAGCCTACTCTGTGTTTGTTTCTACCTTCCATTCTACAAGAGAAGCCTTCATTTCTCAAGGACAAGACTACAAGTCCCCTTCCTTTGATTATTTTTGTGATTCTTTAATAAGAGAACAAGAAAAACTCTTACACCTTGGTCTTCTTAATCTTGGAAACTCTTCCAAGAAAGCATTAGCCGCCCAACATCAACCAAATCCAAAGAATCCTAAGAAGTTGTATCCTAAAAGGAATGGTCCTAAACCAAACAAGGGTACTAAGCAATTTCAACCTCAAAATGAAAAATCATTTCAACAAAATGATAAGACAAATAAAAACAAAGGGAAGAAGACTGATAGACATTGCAACTTTTGTAATCGAGATGGCCACTTAGAATCCAAATGCTTTAAGAAGACGGAAGCCTTGGAAGCAGCAATGAAGAAGCATAACATCCATTTGGAACACTCTTCAACTTCAACTTCATCATCAGGAATGGCACTTTCTGCATGTGGTTGTCAAGCATCTTGGTCTGGCTATGGACTAAATGTATCTTCTTCTTCTCATTCTCCTGAGTGGCTCATTGATTCTGGAGCTTCTTATCACATGGCCAAAAACAAAGCTGTGTTTTCTTCTTTAAATGATTGTAACACCAAAGATATATATGTTGGTGATGATAGATCTCTTAGTGTTGTAGGGACTGGAACTGTTCATCTAGACAATGGTCAGTTTAATGATGTCATATGTGTTCCAACCTTATCCTGCAACCTTCTATCTGTATATTAGATAACTCATTCAGGTGAAGGTAAAATCGTTGAATTTTCACCTCACGATGTTGTAATTAAGGACCTAAGAGATCCTAGATAGATTTTAGCTACTGGCATTGCTGATGATTCTACAAGGTTGTATAAGTTTCACAACTTTGGGTCATCAAATCTTCCCTCAGTATTTGTTGCTCATAATGATGAAGTGAGCAAACTTTGGCATGAGCAATTTGGTCACTTAAACTATCACTCTGTTCAGAATCTATGTAAAGAAAATATGGTGACAGGTCTTCCAATGGTATCTTGCAAAGATGGTGTTTGTTCCGGATGTATACTTGGAAAACATCATTGGGACAGTTTTGAAAAACGTGCCTCTTGGCATACCTCAGCCCCTTTACAGCTCGTGCATAGTGATTTATGTGGTCCACTTCCAGTTGTTTCATTCTCTGGCTACAAGTATTTCTTAACTTTCATTGATGATTTCTCCAGATGCACTTGGGTATACTTCTTAAAACTCAAGAGTGAAGTATTTAACACGTTCTTGGCCTTTAAGGCCTTTGTTGAAAAACAATCTGGACATCAAATTCTTAAGCTAAGATCTGATAATGGCGGAGAATATGTTAACAACAAATTCATCAACTTTTGCACTGAGAATGGAATTCAAATGCAACATATGGTTCCATATACTCCACAACAAAATGGTGTAGCTGAAAGGAAGAATCGCACCTTAAAGGAAATGGCTAATTGTATCCTTCAATCTAAAGGGCTTAGTCTTAATTATTGGGCAGAAGCAATTAACTGTGCAAATTACATAATAAATCACACTCCTACTAAGGTTTTAAAGAATATCACTCTAGAAGAAGCATGGAGCTCAATTAAACCAGATGTAAGTCACTTTCGTGTTTTTGGAAGTGAAGCATGGGCCCATATTCCAGATGAGAAACATAAATCTTTAGAACCTAAGAGTGAAACATGTATTTTTGTTGGATATTCTGAAGATGTCAAAGGATATAGACTTATTCCACTTAAGTCCAAAAATGTTATCATTAGAAGAGATGTAAAGTTTGTTGAAAATATATCGGCCTACAAGCCTAGTTCGGCGGATGTGCCACCTCTCCCTATCTCTTCTACTTTTGAAAATATTTCTTCTTCAGATGATGAAAGCGAGGATGAAAATCCTCCCCCACCTTCTTAGGATCCTCCTTCAGCTCCTCAGATTCCAAAATGGGTCACTACTACTCGGGATGCAGTAGGTGATCTTGCCGGTGATCCTACAGATTAGCGACGTACACGTTCTCAGTTTGATAGAGCCTCTTCTTTACTAGATCAAGCTTCAGTGAATTATGATCCTGACACCTTTGCAGAAGCTTCAGGCCATTCAGATTGGGAAGCAGCTATGAATGAAGAATATCATTCATTATTGGCAAATGATACATGGGATCTTGTTCCTCTACCAAAGGGAGGAAAACTTGTTAGATGCAAATGGGTTTACAGAACCAAGTATGGACCAGATGGGAAAGTTGATAAACATAAAGCTCATCTTGTTGCTAAGGGTTTTTCACAAGTTGAAGGCACTGACTACACTGAAACCTTCTCCCCTGTTGCCAAAATGAACTCTATCCGCCTTGTTCTTTCCCTTGCTGCCTCTTTCAAATGGGAAGTCCATCATATGGATGTTAAATCTGCCTTCCTGCATGGGGACTTGCATGAAGAAATCTATATGGAACAACCTATTGGCGTTATACAAATAGACTCCAGCCTTGTATGTCAGCTTAAGAAATCCCTTTATGGTCTCAAGCAAGCTCCTCGAGCTTGGTATTCCAAAATGGATAACATTCTTTTAGAAAATGGCTTTTCTAGGTGTCATTTGACAATACTGTCTACACCAAGAAAGTGGGCAAGTCTCTTATCATTCTTGTTCATTATGTTGATGATCTTATCCTGACCGGTAGTGATCCCAACCTTATAAACCATGTGAAGTCTAGCCTTAAAAGGAGGTTTGAAATGATAGACTTACAACATTTACATTATTTTCTTGGTCTTCAAGTCTTGCAATCTAAGGAAGGTGTTTCCCTTTCCCAGTCCAAGTATGCTTGTGATATTCTACGCCATTTTCACATGGAAGACTGTAAGCCAGCCCCTTCTCCCTTTTAGTCTGGAGTCAAACTTTCAGTCACTTGTACTTCTCCTGAAGTTGATGCTACCTTATACTGTCAACTTGTAGGAAAACTTTTGTATCTAACCCATACTCGTCTTGACCTTTCCTTTGTTGTTGGCCTTGTTGCTCGGTTTATGCAAAACCCACGTGAAAGTCATTGGAAAGCAGCTAAAAGAATACTTCGTTATGTTCGAGGTATAGTTTAGTTTGGGATTCATTACAGTGCTGAAGCATCTCCTCTATTGGTTGGTTTCACTGATTCCGATTGGGCTGGTGACCCTGATGATCGGAAGTCTACTGCAGGTTATGTGTTCACTCTTGTTTCAGGACCTATTACATGGGCTTGCAAGAAACAAGGTGCCATTTCTCTTTCTTCAGCAGAAGCAGAGTATCGTGGTGCTCTAGAAGCCAGTAAGGAAGCCTTGTGGCTTCGTGAGATCCTGTCAGAGTTTGGCTTTCAGCAGCAGCATCCGAATACACTTTGGTGTGATAATCAAAGTGCCATTCAACTATGCAAAGATCCAGTCCAACATCAGCGCAGCAAACACATTGAACTGCACATTCACTTCATCAGAAAGCTCATCCACGACCATGTCCTTGAAGTGTAATATTGTTCAACAGATGATCAAGTTGCAGACATCTTTACAAAGGCTCTCATAGAGGCGAAGTTCACTAAACTTCGATTTATGCTTGCAGTTCAGGAAGTTGTCACTAAGGGGGGATAGGCTCTAGTACCTCCTTCCTTCTCCTATTGTGTCATATTTGTAAATCCTTCAATCCTATCCCAGGTTGTTCTTAAGGGGGGATGTTAGGATATTTCGACACATAGGAAATAGTTAAGTATAACTTGGTCTAGTATAGAGTTAGGTAAAGTGTGTTTCTTTACTATGTACATTTTGTAACTTACAATCCGACGGTCACGATATGTAGTGATCCGACGGTTCATTCTCTCCTCAATATTATCGACACTTGATCCATGGCTTAACACCTGATTGGTCCATGATCTCTATTTAAAGAGCATGGAGGGTCATTTGTAGGTTAACGGTTCATGAGAGAAGCTTATGTAAATTTTCATTCTTTTATTAATAAATTGCCTCAAGTGGCCGCGTTGGCTCAGGCCATGGACTGTTTCCCTCTTTGAGGGTTTTAACCACGTCAAAAGTACTGGTGTATTGATCTGCTATCTGTTTGTGAGCGGTGTCCTTTGGTGTTTTGTCTGAGGAACTTACCCTGTAAATTCCTACAACAGGTTGGCTGGAGAACACAAACTCCATCAACAACTTGATCCTTATGAACATCACATGCAGAGTCTAGAATGGATGAACAAAAGACACCAAAAGCTGGAGGATCAACAGAACTAGAGGATGAAGGTTGAGAAAACAAGTTCACGTGACAACCAATTGGCTTGTAGTCCACATATACACATAAATACATAGCAGGTGGGGTGGGAGGAGGTGACAGTTCAATAGATGGGTTCATAACTTCTCCCACCTCATCCTGCAGAGCTAGAGCTGTTTAATGAGGAGCAGACAATAGGTCACATGTGACAACAACCTTTTCTGTGTTAGATTAGGTAGCTCTAACACTGAGATATGTTGGGAGGGGTTCAAATGATTCTAACTCATGAGGATTTTCAGATATGTGAAGAAGATACTTAAACCGTTCCTTGAGAAATTTCCAATCAATTTCATCTTCCCGTATTTGAAAAGAAAGACTCAAGAAGTGCACCCAAAATTGCAAAAAGAGATTCATCAGGTGCTTTTTCGTAATCTTAGTTTTTTTTTAGTGCTTGGCCATCATGATGTTAGAAAGCATAGATTAACTCATCGATCATATTATCATAAGAGTTAATGGACGTTGCACACAATGTGCGACACCATTGGTCAGCATGACCATCGAGCATGCAAGTGAACATCCCACTAGAAATGTCATCTGAGGGGAGTTCATTCATGTGATAGAAGCCTACAAAGGAAACTTCATGCCTTATTAGGGTTGCTCCACCTTCACCATCATACTTAATTTGTGACAAGTCATCGATGACGTCCCTCGACACTTCAAAATCATGTGCATGAGAAAAACATGATGGAGTTGAGATTGTAATGTAAGTCATGAATGATGTGTAGAGATTCAAAACAGACTTTGAGGGTTTAGCTTGTCATCTCACCTTACTTCTAGCACTAGAAATGTTGACAGTGTTGGACCCACAAATATGTCATAGGATCTCCTCGATAAGAAGTCCCAACTAATCTGCACACCATTTGGAGTAGGAGTCCCAATAGTGGGTAGTACGGTAGTGCCTTGACTGCGGTAGCACGCAGAGGTAAGTATCATAAGTTAGTGAGAAGTAAGTGTGTGACCTTGTAGTGAGTCAAGTGAGATGCATTGGGATTCTAACACACAGAGGGGAAAAGGAAGTGTGTCCCTTAGAAGCCTGTAATGGTATGAAACCTTAAAGGAAAAAACTAGGGGAATGGCATGATAGGCTAGAAGTAGGATAGTCAACAATCCAAAGTAATGGGTTAACACAACAACACGTCTTCAAAAATATTCATACAATTTCATACGAAATATTTCATACAAAAATGCATAAGTTAAATAACATACACTGCTAAAGTAATAAGAATAGTCGAACTACAATAAAAACCTATGTATGAAAACATGTTGGCTCAGTTATATATATTATGTGAAAGATCTATCCATACATACACCATTGCCAGCCACTAGCCCCAATAGTGGAACATTACATCCAACTCCACCTGCTCCTCCAAAGAGACATACATTCTCTACGTTGTGGAGAAGCCAAAGCTATACTCTCCAATTCTTCTCTAAGATATGCCTAGCCAAAATATTGGCTCCCCAAAAGCCTATTCTTTAAGTTATGAGTTTATATATAGATAAAAGTGTGGGGTGAGCCTTGACATTCCCATTTGACTCTTGGACTACCTTCATGACTCTTCACAATAGATAGTGACTATTCACATTCCATTAGTGACAATTGAAATTTCACTTACAGCACATTTACAATAATACAATTTTTGACATGTACACATGTGAGACAAAATATGCTAGAGAAAGCCTATCAAGACAAAAGACTATGACTCCAAAGTTTTGGGAAAGACCAACTCAGAAACATCCACTTGATGCTTCTCAGTCATGTACTGATGCCAAGCTTGGTACTATTCTATGATGTCCCCAATTTGCTTGATGTTGCCTTGTTGAAAATGGACTCTTCACTCCATGGCATCCTAGCATGTGGTCTTGGAGCATATGCCCATCTCATCTTGAAGCATGTGGAACATTGTCCTAAGTGTGGATTGACCACCAATGTACTTCTGCAAGTTTTCTGTGCTCAAATGCAAGTCATCACTTGTGGCCTTATGCATCAACTACTCCATGTACCTATTGACCTTTGACCAGATGTGGTTCTTGTGCTTAGATTTTGTGAGAAAACCTGCATATGTTCACTCTCTTCCTCAGCTACTGGTTTTTCCATCTCATCAACCTCTATCAAAATTGTTTTCTCTATCATTGCACTTTGCCTTTGTTCTTATTCCTATTTCTGCTTCGCATCTTGTCTTCTTCCTTTGACTCTTGTTATACTTGCTACGATTTCAATTTTCCTACCTGAAAGCATTGCTCTTCTCTCTTCCTTCACTCTACTATATGTGTCCTCTTCTTCCTTTTCATTTTGTTGTCAAAGTTTCCTGCATGAAGATTGAATCTGATTTCTCTCAGCAACTTTATTCTCCCTTTATTATGTCAGCAATTTCCTCTTTCTCTGATCATGTACTAGAGTTCTGCCTTCTATCACTATTGTTGGTCTTGCTTCCATGTTAATGTTGGGCATTCACATATATTAGCAATTAAATTGGAACTTAATCAACTGCTTCCCCAATACTTGTTTCACTGGTCTCTCCTAAAACAACTCTCTTTGGTGCCATGGTACAATGGCTACTAGAGAGAAGCACTTCATGAGTGTGGTACCTATGGTAGAGAACATACACTTAATGGCAAGCAAACATTAGCTCTTATAGATATAATTTTGCAGCATGATCAAGCAACAACTAGGGCATATGATGAGAGGAAATGTGAAGTTTTGACTGACAGGGGCAACTAATTGACTCTAGGAACTACGCACTACGCAGTCCCAACAGCCAGTGTGGAAGCTTGATGACTAGTATTGCACAATGCATAGTTCAATCTAGGAAAGGTCCTAGGAGAGATTGTACATTGTGCAATATAAGTGACCAAGCTGGGAGATTGAATCGTGGAACTGTACAGTGCAGTGTTGGAGCCAGCCTAGGATAGGCATTGTGCAATTCCAAAATCTAAGGCAGAGAACTTGCACTCCCAGATTGCATAGTGCATACAGTGAGATGTGAGGTCTGGGCAAGAGGAGCCTAGATCTTCCCATGGGGAGTGTGAAAACAATAAGATCTAAAGGATGGTGTGATGGTGAATCCATGTCTGACTAAGTGTAGATGTATGCACGTGATACAATTGTAGCAATCAATTAAACCAAAGGAATACAAAGCATGTGAAGGGAGTCATCATAACAGTGACCATTTGTGCAAAAATGGTAAAATGGATGCGACACTTGGGGAAGGAATTATATAACTTGAAAAAACACTTCTACAAGCTCAAACAAGTTAAAACACTAGCGATCTTTCAACAAACAAGTGAAACAACATTCCTACAAGCTAACCAAGCAAAAGCGACAGAAAAAGCAGCATAAAGTGATAAAAGTAAAACTCACCCTGAAAAGGGATGACAATGCTCCGAAGGCTCCTTGATCTCATAAGGAAGCTAGAGCTTGATGATCTAATGCATACATGATCTCTATAGGCATCCATTACATATATGTTAGCAAAACGAAGTTCATGATGCATATGCTTGAGGTCAAGGACAACAACGACACAGTTTGGGAGAAACTTCTAAAGATGGAAATGTGTCACCTTTAGGAAACGAATAATGGATCCCTCTTTCCTAGGGATTCTTTCCTCTTAGATTCTTTCCTTTTAGGAAAACTACAGTGTGTTATTTGGAGAGATTGTACGGTTCTTGGAAGGACCAAGCAACTCTCTGGATCATGCACTCATAAGTTTCTAAGCACAGTATGTTCTACACAACTTCTTGGCTAAGTGGATCTGTGCTACCTCTCAGGCTCTACACAATTTCCCATCTAAAGGTAGGTTATTAGCTAGATCTACACAATTCTGGAGCTGAAGGATCACTTTCTGGCATAGACTTCTCTACACAGATTCACAACTGAAGACAGGCTACGAGCTGGATCTATGCAATGATGGAGTTAAAGCTCACTGTTGGTTTGCACGATGCATTTCTTGAGAGCAAGGCTGGTTTCCCTCAAGGATTGTGCAGATCATCAAGGAAATGCTAGAATTGGTTTGTAACCAAGTCACAAAGTGATCTTGAGGTTAGACATCAAAGAATGTAAGCAAACACAAGTTGTAAAGAAAAAGATAAAACTAAATTTAAATCATAAGTACCTGGGTAGTGTAATACAAGCTGCTGAGATTTGGTAGGGAGGCTCTGAAACAAAGAAAAGGGAAAATTTTGGAGCGTTGTTGTAGCCACTAGAACACCTTATCTTTATCATGCCAATCACTTATTTTGGTAAAGGATACGCAATGGATTTTTTTCTTCACTACTATGTAAAAAATAGTTTAGAGGATCCTCATCATATCGTATCATCACGAAAAATTGTTGATATTACCAAGTTGTAAAATTCTTACAAATTTGGGATATCTTCTTTTCATTTAGATTTTGTAACTCATAGAAATGACATGATTAAAATTTAATTTAGTTTTTTGGCCACATCAACTACTACTCATTGCACAAAAAAGTAAATTTATTATCGTCACTAACTTTCCTCTCAGTTCTTCTAGGGATGTATCTGGCTTAGGTTGTCTCCTTGAAAAATATCAATGGGATAATTTTGATGAATGTTCCTCTTGTCATGCCTAAATGTTTTTTCATCATGTGCATAATAATTTGTGTGCTCCATTTTCTTTTTCTTCTTTCCTTGAAGTAAAAGTTCTTATTAGCATTCATTAATGGCTTCTCTAGATTTAGTTAGGTTATTTGACATGCCTTTGGCATTTAAGGCCTTGTAGAAAAATAATATGGACATCACATTTAGAAATTAATGATTGATAATGGTGGTTAATGCATTAAAAACAAATATGCAACTTATTGCACTACATAAGGCCTTGATATGTAGCATAATGTTTCATACACTCCTCAAAGAAAATGGTATTCCTAATAGAGAGAATCACACATTAAACAAAATAGAAAATTATATTACATGATTTAAGGGAATATGATTTAGGTTGGAACAATTTATCAATTTTCATCTATATTGATGCTTTCAAACTGGAAAATTGGAGAGATAAACTTGCATGATCATTTTTACTAGCAAGTACTATTTTCAAAAATTGGAGCATGGAACCTTTTTGGATCATTTTGATGTATTAAAAAATGGTTTTTTTGAGTCCAAAAAATGTCATTCACATGAAAAAATTTTCAGTTTTTATATAGTAAGGGACCTTTTAATGGGTGTAATAGGGACACCATATGAAAAAGTTATGCCTATTGGAAATTGACCTTTCAATTCAACCACCAAGGTTCAATAAGATACTCTACGAAATTGAATTTCGTTTGCATGATTTAATCTCACTCTTCCAAAATATTATTACACTCATCTCATGCCATCATAAGTAAATGGTATATATTTTCCATCAACCACTTAAATACGTATACTTATTCCCATGCTTCAATAACTAGCTGAGATGACTCTTTTAGCAACCTCCCACATGCAATCAATATTATTGGATGTATTTAATATTTTTGTGGTTGGGGTAACTCATGATAATAATAAAAAATAAAAAATTGTGACGTAAAGGAGAATGAAGGACGTGGTGGAATTCTTGCTTATTGTATGGGGAAGGAATACCAATCCTAGTGTAGATGACACCAAATCCATTCTTAGCTTAGTTGGAAAGTGAGACGATTGTGATGCTGCTTGGAAGTGGAGAAGCATTGTCTTCTTGAGAAATGATTGTGTGTTGGAAGGCAATTTATATACCGACCACTTTTCATTTACTAGAAGCATGCACCATGCCCACCATTTTGGAATTTTTGTAGGAAAAAGTAGTGAAAAAATGGATCATATTGACATAATAGTGGGAATGCAAAAAAACACAATCATTCCAATAATGATTTATTTGGTTAGAACTAGTTATGATAAAGAAAAGGAGAATACTATTGCAATGTTGTCCTCCATGTGTAGAATCGTTGGAGAGAATATGGTCAAAATATTGAGTATGCTTCCTCAAACGTTCATATTGTAGAGGATATGAACATCAAAAAATAAAATCTAGCCTCATTAGAAATAGAGAGGGTAGAAAAATTAGTTTGCATTCATGCTTTTATCATTTTGTACTATGAAAATATACAATCTCTATGGTGATCAATGGTTATGTAAATTGCTATCTATAGGATTACTACATGGATTTTTTATTTGATTGCATGCAAGAAATGAAGTGTTTTATGGATCTTGAAGTGAAATGTTGTAGAGTCTTCTAGGAGATGGACAATGATGGATGTTATTAGGAATTTGTGGTAAGCCATGGTTGGGGTACCTTGTGATAATAAACTTGTGTTAGAGTTGTGACATCCAGGAGAAAGAAGGTTGTGGTCACATTCCTACTTGTTGTATGGGGAAGCAACACTAGTCCTATTGTAGATGACACCAAATCCATTCTCATCTTAGTTGGAAAGTGAAATGATTGTGATACTGTTTGGAAGTGGAGAAGCATTGTCTTCTTCAAAAAAGGAATTAGTGGGTTGGAAGACAATTTCTATACTGACCACATTTAATTTATTAAAAGCATGCATTAGGCCCAACATTGCTGAATTTTTGTATGAAAACATAATGAAAAAATGGATAATATTGATATAAGAGTGGAAATTAGGGAAAAACACAATCATTCCAATAATGATTGATCAAACTGTGGTAATCCATTGTTAGGGTACCTTGTGATAATAAACTTATATTAGATTTGTGACGTAAAGGAGAATGAAGTCTGTGGTCACATTCCTGCATGTTGTATGGGGAAGACACACCAACCCTATTGTAGACAACACCAAATCCATTCTCAACTTAGTTGGAAAGTGAGATGATTGTGGTGCTATTGGGAAGTGGAGAAGCATTGCCTCCCTAAAAACTTGTAGTGTGTTGGAAGACAATTTCTATACCAACCACTTTTCATTTACTAGAAACATGCATCAGGCCCAAAATTATGGAATTTTTATAGGAAAACATAATGAAAAAATGTATCATATTGACATAAGAGTGGGAATCAAGAAAAAACACAGTCATTCCAATAATGATTGATTTTATTAGAACTATTTTTGATAAAGAAAATGAGAATATTATTGCAATGTTGTCTTCCATGTGTAGAATTGTTGGAGTGAATATGGTCAGAAGATTGACTATGCTTCCTCGAACGTTCACATTGTATAAGAGATGAACATGAGAAAGAAAATCTAGCATGCTCATAAATAGAGAAAGTAGAGAAATTAGTTGTGTTCATCTTTTTATTATTTTGTACTAAGTGAAAATATACAATGTCTGTAGGGTGATCATTCATGGCTATGTAAAGTGATAAATATAGGATCAACACATGGATTTATTATTTGATTGTGTGCATGAAATGACATCTTCTATGGATCTATGAGTGAAATGTTGCAGAGGCTTATGGGAGATTGTCGATGATTGATGTTATGAGGAATTGTTTACAATCTTGAACTACTAGCCAAGAAATCGTAAAGAAAAATGATCTACGTTATCATAATCGACTTATATAGGCACAAAAAATAAAATAAAAAATACTGAGGGAGGTAGCGATACCAATAGTAAAAACAAGTGTTGGATCACAGTTTAGTCCCTGCCATTTAAGCTACAAATTATGCTTTCATAAAAATTACAAATTGATATATGAAGTGGAAAAATTAATTTCTTAGTAAGGTGCAAAGATTTGCATATATTTGGTGTGTAGTAACCATTAAGTTACTATAGACCACATAAATAATGGTGGGCAGTAACTCTCTGTAAATATAATGTATGATATAAATTTGAAAACGAATGTCAATAAAAGTGTTTAAATTCCTAAGTTTATATGATTTAATTTTCTAAATATTAATAATATATATAACGGTGTAGGTTTTTATTTTTTAAGTTATAATTTTAATTTTTTTTATTTTAATTTTTAAATACAATTTAAAATTTGAAAATCACATTTACTAGTTTTACATACACCACATTTACAAAAACTGAATTATTACTTAGTTGTATCTTCATTCATAACCTACACTCATATTTATTTATTGGATTATATTAAATTAGTTTAACCTATATTTCATTCTAATATTTAGAATAGAGTATAATATTAAAATAAATTTTATCATGCGTATTGAGGTAAAGAAGGCTAATTGAACTTTATTTCTTACGTTAGTGGCTAATTGAATCACTTCTCAAAAAATTATTAATTGAGTTTTATATACCACTACGGTTATCTTATTAACTTAGTAAATATCTTAACACAATAAGCTTTGGTTGTAGATTATGATTAAAACCCAAACCTTATTATTAGTAATACTAACATTAACATATCCCTTAAAATAAAAATAAAAATATTAAACAAATTCCATTTAAAAATATGTTACAACTGTTTTATTCATATCCTCTTCAACTATACACCTGAAGTGAAGTCCTAGAGATAATGTTTTCTCACCCTTCATAGAAAGCCAAGGAAAATACCAAACAGTAACATGAAATTATTAGGGTAAAACAAGAAATTTCTCATATTGCCAACAATCTCATGATTTTAAGTTATTTTTTTTACTTTTGAATCGATGTCATTATGCTTCATAACTCAAAAGTACAAATCAAACTACTTTTACATAAAGTTAACTGGAAGCATTCTAACACATAGATCTCATAGATCATGGATTCCATCCTTTTAGTCTAACATAACATAATTTTGGCATCTTATTTGTGTTAAGAAAAGACAAATAAATAAATTGTTTCCTCATGAGTTTGTGATGAAAGCATCCTAGTAATGTACGGATTGGATTTTATAATTCTTTTTAGACATACCGTATTTTGGGAACCTTCGTATATTAAAATGTATAGTAATAAATAACAAAGCTTCTCCTTCAATTTGGTGTTCACTATTCAATCCATTAAATTATGAGTTCAATTACTCACAATATTCATCATTAGCATCATTTACAGATGTGTTGAATGTGGAATTAAACATATTGTTCAATCCTGGGATAGAGGCGAGAAGCTGCTCCCACGGGGAATGTATTTTATGGATTTTTGTGTATATTACACTTATATGTGTTGGAGAATCTAGTTCCATCCACCTGCTAGGTGTCAAAATCATGCATCCAAGTGTCCTAGTTCATTTTTAGTTAGTCTTGTTTAGTTGAGTTTCAGTCCAGTCATTTATTACTGATGTTTCTGATATAATATTATTTAATTGATTCATATTAATGAGAAGAGAAAATATCTTCTCCACGATTTCTCTTATGCTTCTTGTTTTGTGACTATCTTATGAAGATGTTGAATCACTAGTGGTTTCACTGCGTCAAGATATACCATTTTCATGAAAAAGAATGGAGAGAAATCATGCAACAGAGATTCCTCTTATCAATATTACAAATAAATAAATAGATGTGATACCCCTCAATGTTCATGTCAATATTTGTTTAATGGTCTTGACTATTTGTATAAATCACAAGGAATCCCTAATTGATTCTTTGAAATAACTATGATGATGTATTTATTGGGTTTGAATAATACTAAAGATAGAACCTTAGAGGATTAACCTGGAAAGGAACATGTGAATTAATTACATCATTATTCCAATCTCGAATGTCATGTTGTTATATGGAATTTATACCTATGGATAAGTACATCTTCCCTAAGTGTGTAGCTACACTTAGAACAATAGAAAGAAAGTGGTTTAACCTTTTCCTATAATAGATAGATGAGATGAAGGAACCTACTTGTGATCTTTCGCTTCCTTTTATCTCCTCTAAGTTGCTCCCATCACTCCCACTCGAATTAAATTCACTCAATTGGTACCTGTCAACAGAAATAGAAGATGATAACGATCAAAGAATATGATCTATCTACTATAAAAAATAGAATCGACTGCATTTAAACATATATGCATCATAGATATGAAAAAGAATATGGAAAAAGGAACAAACAACTTTATTGAATGTAGAAGGAGGAGTTACACCCAATGCAGTTAGATCCCATGTCACTCATCCAACTTTAGTCCAAACCCTCATCACACCAATAGCACAACAATCCAGCAACATAACATTACTTGACAATGAACTCAAATCTCAAACCAACAATATTTTACTACAATCTTCAAATTCCACCCCCTTGATCACTATGATGAGTGCTCAATTTATAGCAAAATTCAAGTGGTTTTGTCATAAATTGGGCATTGAATAATTTTTGAAAATTGGAGTTAGTTTCCACGGAGAAAGGGATGAGAAGGATAATTGATGCATAGCCTATCCAAAATTGACCTCACAGGATGAGATAAGAGCTGGGCATCCTTCTAGAATGCACTAGAATCAAGGAATATTCCCAGAACCCTATGCCAATTTCACTCATTCTCGCCCAGCGTAGGTCAAAGTGGGCCTAAGTGCACTGTAGTGTAGGCCTCAATGGGCCTACCTTCTCTATAGTGCAGATATCCCTGACCAAGGCTACGCTGGTGTCCCAAGGAGGCATTTTACGACGGTTTCAAGCTACGAAACTTCCATGGATGAATGCATTCAATTTGATGACTTGTTTAGGGCATGTAGCAATTGAATTAGGGTTTAATGAGCCCTATTTGTAACAATCTAAATGTCGGGAGTGATCTGCCAAAATAGACTTGTAATAGTTTCCCCCTAAATCATGAAGTTGAAAATGATAATGTCGAGTGATATTCTTTATGATGTGATGAGGAGGATCTGAAGTGGATGGTGACTTGCATCAATCAAAATACATAATATCATGATATATTTGAATTTTTCATGAATTGCTAAGGGAAGGCATACCCATGCTCAGCATATAAACTTTTCATTACATGTACATAAATCCGATAGTCATCTACAAATATAAATCCATGATAGGATGACCATCTGTGTCATGTCATGATACAGATGATTTAGTACTCTCTTGAAATCGCAGCCCGAATGGATGAAACTAGATCCGGAGTCTTGTATCTCATCCAATCATATGCTTAAGTATGAGTCTAACCATGTGAAAATGTGATTTGAGATTGAACATGGGAAGACATTGTCTGATTACTAGCCAATGATGTAAACTGTTAATAGACACGAGATAAATCACCGATAATGATAATGATTCTCAAGGTACTATAGTACATTTTGCATGGTGTGAATAGATGTTTTGGTATCGAACACCATACAAAGTCTTTTGGTCGAAGGCCAGTGATGTCAACCTATTGCCAGAAGTGAGAAACTTTTCGTTGATGTATGCAAGCCTTAAGGTACTGGAAGGGTGTTTCTAAGTCAACTTCTTGGATAATGTGCTGATGTCGACAAGAAGCGACTCATCGCAGGAGGGCCTTGATGTATCCCCCATCAATGACATGAAACGAGTGTAATGATTTTGAAGACAACATGGGACCGACGACACAATGTTCAAGAATGGTGGTCATGAAAATGAAGGTTTATGAGTATTGCAAAGGATAAAGTTTCCTGAATGACTTCTCTTGAACATGTCAGCGACACTGAATGAATTGGCATAATTGACCCAAAACCTAAGTGGTGGATGGTATAATAGACCATAGGTATGTTAACCATCAAGCAGATAACCCAACCCAAATAGTCAGAGATGAAGTGAAAGTGTCATGTTCACGAGCGACTTGCTACCATAAAGTTTGTTATCCCTTTTCCCATTTTCCCCAGTCAGTGCTGACCAATACCTCTTTATTTTTCTAAACGCTTGAGGAGGATAACATATGCTTGTAGTATAATTCAACCCTTTGGGTAAATCCATCAGTATGTGATGTTTTAACAAGTCTAGTGAAGGTGAAACTCTGTCTTGTCAATACAAACAAGTTTGTCACTATTTGATGCTTTAACGAGTTTAACGAAAATGAGAACTTGGTACTTTTCATATTTAGAGAGTTTGAAAGGGGACGAAAAGAAAACTCCACATGTTCTTTTTCATAAATTTGTCTCTCAAGTCCAAAAAGCATAAAATAATACAATAGAGAACCTATTGACCATGTTTGATCGACATATTCCTTTTTCGTAAGTAATCTATCTCAGTCCAGAAAATGGTTAAGCTTATACTCAGTATATGTCATTTTGAATCCATTTTCGAGTTGAAAAGGACAAGCGCTCAGCAATATTTTCATATTCCAAGAGTTTAAAAAGAGCTTAAAGAGGACTCCACTTAGAGGAACGAGTGGTGTCTAAAATAGAAACTAGTTTCGGTGATGTTGGAACTTCTCAAAACATGTTGATTTATGTGAAGAGGTTGGCTAATAAGACAACTCATTGCAAATGTTCCTAAAAAAGGGTAAAACAACCAAGTGAATGTGTATGATCAGCCAAGCAGATAGTGACAATGGAAGGAGAAAAACCAAGGCTCATCTAACGGAAGAGGCTAATAGAATGGAAATCATGTGGGTTAAAATGGAGATGGGTTCATTTTTACACAAGCTTGAACCATAGGGAACTATGCCTAAGATTAGTTTACATGACCCTAGCATGATGATTAGATTCTAGGTTCATGCCCCCCAAGCTTCATTACATTCACCTAAGTAGACTACTTGTGGCTATCAGGTGAATGGAATGAAGGTTCATTTAAGAGATCAAGTAAAAAACTCGACTGGTATGTTACGAGATCTAATCAAAGTCTCAAACTGGAACTTTTCTCCAGGGAACCTTGTTTCATTTTTTAATGAGCTTGACACAAGACAAAGCTTAGATTCCTTTTTTCATTTTTTAACGAGCTTGACAAAAGACAAGGAACTATGCTCATATTCCTTGTTTCATTTTTTAACAAGCTTGACACAAGACAAGAAACTATGCTCATACTGTTTGTTTCATTTTTTAATGAGGTTGACACAAGACAAGAACTATCCTCATATTCCTTGTTTCATTTTTTAATGAGCTTGACACAAGACAAGGAACTATGCTCATGGGACCTATTTAATTTTTTAATGAGGTTGAAACAGTAAAAGGACTATCCTCATATTCCTTGTTTCATTTTTTAACAAGCTTGACATAAGACAAGGAACTATGCTCATGGGACCTGTTTCATTTTTTAATAAGGTTGACACAGTGAAAGAACTATCCCCATATTCCTTGTTTCATTTTTTAACGAGCTTGACATAAGGCAAGGAACTATGCTCATGTTTCCTTGATCATGACCCATAAGAGGTCGTGACTTCCAAGAGGTTCTCATCAGATGGGAGAACAATGCTCTGGAAGGGATACATAGCAAGGAATCCATTAGAGAGATCTGGTTCCATTGCCTGCAGTACATAATGCACGACATCACAGAATTGATCGTTAGTTGATGTATGCATGGAACAGGTTGCCACATAATTGACCTGTGGCAACGAATATACCATTGGGATAAAAGGACCATTTAGGGAAGATGGTTGACTAGAAGCCATATTTGGGTCGAGAAATGAAAGTTGGTCAATGGTGAAAATCCTGCCTTCATGTGCGAAACATATCACTCAAACGAGTGTTGAAACAATAGCTCCCATGTCATAAACGTAGTCACACCCAAGAAGTAAATTGTAATCTAAAGGGCCTAGGACTACCATCATATTGAGATAAAAAAAAATTCCTCCCAAAGTAATAGGCATCCGAGGAAGGATCCTTAATGGTTGATTGGTTCATATGTTAAAAGCCAACAGATTCTGGGTAACAGACAGAAATGCCGACGAACCAAATGCCTACCAAGAAGTGGAGGAAATGATACTCACAGATGCACCTTCATCTATAATAGTGCTAGAAACAATCATATTATAAACATGTACTATGATCTGGAAAGGCACATAAGAAGGAAGATGACATCCTACCAGTCGATTCCAATCAAAGGAGGTGAGCAGACTACTTGGAGGGGGTATCGTAAGAATGGGAGAATTACCCCCTTGAGTTATGAGAACGCGAGGATTTTCCTCCTGTCTTGATGGAACAAGAGGGTTGCCTCCAAGCTCATTGGAATTTGAAGAAATGAAAAGAACCTCAATGGTATCATATTCACTCTCTCCAGGAAAGGTACGACTAACTGAAGGTGAAATTGGGTCAACTGGTTGGTTAGATATAGACTCACGGGATTCACATTCAGAGAGAGTGGGTTTGACAGATGGTTGATTTGGGTCAGTTACTTCATCAACTAGTGAAGGATTAAGGGAGATTCTCCTGTAACTAGATGGAAGTTGTTGCGGAGAAGCAGGATGGTTATCCAACACTTTTTGGGCTTCATCCAGATAGGGACAAAGGTGAATGCAGTGATTCCCTTCACATAACCTACAGGGAAACTTAAGTTTACCCTTCTTTCCATGAACTTTACTACCACTAGTTGATGGTGGGTCATGAGCATGATCTCTAGAGGTTGATGACACAAGATGATGTGAAGGAGAAGACTATTCTTCTAAGATCTGAGGAATACCAGAACAATTTTGAAGAAGATGGTCTCCCATACAAAGTTTGCAAGGATATCAAAGTTTGTGAGACTTATTGGATGGTTTCTCATCAGAAGTTGCGTTCGAAGAAATGATTTCTTGGCTACCCCCCAGCTAAATTTTCTTATTCTTCTTCTTCCCTTTCTTCTTCTTCTTATCCACCTGGTTACTAGTGCCAATACTTTCACCAGGCGAAGAGGAAGAAGGGGATGAAGCAACAACCGATGAAGAAGGTAAAGGGTCAACTTTAGGATCAACTGGAGGTTGATTTTGTCCAGTTGTAGGAATATTCAGTTGCGGGGCCAAGGAGGTTGAGAACAAAAATATTGGAAAGCCGATGGTAAGTCTCATAAGGGACAATGTAGCCATATAAGGAGACCAATATTTTTGAAAGGAGGAAAAGGACTAGGATTCCCATCAAAAGAAATGCCTTGATCAGTAGACTCTGGAGTTGTTGCCATATGTTTCAACCTAATATTAGCTAAGGAGTGACGTGGAGGATTTTATCTGTGATCTATTAATTTATTTTAATCAAAATAACATAACAAAACAAAAGAGGGATAATCTAGGCAAAATGATTACCAAGTAACTATGAACTAAAATATACTGCCTCAGTAAACCAAGGACTTAACATACATGCAGGAAATCTCCGCGAATGATGTTTTCGATGTATCAAAGTATACAAGGCGGCCAACTCAGTTACCTATGGATGGATGGAAACCTAATGTAGTCCTCCCAAATATACCTAAAAGTAGGTGGAGGCCCAATCTGTGTTAGCGCTATACAATGCCAAAACTGCACAGTGAGAGAATTCCTTTATATCTTTCATAGTATAACACCACCCAACATACACGAAAGGACGTGGATGAGCTATGATATACCTATGTACATGGAATGAGGTATCACATTTGGAATGTATCGAAGACCATTAGCAAGATATGCTATGTTTAACGACATTGGAACATGTATGTAGCCTTGACCTCTAAATGTTATGTGTTAAGTTACAATGCTCCATTAGGTTAATTGAGATAAATTTTAGTTGATCTTGTTTAAAAGTTTTCCTTTCAGGTTCACCGCATGATGTTTCTGAAACTCCTAGAATGAAACTAAAATGAGAAACATTCTTTTTATTGGGTTTAAGTAATGAAAACCTTAACTAAAAGGTATAGAGAAATTAGAATCTTTAAACAAAGATCATAGAACACATCTAATGCGACATTCCCTATACCATTCCTACAAGCACACAAAAAATTCTAAATGCATTATGCATTTTTTTCTTTTCATTCCTTTAATGTTTAGATGAACATAAAGAAACTAAATGCACAAATGATCAATCAACGCTTTTCACAAGAAATGAAAACTTTGCGAGAATTCTTTTTCAGAAAATACTAATCGATGTAAGCTAACTTTGACAATGAATTGATAATGATAAAGAAATCTTTTAAGAAACAATAAACAATCAAGGTCAAAACAGGGCTAGGAGAAGAAATGCAAATTGATTTCAGAGCCATAGAAAACATTGATCTTTCAGCAAACAACATCAGAAGAAAATTTTCAAAAAACCAAGAAAAATATGGTTTTTTTTGCTGGACAGGGATCAACACAGCCCTAAGTGGGAGACACTGCATTGCAAAGCATTGTCTCTAAGCTAAGGCTTCTCTGCAATGCACTGTGTCAAGACCAACACTGTGCTGATGCTAGGGAGCCCCATTAGGAGACATTTAAGCACACTTTTTGACCAAAAAAAACATCAAGATGACTAAAAAGAGATCAATGAAGTCATGTAAAGTCTACTAGGATGTAATATGATAATGGTAAGCTACCATGAATGATGGTCAATCCCTAGTATGGTCACAAATTTGTTATATGGAATATATACCTACGAATAAGTACATCTTCCCTAAGTGGGTAGTTGCACTTAGAACAACAGAAAGAAACTGGTTTAACCTTTTCCTATAATAAATAGATGAGATGAAGGAACCTACCTGTGATCTTTCGATTCCTTTGATCTCCTTTGAATTGCTCCCGTCGCTCCCACTCGAACTAAATTCACTCGATTGGTACCTATGAACAGAAATAGAAGATGACAATGATCAAAGCATACAATCTATCTACTATAAACAAATGGAATCAACGACATTTTAACATATATGCATCAAAGATATGAACAAAAATATGGGAAAAGAAACAAGCAAGTTTATTGAATGTAGAAGGAGGAGTTACACCCAGTGCGGTTCAATCCCGTGTCACTCATCCAACTTTAGTCCAAACCCTCATCACACCAATATCACATCAATCCAGAAACATAACATTACTGAACAATGAACTCAAATCTAAAACTAGCAATATTTCACTACAGTCTTCAAATTCCAGACCCTTGATCACTATGATGAGTGGTCAATTTACAGGGAAATGCAAGTGGTTTTGTCATAAATTGGGAATTTAATGGTTATCCAAAATTGGAGTTAGCTTTCATGGAGAAAGGGATGAGAGGATAGAGGGATAATTGATCCATAACCTATCCAAAGTCAACCTCATAGGATGAGATAAGATTTGGGCATCCTTCTAGAATGTTATAGAGTCAATCAATATTCCGAGAATCCCATGCCAATTTCGCTCATTCTTCCCGAGTGCAGGTCAAAGTGGGCCTAAGTTCAATGTAGTGCAAGCTTGAATGGACCTACCTACTCTGCAACATAGCTACCCCTAACCAAGGTTGCATTGGTTCCCCCAGGAGGCATTTCAGCAGGGTTTCAAGCTAGGAAACTTCCGTGTATGAAAGCATTCAATTCGATGAATTCTTTAGGGCATGTAGCAACTAAATTAGGGTTTGATGAGCCCTAATTCTACTGGTCTGAATGTTGGGAGTGATGTTCCCAAATAGACCTGTAACAAGTGTGGATGGATAATATGAAATTAAAACATTCCCAAACTACTTCTAGAAAAGCCCTAGGCATGAATTTATGTGGTAGATTAGATTGGCAGAGAAAAATCTAATAAATTAGCCGATGTAGGGGAAACAACATTGGGGAGGGGTGAATAAAGAATCACGGGGGAAAAGGTAGGCTTTAAAGGAAAAATTATACTTTTGCAAAACGAAACAAAAAGTAAGAAAATCCTAGGCTATGGGATTGAGTAGACCCGAGAAAAGTGGGACACTGCTAAGGAAAGTCTACAAGGGAAAGCAAGGATAAAAATACCTTGACCAACAACCATAAGAAGTTGGTGATTCTGAAAAAAAAAAAAAAAAAAAAGGATAGATCTCAACTCAAGGGAGAACCAGGAGGATACAGTTCATGGTTGGGTGGAAAGTGTTCTTTCTAGGTGGATCCATTTGATCATGGTCATAATTATGGTAGATGAGAATTTAATATTTCAGTTTTTTAATTATTGTTACAAATTTTAAGGTTATCTTACACTACAAGAATTTAAAATTTCAGTTTCTTATTACAATGAATTGATGTGAAGGAATAATTGAATTCTTAGAGCTATGAAATTAATTATTTTTTACTTTTAACTTTATCTACATGAGTTTCGCTCGTATTGAAACATAGATGAAACTTACTCACATTATGAAATTTAATTCAAGCATAGAAAAGGTTGTAGTAGACTTTAGAAATTGTGATTAAAATAATTTTGGTGGTTATTGGTTGAAAAAAATAGAGTATACCCTATGCATATATGTTGGACTAGAAAATTTTATGTGCAGATTTGATTGAGATTGTTTGAAAATTTAAGGAAAATTATTAAGAATCTATGTTAACCAGTGGTTATATATATAGATAGATAATCTTGTCCTATGGTTTAATGGTTATAATATAACCATAAAGCACGTAGTAAACAAATGAAGAAATAAGCACGTTCTATTTATATGAGCACCAGAAGTATTCATGTATTCAGTAGTAGGAGACATGAGTGAGAGAATATCCCTCTAGTGTACAAGGTCCGAATTAAACAAATTAGATCCTTTCATTTCATTATGAAAAAAAAAAATATATTGTTGAAGAAAGAGTCAGCATTGGAATATTGAATTAAGGGATTATGAACTGATTCTAGTAATACACCTATAGGCCAATACGAAAAGTAATATGACACAAAATGAAATTAACTAACAATAATATCAATGTGAACTTGTTGGCTAAATACCAGATTATGGCTAAAAACCATGTTCAACACCTTAGTTGAGAACATGTGATTATGTAAAACACGGAAGGTAGCAGTAAACTAGAGAGGAAAATTGGCAACCAAATAAGATTTTGTTAAGGTATAGAAGTGTGAAACATATGTTTCATATGGAACTAGGTGATATGTGAATCATATAATTTCTGGACAGAGAATGATAATAGATAGACAGTTACGCAAACTCTAGATACAGATAAATGAAACTGTGTTGGTGTTTACGTTACAGGGATTTTGTTAAATGGAAATTATAGTCAAGTATATATAATTCTAATATAAACACATATCATAGTTACAATCCATTAAACCACTACTGGCGAAACTATAATAAGGATATTAATCATTCATAAATTTCAATAGAAATTTCAAGTTGTGCAAATTATGCTAAGATAGAACCAGAGGGCCTCGAATAGTACCGGATCTACTACAACAATACAAGAGCTAATGCAATTGTGGAAATTCATCGCCACAAAGTTGTAGTTATTGCAAAGATAATTAGAGTAAATGAATATAATGTATGCAACAAAATTAGAAAAATTAACAACCGAGAGCAGTGAATGCAGACTCTCATGGAAGAGAAATTCGAGTACATATTGCCAAACCCATCTCCACTAGAAATTAAACAATTCTCCAAATACATATATTCTGAAATAAAAACTCAATTCAAAGTAAGGAATTTCTATCAGGAGATGTGTGGTACTAAACTCTAATAAAATAAAATAGCAGCGAAAACATATAACTATGAATATGGAATTTTGATTAAGTCTTTAATACTTTAATGCTACAAAATCCCATTCAGGTTGACCCCTAAGCGATAAAAATGTATATATTACACCTTTGGGAGGAAATTTCTTAAAAATGACATAGTATGAACAAGATGTGGGGCCATGCTCTCAACAATTTAATACTGGGAATGAATGTCTAAGACACACACATTCGAAACGGTTCCTTCATGAGGGTAGAATCGGCGAATCAACCTCTCACTAAGAATAATATCACTAACCGAAGCTTCCATACTCTAGAACGAAGGAGTAGATTCAACCCAAATAGGTTATTTAGGCGTACTACCTATTGAAGTAAAATAGAATGAAAAGTTGATTTAATAATCAATAGTTTGGTAAAAATTGCAGTTCAATAACCACAATAGAAAATTATATTTTAGGAGTTTGAAATACTTGTATATGATGCTCGATGCAACACTGAATTGATTCCCCATGGTTCCTACATAATAAAGCATAGAGAATACATGAATTTAATTCCTTATTGAGTAAGAAAACACTGAAATTGAATCTAGCATTGAAACATAACAACCACAAATACCAAACTAATGGAGAAGGCGAAAATCCCCAAGTCAATTAGTTGGATGTGAGATGTAGAGGTGAAGCATTGCGTGAGGAGAGAAATGGAAACGTTGGAGAGAAATAGAGCTCCATCCTCCAAAGCCCTTCTCAACATACCTTAATGTAAATAAAAAAAATGGAATGTCAATATAAACGACAGAGGAATGGATGCACCTAAAGAATGTTATAAAAAATGTTCAGTACAAAGTAAATTCTCTACCATTGGAATGAAGTGAGTGCATTCGCTAAAGTTTCAGAATCAAATGCAGTAGCATGAGCAACAACCAAATAGAATGTTAAACTCGAATATCATTTACAATGCCGCTGAGGTAGATTTTCCTCTAGCCTTGAACATATAGTACACGTGACGCACTAGAAAACCCTTGTGACACCTAGTATTGGAAATTTCAAGAATTTGTGTGATTAAAACGTCATTCATATGGCCATGACTTGGGAATACGAAAGCAAAAAATGAAGCGAGGAAGAAGGTGTTAGAAGGGTTAGGGATTGGAAATATCAAGCAAGGCTAATTGATTCGAACTTAAATAGGAACACAAAAAATTACATATATAATCATAAGCACAAAGATGCTGTAGAAAAACACTTCATTTCATTGATAGAAAAATATTGAACTATTCTTACAAACAGAATGGAAATAAGATAGCTAGGGTGATGTTATCTTATCTCTTAAAAGAGATGTGGCAACTACATGCCTCTAAAATATGTTACAATGAGGCTCAAGGGCCTACATATTATTGTAAAACATGAGAAAACACTAAACAACCAAAACCCCAACCGTAGTAGATGGAACACAAAGAGTTTGTGGGCCTCGTTGGGGTTAGACATTGGGCACCCAACTTCCCGGGGTCATAAATTTGTCATATTATCTCTGTTTGGTGCATATGATACCTTGATGGAAAGGTATCTTTGGTTAATATAGGTTTCACTACAAGCCCTTTCCTCTGATAATAGGCTTACCGCAGAACCCAAAAAAAAGCCGTTTAGGGGGTCAAAACTACGCCAGAAGTTGAGCACTCGAAAAACTGTGAAAAATAGTAAACGTTGGAATAAACAAGGAAACACATGAAACTGACTAGGGGGTCTAGGTGGAATACTCATGTGGCCACTAGTATCCACCTGGATCATTCCCCCCCCTTAGGAAGAAATGGGCCCCATTGCTTTCAGAGCCTCCATGAGGTGAGGAAATTTTTGTTGAACCTGGTACATGGTAAACCATTTTCCCTTGTGAAGGAGTTGGCCTGCTTTGATAACTCAATATAGATGTATCCTCTCTTGTCAAGTGCTGTTTATCTGTGTGTTCATGATGTGATAAGTTGTGGCCTATTCCATGTAGTCTCGTTTGAGATTTGTTTGTGTGAATTGTTATGAAATGTTAGATGTGTCGAACAATGGTGGAAAGTATGGTTGAAGGCGATCTACATTGAACACTGGGTGTAGACCAAGGAATGGTGGGATGCCGAGCTCGAAGGCATTTCCATCAAAAACCTTGGTGATGGTGTATGGCCCATATCAGATTAGACAAAGCTTACGGTGGGCCCCAGCAAGGCGCTCCTTATGCAAATGTAGCCAAAATTTCTCAACCACTAGGAACTTGTGTGAAACTCAATATTGATCATGCCGTTGCTTGTAGTTAGCATTGGCTCTGTCCAATATATCATGGGCCTGATGGAAGATGTGTTGAATGTACACAATGAAGTTGTTAGCCCTTTCATCTTTGGATTGAACGTGAGCTGAACCTACCTGAGTGGCTGAAAATGGTATGGCCACATCAATGGGGCATAATGGCTGAAATCCTAGTCCTACCTGAAAGGTGTTGTGGTCTGTTGAATTGTGGATAGCTCTATTGTAGTTGTGTTGGACATAGGGGAGACTTTCATCCCACGTGTGTGGATGTTTTGAGTTTTTACATGTGCAAAATGTGTATGATGATCCTATATAAAACCTTTGTTTGTCCATCATTTTAGGGATGGAAAGTCATGGACTTAGTAAGTTTTGTATCCAGCAGTGACCATACACTTGACCAAAATGCACTCAAGAATCTATTTTCCTGATTTAAGACAATTGATTGTGGGATCCCAAAGTGTACCAATACTCAATAAAAAAAGAGCTTTGCAGTGGCCTCTCTTGTGATACTCTTTTTGCAGGCCACTATGATGGCCATCATAAAGAATCTATCAACAACCATGAAAATGCAATCATTGCCATGATTAGTGGAAGGATGGCTTGAGATGTAATCCATGGAGAAAAATTCCCAAGGCCGGCTAGGAGTAGGTAGAGTAGTATACATGCCTTTCTTCTTGATGGTTGGTTTGGTAATGGCATAGGAGGTGTAGGATCTAATGTACTTCTCAACATCCTGACGAAGTTTCATCCAATAAAAATACATTTGCAATACCACAACTGGTTTCTCTACTCCGAAATGTGTAGTGACATGACTATAGTGAGCCTACCAAATCATCATGGTATGCTCACTTGAAGGGACACGGATGTTTCCTTGGTGGCATAAAAACGCATCTTGAAGGTGAAAATTTGGAACTTGCTTCCCTTCGAGGAGTGTCTATTATATGCTACTAAATTCTAGATCGCTCTTATAAATATCCATACACCACAATGTCTCGTACCCATAACATTTGAGCACAATGGTCAACACCATGACCGGTGGTCGGCTGAGGTAATTGTTGAGTCTTGAAAATGTCATTACACTTTCACTATTATGTCCATTATATCACCTCCATTTCACCTCCATTTCAATACTATGTCACCACATTCATCCCACTTTCATTATCATTGGGCCACATTTATGTTTTTCAAATCTTTATTAATTCTAAGTCTTTTAAGTGAATTTGTGGTTAAAAATTAGAAAATAATGTGCATATGCTTATACCTAACAAATGGGTTGAGGTTGTTGACATGTGTAGGTTTAAAGGAGACTTCTAGAAGACCCTTATGTGGCACTCTAAGGCCAAATTCGAATTTGGTTGGAAAGAATCATGGGATCATGAGGATATGTGTCACATCTCCTAATTGTATTGTAACTCTAAGAAGACATGTGTCTTATCAGTTCATATTTTGATTAGGACTCTAGAGGTAGAGGGAGAGATTCATGGACTCTCATTAATGAGATGGCTTCTCATCTTTTGTATAAATAGGAGATCTCTCTCCTTCATTAGTTAGTCTATTTAGCTTAAGCTTTTTAGTCCCTAGTTCTTAAGTTTGTAGTTCTTCCTTGATGGCTTTTGAAAGCTTTGGAGAACTTTGTTGTACTTTGTACTTTTGAAGAATTTGAATAAAGCTTTGATGTTCTCAACATGGAAGGAGATGTGAAGTAGATGTCATGGAGCATATTAGAATGTAAGGTAGAGTAGATTTCATTTTGTAAATATTGCTTTGTAGAATGTAAGGTAGAGTAGATTTCATTTTGTAAATATTGCTTTGATTTCATTATGTTATTTGATTGCTTTCAAGTTTGATAGATTAGATTTTTCATTCATGCAAGTGTGTTCAATTTTGCTTTGATTTCATTATGTTATTTGATTGCTTTCAAGTTTGATAGATTAGATTTTTCATTCATGCAATTTTAATTCATGCAAGTGTGTTCAACCGGTTGATTGTAGATTAGTGATGCACATAGTCTTTTAATGACTAATGACATGATAGAATCATCTTGTCCTTCTGCTGAAGCAGCAAGGATACTGGGTCTCATAGTCACTAGCTCATTGTTTGGTTGTTGCATTCTATTTTGATTGTATATTAGTGATGCACATAGCCTTTTAATGACTAATGACATGATAGAATCATCTTGTCCTTTTGCTGAAGCAGCAAGGATACTGGGTCTCATAGTCACTAGCTCATTGTTTGGTTATTGCATTTTATTTTGATTGAACTAGCTGTATATTTACACTTTTGTTTAAATACTAATTCCATCAATAACATGTTTTAAGTTCTTTTGAAGTGCTAAGTTTTGGAAGTTACCATTAGGGACATAGGCCTTGTCTTGAAATATTTATCCATACTTGTCCTTTAAAAGTATTCTTAAGACCTTAGAATAGGATTTCCATTTGCATTAAACACTTTAGAAAACCAACAAGAACAAAACCCCAAAAAAACAACATAAACTATAAAACAACGAAGTAAGAGAAAGATTCACTAAGCACATATGGTGCACCACACTTCATCAGTTTACGATACCCGGATTGATAATTTATGTAGAGCAATTTAATACATTAAATTGACTAGACATTTTGGCGCCGTTGCCGGGGAAGTGTAATTAGGAGACCTTATTTCTTACATCTGAAAAAAATTAACAATTCTTGAGTATGCTCTCCTCCTGCACTTTGTGTGATTTGGAGGATCAGAAAAATGATTGTTATGTAAAAAAAAAGGTTAATAATTCTTGAGTATGCTCTCCTCTTGCACTTTGTGTGATCTGGAGGATCAGAAAAAGAATTGTTATGTAAAAAAAAAAAGAAAAAAAAGGAGACAAAATAAACTTCAACATTTCAATTGATTCAATAAAAAAATGATGAAAAAAAATGAAACTCAACTGCTTTGATAGGTTCAAATTGTCCAAAATTGTCTAGTTATGCTTTGTAGTGGTCTTCAAAACACTGTATCTTGTTTTAATAAGGTTTTGCAACTTAGCTGCGGAAACTGCCCTGATTCCGCAGCTAGCTGAGAATTCCGCAGTTGTTTCAAGGTTTAGCAGGCTACAAGTGTCTAATGAAGGAATCGACCACATGAGCATCTCCAGAATCGTCCTGACATGGATCCTATCCTAGTCACTCAGCTCAGATCGATGAAAAACCAGCCTAGGACCTCAGTGAGAGTCTTGTTTTTAGCATGTTTTTCTTGAAGTATTTGCTGCTTGAAATTGAAAATCATTAATCCTTTTTATAAAATTTTACAATTTCAGAGAAGAAAAAAAAGAGAAAAGCAATCTATGGCTATCTCCATTCCTAGTTTTCACTGTGGCTTCAATAAAAAAATCTGCCTCCCTGATCAAGCTTTGGCCTGAAACAAACCTGCAACATAAAAAAAAAATTGCACTGTATATATGAAAAAAATTAGATTGAAGCAAGGACTTTTTAGAAAAAAATCTAAAGCTACGAGCAGCACACAGGGGCTAGGTTGTAGAATTGAATAATTCACACTGAAAAAATACACTGAACCCTGCTCATGTCCACTCCCATGACAAAAGAAAAACAGAAGCACATTAAGCTTTTTGTTAGAGGGAACGAATTGGGCCATGATGATGAAAAATTAGCCACTGGAACACCCTATTAAAATCACCATTATTTTGGGTTTGCGGGGCTCACAAATTGCTGTAAAAGGGGCTGTTGTTTTTTTGTTTGAGCTATTACTTAACATTAAACAAAATCAGAGGAAGAACGACAAACTCCATCGTCTGTAGATACAACAAAAACTCGATCACTGAATAAGCGTCATGCTTCAAAGGGGTATTAAGTGCCTCTGCCGTGTCTTCCAAAGAATGCAATGTGGCCTTATGTGTTGCCCAACATGTATGCGAATTCATCCAACCGTTAATTCGAAATTCTATGGGCCGAATGCAGAACAGCATAAAAAGAAAAATTAACTCAAGAAAAACGTGAACAGCAGAAAAACGTCTAACTTCAGATGTTCGGTTTTCCCAAACAGAGACGAATTGCACAAAAATAAAACATGGGTTTCTTTTCCAGGTGAGTTAGTTAGATAACCCAGAAACTGTTTGAAGAAATTTGTGGCGGTCTGGGAGAAATACTCAGTTCTTTGGAGCCTCTTTTTGCCTTCCGCGTGTGAAAAAAACAGTGTTTTTTTTTAAACAGTGGCGGCCATATTTCAATTTCTTTTAGAAATCCGCTCAGATCCGATTTCCTTGGCTGCCAAGTCACCCACCGTGTCATTGAATGCGTGAGAGGAAAAGATTTTTATTAAATGAATAGGAAATAGCTTGAACACGTCTTCCGCCACCCGTCTGCCCATTTAACAGTAAGATAATTAAATACGGTACTTCTCCAACAGCTATTCCTATGACTCGGCGTTTTACTTGCTAAAGTATCGGCACAATGCTAATACTCAGGGATCTTGTCTTCATTAACATGTTTTGTGTACGACGTGCTTGGCAGTCTGACCATGTTTTCAGCCAAAAAAAAAAAAAACTCTGCATTGTTCTTCTATTCGCTCTTCACAGCGTCTTGGCCTCAAATACCTCTATGATTGATCTCAATTTCATTGGTGCAAAAACACATGTTCAAGACCGTATAGTAGGGGCACATTTTTTCAGTTCTGCACATGTGATGCCACTCCTTGAAATTGTTTGAACAGAGAAAGCTTCACCACAGATTATTGTTGACATTATAAATGTTGGAAAGAATATAAAGAAAGTCCCTATAGTGGTGGGAAATTGCATTGGCTTTGTTGTCAATCAAATGTTCTTTCCATACACTCAATCAACTCATATGTTGGCAATTCTTGGTGCAAATATTTATAGAATAAACAAAGTCATCACAAGTTTTGGAATGCTAATGGCTCGATCATACCTTCAGAACAGTCCAATCATATGATGATGGAGGTTTTAAATCCTCTTGGCATAGTCAGAGTAATTACTGCATTCAACTTTCCATGTGCTGTACTGGGTGGAATACATGAATCATCTTTCCTCTATGTTTAACTCAAGTTTTTAAAATATTCTCACACTCCATTTGTGATTATGGATGGTGGTTAATTTGACTACGGCTTCAGTGCCACCGTGCTCACATAAGCCTTCACTCCTCCACATTTGTTTTCTCTTCCATGCACACAGCCACTTCACTTCATAGTATTTTCTACACTCTATTTTCATTAGCTACGGAAACAAGCCACTTTCCGCAGCTGATTCAAATTTTCGCAACTAGCTCAACTTTCCGCAGTTGGCTTAATTTTCCGCAGCTGTTTTGTTAAACTCTAGGTTGCAGGTGTCATCAAGCAAAACAAGTCACATGGGTAGCTGGGGGAATGTTGGTACATGGATGTTGTCCTATTCATTCGATCAAATTTGATGAAAAAGACCTCGGTCAAAGGGAAGTCAAATTGTGTGTTATCACTAAGTCACCACACGGAGTCGCCACACACTGAGTCACTGCATGTCAAGAAAAAATAATAATTTTGAATCAATGAAATGAATAGGCTATTTGCTCACTTTTCTGAAGGTGTTGATTAATTTTGCACTGATGATGAAAAATGAATGGCTAACTTTGTATCCAAGATTGTAGCTATAGAACCGTGCACATTCCGCAGCCAGAAAAACCTCATTTTTCAAATCAGCCTATCTTTCTCATACAAAATCATATTTTGATGATTTAACTATCATTGGAAAGATCTCAAAAAGATCTATACAATGAGAAATCTATCATTAGAGTTTGAAATGGCAAATAATGAAATAAATTGCTGAAAAGAAGCAACATTCAACTTGGGCACCAATTTCAAAGCAGGTATAAATTCTTTTGATTTTTCCTTTGAGAACTTGTTTCATTAATACAAATTCTTAGTTTTGTGTGTAAATATCATAACTAGAGAGATTGATCACCTCTCTCCTTTGATAATCTTACATTCCATTGCAGAAGAAGTATTAGTTTTTTTGCAGGTTCCAGGAGGAAGGACAAATGACTACAAGAGAATGGTGTCTCTCTAAGAGACCAATTTGTTTCATAAGAGGATGATCAACAACAAAGAGGAAATATGCTGATGCAAAATCAGATCCAAACACTAGAAAAACTTTCAGATACTATTGTCTCCATCACATCCATACTTCATAACAAACCATTCATCTCATTTCACTCCATATTTTCCATTTACATTCACATACACTTTCCATCTCTTTTTGTCCATTCATAACCCACAAATAAAAGCAAGAGGCTCATTCACATGCTTATTGCCATTGCCATTTCTGTTCTCCATTGCCATTTTCCATTTTCATCTTCCATTCCTTGTCATTTTTATTCCGCAAATAAGCCCTGCTTCAATGCAAATTATTGAGTCCATAGTCCTTTGAGTCTAAGTTCTTTGTAAAAACACCTTGAGGCTTGCATGCCTTAATGGCAAGTCCTCATGCTGAAAAACAATGGGAATACATTAATGTCCCTTGTTCGTCAGATCTTCTAGGTGACTCAACTTCAGCAAATTCATTCGTACCTAGCAAGATGTGTTTGGGCATCTTGACTCTCATTGTCATCAATGGTGAGAGTTCTCGTGTTGACTAGTGGCATCCATTAATGGCCACTAAGCCAACAATTTCCTACTATGTTCGACATCAGAACATCTTTTCACATAGTAGGAATTGTGCCAATAAGTTTTGAAGACATGAAGACTATTATTTTCAGCATTTTGGAGTAGATTCAACAAGTTTTAGTAGAAGCAATAAAAAGTCATCTTATCTCTCTATCCATGATTCCTCTTGTTCAGCCACCTGAAGAAGAATATGATCAGAAATTTTCAACCACCACACATACAACTCATCCATTCCAAAGGGTAAGTGAAGGTACATCATTTTCTAACTTTTGACCATAGAATTCCATAAAAAGCTAGAATGATAATTGTTGGAAAAACATTTCTCTTCCTCATTTCATAAAATTGCCAATACCATCAGTTGGGGGGGGGGGGGAATACATTCATATTCATATATTGCCATGTCCATATCATATTCAGGAGCCCACATGCTTCCAACATATATTAACTATTACATTGCTATTATGAGCATACAATGGCTTTTGAAAAAGTGCTTAAAGGATAAATTGGATACAAACAAAATCGTGGTTGTCACACAAGAACCAACCATCATGCAATCCAAGAAAGATATACTTTGCAACAATAATCAAAATATACTTTGCAACAAAAAAAAAAAAAAAAAAAAAATGGTTGTAACACAAGAACCAACCATGTTGCAATTCAAGTAAAACAGTTTGCAGAAATATGAAGTTATCAAATGATATCATGCAAAGTTAAGCCAAAGCTCAAGGATCAAAGAGTTGATGTAATATATATTGCATGAGGACATGCAATTGCTTCAGTTGGGGGGTATGTTGAGTCTTGAAAATGTCATTACACTTTCACTATTATGTCCATTATATCACCTCCATTTCACCTCCATTTCACTACTATGTCACCACATTTATCCCACTTTCATTATCATTGGGCCACATTTATGTTTTTCCAATCTTTATTAATTCTAAGTCTTTTAAGTGAATTTGTGGTTAAAAATTAGAAAATAATGTGCATATGCTTATACCTAACAAATGGGTTGAGGTTGTTGACATGTGTAGGTTGAAAGGAGACTTCTAGAAGACCCTTATGTGGCACTCTAAGGCCAAATTCGAATTTGGTTGGAAAGAATCATGGGATCATGAGGATATGTGTCACATCTCGTGATTGTATTGTAACTCTAAGAAGACATGTGTCTTATCAGTTCCTATTTTGATTAGGACTCTAGAGGTAGAGGGAGAGATTCATGGACTCTCATTAATGAGATGGCTTCTCATCTTTTGTATAAATAGGAGATCTCTCTCCTTCATTAGTTAGTCTATTTAGCTTAAGCTTTTTAGTCCCTAATTCTTAAGTTTGTAGTTCTTCCTTGATGGCTTTTGAAAGCTTTGGAGAACTTTGTTGTACTTTGTACTTTTGAAGAATTTGAATAAAGCTTTGATGTTCTCAACATGGAAGGAGATGTGAAGTAGATGTCATGGAGCATATTAGAATGTAAGGTAGAGTAGATTTCATTTTGTAAATATTGCTTTGTAGAATGTAAGGTAGAGTAGATTTCATTTTGTAAATATTGCTTTGATTTCATTATGTTATTTGATTGCTTTCAAGTTTGATAGATTAGATTTTTCATTCATGCAATTTTAATTCATGCAAGTGTGTTCAATTTTGCTTTGATTTCATTATGTTATTTGATTGCTTTCAAGTTTGATAGATTAGATTTTTCATTCATGCAATTTTAATTCATGCAAGTGTGTTCAACTGGTTGATTGTAGATTAGTGATGCACATAGCCTTTTAATGACTAATGACATGATAGAATCATCTTGTCCTTCTGCTGAAGCAGCAAGGATACTGGGTCTCATAGTCACTAGCTCATTGTTTGGTTGTTGCATTCTATTTTGATTGTATATTAGTGATGCACATAACCTTTTAATGACTGATGACATGATAGAATCATCTTGTCCTTCTGCTGAAGCAGCAAGGATATTGGGTCTCATAGTCACTAGCTCATTGTTTGGTTATTGCATTTTATTTTGATTGAACTAGCTGGATATTTACACTTTTGTTTAAATACTAATTCCATCAATAACATGTTTTAAGTTCTTTTGAAGTGCTAAGTTTTGGAGGTTACCATTAGGGACATAGGCCTTGTCTTGAAATCTTTATCCATGTCCTTTAAAAGTATTCTTAAGACCTTAGAATAGGATTTCCATTTGCATTAAACACTTTAGAAAAACCAACAAGAACAAAACCCCAAAAAAACAACATAAACTATAAAACAATGAAGCACATATGGTGCACCACACTTCATCAGTTTACGATACCCGGATTGATAATTTATGTAGAGCAATTTAAGACATTAAATTGACTAGACAGTAATCAACAACATTATTAGTGTTGCCCTTCTTATACCTAATGTTCAAATGGATCTGTTGCAAATAGGTGGAACATTTCTCATGGTAATCGTTCTACAACTTTCCTTGTGTCTGTATGAACTATAGAGGTAGGTGGTCTATGTGGATGACCATTTCCTACACCAGAATATAATGCTTCCATTGAAAAAGTTTTTGCACAATAGAATAAATTTCTTTATCATAAGTGGGCTACTTTAGGACTGTTTCTGAAAGTGTCTCACTGTGGTAAGCATCTAGATGCCCATGCTGAGTAATAACTGCACCAATAGCATAGCCAGAGGCATCTGTCTCAATCTCAAATGGTTGTTGCAAGGATGGTAATGTGAGCACTGGTGCAAAACAAAGGTGATTCTTCAACTCAGAGAACACTTATTTTTGGATTTCCAACCAAAACAACTTTTCTTTTGCTCCACCCTTGGTGACTTGACTTAAATGCCAAGTGATATGAGAGAACCCCAACACAAACCTAAGGTAGAAATTGGGAAGATCCAAAAAGTTGCGGAGCTCTGTTAGAGTGGTCAAGGCTAGCCAATCCCAAATGACTTGTACCTTGGATGGATCCACATGTACACCTTTCCCATCAATGATGTACCCAAGATATTAAACCTAGGTTAGGCCAAAGGTGCATTTCTCCAAGTTAGCACACAACTTAATTTGGTGCAGGTTTTGAAGGCCCTGTCAAATATGGTGGAGGTGCTCTTCCTAACTCTGGCTGAAGATAATGATGTCATCTAAATACACCATCAAAAATTCATTGGTGAAGGTTCAAAATATGTCATCCATTAGTCTCATGAAGGTTGCAGGGGCATTCGTCAATCTAAATGACATGACCAACTATTCAAAAAGGCCCTCCTTGTATTTGAAGGTAGTCTTCCACACATCATAGGGCTCGATAGGAACGTACTGACAACTTGAATTCAACTCAATCTTACCGAAATATTTGGTCCCCTTAATCTAGTCCAGAGGGTCATCAATACGTGGGATTGGTTACCTATTCCATACAGTGATCTTATTTAGCGCCCCATAATCAATAAAGATCATCTAGGTCCCATCATTCTTTTATACCAATACAATCGAGCTCCCACAAGGTGATGAACTTGGCCTAAGGCACCCTTTCTGCCATAGTTCATGAACTTTCCTCTTGATATCATCCTTCTCCAAAAAAGAGCACCAATAGATTGGTTTATTGGCCAGTGGTGCGCCTGGGGTCAGGTCGATGAAGTGCTTAACCTGATAGTGCAGAGGTACCCCTGTGAGTGAGGCAAAAATATCCCTATACTCCTCCATGACCTTCTCCATCTGTTGCTATTTTGCATAGGAGCCCTACCTGGAAGACATGGCCACAACCTTCTTCTTGTCCTGGGGGTGAATAATAAGGAAAAAAAATTTCCTGGTTTGGGAAATGATCTTACTGCATTGCTTTACAGTGATCAAAGAGAGGTCGATAGGTGAAGCCACCTCGGTATCCTGTAAAAATTATTAGCCAAAGTAATAATCAGAGAGTGAGGTCTAGGCTCATATACATCATGTCGATTCCACAAGTATAGTTGTCCTAACAATAAAACACAAAATTCAAGTGGAGCAACATCACACAATACCTCATCCGTGAAGGGCTTTATGCTATAAGGAAGGCGGCACTGCTGGCTGACATGAAGAGCTCGTCCTTGGTGAAGCCACCTGATTATGTACAACTGTGGATTTGCTATAGTCTTTAGGCCCATCTTCTTCATGGTCTCTACTAAAATGAGGTTCTTTTAGCTCCCGGTGTTAACAATGAACTACAGTAGAGTACCCTTCACCCACATCTATGAGTAGAAGAGGTGTTCCCCCTCCTCTAGATCTTTAGGCTCAATATTCTAGATCTTGGTGGTGGCCACGGTGGTAGTGGACTCCACATCAATGATATACCTCCCTTTGTCAGTTCCCTTATCGAGTTATGATTCAGAATCAGAACCTACTTCTAATTCAGAAGCCTTAAGTTGAGACATAAGTGGCTACTTGGCCCGAAACTCACTTATATTATGAGTGGAGCACTTATGGAACTCAAACCATTTTCCCATGTCCATCTTCATCTTCGGGGTGTTGTACTTTGCTTGCGTCTTCGGCAAGCTATCCTAGGTAGCGGTGCCTTAGCTTGGTCCATTGTTCTGTGGCTTGGGGGTACCTTTTCCTTGCTTTGGATTCATAGATCCAAAGTCACGCTCCTTCTGTTTAAACTTATTCTCAATCTTGACAATGTACCAATATGCCATGCTGAGCAAGGAAATTTCCAGGAACTCCAACTCATTATAAATATACTTGTGTAGATAACTATGGTACTTCAGTAGAAAATTTTTCTCAGTGTCTGTTATGAAACCAACTCACAAAATGATGGAAAAGATAGATCAATGCCTTAGAATTTAGACTCTTAGATGTAGGTATTAACCCCGTACAGAAATTACTTACACACGAATTTTGAAACACAGAAAACAAACAATGCAAGAGCATAACACATAAAACACATATACATAGAGATTTCCCTTGGATCCCAAAACTGGGACTACCAGTTTGATTTTTCATTATGTACCTTTCAATGTTACAACACATATTTATACATGTAGAAGCATCCAATATCATTGACCGAAAACCATCATGTCCAAAACCATGGACCAAAAACCATCGCATCCAAAACCATGTGTGAAAAAGATGCACAAAACCATAGGTACGTCTGCCCAACCTAATATAGGGTACAAAACCAAAATTTTCTAGGGCGCTGCCCTGGGCCCCAAAGAGTGGGGTTACCTACACCCCTAAAACCCCTTGTGACTCCCCTCACTACGTAATCGGCACAACAAAGGGGGGGCTTCGCCCACCTTCTAACCCCCCAGTTAACTACATCGGCTAGTTGTGGAAATAATATAACACAACCCAACATTCCCCCACTTGTTGTTTTATTTCTACAGGGAGCCAAAAGAGAGCTTAGTCATTTAGCCAGGCCTGTAACACTAATTGTTTATCTACACCAAGAGAACTTCTCAAAGTAAACAGATTTCATCAATGCATTTGTAGTATTCTTCAAAGTGTCCGCCTTTGCTAGCAACACCTTTTTGTCTTCTATCATATCCCTCACAAAATGATACTGAACATCAATGTGCTTTGTCTATGAATGATATGCAGGGTTCTTTTCCAAGAATATTGTACTTTGGCTGTCACAGGTCTATCCTTATAGCTCCCTATACTAACCCCATACTTGAACATAATCTCTGCAACCAAACTACTTCCTTGCTTGCATGAGTGGCTGCCATGTATTCTGCCTCTATAGTTGATAGTGCCAGTACAGATTGTTTCTTACTGACTGCACCTCCAAATAGGTTAAACACATACCCACTTGTAGATCTTCTATGATCTAGATCTCTAGCCCAATATGCATCAACAAAGCCACGAATATCCAACACTATGTCCAATCCTGGTATTCCTTGGTGGCACAAGCCATAATCACTAGTGCCACGCAAATACCTGAAAACCTGCTTCACTGTTGTCCAGTGCTCCTTCCCTGGTTTTGACATAAACCTGCTCAATACTCCCACTGCATGTGCAATGTCCAGTCTAGCACAAACCATCACATACATTAGTCTACTGACTACACTTGCATATGGGACACGAGACATGTCCTCTTCCTCTTCTTGTGCCTTTGGACATTGTTCAGTAGATAAATTTACACCTACAGGAATAAGAACATTCACTGGTTTACTATCCTGCATATTAAACCTCTACAATATTGTCTCGACATACTTCCTCTGGTTTAAGCAGAGGTTCCTGTTTATCTGATCTCTTTTAATTTCCATGCCCAAAATATAGTTTTCAACACCAAGATCTTTCATGTCGAATTTGGAGGACAAATGGGTCTTCAAATCCTGGATAATTTCTTTGTCATTTCCAACCAGCAACATATCATCCACATAAAAGACCAGATAAATAACATAGTCACCAATAAATTTAAAATACACACAGTGATCTTCTTTGCTTCTGGTGAAGCCAAGTCCCCATATAAATATATCAAATTTCTAATACCACATCCTTGGTGATTGTTTTAACCCATATAGAGACTTCTTTAATTTGCATACTAGTTCTCTCTTACCCCTCATCGCAATGCCTTTAGGTTGCTTCATGTAGATCTCCTCTTCCAGATCCTCGTGAAGAAATGTTGTCTTCACATCCATCTATTCTACCTCAAAATCAAAAGAAGTAGCAACAAATAAAATTAATCTAATAGAAGTTACCCTGGCAACAGGAGAAAAAATATCACAAAAATCAATTCCCGAAACCTGGGAATAACCTTTTTCTACCAACCAAGCTTTGTATTTCTCCACATTTCCTTCTGCATTTGTCTTCTTCTTGAACACCCATTTGTTGCCAATGGGTTTCCTTCTAGCCAGTAGCTCCACCAGATTCCAAGCCACATCTTTGTGCAAAGATGCCATTTCATCAACCATGGGCTGTTTCCAGAGTTTTCCATCCTTTGAATCTACTGCTTCCTTCACAGTTCTGGGATCATCAACAGTAATAGATAAAGAAAAATTTCAACCGAAACCAGATGGACTATACCTTTCTAGTTGCCTTCTTTCTCGAACTGATCTTCTCAAACCCGGAGTTTGTGGCTCTTCATCCTCTGATTCCTCCTCTATTGTAGAGTCTGGTTCTTCCTCCTTTAGCTCAAACTCTATCTTCTCAAGTTCCTTTGGTTGAAATTCATGTTTAATAACATATTTTACCTCTCTGAACACCACATCTTGACTATACACAACCTTCCTTGTTACTGGGTTCCAAAGCTTATAACCCTTTAAACCATCCTTATACCTAATAAAGATGCACTTTTCAGATTTACTACTCAACTTGGTTCATTTCTCCTTTGGAACATGTACATATGCATCACATCCAAATACCCTCAAATGTGAAAGAGAGGGTTTCTTACCAGTCCATACCTCTTGTGGAGTCTTATCCTCCAACGTTGATGAAGGTGATCTGTTGACTAGGTAACATGTTTTCTCCACTGTCTCTGCCCAAAATTCCTATCCTAACCTGACACCATTGAGCATGCTTCTTGCCCTTTCCATCAATGTCTTGTTCATTCTTTCTGCAACTCCATTTTGCTCAGTTGTGTATGGAGTAGTCTTATGCCATGCTATACCGCAATTCTTATAGAATTCTTCAAATTCCTTACTGCAAAACTCTCCACTGTTATATGTCCTTAGCACCTTTATCTTCTTCTTTGTCTAGCTTTCCACTAGAGTCTTAAATTCTTTAAGCCTGTCAAAGACTGTAGATTTCTTATTAAGGAAATATATTCATGTATTCCTTGAGAAGTCATTTATAAAGGATACATAGTACACAAACTTACCCAGTGATGGAAACTTCACAGGTCCAAATACATCACTATGCACAAGCTCTGATATCTGTTTCGCCCTCTTACCACCAGAGGGGAAACTCACCCATTTCTTCTTCCCATATACACAGTTTTCACAGAAATCAAAATCTAGAGAGCTATTACTCATACCTTCTACCATACCTTTACCATGAATTATTCGAAGGCCCTTCTCTCCAATATGTCCAAGCCTTTGATGCCACAACATGGTCTTTTCTCCAGGGACCACTAGATTTTCTGCTCCACTTACAGGAACGACATAGTTGTTTCACCCATCAACAATAGTGCTATCTTGTAGCTTATACAAAGTTCCAATTCGAACTCCCCGCATCAATACCAGTGCCCCCCCGAACCATCTTCCAAGTATCCTTCTCGAACACTGTTTTTATACCTAGATCATCCAGCTTGCTTACAAAAATTAGATTTCTATTTAATGCAGGAATATACAGAACACCTGGAAGTGTTCTAACCCTTCCACCTTACAACTTCAACTTTACTTTTCTGTGACCAACGATTCTAGCCTTCTTGTCATCCCCCAAGAAGACATCACCACCATCATATTTCTCATACTCGCAGAACTACTCTCTATGGGGAGTGAAGTGAAAGGATCCACCTGAGTCAATCAACCATGCCTCGTGATCTACATGTGTACTTGAAGAAGCCAAGTAGACATCCCCATATTCATCTTAGGTGTTTTTCACCTCTGTAGAAGGAGCATCATCATATCCCTTTCCTTTATCAGGAACTTTAGATTTACAGTCCCTTTTGTAGTGCCCTTCCTTTCCACATTTCCAACACACAACCTTTATAGGTTTCCCTGGAGATTTAGATCTCCCTCTAGATTTAGACCTCCCCCTCAATGACTTATTTTTGTTTCTGTTTTGGGACCATCCTCATACAAACAAAGCATCCCCATTCTGTCTCTCCATATTTTTCCATCTCATTTCCTCCATCAGCAATGATGAGACTATTTCATCAAACTACAAGGCAATTGCATTGCTACCTATTGCAATAACCAGACTATCCCATGAGTCTGGTAGAGAACATAACAAATTGATGCACTTATCTTCATCTGACGTTTTAATATCAACAGATGATAACTAACTTACCACAGTATTAAATGCGTTAAGATGCTCTGTCACCAAGTCTCCATCCTTCATCCTCAGGTTATACAACCTTTTCCCTAGGAATAGTTTATTCACCAGAGACTTAGATTGATATAAAGTCCCTAATTTGTCCCACAAAGCCTTCACCGTAGCTTCCCCTGATACATTCAGTAATATTGAATCCAAGACACACAATCATATTGTGCTTTTTTCCTTTCGATCAAACTTCTTCCATTATTCATCGGACACTCCCATTGGTTTAGTACCTGGATCTACCATGATCCACTGATGTTTATCCACCAGCAAGTCCTCCATCTTGAATTTCCATAATGCAAAACTCTGACCATTAAATTTCTTGATCTCTATCTTTCCACTACTCGCCACCTTATTTCACCACCAAAATCGATCCTGCAGATCTCCCACTGAACAGGGTCTACCACAGGCCCAAGCGAAACCCCTCAGTAGCAAAGGCGTCCCCTTGAAGCCAAAATAGCTCGGATACCAAATGTAGGTTTTAATCTTGTATAGAAATTACCTGCATACGAATTCTAAGACATAGAAAATAAACAATGCGAGAGCATAACACATAAAACACATATACAAAAAGATTTTCCCCTAGATCCCAAAACCGGGACTACCAACTTGATTTTTCATTATGTAACTTTCAATGTTACAATACGTATTTATACATTCCAAAGCATCCAATACCATGCACCGAAAACCATCGTGTCCAAAACCATGGACCGAAAACCCTCACGTCGAAAACCATGTTCAAAAAACATGCACAAAACCATAGGTAGGTCCACCCAACCTAATATAATGTCCAAAACCAAAATTTTCCAGGGTGCTACCCCAGACACCATAGAGTGGGGTTACCTGCACCCCTCAAACCCCCTATGACTCCCCCTGCTATGCAATTGGTGCAACGAAGGGGTGGCTCCACCCCCCTTCTAACCCCCAGTGAACTATGTGGGCTAGTCATGGAAAGAATATAACAAAACCCAACATTTAAGGGTGAAACCTCCTTCACATTACACAAATGATCAATTCTTGGATGATACAAATGACAAAACCTCCTTTCTATATATAGGAGTCTAAGGGGTCACAATATAACCAAGCCGACATAAAAAATATAATATAAGGGCACAAAAATAACAATAGTGGGATTCTATGGGGCATAATAATAACAATAAGGGATACAATAACAATAGTAATAGGGGAATCACTAGTATTATAAGGACCTAACATGCCCCTCTGCCTCAAAAAAATGTTGTCCTGAATGGTTGAGTAGTTCTCAATGCTTTTGTATAAAATTCTCATCCTCCCATGTGGAATTTTCAATGGGTAAGTTCTTCAAATTGATGAGATACTCTAAAATTGATCGATTTCATAGCTGTCGAGTTCTTGTTTCTTTGATTGCTTAAAGTTCCAATATGGTTTTTCCTTCCTCATCAAGTTCTCACAATATTGTTTGAACTGGAAGCTGCAGGAAGCTCCAATTTGTATTCCATAGTACCTATCTTTTGCAACACCTTGTACAGACCATAATACTTTGGTGATAATTTATTATACTTCTTATATTTCTTGAGGGACATTTTTTATATGGTTGTAGCCGTAGGAATACCCAATCATCTACATCAAAACTTCCTTCACTGTGATGTTGATCTACCGACTGTTTCATTCTATTATGTGCCAAGGTGAGGTTATCCTTTAAGATTTGGAGAACTTGTTGCTAATGCTCGATGTGATCTTCCACTTCTTGAACCTTAGAATTTTCTCTTAAATATGATGTGAGGGATGGTGGATGATATCCATAAAGTGCCATAAATAGGTTCATTTTTGTTGCAGTATGGAAGGACATGTTATACCACCATTGTTATGAAACCAACTCACAAAAAGATAGAAAAGATAGATCAATGCCTTATAAATAAGCCTCTTCGAGGGGGCAACCTCCTTTACATCACACAAATGAACAATTCTTGGATCATACAAATGAAGATACCTTCTTTCTATATATAGGAGTCTAAGGGGTCATAATGTAATCAGAGCCGACATAACAATAATAATGTAACGGCACAATAATAACAATAGTGGGCTTCTATGGGGCACAATAGTAACAATATGGGGACTACATGAGTACATCAATATAATAAGGGGGTTGTAGTAATAACAATAAGGGGTTACACTAGTAGTATAGGGGCTTAACATGCCCCTCTCCTTCAAAAAGTGTTGTCCTCAATGCTTGATTAGTTCTTGATGCCTCTGTATAAAATTCTTGTCCTCCCATGTGGAATCTTCAGCGGGTAAGTTCTTCGACTTGATGAGATACTCTGAAATTGATCGATTCCGTAGCTGTCAGGTTCTTGTTTCTGTGACTGCTCCAGGTTCCAATATTATTTTTCCTTCCTTGTCAAGTTCTACCAATATTGTTGGAACTGGGATATTCAGCAACTTTTGAATGAGTTCCCTCCCTGCTTCACCATTCTTCCATTCATACCTTCCTTCAATTTCACTCTTTTGGACATAGGGATATCTATAAGTGCTGATGTTTGGAGGAACACTTACTGGAATCAAATTGATAGCATGATAATGATCGCGAAAAGGTGGGAGGCCTTTGGGACTCTCAAATACCCTTGGAATGATTGTCCAAGACTTTTTGGAGATGTGGAGAAATGGATGGTTTCAATGTGGGAACCTCTAGTGAACATAATTGTGCAATTATGCCTCGTTGTTCTTTCTTTAGAAGCTTTGTCATTCCGTTAGAGTTGATTATATTTCTCGGTTTCCCTGCGATACCCCTTAATTCAACTTCCTTTCCTTCTATAGAGAATTTCAAGAAAAGTTCTTGAAATTAAAAGCTATTGTACCCAAGGATTGTAGCCATTGGCCTCCTAGTACAACATCAACACCACCCATTGGAATGGAAGGAATTGGGCTATTCAATACATATTCTCCCATGCATAGATTGATATTATGACACTTTCCTGAGCAATTTATGGTTCCTTCCCTTGCAACCATCACTTGCAACTCTAGTGCTGGATATAGGAAGCAATTCAATTCCTTGGCTATCTTACAATGAAAAAAATTATGGGTACTTCCCAAATATCAACACTATTACCTTTTTCTTCTTGATATGCCCTTCTATCTTGATAGTTTGAGGAGTGGTAATTCCAGCCAATGCATTACAAGATATGGTCACATTCATTTTTTCTTTTTTCTAGGGTTTGTTCCTAGTGTATATCCTCTTCTTTTGATGTTTCTTGTTCCTTTTCTTCCTCCTCTTCAAAATCTATGTAAAATAATTTCTTCTCGGCACACTTATGACCTTCAGTGTATTTTCTATCACAACTATAACAAAGCCCTTTTGATCTTTTTTCTTCCAATTGTTGTGATGTCAACCTTGTAGGTTGTGGATGGCTAGAGGCAATTACACTTCCATCATTATGTTTGTGAGTCATAGGCTTCCTTGTTGCCATAATTTTTCTTTCCATTTTTCTTGCCAACTTGAATGCCTTCTCCAATGAATCTGGTTCCCAAAGGAAAACTTCATGTTGGATGTTATCTCTTAAGGTCACTATGAATGCATCAATCCTATGCTCCTCTGGAATATCTTTGACCCTTATATTCAATTTTTGGAAGTCTTCAATGTCCTCCATCATTGAATCCTTTTGTTTGAGATTTATCAATTGGCTAAAAAAAGTATTGCTTTTTGTATACTCATATGTGCTATCATTTCATCGATTAAAATAGCCCAAGTGACAATTTGTTTACGAGAGAAAAGCCATTGATACCATACAAACTGATTTGGTTCAAAATATAAATTTGCAATGTATACCTTTTCTGTATTTTTCACATTATGGACATCGAAAAATTTCTCCATCTGTAGTATCCGTGTTCTGAGATCCTTGCCATCAAACTTCCTGATATCGATATTTGGAACATGGTGGTTCTTCGATCCAATGTTAGAGTCTATGAAATCATGATTAACATTTATTTCGTTCTGATCATGAGTTTCCTTTACTACCCTTTCACCACTAGTAAGCATTTCTTGTAGAAACTTTGTCAAATCTGTCTTCAAATCTCCCATGCTTTTCTTCAAATTTGTCTTCAAATCTCTCTTCAAATCATCCATCTTAGCTTTCACATTATTCATCTTAGCTTCTACACCTTTCTTTAAACCATCCATCTTAGTTTCCACGCCTTTCTGTAAACCATCCATCTTAGCTTCCACCCCATACATCTTAGCTTTTACGTCTTTCTTCAAACCATCCATCTTAGACTCTGTTAGTTTTTGTGCGAGTGACATTTGTTGCACTTGGTCTCGTAATTTTGATATATCATGTTGCATTAATTCCTCTTCTTCATGAGTCATGCTAGAGCTTTTAGGTTGCTTAGTAGGTGTTTCCATTTTCTTTCTTCTGGGCATCAATTACCAATAATAATCCTTCACTATGCCCTTTGAATTCCTTCAAACTAATTTTTCAAACCAAGCTTATGCAAAAATTTAAAAAAGACTACACACCTTTTTTTTTCACTTTGTAGGAGCTCGATATTGAATCTGATGTATTTTTGTAATTTTGGATCCCCAAGGTCTGAATTTTCTTCCTGTAGTAACCCTTTGAGTAGTATTTCTAACTCCACAAGTCTAATCAAGATTTGATTCTATAATGAAGAGTTATGCCAATTCTCCCACGATGACATGACTAGAGACTTGTTAAGTAAAGAGAACTAGTACAACGTGCTGCAGGTCACTGTTTCAAGCTTAGGTTCTGAGAATGGTAGCCAAAAATCTATGGTCCATCCTCTTTCTACGAATTCTTATGAAAATTCAATCTTATGCTCAGAGAGAAAGTTATGATGATTTTCCAAAGGTGACCTATTTGGAATGTAATTTGGGGGTGTACAAAAACCCTAACTTCCTTAGATTATATCTCTGCAAATATAGTAAGACAGGATCTAAATTTGGTGCCAAGGTTTAGATCGATTTCTTCTAAAATGGGTTTTTTTTTTTTTAGCTTCCGAAACTTTGTATAGAATGTGTTATAGCTAACATTCAATGATGACCTATTTTAGATGAAATTTTGGAGCTTGCAAAAACCCTAACTTCCTCAGATCATATCTCTGAAACTATAGTGAGACAAGATATGAAATTCGGACACGAGGTTTAACAAGATTTCATCTAAAATGGGATTTGTTTTTCACTTTTGAAACATCACACAAATAAAGGTACAACAAAAATTCCATGATGACCTGTTTGGAGTAGGGAAACCCTAAAATCCAAAGCTCTGATACCAAATGTTATGAAATGAGCTCACAAAAATATAAAAAGGATAGATCAACACCTTAGAATTCAGCCTCTTCGAGGGGACCACATCCTTTACATTACACAAATGATCAATTCTTGGATGATACAAATGACAAAACCTCCTTTCTATATATAGGAGTGTAAGGGGTCACAATATAACCAAGCCGACCTAACAATAATAATATAAAGGCACAAAAATAACAATAGTGGGATTCTATGGGGCACACTAATAACAATAAGGGATACAGTGACAATAGTAATGGGGGAATCACTAGTATTATAGGGACCTAATAGTGTCCTTGATACTTAGCGTCGTCCAAAGCGTATGGAAATTATTTGTCAACTCTGCCACATCTTGATCCCTTATTTGCTATAGCATGGTCCACTTTATGTATTCATCTTCATAGCTCCCGACAGGGTAATATTATTCCTTGATGGCATCTTGGAAAGGATTCCAAGTGGGTGCAACTGAAAATAGCGAGGGTTCACTGTTTTCCTTTTGTTCATAGTAAGTTTCCCACCAACCCTTGACATGCGGGGTAGCTTTTAGAAGTGCAAAAGTAGTATTTTCTCGATTGGAAAATTCATGAACTGAAAACTATCCTTGAAATAGATTTAACCATTTATCTATGGCATCTACATTTATCAAGCCTTCGAATATGGGAAGAGTGAAGTTATTATGTTCCTTAAAAGTAATTGTGGCTCTAGAGTGACTTCTGGATGAAGATACATTTCCTGCAGGTAGCTGTTGAAGGATCTAAGCAAAATTATCCATCATCACGTCCCTCTCTCGGGCTTCCTCAAGAAACATTTTGAACGGATCTCCTATCCCCCATATTTATTTTCTTCCACCATGGTAGATTGTCGAGTTTTTCGAGGCTAATCTTTCAATGGTTTAACGAGATCAAACCCTAACTCTTTATACCCTAACCTCATTGGGTACATGTAAAGAAAAATAGAGAAAGAGAACACCGCTCTAATACCATTGATCTAAACTTAAACATGAACACAAAAACTTACAAATATAATCATAAGCACAAAGATGTAGCAGAAAAATACTTCATTTAATTAATAGAAAAATACTGAACTATGCTTACAAACAAAAATGGAAGTAATATAGCTTGGGCAATGGTAGCTTATCTCTGAGAAGAGATGTGGCAGCTACATGCCTCTGAATTATGTTACAATGAGGTTCAAGGGCCTATTTATTATTGGAAAACATGAGCAAAACCTTAAACAACCAAAAGCTTAACCCCAGGAGGTGTAACGCCAAGAGTTTGTGGGCCTCGTTGAGATTAGTTGGATAGCCAACTTCCTGGGGTCATAACTTGGTCATATTATCTCTGTTTGGTGCATAGGATACCTTGTTGGAAAGGTCTCTCGGAGTATGATAGGTTTTTCCATAGGCCATTTCCTATGGCTACAAGCCTACTACGGACACCAAAAAAAACTTCGCTTAGGGGGTCAAAACTGCTCCAAAAGTTCACGACCTCAAAAACTGCTAAAAATAGTAAATGTTGGATTGAACAACGAAATAGATGAAACTGATTGGGGGGTCTAGGTGGAATTGGATGGTGCCCATCAATATCCACCGGGATCACCAATGGAATATCTTGAGAAATCACAACCCTCCACATAATCCCAAGTCTAAATACCTAGGTGACTACGACGAGACTAGTGTCTAGTTGGTCAGCTAGGATTGGGAGTTTGAGTTTTCAGGGCCTTAGGATGTTGACATAACTATCACATGCTAATAATATCATTTCCATAGCGATATGGGTAGAGATATGCATAACATATAAATCATAACTTTAGACATATGCCTAAGTCGCTTGATGTAATAAATATAACATAGCCATTATAGATTGATGGTATGGCGTATAGGTATATAATCCCAGGTCAAACTTAGTGTTGGATTAGAGTGTTAGGTAGATTAATAAAGAAGAATTTTAATACAATATTAAGAGAGGGGTAAAGAATATAGAATGTGAGGTACTTTATGGGTGAATGAAATACATAAGTGATGAAATGCAATGTAGGTGACAATCATCTAGTTTAGTAAAGTAGTAACAATATATATATATATATATATATATATATATATATATATATATATATATATATATAATTACTAATAAGTCCTTTAAAAGAAAATCTTAAAAAGACTAAAAATGGCTAGGCTGACAATAATTAAGTAGCAAAGAAGAAGCATGCTGCTTTATGGCTAAAATTTGAAGTGGGGAAGAAAATTTCCATATCCCATAGGTACATGACAAGTGGTATCAGAGCCAAGGTTTAAACTAATGGGCCTAAAATGGGCCATCACTCTTGGTAGAAAAGAAAAATTCAAATTTTTTTTTGTTCTTTTTTTTTTTGCTATAGACCTTCTAATAGTAACTTGCGTTGGTATTCAAGGTACATAGGTGGATCAGTTCCCCCGGAATGGAAGACAAATCTTTGCCAGCCATAACAGGTGGGGAGTCATTATACATTGAATTAGGAGAGGGTAGCACTACACTATTCAGATAGGGTCCCTAGGGATACTTTTGGGGTTAATTTAACCCAATTTTGTAAAATTTTTGTAAAAGGAATGTAAAGTCTCTGCGATATGTAGATGTCGAGTGCACAGATAGATAAGAGTCACAAGGCCCTTAGCCCTTATTTTTGGTCAGTTTTGAGACTCACCCATGAGCCAGGGGACATGATATTGTATTAGAAGAGCTATAAATAGTTGAGTCATAGCGAGTGTTAGAGATAACATTTGATAGAGATTGGGGTACATTGAAGGGTTTTTGAGAAAGTGTTAAGGTAGGAAGGCTCTGCTTCCTACGCTTAGAGTCCACTAATGCACTCACACCTTCAATATTGATAGTTCCTCCATATAATCATCAAATGGGCATGATTTTTCTGTTGATTCGCCATTCTCAGTTGAATCGAAGACCACTGTAATGTAGATCTCCCCATCCTTTCTCATGCTTGTTTTAGTAGAACATTCACATCAGACCCTAGATCAGAAATTACCTCGTCCATTTCATAATTTCCTATTTGCGCTATTAGCCACATCTCATGTCTAGTTCATACCTTATGCTTACCAATTTTTCTAGCTGTGCATTACTCCCTGGGAGTCTTTTCCTTATTGGCGCACTTGTCTATTAAGTCTTGCAATCCTTCCACAACCTTTATGTCATGTAGTAACTTCATGCAGGTCTCTAAAAAAATAGTGAGTACAAAAGGATCAACTTCTTGTCTCACACTTGTCTCTGGTGTCTTTTCCCGACTTCCTGAGGTGGAGGCATCATCAAAGCTCTTATTTTCTTCCATGAATGTTTCCTTAGTGCGATTAAGGTCAAAGGCGTCTTCTTTGTCAGGAGCTTTATGAACCCATCCATATTATTGAGGCTTCTTACCTTTATCTACACCAGTCTTCATACCACTTCTTAGTACAATATTAACACCGTGATCCTACTCACAAGGCTCAGCTATCGTCATTTGTAAATTCTGTGTTGGCTATTGAGCTTGTGTTTTCTTCTCTTGCATCTTAGCTATTAGCACAGGACATTCGTCTATGGCATGGTTGAATTCTCTATTATCTTGACACGAAGGGTGTGTAGGATTCATGAAATCTCGTGAGAAGTTCCCTGACTGTCCACAATTATAGCAGATAATATGCCCATGACCTCTACCAAGTCCTCTTGCTCATCCTTGTCCCTGACCTTGAGAACCCCTGTGTGTTCCTCCTACGCCTTAATCTGGAGGCCACTTTTCTTCTTGCATACAGTAAGTAGGTGTTGTTTGCAACATTAGCTCATAACTTCGACAATGATGCTCATCATGGCCCACATATTTATAGAAATTAAAAAAATAGTTGCTAGGGTGTCTGAACGAACTTCTAAAGTAAGTGGCAATTATCCGTTGCATGTTGCCCAGTTACTTGACAAATGGCGCACCATAGCATAGCTTCTGTGCTCGGCTCAACTAGGGCTTCTGGCTTCAGGGGGTTTGGCCCACCCTATAGGATAATTCGTGTCTACTAGACAATGATATTTATCATGCCCATGCCCCTTGGACTTTAGGTACCAAACCTCCGTGAAAATTTTTGGCTTAGCCTCCTTTGTTTCTTTAGATTATGTAATTCTAGTTCCAGGATCGCTAACTGTGAGTGAATCTATTGTATCCCTAGGTTCATATCCTAAATAGCTGACGCATGCAGCATCATCATGATCTCCAACGCTTCTGCTTGCATTGTTATCTTCTGTTGTGACAAAGGGATTCTAAAATGTGGGAAAAGCGATGCGATAACCCAGTTGCGATGTTGGGTATCTAAGATTTCTATGTTAGCTTGTCTGATCTAGCACTTCAACCTTTGATCAAAGTCCCAAGGTGTCTCATCGACTCTCATTAGGATCTCCTTAAATTTAATTACCGACTGCACCTTAGATTTATGATTACAAAATTCCTTTTTCAAATTTGTCTGAGTCTCTGCTAATGATGCTTGAGTATTATTAACACAATGCTTAATGTTCCAGGTTAGCACGTGATCCTATAAGGAGGTAACCAACTGTGCCTTCTTTATATTATCATCGATGATTTGTTGCGCTATCCATACAACGTTTGCAACAAACGTGAATTTCTCTGGATCTTCCTGTCCTATGCACTTGAAGATCAACATGTTCATTGCGTTTGCCATGATGAATGGTAGAGTTTGAGGTAGAGGTGTAGGTGAAGGTGTATGTGGTGGAGGTGGAGGTGGAGGTGGATGGATGAGATATTCTTCAAATACCCTGAGTTATTAACTAAATAGCACTTCACGGTGTAGTCAACACCACCCCTTTGCCATTGCTTCAAGGAGGTTCAATTAAGGGACTATACTCTGGACTTGATCGGTGACCTCTAAAGTGTCTACCACTTTGCGTAGCTTTGAACATTAAGGTAATGGAATTATTTTCTTTTCACATAATAGAATTTTAATCCATGTATTCAATGACCTCAAGTACTTACCTCATGGTCCCTTGAAGAATCTTTGCTCCACTTCGTTATATCTAATTGTGGCATCAACTACAAATTCAGTAACGAATCCTCCTAGAATTCGATCAAGGCAATGATCGACATCCCGCACAATCTTGTTTTCAGATGCCTCTAGTCATCGTATCAATTCTGGAGTCCAAACTATAGGACTATCGAGATTCCAACTTCCTTGACTGTCTGTCAATTTAGCTAGCCACTCATATAATTCAATTGGGAAAGTGCAAAAGGAGATTTCATGTACCTCTATATACAAGTATATGTTCAACCAATCCTCTTTTGATAGGCGTGGATTCATATTTTCTTGAGCCGCAAACTCATGAATATTTTGATCTAACCACTTTTCAATCTCTTTCTTAGTCATATTCCAATGATGTGACACCACACATCTCTTTAAGAGGATCCTGGTCACGGAAACGAAACCATCTTTTGGCTTAGGGGGGTCTTGACCCAGGTTGAGAGTTAGTTGCGCCAACCAATAAAGCCCTACACTACTAGCCCTTTCTGTAACAACCTTCGTAGAACAGGCTGCAATCTCACCCAAAGTAGTATTTGGGGATGCAAGAACCAAGCTTCTGCATCCAGAGACTAGTGGTGATGTCTTTTAATGCCTTAGATCTGCTTCCACACAGACTAATATAATTCTTGAGGATCATTACTATAACTAATTTAAAGATGCCTCCAGACCTTCTCGAAGGTGTACGACCATTCCTTGTAGACCTTAAATGGTCGATTTACTTACTTTCATGCATCAACAAGCAACCCTAGATCAGAGTTCACATGGATCTACTTAATTTGTTAGAAAACATAAGAGAAACAAATTCTATCTTCACAGAAGTGGATAAACATTCATTTCATATATTATTAAGACAGATTCAATGAATTTGCATAGCATTCATATGACATTTCAGAAAACATATCATTAACTGACAACATATAAGATAAACAGATTCAATGGAAATACTGAGTAATTCTTCAAAAAATTTGTCTTTATTAATCTTCAGTTCACCGATTATAGACACTTCTACCCTACACGCACAACTGTAGGGCTTTGTGCACTCGACAACGGACTCTATTAAGGCCTCCTACACACTTAGTTGCAAGAGCCTTCCCTTATTCACCTAAGCGCAGGTAATAGAGCCTTCCTACCTTAGCACTTCTGCATAAACCCTTCAACGTACCCCAATATCTATCAAAATTTATCTTTAAGGCTCACTATGACTCAACTATTTATAGATTTTGTAATACAATACCATGGCCCCCGGCTCATGTGTCAGTTTCAAAACCCACCAAAAACTAGGGCCAAGGCCCTTGTAACTCGTATCTATCTGCATGCTCTGCATCCACATATCGCGAGGACTCTACATTCCTTTTACAAAACTTTTACAAATTTGGGTTACATTAACCACAAAACTACCCCCAGGGACCCTATTCAAATAGGTCTTGGACCTGATTCATGACTTCTAAAGGGTCTGCCACTTTGTGTAGCTTCGAAGATTAAGGTAATGGAATTAACCTCTTTCCACATAATAACATTTTAATCCACGTATTCAATGACCTCAAGTAATTACCTCGCGGTCCCTTGAAGAATCCTTGCTATGCTTCTTATAGGTAACTGAGGTATCAACTAAAAGTTTAGTAACAAATTCTCCCAAAATTCGATCAAGCCAATGATCGATAGCCCACACGATCTTGCTTTCATATGCCTCTAGTTGTCGTACAAACTCTAGAGTCCACAATATAGGACAATTGAGTTTCCACCTTCCTTGAGTGTCTGTCAATTTTGCTAACCACTTATATAATTCAACTGGAAAAAAGAAAAAGAAGATTTCATGTACCTCTATATAAATATATCTGTTGAACCAATCCTCCTTTGATAGGTGCAAATTTCTTTTTTCTTGAGCTGCAAACTCATGAATATTTCTATCTAACCACTTTTCAATCTCTTTCTTAGTCGGATTCGAGTGTTGCGACATCACACATCTGTTTAAGAACATCTGGTCCTGGAAATGGAACAATTTTTTGATTTAGGGAGTATTGACATAGGTTCGGAGTTAGTTGCACCAACCAACAAAACCCTACATTTCTAGCCATTTCGGCAACAAGCCACGTAGCGCAGGCTCATGTCTCACCCGAAGGATTATTAGGGGATGCAAGAACCAAAGACTAGTGTGATTTCATTCAGTGCCTTAGATCTTCTTCCACGCAGATCGATAGACTTCTTAGGGCTCACTACTATAACTACATTAAAGTTGCATCCAAACCTCCATGAAGGTCTATGATTAGTCCTTACGGACCTTAAAGAGTCTATTTACCTATTTTCACACATCAAAAATTAACCCTAGGTCAAAGTTCGCATAGATCTCCTTCATTCATAAGAAAACATAAGAGAAATAGCTTCTAACTTCGTGGAACTGGATAACCATTCATTTCATATATTATTAAGATAGATTCAGTGGATTCGCATAACATTCATTCGACATTCCAGAAAACATATTATTAATCGAAAACATATAACATAAATGCATTCAATGTAAATACTCCGTAATTCTTCAAAAAAATTGTCTTTATTGATCTTCAGTTCACCGATTACAAACTCTTCTACCCTGCGCACACAACTATAGGGGTATGTGCACTCAGCTATGGACTCTACCCAAGCCTCCTACACACTCAGCTGGAGGAGCCTTCCCTTCTGTAACTAAGCACAAGAAGCAGAGCCTTCCTGCCTTACCTCTTCTGAAACAACCCTTCAACATACCCCAATCTCTATCAAAATTTATCTCTAAGACTCACTACGACTCAACTATTTATAGATTTTCTAATATAATACCGTGGCCCCGGCTCATGGGTGAGTCTCAAAGCCAACCAAAATCAAGGGCTAAGGACCTTGTGACTCCTATCTATCTGCACGTTGTGCATCCACATATGAGGGAGACTTTACATACTTTTTACAAAACTTTGACTAAATTGGGTTACATTAACCCCAAAACTACCCCTAGGGACCCTATCCCAACATACACCAAATTCTTAGTTGATGGAATTGATGAAAATTTTGCAACAAGAAATGAATTAGTTTCAAGACAACAATGGACAATTGTTAAGAGTCAATGACAAGAAATAATATATGATAAGGGAATTAATAGAAAAGTCCAGTCACAAAAGTGTAAAACTATAAGGGTTGAAATGGAAGGAGCTTGAAACGATGTTAGAAAAATCTTAATGTGATCAAGAATTGGACAAGAAAAATTCTAAATGACATAACAATATTAACAAAAGGGAATTGCGGGGGGAATTTTGAAAAACTAAACACCCTACCTTTGAAGGGGAAAGGGAGGAAGATGCAGAAGCATGGGTTCTGAACATGGTTAAATACTTTCATGTATATGAATAAGAAAGTAATTTGAAGGCACAACTAGTTGTTTATCAATTGTAGGGTAAATCTACTCTGTGGTGGGAAGAAACAAAAGTATACATTTGCTGGATGAGAAGATGGTGTCATGGGAGGTATTTCAAAAGAAATTTAAAACCTGGTATTTGAGTGAAATATATTATAATGACTGGGAAAAATAGTTCCATGAACTAAGATTAGAATAGCTTACGATGGATGAGTTTGTGACAAAATTCACAAAATTTCTCTGGTATGTGCCTTATATCAGAGAGGAAAAAGCTAAAGGACAAAGATTTCTAAATTTTTTACCAGCAACATATAAGAAGAGGATTGAATTAGACAATCCTAGAACTATGGATGAAGTAGTCACGAAAGCTATACCTTCTTAACATCAATTCGAAAATTGGAATGAAGGCACCCAACTATGGGGAAATAAGGATAAAAATAAAGTTGCGATGAATGTAAAAATATAGAAGCATGCATATTTGATTTTTTTTGGAAAAGATCACCAAAGAAATAAATTTAATAAAGGGAATATAAATAAACCATCTCAACTATATACGAGGTCCAAGCCCATGGAAATGAACATCGAGAAGGGTGTCGGTGGTAAAGAAAGGGAGCCACTGAAATGTTGGGGATGTGGCGACCACATATGATAAGGGATTATCCCCATAATCCATATCAATTCAAAATTTTCATGCGGTACATGAAGCAACTACACCAAACGATGTGGGCAAGAGTATTTCAAGGTTTAATGCAGCGTTGGAAGACCGACAGGCTATACATCAATCTACCATGATTGAGACCGAAGGTACTATCAAAAACCAATTTGTTTATGTTCTGACTGATCTTAGGGCTAGTTTAAGCTATATTAGTCCCTAGATTATGGAGAAATGTAAATTACAATGAGTAAAATTTGAGAATTCTTCGATGGTTCAGTTAGCTACTAGTACCAAACAAAAAGTAACACACTAGCTAGGACAATGTATTGTGGATTTGAATAGGTATTCCACATAATTAAAATCAAGCATCCTTCCTTTAGGATCATATCATATATTAATTGGTATGGATTGGTTAGAATAGGAGAAAGATGTTATAAATTTCTTAGAAAAAATTGTAGACTATATTGACCCATAGGGACAACCATTTTTTATAAAAGGAAAACCAAAACCAATCTCAGTCAGACAAATATCAAATTTACAGCTAAAAATAATAGCAAGGAAAGGGTGCGAAGTATATATGGTTCATGTTGAGAAAGATGAAAAAAAAAAAAAAAAAGTCTTGGAGACATTACCAATAATCAGATAATTCCACGATCCCAGAGGAAATTCCCATATTAGCCCCCCCCCCCCCCCCCCGCCCCTTGTAGAGACATAGATTTCTCCATTGAATTGGTTCCAGGTGCCACATCGTTGTCCAAAGCCCCATATAGAATGAGTATACCAGCGCTGTTAGAGTTGAAAATGCAGCTGCATGAGTTGTTAGATAAAGGTTATATAAGACTGAGTGTTTCATAGTGGGGATCCCTGATGTTGTTTGTCAAGAAAAAAAAAAATCGCATTGAGAATGTGCATCGACTACATGTAGTTAAATAAGTTAACCATTAAAAAAAATAACCCTTACCTCAGATTGATGATCCATTCGATCAAGTGAGGGGAGTAACTATTTTTCAAAGATTGGTCTAAGAACTAGTTACCATTTGTTGAGCATAAAAAATAAAGATATCCACAAAACAAGCTTTAGAACTCAGTATGCCCATTAGGAGTTTGTGGTGTTACCTTTCTATCTCACTAATGCACCCACAACCTTAACGTGTATAATGAATAGTGTTATTCAAAAGTATCTTGACATATTTGTGTTAGTTTTCATATATGACATCCTAGTGTACTCTAAAAATTAATAATAACACCAAGAGAATCTCAGACTGGTGTTACAAACATTAAGGGAACATCGACTTTATGAGAAAATAAGGAAATGTGAGTTTTATAAAACTAGAATTCAATACTAGGGACATATTATTTCCAAAGATGGGTTGGCAGTGGACCCTGAGAAATTTAAAGCCATTATGAATTGCTATATACCAAATATATATTGGTAGTTCGATCATTCATGGGGATTTTTGGATACTATAGGAGGTTTGTGGAGGGATTTTCACAAATAGCTTATCCCATTACATCCTTGAAGAAGAAGGGAATAAAGTTTGAGTGGAAAGCCACATTCCAAGAAGCTTTGAAAATTTGAAACAAATGTTGACCACAACTCGTATTTTAAAAATATCATATCCAAACAAGAAATTTAATGTGTGCACAAATGTTTATCTATAAGCACTTGGGGGTGTGTTACTATAAGGTAATGTTGTCATAGCATATGGGTAAATAAATCTAAAAAAACATGAACAAAATTATGTTTTATATGATCTAGAATTATTTGCTATAATACACTCCTTGAAAATGTGGAGATATTATTTACTAGGAAAGAATAATTCTTTTCGTAACCGATCATATAATATTGAAATATTTCTTTGGTCGACCTGGTTTAAATGCAAGACAGGAAAGGTGGTTAGCCTTCCTTAGTGATTTTTTATTTGATATAAATAATATAAAAGGAAAAGAAAACAAAATTGTTGATGCACTAAGTCGACGTGCTCATTCCTTGATAGCAAGTGCTAGAAGCATCATGAAAACAACATTTGAAGAATAGGTGGAACATGATTTGCAACAAGATCCTTAGTACCAAGAAATACAACTAAAAATATAGTAGAAATAAATTCTAGGGTATGCTACAAACTCGGAAGGACTACTCATGTAGTAAGACAGATTATATATTCCTAATGTGGATGTGTTGAAGTAGATGATACAAGATGAATACCACAAGAGACCATATGCTTGTCACCCAGGATACTGGAAAATGGTAACAACATTAAGAAAAACACCTTTTTCGCTAGTTATGAAGAAGGATGTAGCATATTATTTGGAAAAATTCTTAGAGTGTCAACAAGTAAAAGTGGAGCACCAACATCTAGCAAGATTAATAAATCCATTACCCATTCCAAAGTGGAAGTGGGAGGTGATCTCAATGGATTTTATAACCAAGTTACCAAGGAACAAGTATCAACGTTACTCAATTATGGTAATGGTAGAGACATTGACTAAAGAGGCACACTTTATAGTAGTACATTCTACCTTTGGGACTGCACAAGTTGCCAACGTTTTCATGAAAGAAATTTTCAGACTACATGGCATACCAAATATGATAGTTTTAGACACAGATGCTAAATTCACCTCAAACTTTTGGAAGGCCTTGCCTGGGGGCATGTGAACCAAGTTGAAATTCATTATCACCTACCATTCTTAGGCAGATGGAAAAACTGAAAGAACAAATCAAATTTTGGAGGACATGCTTAAAATGTATGTAATGGATAGCCCCACAAAGTGGGAATATTTTTTTCATTTAGAGCAGCCTGCTTATAACAAAATCTACAAAACATAAATAAAAATGACTTTGTTTGAAGCTTTTTATGACAAAAAATTCCATACACCACTCAGTTTGAGCCAACCAGAGGATATGTTGACTTCTTGGTCAGATGCATTAAAGGAAATGGAACAGATACTACAAAGAATTCAACATAATATATTTTTTTTTTTTTCTTATCTATTGGAATAACCTAAGTACCCACGGGGGATTTGAACCGGTGACCTATCGCAAGGAGTGCCTTAACAACGCACCCATTCGCCGTCAATCCAAAGACCCATGGGCGAATTCAACATAATATTAAAACAACTCAAGACAGCAAAAGAATTATGTAGACAAAAATAAAACACACAAAGAGGTCAAAACTGGAGATCATGTATATATGAGAGTTAAACACTAAAAAATTAGTCTCAGTTCCAATAACTATGTTAAATTAGTACCACGATTCTGCGGGCCATTTGAATTTTTGGACCAAATTGTTCCAGTGGAATGTCAGTTGGCTCTACCCAATCATATTAAAGTTCATAATTTATTTAATGTATTGTTATTGAAAAAATATGTTCATCATCCTTCTCATGTGGTTGACTAGAATTCGATACAGGTGGAACCTGAAAAACACTTTCTATCAGAGCCACTCTGTATCTTGGATCAGAAAGAGACCATGCTTAAGAATTGAGTCATCACTTAGGTTAAAGTGCAATGGGGGCACTCTACACTCAAGGAGGCCACTTCAAAATGTGAGGATATCATGAAAGAAACCTATCCAACATTATTTGAAAATGAAGTGGAAATGGAGTAAACACCAAGGACAGTGTTTTTTTTTTTACAAGGGGGAGATGTAATACCCCTCAATGTTCATGTCAATATTATTTTAGTAGTCTAGACTATTTGTAGTAATGGCAAGGAAGCCATAATTGACTCTTTGAAATAACTATGATGATGTATTTAATATCTTTGAATAATATAAAATATAGGAACTTGGAGGATTAACTTAGAAAAGAACATCTGAATTAATGAGATCATTATTCCAATCTGGAATCCAATGTGGCTAGAAAATATGGAAATAAAACATTCCCAAAATAGTTCTAAAAAATACATAGGAGTGAATTTGTGTGATAGACTAGATTGGGAGAGAAATAATAAATCACAAAATGTGGGGGAAACACCATTGGTAAGGGGTGAATAAAGAACCATAGGGGAAAACGTGGGATTTAAATGAAAAGTTATACTTTTGCCCAAAAAAAAAGAAGTGAGAAAAGCCTAGGCTATGGGACTGCGCTGACCCCAGATAAGCGAGATGCCACTAACGAAAGTATGCAAGGGAAAGAATGCATAAAAATGCATTTTCTAATAATTACAAGAGGTTGTTGATTCTTGAAAAAACAGATCGCAACTTGGGGGAGAACTAGGAGGATATAGTTTGTGGTTGTATGGCAAAGGTTATTTCTAGGTTGATCAAGTTGATCATGGTCAGAATTATGGTAGATGAGAATTTAATATTTCACTTTTGTTATTAGTGTTACATATGTGAAGGTTATCATGCACCATGAGCATTTAAAATTTCATATTGTTACTATAGTCAATTGATATGAAGGTATAATTGAACTCTTAAAGATATGAAATTAATTCTTTCTTAATTTTAACATTATCTACATGAGTTTCATTCATGTTGAAACATAGATGCAACCTACTCGAATTATGAAATTTAATTAAAAAATAGAGAAGGTTTTAGTAGATTTTATAAATGGTGATTAAAGGAATCCTAGTAATTATTTGGAGACAAAATCAGAGTGTACCCTCTCTATAGAAGTTGGACTTAAAAAATTTACGCTCATATTTGACTAAGATTGTTTGAAAAACTTAAGGAAAATTAATAAGGGTTTATGTTAATGAGTGGTTATGTATATGATATATGTATATATATATATATATATATATATATATATATATATATATATATGCTATAAATAAGATTCTCCTAATGTTTCATGGTTATAATCTAACCATAAATGACACAGTAAAAAAAAAAATAAATAAGTTCATTGTTTAGAAAATCTTCGGCAAAATCACATAAACCATCTTTTGTCGACGCGTTTCAAACCAACCAGTGTGGTCTTGTGTTTATATGAGCACTAGAAGTATTCCTATATTCAGTAGTAGGAGACATGGGTGAAAGAATATCCTTCCAGTATACAAGGTCTGAATTAAACAAATTAGATTTCGTAGTTTCATTACAAAACAAAACTGTTGGAAAAAGAGTGATGATTGGAAGATTGAATTAAGGGATTATGAACCGATCCTGGTAATATGCCTACAAGAAAATACAAAAGGTAATGTAACGCATATGGAAATGAACTAATATTAATATCACCGCAAGCTTTCTAGCTAAAGACCAGATTATGGCTAACAACCATGTTCAACACCTCTATTGAGAACATGAAATTATGTAAAACATGGAAGGTGACGTCAAATATAGATAGGAGAAATTCCAACAAAATAAGATTATGGTATAGTATAGAAGTGTGAAATGTAGGTTTCAGATGGAATTATGGATTATGTGAATGATATAATATGTGGATAGAGAATGAGAATAAATAGATAGTTACGCAAACTCTGGATACATATAAATGAAATTGTTTTGGTGTTTCTATTCCAGTGTTCTGGTAAATGGAGATTAGATTTAGGTAAATGGACTTCTTATATAAACACATCTCACAGTTATAATCTATTAAAAAATTATTTTCCTAACTATAATAACCAAATTAGTCATACATAGATTTGAGTAGAACGTGTAGCATGTACAAATTATGGTAACATACAACGAGAGGGCCTCCAAAAGTACTAGAGCTACTACAACAATACAAGAGCTAACACAAAAATGGGGAGTCATTGCCACAAAACTGGGGTTATCGTAAAGAAAATTACAATAAACCAATAGAATGTATGTAACAAAAATAGATAAATTAACAACCCAAAGTAGTGAATGTAGACTCTCATTCAAGGGAAGTTCCAGTACATGTTGTCAAATCCATATTCATTAAAATTTCAATAATTCTCTGAATATATATATTCTAAAATGAAAATTGAATTCACAGTAAGGAATTCCCATCATAAATAGGCAGGTATGAAAATCTAATAAAGAAAATAGCAGCAAAAACATATAACTGTGAATATGGACTTTTGATTAAGTCCTTAATACTTTAATGGTACAAAAGCCCATTTAGGTTGACCCATAAGGAATAAAAATGTATATATCATTCCTCTTAGAGGAAAGTTCGCAAAAATTAACATAGTATGCACAAGATGTGGGGCCATGCTCTTAACAATTTAATACTAGGAGTGAAGCTCTATAATGACACACATTCAAAAGAGCTCCTTCACGAGGGCATAACAGGTGAAACAACCTGTCGCAAAGCATAATATCATTAACAAAAGCTTCCAGAAACTTGAAGAAAGGATGAAATTAAACCCAAAAAGGTTATTCAAGCGTCGTACTTGACAGATGAAAATAAAATGAAAAGCTGTGTTAATATTCAATCTTTTGGTAAAAACTGCAGTGGAATAATGACAACATAGCATTCTAGTCTAGGAGTTTGACCTACCAGTATACAGATGCCTAATGAAACACTGAAATAATTCCCCTAGTTCCTAGAGAATAAATCACAAAGAAGGTATGAAGATAATGCTTTAGAGAGTAAGAAAACCCCAAAATTAAATGTGTCATCGAATCATAACATCGACAAATACGAAACTAATGGAGAAGGCGAAAAACCCTGGTTCGATTATTTTGATGCGAGACACAAAGGTGAACCATCGTGCAAGGAGAGAAATGGGAATGTCAGAGGGGAATAAAGGTCCATCCTCCATAGACCTTATAGACATACCTTAGTGTAAATAAAATTAAAATGAAATGTCAGTATGCACCGACAGAGGAATGGATGCATAGAAAACATGTTATAAAAAATTTCTATACAGAGAAACATTTTACCTTTGGAATGAAATGGGTGTGTTCACTTAAGTTTTAGAATGAAATGCACTCGTATGAGTAGTGATGCGATAAAATGCTAAAATCCAATACCCTTTACAATGTAATAGAGGTATATTTTCCTTTAGCCTCGAAGATATATTATATTTGACGCACTAGAAAACCCCTGCGACACTAAAGTATGTGAAATTGTGCGATCATAGCCTCATTCATATGACAACGACTTGGGAATAGGAAAGGAAAAAATGAAATGAGGCACAGAGTGCTAGAGTGGTTAGGTTTTAGAAATATCAAGCAAGGTCATTGGATCAGCTTGAGAAATTGCAACCCTTCACCGAATCCCAAGTCTGAATACCTAGGTGACCACCACGTGACTAGTGTGTAGGTGGTCAGCTAGGATTGGGAGTTTGAGTTTTCAGGGGCTTGGGATGATCACCATATTTATCATGTGCTAAGAACAACAACATCATAGTGATATGCGTAGAGAGATGCATCCCATATTAATCATAACCTTAGACATTTTCCTAAGTGGTTTGATGTAATAAATATAACATAGCTATTACAGATTCATGGTAAGGCGTATAAGTATATAATCCCAAGTCAAACTTAGTGTTGGATTGGAGTGATAGGTAAATTAATAAAGGGGATTTTTAATACAATCTTAGGTGAAGGGTAAAGAAGTTAGAATGTGTGGTACTTTATAGGTGAATGCAATACATGAGTGATGAAATCAACCTCAAAATAGAAATGAACATTTGTTAAGAGCCAGTGAAGAGAAAGAATGTATGATAAGGGAATTAACAGAAAAATTCAGCCATAAGAGTTTAAAACCAGAAGGGTTGAAATGGAAAGAGGTGGAAATGGTGTCACAACAATCTAAAAGTGTTGAAGAATTGGATTAGAAAAATTCTAAATCACATAACAATAAGAATAAAAGGGAATTGCAGGGGAAATTCTGGAAAATTAAGCCACTTACCTTTGATGGGGAAATGGAGGAAGATGTGGAAGCATGGCTTCTAAACATGGTTAAATACTTTCATGTGCATGAATAAGAAAGTAATTTGAAGGCATGACTAGTTGTTTAGCAGCTGCGGGTTAAAGCTACTTTGTGGTCGGAAGAAACAAAATTATACATTTGTTGGATGAGAATACGGTGTCATCAGAGGAATTTCAAAAGAAATTTAAAACCTGGTATTTGAGTGAAATATATTATGATGATCGGGAAAAAGAGTTCCATGAACTAAGATTAGGATAACTTACAATGGATGAGTTTGTGACTAAATTCAAAAACTTACTTTGGTATGTGCCTTATATGAGAGAGGAGAATGCTAAAGTTCGAATATTTCTAGATATTTTACCAACAACGTATAAGGAGAGGATTGAATTCGACAATCCTAGAACTATGTATGAAGTAGTCAGGAAATCTATGCTTTCTTACCATCAATTCAAAAATCAGAATGAAGGTACCCGACTATAGTTGAATAAGGATAAAAATAAAGCTTGGATGAATGTAAAAAGACAAAAGCATGCATATCTGTATTTTTTTGGAAAAGATCAGCAAAGAAAGAAATTTAATAAACGGAATATAAATCAACCATCTCAATCATATATGGATTCCAAGCCCATGGAAATGAACATCAAGAAGGGTGGAGGAGGTAAAGAAAGGGAGCCACTAAAATGTTGGGGATGTGGTGACCACATATGTTAAGGGATTGTCCCCACAATCCTAGATGAATTCAAAATATTCAAGTGGTATATGAAACAACTACAATGAAAAATATGGCCAAGAATATTTCGAGGATTACTGCGGCATTAGAAGACTGACAGCCTAAACATCAATCTACCATAACTGAGACTGAATGTACTATCCAAAACCAATTTGTTTATGTTCTAATTGATCCTAAGGCTAGTTTAAGCTATATTTTTCCCTAGATTGTGGAGAAATGTAAATTACAGTCAGTAAAATTTCATAATGCTTGGACGGTTTAGTTAGCCACTAGTACCAAATGAAATGTAACGCATCAGGTAGGAAGTTTCGTGTGGATTTGAATGGGTATTCCACATAATTAAATTTAGACATCCTTCTTTTAGCATCATATGATATATTAACTGGTATGGATTAGTTAGAATAGCATAAAGAACTTATAATTTCTTAGAAAAAATTGTAAATTGTATTGACCCACAGGGACAACCATCTTTTATAAAAAGAAAAACCAAAACCTATCTCAGTGAGACAAATATCATCTTTACAGCTAAAAATGACAGCAAGGAAAGGGTGTCAAGTCTATATGGTTCACGTGGAAAAATATGAACAATAAACAAAAATAAAATTGTTAGAGACCTTACCAATAATAAGATAATTCTAGGATGGCTTTCCAGAGGAAATTCCCAAATTACCTCCTCGGTAGAGACATAGATTTGTCTATTGACTTGGTTCTGAGTGCTACATCAGTTTCTAGAGCCCCACATAGAATGAGTATACCAGTGCTATTAGAGTTGAAAATGCAACTACAATATTTGTTAGATAAATGTTATATAAGACTGAGTGTGTCACCGTGGGGAGCCCTGATGTTGTTTGTTAAGAAAAAGCATGGCACATTGGGAATTTGCATCGACTACAGACAATTAAATAATTTAACCATTAAAAATAGACATCACTTACCTCGGATTGATGATCTGTTCGATCAAGTGAGTGGAGCAAATATTTTTTCAAAGATTCGACTAAGAAATAGTTATCATCTCTTGAGCATAAAAAATGAAGATATCCTCAAAGCAAAATTTAGAACTTAGTATGGCCATTATGAGTTCATGGTTTTACCTTCTTGTCTCACTAATGCACTCACAACCTTAATGTATCTAATGAATAATGTTATTCATAACTATCTTGACATATTTGTGTTAGCTTTCATATATGACATCCTAATGTACTCTGAAAATGAAGAAGAACACCAAGAGCATCTCAAATTGGTGTTATAGACATTAAGGGAACATTAGCTTTCTGCGAAAATCAGCAAATGCAAGTTTTATAAAACCAATATTCATTACTTAGGACATATTATTTTGAAATATGGGTTGGAAGTGGACCTTGAGAAAGTTTAAGCCATTATGAATTTTCCTATACTAAAGATGTATCAGGAGTTCGCTCATTCAGGTGGATTGTTGGATATTGTTGGGCCTTGAAATTATCATTCACTTCCATTACATTTTCACTTATATTTCCATATTGTCATGTCCACTCCACCTCTATTCATTACATTTATCTTCATTTCATTACATTTACGTTATCATTATCATTATTGCGTCAAATTTATGTTTTTCCAAAATTTATTAATTCTTAGCATTTTCAAATGAATTTATGGTTAAAAATTAGAAAATAATGTGCATATGCTTATACCTAACAAGTGGGATGAGATTGTTGACATGTGTAGGTCAAAAGAAAGCTTCTAAAAGACCTTTATGTGGCCTCCCAAAGCCAAGTTCCAATTTGAGTGGAGAAGATCATGGGATCATAAGGATTTGCATCTCATTTCCTATTTGTATTAAAACTCTAACAAGACATGTGCCTTATCATTTCCTATTTTGATTGTAACTCTTGAGATATAGGAAGAGATTCATGGACTCTCATTAATGAGATAGCTTCTCATATTTTTGTATAAATAGGGGAAGTTCTCTCCTATCAAAGGGGTTAAAAGGAGGAAAAGAAGAGAAAGAATTAAACAATGTTTTGTAACAAGGCTTGATATTGAATGGGATGTAAAGTGAAGATCTATTGATGTAATGATATTAGGAGTCTAGATTTCCATTGCGTAAAGTTGTGAGTTTATCAATAAAGAAGTTTCTTTTCTATTATTGAATTTTAGAATGTGAGTTTTGTGAGTTGGAATGCTATTGCACAATGGAAGGACCCCATCAACCATGTGCATCCCTTTGTAAATTTGTAAGATTAATTAGTTTGTTTTTCTTTGATTCATGCAAATAGTTTAGCTTTCCATTACAAATGTTATCTTATTTTTCAAATGTAGATTTACCTCACTATGTAATTTTATGTTTCCTAAGAGCATCTCATGAAAGTAGTGTTTTATCTATTTTCTAAAATTGGATTGCTTAAAGCATTAGGGCATACAGTGACTTAGTTTTCTTTCACATGTCTTTACAATTCTTTCTTAGATTCAGCTTTACATTCACTGTTTAACCCTATGTTTACGAAAGAGCTTCTAAAGAAGGTAGCATTCAGCTATTTTCCAATGTTGGTTGCTTGAGGCATTAAGAATAAACAGTGATTTAGTTTCTTTCATTATGCTTTTGTCATGCTTTTTATATTAAGATTTCATCTATTGTGTAATCTAATGATCAGTGAGTCTAAGAAGGTAGTTATTCCAATTTGGGTTGCCTGAGAGGCATTAGATCACATAGTAGCTACAAGTTTTCATTTCCATGCTTTTATGATGCTTTCTTATATCACATGTAATGTATACTCAATTGCTTAAGACATTCCAAGAAGATGATTTCAACATCTTCCTATATTGAATGTTCACAATAGTATTTGAGCATGCAGTAGATCATAATTGTTTTTATATTCCTTGCTTTCATTTCGTAGAACAGGATTAGTTTTATTTTTGATCAAGTGTTTTCAAGAATAGGATAGGAAGTGATTTCATTTTCATCTTATCAATGAATACAATTATATTTAGAATAATTCTCTTCTTTTCATAGACAAAATGTCGGCCTAGATTAGAATAACCATTCAAGTTTTTGATTTGATTTTATGAAAAATAAGTTAGTTGAAGTACATTTCCTTTTCTTCCTTCTTAGAAATTAGTTTTTATATTAAACATCCATTAGACTTAGTTGATCATTGACACTTAACATCCATTAAAATAATTAGGCATAAAAGACAAAACCCTCGAAACAATACAAAAACATACTCAACGAAGTAAGAAACAAGGTTAACTAAGCACATATTGTGCACCACACTTCATCGGTTTACTAACCTTGGTCGATAATTTATGTTAGCAATTTAAGATATTAACTTGACTGAACATTTTGGCGCCATTGTCGGGGAAGTGTTACTAGGAGACCTTATTTCTTACATCTAAAAAAATTGATTAATAATTTATTGAGTATGCTCCCCTCCCATGCTTTTTGTGATCTAGAGGATCAGAAAAAGAATTCTTATGATAAAATAATAATAATAATAATAATAATAATAGTTAAATTGTTTTGTTTAATAAGATATATATGTGTATTTTTAAATTTTTGAAATTATAACATATGTAATTTTTTTGTTACAAATCAATTAAAAATAAAAATAAAAAAAATAAAAAAAATCTGTGACATAATGAAACAAATCATCGCAATCATCCAGAGAATTTAGAGTCATCTTTGGCAGCGTGGAGGGTTTTTTTTCATGTCTACAATTGACACCCTATTCCTTATATGCCAAAGGTTGAAGCCTCAACAACTTGTTACGGGAGTGATAATGATCATGGAGATGCTGATGAGAAAATTGACATGGTAGATGGCAGACAAGATGCCAACAACATTGCGTGTGATTTCTGCGATAGAGTCGGCTAATAATTGTGTTCCACCAATTCTTGAGGCCATTCTCCAAATTCCAGTGAGGATTAGTGCTTTGAATGATACCCTTCGGAGCATGTATGATCCGACCATCATCAAATACTCGCCTGCTACCTGATTCATTGTTTTGACAATGTCTGCTGGCATCACGGATCATGATGAAGCCAGGAGAAAGAATGTTGGGAAAAGCCTTCTTATCCATTCTCCACCAAAATAATTAATAAGAAGGTTTTGATAGGCTGATCGCTCAACCTCACATCAAAACCTACAAATAAAAAAATCCAATCACAACAATCGATTTTTGTTGCTGGAGCATCACAAAAAACGTAACTATTTTGACACACAATTTTACAATGCATATTCTAAGCTAACCGAGGCAAATTAGAGAAAACTAAGACATGGGTTTTTTTTGAAATGGGGTCAGTTAAGTAAATCATGAGCGATTTTCTACATTTTACAACTGGTTAGGAGAATTTTTGGGTTCTTTGAAGACATTATTTGCAAACTGAGTGAGAAAAAAAATGATTTTTATTAAATGCTCAAAAAATTGTGTTTTAATATGCCACACTTCAGGTGGAAGAATTCAAATCAAATCCTATTTGATCGTCATGGCACGAAGAGTCCAATTTAATGTTGGCCCACCTATAGCTGAGGAAACAAATATTTTATTGTTAGTGAAACCAGCAATAAAGGAAAATCAAATGCCAACTATCTACCAAAACAAGAAGGAAGATGTTCAGAGTTGGAAAGAGATGTCTTCTTCGATGCCATCTATCTGCTAGAATCTCCTTGCAAGTTACGTTGGAATTACTAGTTGCATGGCCATCTTGGGAGTATACCGTGGCTGGTCTTGTTGACCGTGTCAAAAGTGCTATTGCTGAAGGTGTGAAGAAGATATGGCTGAGCAGTGAAGACACAGGAGCTTATGGATGAGATATTGGAGTGACCCTTCCAAATCTCTTAAAAGTGCTTGTGGCTGAACTCCTGCCCGATAGGAATATAATGATTCATACCGGCATGAAAAACCCTCCTTACATCCTTGAACACTTGGAAGAAATTTCTAACTTAATGGTGCACCCATGTGCATACTCATTTCTTCACATGCCAGTGTAGTCAGGGAGTGATTCTGTTTTGAATTCTATGAAGAGTGAATACATAATTAATGAATTCATATTTGTGGTTGATACAATAATGCGACTTGTGCCAGACATGCAGATAACGACTGATGTGATATGTGGATTTCCAAGTGAAACAAAGGAAGATAATTTCGAGGCCACTATTAATCTGATCAAAGAATACAAGTTTCCGCATGTTCACATTTCACAGTTTTATCCAAGGCCAGGAACGCCAGCTACTAGAATGAGAAAGGTCCCTACTTCTGAAGTAATGAAACGAAGTCGTGAGTTGACAAACATTTTTGAGTCTTTCACGCCATATGTGAGCATGGGCTATTTCATCCTGTGCATTCAGTACGGAAGATGAAATTCTTTGGGTTGAAAGATGTCCAAACAAGGTCCTTAGATAGCAAATGATGATGTGACCTATTAATTTACATTTCCATTGTTTTGGTTCTTGGAACAAGATACGAGGTATGTATTGGATGCCTTAGGGAGATTTTGAAATTTTTTGTATAAGCATTGTATATCTTGGAGGCATCGGTTAATAAGTAACTCAGAGGTGGTTGCATGAAAATCTTCACTTAGCAGCAATAATTTTCAAAAATTGAATGAAAGAAATCATTTTATGAGAAATAATAATAATAATAATAATAATAATTAAAGAAATAAATAAAAATAAACAAATAAAATAAAAAATGAATAAAAAAAATAAAATTGCGATGATTATTACATATGCAATCAATTTATTGAAGCAATTTATAAAGCGAAAAATACTTGCAAATTTGATTGAAATAATTTTTCTGTACAAGTACTTTTTCATATTTTTGCCACTTCAAATATTTTTGACAGCTTGTTATTTTTGTAGCACAGATGACGATTCAATAATGGCTTGCAGAAAAATTGGAGAACTATTTAGATGATTTCTGAACATTTGGCATTAATATTGTTTTTGTGCATTTTTCTATGAAGTTTTAACTTGTAGGACACAAAAAATCTTTGTGATGCCAATCGTTTTACTAAGCACAGTGCATGAAGTCGTCCAACAACAGGAGTTGATTTATTTTTCATGGTTATTTCTTAAAAATGGATTGTTATTGATATCATCAATTGTACCGAATGTAAGACTTTTGATTTTCCTTAATCTGTTTCATTTCACATTCAATTTTTGTGTAATAATCAGAAAGAAATTAGCTATTTGTTTTTTAACACACTTATGTTCTTTGTGTCAAGTTTTTTTGCAGGTTTGGAATGATCGAATGGTCATTGAATAAAAATAATTGACTACACAATTTGTCTTCAAAAAACCGATTTCACGAGAAAGATAAGAACAAGTCCATATCCATTTCCGTCAAGACCATTACCTTTCCTCCCTTTTGAATTATAAATGCAAGAAAGAAATTCAAAACAAGCCACAGTTATTTTTCCCAGCAAGAGTCAATTGTTCATTTTCCTTTATTCAGATACACCTCCCATTACTTTTTTTCTACTCCTGGCCCGCAAATAAAACCACGAAGCTCACTGACATGGTTATTGCCCATTGTCGTTATTATTTTCCACTGTCATATTCCATTTTCATTTTTCCTTTCCTATCCTTTTCATTTCGCAAATAAAGCCTACTTCAATGCAAATTATTGAGATCATAGTCCTTTGAGTCTAAAATCCTTACAAAAAAACAACTTGAGGCTTGCATGCCTTAATGGCAAGTCCTCATGCCGACGAACAATGGGAATACATTAGTGTCCCTTGTTCATTGGATCTTCTACGTACTCAACAACAACAAAATTATTTGTACCTAGCAAGATGTGTTTGAGCATCTTGACTCTCATTGTCATTAATGGTGACAGTTCTCGTGTTGAATAGTGGCATTCATTAATGGCCACTAAGTCAACAATTTCCTTCTATGTTTGACATCTGAAAATCTATTCACATAGCAGGAATTCTTCCAACGAGTTTTGAAGACATGAAGACTATCATTTTCAGCATTTTGGAGCAAATGTAGAAGACATGCACCCACGGAATCAAATGACAACTGTAGAATCAAATAACAGTTGCAAAATTCGATGGCAACAACAGAATCAACACTATTCCACAGCAGATTCAACAAGTTTTAATAAAAGCAATAAAAAGTCATCTTGACTCATTTATCCATGAATTGTTGAGCCACTTGAAGAGGATTATGATCATAATTTTGCAGCCACCACACATGCAGCTCATCCATTTCCAAAGGGTAAGTTAAGGTATATCATTTTCTAACCTTTTACCATAAAATCCTTGGAAAGCTAGAATGATAATTTCGGGGACACATTCATATTCATATTTTGTTGTATTCATATCATTAGTTGGGTGGGACACATTCATATTCACATTTTGTTGTATTCATATCACAATAAAAAGCCCACAAACTTTCAAAAGATATTAACTATCACATTATTATTATGAGCATACAAAGGCTTTTCAAAAGTACTAAAAATATAATTGGATACAAGCACAATCATGGTCATCACACAAGAACCAACGATGATGCAATCCAATAAATATATACTTTGCAACAATAATCAAATTAGCATTATGCAACGTTCAAAGATAAAAAATGAATGCAACAACAAAATATGGTTGTAACACAAGAACCAACCATGTTGAAATTCAACTAAAAGACTTTGCAGAAGTATGAAGTTATCAAATGATATCATGCAAAGTTAAGCTAAAGCTCAAGGTTCAAAAGAATTAATGTAATATATTACATGACGACATGCAATAGCTTTCAGTGGAGGGTATGTTGGGCCTTGAAATTGTCATTCACTCCCATTACATTTTCACTTATATTTCCATATTATCACCTTCACTACACCTCTATTTCACTACATTTAGCTCCATTTCATTACATTTACCTTACCATTATCATTATTGGGTCACATTTATGTTTTTCCAAACATTATTAATTCTTAGCATTTTTAAATGAATTTATGGCTAAAAATTAGAAAATAATGTGCATATGCTTATACCTAACAAGTGGGATGAGATTGTTGACATGCGTAGGTCAAAAGGAAGCTTCTAAAAGACCTTTATGTGCCCTCCCAGAACCAAATTCGAATTTGAGTGGAGAAGATCATGGGATCATAAGGATATGTGTCTCATTTCTTATTTGTATTAAAACTCTAAGAAGACATGTGTCTTATCATTTCCTATTTTGACTGTAACTTTAGAGATATAGGGAGAGATTCATAGACTGTCATTAATGAGATAGCTTCTCATCTTTTCGTATTAATATGGGAAGTTTTTTGCTATCAAAGGGGGTAAAAGGAGGAAAATAAGAGAAAGAACTAGAGAATGTTTTGTAACAAGGCTTGAGATGGAATGGGATGTAAAGTGAATAGTTATTGATGTAATGAGATTAGGAGTGTATATTTCCATTGTGTAAAGATGTGAGTTTATCAATAAAGAATGTTGTTTCTATTATTGAATTTTAGAATGTCATTTTGCGAGTGGAATTCTATTAGACAACAGAAGGCTCCCCATCAACCATGTGCATCCCCTTGTAAATTTGTAAGATTAATTAGTTTGTTTTGTTTTGATTCAGGGAAATAGTTTACCTTTCCATTGCAAATGTTATTTTATTTTTGAAATGTAGATTTACCTCACTTTGTAATTTTATGTTTCCTAAGAGCATCTAACGAAAGTAGTGTTTTATCTATTTTCTAAAATTGGATTTCTTGAAGCATTAGAGCATACCATGACTTAGTTTTATTTCACATGTCTTTACAATGCTTTCTTAGATTTAGCTTTACATTCACTGTTTGACCCTATGTTTTCCAAAGAGCTTGTCAAGAAGGTAGCATTCAACTATTTTCCAATATTGGTTTCTTGAGGCATTAAGAATAAATAGTGATTTGTCATGCTTTTTAGATTAATCTTTCATCTTTTGTGTACTCTCATGATGAGCAAGTCCAAGAAGGTAGTTCTTCCAATTTGGGTTGCCTAAGAGGCATTAGATCACATTGTAGCTGCAAGTTTTCCTTTCCAAGATTTTATGATGCTTTATTATATCACATATAATGTATACTCAATTGCTTAAGTCATTCCAAGAAGATGATTTCGACCTCTTCCTATATTGAATGTTCACAATAGTATTTGAGCATGTAGTAGATCATAGTTGTTTTTATATTGCTTGCTTTCATTTCATAGAATAGGATTAGTTTAATTTTTGATCAAGAGTTTTCAAGGATAGGATAGGAAGTGATTTCATTTTCATCTTATTAATGAATACAATTGTATCTAGAATAATGCTCTACTTTTCATAGACATAGTGTCAGCCTAGACTATACTAACTGTGGAAGTTTTTGATTTGATTTTATGCAAATTTAGTTAGTTGAAGTACATTTCCTTTTATTCCTTCTTAGAAATTAGTTTTTAAATTAAACATCCATTAGACTTAGTTGATTATTGACACTTGACATCCATTAAAATAATTAGGCATAAAAGACAAAAACCTCAAAACAATATCAAAACATACTCAACGAAGTAAGAAACAAGGTTAACTAAGCACATATTGTGCACCACACTTCATTAGTTTACTAACCATGGTCGATAATTTATGTTAGCAATTTAAGACATTAAGTTGACTGAACATATACTATCGGAGTTTTGTGGAGGGATTTTCACAACTAGATTATCCCATTACCTCCTTGCAGAGGAAGGAGATAAAGTTTGAGTGGAGAACCAAATTATGTTGTATATGATCTAGAATTAGCTACTATAATACACTCCTTAGAAATGTGGAGGCATTATTTACTAGGAAAGAAAATTGTTTTGGTAACTGATCATATCATCTTGAAATATTGCTTTAGTCAAACTGATTTAAATGCAAGATAGACAAGTGGGTTAGCCTTCCTTAGTAGACATGCTCATTCCTTGATAGAAACTGCTAGTAGCAGCATGAAAACAAATTTTGAAAAACAAGTGGAACAAGCTTTGCAACAATATCCTAAGCAGGGAAAATTTTAAGAACCCCCCTAAATTTATAAATATAATAAATGGGCGAATCTCCATGGTATATAGGAAAAATGGAAGGCGATTTTATCAATAATATAATGCGTATATATAATTTTTTGGTGAATCTCTCACTAGGCATGGCGAATATTTTACTCAATTATAAAATCTTGTAAGATCTTGGCCAGTCTTTCACTAAATAATAAAACTTTGTAAAGTCCTAGTGAATCTTAGCATAGGCTACATGCTGGTTTAATTCCCCCATTTAAATAGCCTACATTCAAGGTGAATACCATGGGTCAATACCATGTGCCATTTTGGTGAATACCATGGGTCAATACCATGTGCCATTTTTATTTTTATTAATTCTAATATTAGGGTTAATAATGGTTTTTTGCATTGTATTAATAACAATCTAGTCCATGGTATTTGTCCCATAGTATTTTGGCCATAGGTTTCACCTAAATATAACCCATTTTTTGAGTGTTCGTAAATATAAGGTGGCTTATGGAGTAAATATAAAAAAATGTTTTATTTGTTTACCATACCTCTCGTTTATTTATATTTTTATTAATTTACCATACCTCTTTTACAAATATGGTATTTGGCCCATAGGATTCACTTAAATAAAACCTCTTTCTTGAGCCTTCATAAATAGAATGAGGGTTATGGACTAAATATAAAAAGAGGTTTTATTTATTTACGATACGTCTAGTTTATTTATATTTTTATTTATTTACCATAACTTTTGAGTAAGTATAAAAAGACATTTTATTTATTTACCATACCTCCACTTATATTTTTATTTGTTTATACCCTTACAAGTATATAAGGTGAATTATGGAGTAAATATAAAAAATGTTTTATTTATTTACCATACCTCTCATTTATTTATATTTTTATTAATTTACCGTACCTCTTTTATAAATATGGTATTTGGCCCATAGGATTCACTTAAATAAAACCTATTCTTGAAAATGGGCGAATGGATTCACTTAAATAAAACCTATTCTTGAAAATGGGCGAATGGAAGGTTGTAAGTCCTAATTTCAAGGGCTAAATTTACCTTTTTTACCCTCTCCCTTAAAATAAGGTGGGCTATTTGAGGTGATTTGTAAAAATTTACTATGATACCAAATATTCGCCCACTAAAAATTTAAAACCCCTTAATTTCGCCAAAGGGCGAACATTCGCCCCTAAAATTATCCTTGATCCTAATTACCAGGAATTGAAACTAAAAATATAGTAGAAAGAAATTCCAGGGTATGCTACAAACCCGAAAGGATTACTCATGTACCAAGGCAGATTGTAGCTTCTTAATGTAGTTGTGTTGAAATGAATGATATGTGGTGAATATCACAAGAGATGATATGTTGGTCACCCATGATACCAGAAAAGTGTCACAACATTAAGAAAAAAATAATTTTTCGAGGTATGAAGAAGGATGTAGCATATTATTTGGAAAAATTATTACAGTGTCATCAGGTAAAAGTGGAGCACCAACATCTGGCAGGATTACTAAATCCATTACCCATTTCGAAGTGGAAACAGGAGGTGATCTCAATGTATTTTATAACTGGGTTACCAAGAAACAAGCATCAATTTGATTCCATTATGGTAGTGATAGACACATTGACTAAAGTGACACACTTTATACCAGTATAGTCTACCTTTGGGACTGCACAAGTTGCCAACATTTTCATGAAAGAAATTTTTAGACTACATTGCATACCAAAAATGATAGCTTCAGACACAAATGCTAAATTCACCTCAAACTTCTAGAAGGCCTTGCTTGGGAGCACGAGAACCAAGTTTAAATTCATTGTCGCATACCATCCTTAGACGAATGGACAAATTGAAAGAAAAAATCAAATTTTGGAGGACATGCTTAGAATGTATGTAATCGGCAAGCCCACAAAGTGGGAAGATTTTTTACATTTAGGAGAGCTTTCTTATAGAAAAATCTATAAAAAATGAATAAAAATGATTCCTTTTGAAGCATTGTATGACAAAAAATTCCATACACCACTCAGTTGGAGGCAGCCAGAGGATACATTGATTCTTGGGTTAGATGCATTACACGAAATGGAGCAGATAGTACACGAAATCCAACATAATATTACGACAACTCAAGACCGACAAAATAATTATGCAGACAAAAATAGAAAACACAAAGAGTTCAGAATTGGATATCATGTATATATGAGAGTTAAGCCATAAAACAATACTCTCATTTCCAAAAACTTGTCAAATTAGCATCGCGATTTTGCGGGACATTTGAAATTTTGGACCAAATTTGTCTAGTGGCATATCAGTTGGCTCTACCCAATCATCTTCAAGTTCATAATGTATTTAATGTATCATTATTAAAAAATATGCTCATGATCCTTCTCATGTGGTTGATTGGAATTTGATACAAGTGGAACTCGTATGAGGCTTTCTACCAGAGCCACTTTGTATCTTGGATCAGAAAGAAACCATGCTGTAGAATTGAGTCATCGCTCGGGTTAAAGTGCAATGGAGGCACTCTAAACTCAAGGAGCCCACTTTGGAACATGAGGATACCATGAACGAAACCTATCCAACACTATTTGAAAATGAAGTGGAAAAGGAGTAAACACCGTAGATGGTGTTATTTTTTTTAGAGGGGGAAGATTTAATACCCCTCAATGTTCATGTCAATATTATCTCAGTGTTCTGAACTATTTGTAGCAATGGAAAGGAAGCCATAATTCACTCTCCAAAATAACTATGATGATGTATTTAATAGCTTTGAATAATATTAAATATAGCACCGTGGAGGATTAACTTGGAAAAGAACATGTGAATTAATGAGATCATTATTCCAATCTGAAATCCAATGTGGATGGATAAGATCGAAATTAAATTTTCCTTAACTACTTCTAAGAAAGACATAGGAGTGAATTTATGTGATAGATTAGATTAGGAGAGAAAAATATAATAGATCACCTAGTGTGGGGGAAAGAAGACTAGGAAGGGGTGAATAAAGCACCATATAGGAAAAGGCGAGATTTAAATGAAAAATTATACATTTTCCAAAAAAAACTAAAAAGTAAGAAAAGCCTAGGATATGGGATTGAGTAGACCCGAGAAAAATGGGACACCGCTAAGGAAACTCCCCAAGGGAAAGAAAGCATAACTAGCAATTGTCCCAAAAGGTACAAAGAGAGGCCGATAGGATTATTAAATTGGAATTGTTGAATTTTTCTAGAACAGTTAATTGGTTTGGGGAAAACCTTGTTTTCTTGGACTGGATCATTGTGCAATTACTTTCCTTTAGATATTTTGTTTATATCTATATTACAAGGAACGCATTGAATGTCTTATTTCATTTCTACTATCCTTACGTATATTCTTTCCGTGCTTTTTCTTGATCAATTTGATGAAATATTCCATTATCCTTTGGTATGTTCAAAGCTTGAAAGCCAAACAAAAAAGTCAATGATAACCACTGTGCACGTATTCAAATTCGTAATGTAAAACTGCCAGACAGAGTTCAGACAAATAACCTCCAAGATGGGTATCACCGTTTGTAGCCAAAACCTCAAAAACTCTGTTGTCAATAGTCAGAACGCTGACATCAAACATGCCACTGCCAAGATCAAAAACAACAATATTTTTCTCTCCACCCTTCTTGTCCAAGCCATAAGCTATTGCTGCAGCTGTGGGTTCGTTGATAATACGAGCTACATTCAAGCCAGCAATAACACCAACATCCTTCGTTGCTTGGCGTTGTGCATCAGTAAAATAAGTTGCGCAAGCCCACAAGTTAACAGTCACAATGCAGTCAACAATTGGTTACCCACAAATTTGACTTGGTATGTCTGGGTGAGTCAACTTGGCAGACCCAGCCGGGTCTGACTGGGATAGGCCATGCCCTCAGACCCAACAGTTACAAAATCACTGGAAAAACAAGCACAAATTTGACTCACTGAGTCTGAACAAGTCGACTTGGCAAACCCAACACCTCAGACCCAACCAGGTCTAGTAACAGATTTTCTTTTCTCCAGTGTTTTAACAAACTCAATACAATGCATTTTCAATAAGATAACTACAGAGACTCCATTAATGCTATTGCCTACACATTGAAACCTGATTTTACAAAAAGTGAAATAATTATAGAATGACTAAAAACATCGTGCACAAATCTAGCAGACTTGCTGAGATCTAAGAAAAGGAATGTACCTCGAAGAACATTATAATTACAGATGACTGATAGTAGCGGATTCTTATGTGTTCCGTAACTCATTGTTTAATTTATGACTAAAGCAATAACATGGAAACAAAATATACAAACTTATCATATCAAACATCTTAAAATGAAAAAGGGTACAGAGGGAATTGACAGGAATTGTGAGAATCCATAAATTTGTCTCTTAAAATATGTGCCACAGCTGGATATCGAATCCTCAAAAGCAATGCCCATGAGAAGAACCTGAAAGGCAAAGTTCATGATGTAGTGCCCAGCGAGACAAAAGGTACCTTAATACAATAATACATTACCTTGCAGCATCAATGGAGCTATGCTAAACCTCTAAATAGCCTACCACAAGGAAGGTACATATACTTGCTCCTTTAGATTCCATGTTGCGCTTTCAGCTGGGAATCCCCAGACAGCACCAATTGTCCATTGTGCGATAATCCCAGCACAAATAGCAAATCTTAATTGCTTCTCCAATAGCACTTGATCATCATATAGCTCCGGTTGTGAAGTCAACTTTCTGATAATGCCTGCAAGACATACACAGTTACTAACAATGTTGAACTCTGCATCGACATATCATCCTTCTATTAGAAGTATAAGAACTCTTCAGATAGATCCTTGAGCAACGTGACTGCATTCAATGACTACCTGCTACAATAGCATCACCCGAACCAGTCCTATCACACGTGAATGGCGTGACCAAAACATCTTCTGTTCCTATTACTGCACCCTCAAATGTAGGTGTGTAGTAGTGTATGCGGAAGGTGCCATTAGTGACAAACAAAATCTTCATGTTATCGTGCCATAACGGCGCAATTTCCTCTCTTGTGTAATGATAACACCTCCGTCGTCGTTGCCTTTTTCTTTCTCCGACTGACTGTTCATAGGAATGTGCATAGTATTGAGGCCTGTAATTCCTCTTTCGCTCAAAATAATCCTCATCAATCAAAAATTCCAATTCTTGCATGGTTACCTCAATGACATTTGCCTCATTCCATGCACTCTGGATAAGTTTCCTTGTCTAATCTCGAGACCTCCAAAGTGGCAAAGGGAGGTTTACATAAAAAAATATAACTCCCCCAAATTCTTTTGACATTTTGATTGCAGCAAGAAGAGTGGCATGCATGGATTCTTCAAGAAGAACCATGGAATTGAAATGAAACATCCTGGCATGCGTGAAAAGTTTAAATATTTAGTCACAGATAAAGAGCATTTAACTCCAGCCTGTGGTTATCAGCACATAGTGATTACTCGAAAAATTGGACCAAACCAAAAAAATATAAAAAATGGGAAAGGTCAAATATATAAAAGGGGAAACTAATCAAGCACATGAGATAAGGAAAATGTTGCGAAAAAAGAAGTTAGAAGTATACATTTTGTGTGGATGACTATAAGAATACCTCTTTCAGTATGTCGATGTTAATATCAGAAATGTGAAAACCATCTTCTGCACATGGTTTGACACATTCCATTCCTAATTTTCCTTCCCGACGGGTTACCTTCATGTAGGAAACTGTTGTGGATGCATAAGGATCAAATTTAACACCACGAGTTTGGACATGTTCCTTGTTCATTGTGAGAACCATTTGATAACCAGTGGGATCATCACCTACTTTACCCATAAATGCTACTCTACCTCCCAACCTTACAAGTGCAATAGCAACATTGGATGGTGGTCCTCCCGGTGCCCTGACAAATTCTGGAGGACTCCATTGCAAGCCGTTCCATGTAGAATACTTATCTTCATCCATTTGTCTGTCTGATACCCTAACAGTAGGAATAAACTCATTCTGTGCCAAGCCAAAACAGCATACCAAAGGAGGCCAATCATATTCAAAGTTATGATCATCCTCCTCACCATCTGCTTCCAACTCCATACTTTTTTCTTCTTTATTTTCAGCGATTTTCTTTCTCCTACTCTTCTTAGGCACATTGCTCCCACTAATGTCTGCTAAAGTTGTTTTCTCTTCACTTTTTCTTCTCCTCACAATCCTCTTGATAACAGGGGATGTCTTCTTTGAGCTTGAAACAACATTACCTACTATTCCGAAAGAATCAGGTCAAGGGTAACAAAGGCAGGTAGCGATTCATTGTAGCATCCCACAAGCCCTCGACAATGACTACAACAAAAGAAAAAAAAACCTACAATGCGCTCATGGAGAAAAACAGAATACTTGAAACGACTAGTCGTACTCCTACTTTCCTCACAAGTAAAGGAAACATTTATGCAAGAAAACAACTACCTTTCTTTCTACGCTTTTGAGGAGCCTCTTGAACATCTATGAGTGGTGTATTTGAAGTGGCTTCTTCTTTTCGGGATGTTGCTCTAACAATGCACAATTTATGTAACTTTGCGGTCCTAGAGAGAACCAAATGAGGAACAAACAACATAGAACATTTTGGATTGGTCCTGCGCCTACAAAAATTGGGTGTCAGATAAGGGTTGAATGCAATGCCCTAGCTTATGAAATATTATTAGATGTCTATATTTTTGTATAAGCTATGTATCCATGTGAAACAGAAAACATTCGTAGTCCTGTTTTAGTTTGTGGAAACAGAGTAACAAAACACACACCAATAAAAAATTCCAATTCTTGCATGGTTACCTCAATGACATTTGCCTCATTCCATGCACTCTGGATAAGTTTCCTTGTCTCATCTCGAGACCTCCAAAGTGGCAAAGGGAGGTTTACATCAAAAAATATAAGTCCCCCAAATTCTTTTGACATTTTGATTGCAGCAAGAAGAGTGGCATGCATGGATTGTTCAAGAAGAACCATGGAATTGAAATGAAACATCTTGGCCTGCGTGAAAAGTTCAAATATTTAGTCACAGATAAAGAGCATTTAACTCCAGCCTGTGGTTATCAGCACATAGTGAGTTATCAGCACATAGTGATTACAAAGCAGTCTACTTCTGTAAGATGATCGAAAAATTGGACCAAACCAAAAAAATATAAAAAATGGGAAAGGTCAAATATATAAAAGGGGAAACTAATCAAGCACATGAGATAAGGAAAATGTTGCGAAAAAAGAAGAAGTTAGAAGTATACATTTTGTGTGGATGACTATAAGAATACCTCTTTCAGTATGTCGATGTTAATATCAGAAATGTGAAAACCATCTTCTACACATGGTTTGACACATTCCATTCCTAATTTTCCTTCCTGACGGGTTACCTTCATGTAGGAAACTGCTATGGATGCATAAGGATCAAATTTAACACCACGAGTTTGGACATGTTCCTTGTTCATTGTGAGAACCATTTGATAACCAGTGGGATCATCACCTACTTTACCCATAAATGCTACTCTACCTCCCAACCTTACAAGTGCAATAGCAACATTGGATGGTGGTCCTCCCGGTGCCCTGACAAATTCTGGAGGACTCCATTGCAAGCCGTAAACAGCCTGAAACCTTCTGAATTTGAGGACTTCCTCGTTATCTTCCACCATGCTTTAAGGTGAGACAGCTATATGCAATCTTTGAAGCAGCAAAGGAGACCCTCGATAGTATCATGGGAGACATTCAAAATGTTGTTGAAGGATCAGTTCTACAATATTGGATATCAAGAAGATCCATTTAATTGTGATATTTTCACAAACACAAGAAAAATTGTTCAGGACTACACCACTAAATATAAGAAATCAGCAAGCTTGCTAAATCTCAAAGTAAGAGTTCCTCAAACGTTGATAAAAAATTGAGGAGAACTACATGGCTACATCAGAAAGGAATTTACCCCATTTGAAGTAAAGAACCTTAATGATGCTGGTAAGAAGGCTCTATTTATTGAGTACAAGAACAAAAATCCAGCAGTAAGTGGGGAAATGGAAAACCAAGGAAAGGTACCTAACATCAAAAATCTCCTAAGCAAACGAACAGAAATAGGACTTTCACCACTGCTCAGTGACTCAAAAGACAACACTAGGAATCACTGCAATCATTGCAGTGTTGATTTATGGGCACACTGAGAAATAATGCTGGAAATTACACCTGAAATTATATCCTACAATTTGGAAGAAAACATCTACGAGAATGTTGAGGGACAAAACTGGAAAGTTTCCAGAAGAGAAGAATATAGCTTATATGAGTGCAGACCACCAACTAAAGAGGACACATTATTTAATCCATTGTCACATATTTAAAGGCATATGTCACCTTTTGAGGTGTTTTGGGATAAGGACACAATGTTGAGGTCTTCTCTACAGATTTAGAGGCTAGCTCTTTCCTTATGGAGATGACAAGTGGCATTGTGGGCCTATTTTATTCACTCAAAGGGAAAAAAGGAGGATACCAGGGTCTTTTGTAAAGAAATATTATTTTATTAATCAGGTTTTAATTTGAATGTTATAAATAGAAAAGAGGATTCACTTGCTAAAGTCACGGTTGGAGTTGTGGCAGTTCCTCTACAAGCTTAGTTGAAAAACATTTGGGAGAATGCAATTAAGGGGCAAATTCAATGTGAGGTTTTCGCTCTATGTTTCTCTTTTATCGATGACTAGGTTTTTTGCAAGGATTGCCATTGTTTTTCCAACTGATATAAGCTTTGAAGAAGGTCAGTCTTGCTCCAATAAGAGGACGTTAGGGTTTAGGTTTTGCTAATGGCAAATATCTTAAATACTGGCAATAATTCTAGACCTTGCTTTAGCATATCACAACACTTGCACTTGCAACGATTATATCAGATCCAGTTTAATATTGCTAAAAAAGGAATGGATGTTTTTACTTTGAGATGAATTACAAGGAGTGGGCCAAATGACTTCATTCAAAATTTTCAGTTGACAGTTTAATGGTTGGAATATTTTCTTAAGGCTATACTATTTAAGGGCAGATTCAGTTTAAGGCAGAATCAAGAGAGTAATACTTCACTTGGAATTATTTGTATAGCATTTTAGATTTTTTTTGTTTTCATTCATTTGCAATCACTATTTCTTATGATAACACTGATATATGTCATACTTTGAAATATTATCTCATTGCTTATATTGTGATCATACACACATACTAAGACAACGTTTCAAATTGATAACCACAACTGCTTACAACCTAACACTTTGATAAGCGCTATTTGAGCTTGTCAATACCCACTGGTTCTAGAGATATTGGATATGACTCAAATTCGCTGCATTTTTGTGAATAAGATCACTCTCTTAAGGAGTAATACGTGAAGCAAAAATGATTTATCACAAAATCTGAATAACATTATGCTTATGGTCTTCAGTTGCAATTTTTGAATGGTATTTAAAATTGGACTTTATGGATTACTTGTTGCAATTTCCATACGTGAATGGTTTCTATCTAAACAGGGGTTTTAGATTCAGCATTACCTTGTGACTCGAATCAATCTAATTTTATAACAAATTATGCATCACTTGGGATGCTTCACAATTGTTCTCAACATTAATCTACATTTTGTAATCATTTAAGCATCACTTTGGGATTACTTCACACTTGTTCTCAACATTAATCTACTTGTTTGTAACCATTTAAGCATTCACTTCGGGGTATTTCACACTTGATCTCAACATTAGTAATAGCATAAAAAGGATAATGTGACATTCACTTCTCCTTTTGGGATTAATTCAACAATTTACTTGCAAATTCTCACATCTTTGACGAATGAATCGATTTGATTGAGTTAAGCATAAGAGTAGTCAATTCATGCTAGTATTTTCCAATTTCTCTCCCAACAATCTAAGTTTAAATTGATCATGCGGATTCCCCCTGGGATAGGCAGTCTCCTTGGTCGGGCAAGGCCATCAAGGTGACAGTGAGTGGCTTGCCTATTATGCGTCTAGGCTGTCCCATTGAGGTTAGGACATTTCCTCCTAGGTGATAATTTGAGTGGTAACATTGAGTTTGGGTGATATTTATGAGTTAAACTTTAAAGAATAAGTCGGGATTGATTCAAATTCAGTTGATTAGACTCTGTTTCCTCTTAAAACATAGTCAAACTCGCGACTCCACTTGGACTGCGAAGAGTCTGATAACACTGCCAAGAAGCTTCGTAAGGCATAAATTGCAGAGCAGTAAAGGCATTAGTGGACTGAAAAGAAAATGTCATACAGATTAACTTGGTTAATAATTTACTCAGTCCATCTATATTTAAGAAGCACATCTATAATAATTGAAAAGCCACTGACCTTGAATAAGAGGGGATGGTTGAGGTTCTATTCCTCCATCTGTTTGAGGACTGCAAGCCAATCTACTCTTTTGGGCTTCATTATTCTCACCCACTTCATGATTAATTCAGATGGATCATCCTCTTCTGATAAACAAATTATATGTTTCATCAAGGCCTTGCTCCTTCCAGACAACTTTGGAGGCAGAGCTTCTATGAGCCTCTTCATCTTCAACCTCAACTTCATAATACTTTTCTTCTTCAGTTGTCGCTGTTGGAGAATGTAATATTCTGGGAGGCACGGAAATTGCAAAGCACGTGGAGCATAAACTGCAATGTATAGAACCCTAGAATTGCATTGCACACATAAATCCTAAGATAAGTCAGCTGGGCATCAAAATCAGCAAAAGCATAGCACTTGGAGTGCATTAAATTTTGATGTGTGGAACCTTAAATTTGCATTTGTGCACAACATGGATCCTATTCAGCATGGGAAACCTTTCAGGGAAACATCCTATTACATATAACAGAAAGCGCAGCACCTGTAGTAAATTCCAGGGAAGAATAAAGATGACCCTTGCAATTATGTTCAGCTTCAATTACACAGGCACACACAAAAATACAAAATAGTTCCATTTTAACCCTCAGTAGATTCAAAGTAGCTTTGTGAATTTGAATGATGAACCTTGGGGTTCACAAAAGAAGTGAGTTAAATTTTGGAAGGAAAATAATGCTAGAAACAAGATGTGACCTGATCATGATTTCTATTCTGTTATGATACCATTGTCAGGCCAGTGCTTTAAATTAATTTAGATGATATGATTGCGGGGTTAAATTTTTCTTTTCTCCTTACCATAACACCCCTTATTTTTTGGCCAAGTCAGGGACTGATTTCCCCAATCTGTTGCTAAAATCTATTCATATCAGAACTGCACTTCTGGGTATATGGCTGAGAATTCTCTTATTTTTCCTGGGAGCCCAACCTGGGCCAGCAATAGTAAACTCCCACATTTTTACAGTGAGACCACAGCTCAGCTGACATGGCACTAAAGTTGGTACCAACTTATTATCAGATGCATCTCATGGAAAGTGAGTAATTGGAAAATAAATATGGTACATATGACCATAACCATGTACACAGGATAGTCCTTCCCATTAATATATACACTCCTAAATAAATAAAAGATGAACACTTCTATTTGAATTTGGAAAAATGACTTCTAAATCAAAGTTTTATTGCATCAGATCATTGCTATAGCTAAGAAACAAAATGACAAATTCTTTTATTTGTCAGATCACCACACAATGCGTGGACAATCGGCTATTTATATGTTTCAACCAAACTAACGGTATAAGCCATCAAACCTTCCAAGATAAAATACGAGTTCATCAGCGAAATTTTGCATCCTTGATCACCACACAATGCATGGACAATGGGCTATTTATATGTTTCAACCAAACTAACGGTATAAGCCATCAAACCTTCCAAGATAAAATAGGAGTTCATCAGTGAAGTTTTGCATCCTGGATTTAGAAGGTAAGTTCGTAACTCAAGTCCAGATATTTCTCGTAGCTCAGAGAAGGATATTTTCTCAATTCAACACAAACAGAGACAGATATAATTGTTATTACATAAATAAACAACAAACGTCAAGAACTCCCTCTGGAATCAACTTTACATTAGAAAATACCCACCCAAAAAAATAGTTTTACATTGTAAAACTGCAAAGTAAACTGCACCTAAAGCTCCATGGAAAAATCTCGAATTGAATTTTTGTATATAAAATTTTATGCTGAACCATCTCAAATTGAATTTTAGCATATACTATTTTATATTGAACCAGGCTTTTTTTTCAATCCTTGAGAAAAAACTAACCAATAAATCAATGTTAAATTAATTTATTAGGGATAAAAAACTTGAAATGCATACCTCTCAACAAATAATACACAATTTATTAAGGATCAAAAACTTGAGATTCCTACCTCTCAACAACTAATAACACAATATATCCTGCCGGGCTAACATTGATCTATGCTAGTTTATTTATAATTGTTATTTAAATATACACCTTGATTGTTATTCAAATATACACCCCTGTTTAACAGGATCTATGTTAGTTTATTATTATTTAAATATGAAGTAAAATAACTAATTCATCCCTACCAAGATATGGCTCTGTAATTCATCTTATTAAAATACCATCACATCATCCCCAGACCGGCCTAGAGTAGTTTATTGTTATTCAAATATGATAAGTAAAATAAATAATTAATCCCTGCCAAGATATGGTTCTATTCTTCATTTTATTAAAATACCATCACATTATCACCAGACAGGCCTAGATTACCTCCTTTCTCTACGTGCAATAGCAAAATAACATCTGGGCCTAGAGCACCTAGCAAAATAAAATCTGGGCCTAGAGCACCTCCCTTATCTATATGCAATAACAAATTTAATAAGGAATAATACATCTTGATTAAGACAATACAGGTTCCAACTATTTTTAAAAGAAGCAGCATAAAGAAACTACAATGGAGATAATAAATGAATTATTGTCCATAATCTTCTCTTAATAGAAGAAGCATGCCGAAAGCCCTATCTAATATGTAATTTATGGAAATCTTTCAGCTGCTCTCTGCTTATGACAGCATAGCTACAGAGTTTGGTACAGTGAATACATATTATAGCATCCAGACCACCAACCATGCAATTTCAAAACAATATATTTAAATTTTATCAGAGCAGCGGTTACAATACCTGGATTTCACACAAATAAAAGGTCCTTTATATTTCACAAAGAACAACATTTTTTGCAGAATTGGATGCAATTGCCGTGTCCAACAACAACATGCACAGGGCATGGAAACCCTGAAGACCTGTTTGGAACCATCAGGAAAAACTGAATAATTTCCACATCTGAAACAAACCCAAGCACATGACATTTCTGATTTACAAGCAAAAATCCCCTTTAAATGCTGCAATTATCTCAAAAGTAATTCAGGACTTCATATTGCAACTACCACCCACCAGTTATTACAGAAAATACTTTTCCCAAAGTAATAAACCATTAGCCGACTTACCAGAACCAACCAATGCACATAATTTTTTTGTTTTAAAGGGGGGGCTTCTTACCAGTAAGTTCGCATAAACCCTAAGCCCAAAAACCCCGGTGATTAACCACCGTGCAGCTTCACTTGAAGGACCCGACGCTCATATTTCTGCACAAAATTCGAGCATTCATCTCGTTGACGGTATCAATAAGCCCTCCTAAGCCCACAGTTCCACCGGAGGCCTCGTTCTCCTTGTCTTTCTTCTCCTGGGGTTTAGCCGCTCTGCGCTTAAACTCAGTTGCCTTCTCGAAGAAATTCCCGTAGATATACTCTGCCGTGTAGCCCTTCTCCTCATCATAGAGCATGATGTGACCGTGCCATTCCCAGACGCGGTAGCCGGGCTCTGGTTCCTCGTGGAACCCCACGCAAACCTGATGGTCGCTAATGGTGACGGCCTGGCCGGAGTTCGCCTTCAGTTTATCAGTGTCCTCGCTGGATATAATCTGAACGATATTCTTCTCCAGCTTCGCCTCCTCTCTCTCCAATGGGCTCTTGCTCTCGTCCGCGATGATGCGATCATACGAGTTGGATAGGAAGGTATTGGTGTCCAAAAAAGGGCTGCGCATATTTAGCCGACTCATCATGGTGCTCACAACCAGGCTTTCGAAAGAGTTTTTGGTGGAATACTGGTTCGCCATTTTCCCTCTGATGGCTGATATCCACTCTCCAAGACTTCCTTCCGGTGGATATCAATATATAAACTGCAATGGCCAGGCATATGTGGGCTCTCAAGGAATTTAACAGCTTGGGATTGGAGGAAACCAAAGGGAAAAGGGCGAAAGCAATAAATTTCCTTTGCCTTTATCGCCATCGGAGTATCAGTCTTTATCTTCATGCCTGACAGTTAAACCCCAAAATCAGCATCCTTCAAATTCATATCCTCCGGCAGCATTTAACAGCTTGGGGATTGGAGGAAACCAAAGGGAAAAGGGCGAAAGCAATAAATTACCAGGAAGCGCAGGCATGGCGCAAGATGCCACGGGCTTGGGACTCTTCTCGACCTCGACGAGACACATACGGCAATTTCCGGCGATAGACAGGCGGGAATGATAGCAGAAGCGAGGGATATCGACCCCCGCTAGGCGCCCATAACAAAAATGCCTACCATTCTGCCTGAAGGATGAAGACCATAACAGAAATGCTTGAACAATTTCCCGCTGAATGTGGACGCGAGGTGTCAGCCTCAGAAACAAAAGGACGACGAAAGTCTCTTTCAAAGGAAGGCCTATCAGCCTAAAAATACCTTTTCCAAGAATCACAAAAGGTTATTGATTCTAGAAAAAAAAAATATCCACTCAGGGAGAACCAGGATGATACGATTCATGCTTGGGTGGGAAGTGTTCTTTCCAAGTGGATCCAGTAGATCGTGGTCAAAGTTTTGGTAGATGAGAATTTAATATTTCAGTTTTGTTTTTACTGTTACATATGTGAAGGTTATCGTGCACTATGAGCATTCAAAATTCCAGTTTGTTACTATAGTGAATTAATATGAAGGTATAATTTCAGTTTGTTAATTTTCGCTTACTTTTAACATTATCTACATGAGTTTCACTCGTATTGAAACATAGATGCAACTTACTTGAATTATGAACTTTAATTAAAGCATATTAAAAGTCGCAATAGATTTTAGAAATGGTGATTAAAGGAATTCTAGTGGTTATTGCGAGACAAAAATAGAGTATACTCGTGTATAGAAGTTGGACTTGAAAATTTTACGCTCTGATTTGACTAAGATTGTTCGAAAATTTAAGGAAAATTATTAAGAGTCTATGTTAGTTAGTCAAATCAGAGCGTAAAATTTTCAAGTCCAACTTCTATACACTGTATATATATATATATATATGCATGCTATAAATAATATTATCATATGGTTTCATGGTTATAATCTAACCATAAATCACACGATAAACAAAAAAATAAATAAGTGCATTGTGTTTATACGAGCACTAGAAGTACTCATGTATTCGGTAGTAGGAGATATGAGTGAAAGAATATCCTTCCAGTATACAACATTTGAATTAAACAAATTATATCTCGTAGCTTCATTACAAAAAAAGAAATTATTGTTGAAGAAAGAGTCAGGATTGGAAGATTGAATTCAGCGATTATGACGTGATTCTTGCAATATGCATACACGCCAATAAAAAAATTAATGTAACACACATAAAAAGGAACTAATAGTAATATCAATGCAAGATTGCTATCTAAAGACCAGATTATGACTAACAACCATGTTCAACAACTCTGTTGAGAACATGTAATTATGAAAAATGTGGAAGGTATAAGTAAACTATAGATAAGTGAATTTGCAACCACACAAGATTCTAGTAGAGTATAGAAGTGTGAAACATATATTTCAGATGGAATTAGGCGATATGTGAATGAAATCATCTATGGACAGAGAATGAGTATAAATAGATAGTTACACAAACTAGTGATACAGATAAATGTAACTGTGTTGGTGTTTACTTTCTAGGAATTCTAATAAATGGAGAATACAGTCAAGTATATAGACTTATAATATAAACACATCTCATAGTTACAATCTATTAAAATACTACTGTCGTAACTATAATATATTAGTCATTCGTAAATTTCAGTAGAAAGTGCAACATGTATAAATTATGGTAACATACAATGAGAGGGCCTCTAGTAGTAATAGAGGTATTGTAACAATACAAGAGTTAATGCAATAGTGGGGAATCATCACCACAAAACTAGACTTATCGCAAAGAAAATTACGGTAAACCAATAGAATGTATGCAATAGAAATGGATAAATTAACAACTAAGAGCAGTGAACGTAGACTCTCATTCAAGAGAAATTCAAGTACATATTGTCAAACCCATATTCATTAAAAATTCAACGATTCTCTGAATATATATATAGTCTAAAATGAAAATTGAAATTACAGTAAGGAATTCCCATCATAAAATAGGCGGTACCAAAATCTAATAAAGAAAATAGTAGCGAAAACATATAACTGTGAATATGGACTTTTGATTAAGTCCTTAATACTTTAATGGTACAAAATCCCATTTAGGTTGACCCATAAGGGATAAAAATGTATATATTACTACTTTGGGAGGAAAGTTCATAAAAATTAACATAGTAGGCACAAGATGTGGGGCCATGCTCTTAGAAATTTAATACTAGGAGTGAAGCTCTATAAAGACACACACATTTGAAAGAGTTCCTTCATGAGGGAAGAATCGGTGAGACAACATGTCACAAAGAATAATATCGTTAATCAAATCTCCCAGACACTACAACAAAGGATGAAATTAAACCCAACTAGGTTATGAAGGCATCGCACCTGACGTAGGAAAATAAAATGAAAAGCTAAGTTAATATTCAAACTTTTGGTAAAAGCTATAGTTGAATAACCACAACACAACATTCTAGTCTAGGATTTTGACATACCGATTTACAGTTGCTTGATGCAATGCCAAAATGATTCCTCTAGTTTTAAAGAATAAACCACAAAGAAGCCATGAAGATAATGCTTCATTGAGTAAGAGAACCCTGAAATTAAATCTAACATCAAAATATAACATCGACAAATACCAAATGATGAAGAGGGTGAAAACCATGATTCAATTATTTTTATGGAAGATGCATAGGTGAAGCATCACATGAGGAGAGAAATGGGAATGTTGAAGAGAAATAGAGCTACATCCTCCATATACCTTTTCAACGTACCTCATTGTAAATAAAATTAAAACAAAATGTTAGTATACACCAACAAAGGAATTGATGCAGAGAACAAAATGTTATAAAAACAGTTCTATGGAAAGAAACACTTTTCCTTTGGAATGAAATGGGCGTATTTTCTTAAGTTTTAGAACCAAATTCACCAATATGAGTGCTAACGAGATATAATGCTAAATTCCAATACCCTTTACAATGTCGCAGAGGTATATTTTTCTTTAGCCTCGAACATATTGTATATATGATGCACCATAAAACCCCTATGACACTAAAGTTCGTTAAACTATGTGATTATAGCCTCGTTCATCTCAGCGTGACATGGGAATAGGGAAAAAAATGAAATGAGGAACATAAGTGGTAGGGTTTGGAAACATCAATCAAGGTCATTGACTCACCTCAAGAAATTGCAACCCTTCACGAAATCCCAAATCTAAAAACCTAGGTGACTATCACGTGACTAGTGTGTAGCTCGTCGGCTAGGATTGGGAGTTCGAATTTTGAAGGCCTTAGGATGTTCACCATAGTCATCATGTGCTAAGAATAACAACATCATAGTGATATGGGTAGAGATATCCATAACATATAAATCATAACTTTAGACATATTCCTAAGTTGCTTGACGTAATAAATATAACATAGCCATTACAGATTGATGGTATGTCATATAAGTATATAATCCCAAGTAAAAATTAGTGTTGGATTAGAGTGTTAGGTAAATGTATAAAGGGGATTTTTAATATAATATTAGGCGAGGGGTAAATAAGTTAGGATGTGAGCTACTTTATAGGTGAATGCAATACATGAGTGATGAAATCAGTTTCGAAACAAAAATGAATAGTTATTAATAGCCAGTGAGGAGCAAGAACATGTGATAAGGAAATTAACAAACAAATCCAGCCAAAAAAGTGTAAAACCATAAACGTTGAAATAGAGGGAGGCTGAAATGATGTCATAAAAATTTGAAAGTGCTGAAGAATCAGATAAGACAAAATCTAAATCACATAAGAATAAGAATAAAAGGGAATTGTAGGGGGGATTCTGGAGAATTAAACCCCCTATGTTTGATGGTGAAAGGGAGGAAGATGTGGTAGCATGTCTTCTGAACATGGTTAAATACTTTCATGTGTATGAATAAGAAAGTAATTTGCAGTAACGACTAGCTGTTTATCAGTTGTAGGGTAAAGCTACTCTGTGGTGGGAGAAACAAAACTATATCTTTGTTGGATGAGAGGATGGTGTCATGGGAGGAATTTTCAAAAGAAATTTAAAACCTGGTATTTTAGTGAAATATATTATGATGATCAGGAAAAATAGTCCCATGAACTAAGATTAGGATAGCTTACCATGGATGTGTTTGTGATAAAATTCACAAACTTACTTTGGTATGTGCCTTATATCAGAGACGAGAAAGCTAAAGTACAAAGATTTCTAAACTATTTACCAACAACGTATAAGGAAATGATTGAATTAAAAAAATCCTAGAACTATGGAAGAAGAAGTAAAGAAATCTATACTTTCTTACCAACATTTCAAAAATCAGAATGAAAGTACTTGACTATGGCTGAATAAAGATACAAATAAATTTGGGATGAACGTAGAAAGACATAAGCATGCATATCTGAATTTTTTTGGAAAGGATCACTAAAGAAATAAATTTAATAAAAGGAATGTAAATCAACCATCTCAATCATATATGGGGTCCAAGCCCATGGAGATGAAAATCAAGAAGGGGACATGAGGTAAATAAAAGGATCCACTAAAATGTTGGGGATGTGGTGACCACATCTCGTAAGGGATTGTCCCCACAATCCCAGATCAATTCAGAATACTCAAGGGGTACATGGAGCGACAACAGTGAACAGTGTGACCAAGAATATTTAGAGGATTAGTACGACATTAGAAGACTTATAGGATAAACATCAACCTACGATGATTGAGACCGAAGGTACTATCCAAAACTAATTTGTTTCTGTTCCGATTGATCATGGGGCTAGTTTAAGATATATTAGTCCCTAGATTGTGGAGAAACGTAAATTACAATTAGTAAAATTTTAGAATGCTTGGATGGTTTAATTAGCCACTAATAACAAACGAAAAGTAATGCATCAGCTAGGATAGTGTCTTGTGCATTTGAAATTGAAAGTAGAGAAGATCTTTCTTGAGAACGCGATATCCAAATTCTTTTGTATGACTCAATGGAAGAGAGAAAAAATGGTTGATTAAAAGAAAAAAGAGAAGGAAAAGTAGAATAGATCCATTTATCTCTATATATGTTGCTTCTAAGTTCAAGGTTAAAAAATGTTACATAATGATAAGAACATAAATTCATCAAATTTGAAACATGGTGTTTTTAAACAAGTTCATGTTCAAGATATTTTATTTTTAATGAGTTTCTTTAAGAGCTAAAAATTTGCATACCATATATACCATATGGGTTAAAATTATTTAATTTGATGGAAAAGGAAATTGGAAGTGGAGATTGCTTAATATTTTAGAATGGGAGAACCTACTATTAAATTGTGTAGACCTTACGTGAATATTTTTGACAACTTTGCATGCCACAAACAATCGTGTAATATTGAGAACTTCTGAAGATCATTTGAGATGAAATGGTAAATGATGGCACAATTATCCAAACATTCATTTTGCTCCATCTTGCAATGATAATTAAAAATAGTGGACAAAGATGGAGGGCATGACCCCTATTTCCCATTTTTCATCATCTGCATAATTGGAATGAAGATTGCCACATATTATAACTAGATATCAGATAAATAAAAAAACATAGCGTTCCTTCAATCATGTAAAATAACAACTGTAACTTCAATTTGTTAATCCAAAAGAGAAGAGTAGACATGCAAAAGTGAAAGAGAATTAAAAAAATTATAAAGCATATGTTACATGATCAAATGTGCACTACCAATAGAAATATCATTGGTCGATCATCAGGAAATTGGTATCTCCACAGCTAGCTTTGTAACAACTCTATCGTATTTGGTTTTCCACAAATAACCTAATCGAGGACAAAGAATTGCATAAATTTTGGTGTGTAGTAACCACTGAGCCTACACAAATGCTTAAGAACACATAAATAATAGTGGACAGTAGCTCTGGGTATGTATAATGTATGATATAAATTTGAATATAAATGTCAATAAAAGTGTTTAAAAAATATAGTCTATATATTTTATTTTTTCATGGATTATATATAATAATAATAACATAGATATAATAGTGGGGGTTTTTATTTTTTAAGTTATAAGTTTAAATTTATTTATTTTAATTTTTAATTATAATTTAAAATTTGCAAATGGCATTTACTAGTTTTATAGCCATTGCATTATTACTTAGTTGTATCTCCATTCTTAACAAACACTCCATTTATCTATTGAATTTTTATTAAATGAGTTTAACTTATATTTCATTCTTAATTTAGAATAGAGTTTAATATTAAAAAAACTTTTTAATATGTATATTGAGGGAAAGAAAGCTAATTGAATTTTATATATTATTAAATTTATGTTAGTGGCTAATTGTTTTCGGGAAAGCTAGTGTCTTTTCGATTTGCTAGTCCCACTAGGATTGGCAACTATCCTAGGAACAAACAATCAAAGCAATTTGTGATTTCTTGTATGTATGATAGATAAGAGAGGAGCAAAGGGACCATCCTGGATCTTCCGCTTGACTCCTTGCTTGATTTCTCTCTCCCTTGATAGAGCTTTCACCTCTTCTCCTACTTATCTCGTTCAATGAATACCTGTAGAGACAAAATAACAAAAAACCATCAAAGCATCTCGATCTATTATATCATAAACAATGCAGAATCAGAAATACATTGATCATACAATGGCATTCACAAATAACAACATTCACAATTACACCATTGTATGGAGGAAAACTCAAAGAACTTTATTAATAGTAGAAGGGAGAATTACAACCCAACTATCTGATCCAGCATCAAAGCCCTCTTCACCTCATGAAAAGCAAGATCACCCAACAATACAATGTCTTTTCTCAAAGATAAAATATCAGCACTTCCTTACAAATTACAAAATTCCAAGATCTAGATCTCTCAGATGAGGGATCCATTTATAGATGTCTGCAAGGGTGTGATTCATCTCTGGGTTTTTTATTAATGTCATTCCACTTGCTGTTCTTGGTTCCACTTAGATATTTCTTGGATCTCTTACTCATCGCTGGGAAAATTCAGAGAGGCAAGTGTCACAGGAGAAGTTTCTGGAAGATTCCATGAGCATCCACTTAGCACACTGTCTCAGAAATTTTTCCATCCTCACTCATCACACCATACAGAAGGCCTCTTCAGTATGCATCGCACCTGGCTAGTGTGAAAGTTAGTATGCATCACACCTTAACAGTGGGGCAATCAGTATGGTCCCGTTTTGGCCAGTTCTAAGTGGTTTTTTAGGTGGAACTTTTGGGGAATGATGTAATCAGTTGACCATGAACCTTTAGGGTATGAAACAACACTTTTAGGGATTAAAGAGCCCTTGGTTTATTGACATATAAGATTGGGGTTGCAGTGCCCAAATATGTCTATAACTGTTGCCCCCTAAAGCATGAAGTCATAAATCTTTTGATGTCGGGTGAAATGCTTTATCATGAGAATTCGAGGTATTCAAACTAGAAGGTGACCTGTATAAGATACAATACAATACGTTATCATCATATTATTTTCATGATCTAGCTGAGGCAGGTATTCCCATGCTTATCTTTATAAATTCATTTTCATGTACATAGGACAGATAATTATCTGCAGTTGTAGACTGGTGATTCTTCATATGAAGAGTCATCTTCCCTGGCTTAGATGACTATCTGCACAGCTTCTATGTACATTTGATGTCTTTATATCCTTGAATATATCATAGCCCGGATGGATGAAACTAGATCCAGGGTCTTCAAGCCCATTCAATCTTTGCTCGATGTACAAGTCGATCCATGTGAAAGGATTTCTTGAAGTCGAACATGGAAAGACATCACCTGATTACCAGCCAATAATGTAAGTTGTTAACAGGCACAAGAGGAATCACCAATAATGATAATGACCCTCAAGGTACTGCAGTACAGTTCACGTGGTGTGAATATATGATCTGATGTTGAACACCATGCAAAATCTTTTAGTCGAAGGCCATTAATGTAAACCTGTCGCTGGAAGTGAGAAACTTGCCATTGAGGCATGCAAGCTTCAAAGTATTGAAAGAGTTGTTTCTAAGTCATCTTCTTGGATAATGAGCTACTGTTGACAAGAAGTGACCCGTCATAGGAGGGCCTTGCTAAATCCCACGAAACAAAGTAAATGATTTTCTGGACGTGAAAAACGATCTGATGATACAAGGTTCAGGAATGGCGGTCATGAAAAATGGAGGGTGAAGGTATTGCAATGGATGAGACATTAACTAGATGGTGAATTCTTTGAATGAATTCTCTTAAACATATCGATGACACTGAAATGGATTGGTAGCATTAACACCAACAATGGATGATGTGGAGGACCAATGGTGATATGACCAGCGAAGCGAATAACTCAACCTGACTCAATCATGGTGATGGAGTGAAAGTGTCATGTTCAAGAGCGACCTGCTACCATAAAGTTCTTCAAGTTTTCTTCCCTTTTTCCCGAGTCATTGCTGACCAAAACCTCTTTGTTTTTTTCAAGCTTGAGGAGGATAACATTGCTTGTTCTATAATTTTCCCTTCAAGCAAACCTGTCGCTATGTTTTAGCGAGTCTAGCAACAGTGAAACTTGTTCTTGTCTGGGTGGACAAGTTTGTTGCTATTGTTTTAACGAGTTTAATGACAAAGACAACTCAGTCCTTTTCATGTTTAGAGAGTTTGAAAAGGGACGAAAATAGAACTCCAGTATTTCTTTTTCATAGCATAATCCCTTAAGTCCGAAAATGATTAAAATAGTGTAAAAGGGATGACTTTTCTAATCACTTTAGCGAGCAACAAAGACAAGCGCTCGAACTTTTTCATGAGATAATCCCTTAGGTCTGAGAAGTTTAAAATACATAGTAGGGATGGCACTTCCAATCACTTAAGCAAGATGGAGAAGCCGATTACTTGACAATCTTTTCATATTTAGTGAGTCTGAAAAAGGTTTAAAGTGGACTTGTTTTTTGAGGAACGAGTGGTGTTTTAGGGTAGCAAATAGTTCCATGTGAGCTTGGAACATCTCAAAAAATGGTGATGTGAAGAGGGTGGCTAACAAGACCACTCATTGCAATTGTTCCTCAAAATGGTAAACAATTAAGTGTAAGCGTATGATCAGCCAAAACAATGGAGTTGATGGCAGGAACACAACCAAGGTTGAAAAGATGATATAATTGCAATCATAAGGGTTATTTACCAAAGGTGGGTTCATTTTTCAACAAGATTGAACCCTGGGGGAACATATGCTCAGTTGGTAGGTTCATTTTTTTAACGAGCTTGAACCTTGTGGCAAAATTGCTCATTTGAGTGCGGGTTCATTTTTTAACTAGCTTGAACCTTGCAGAAGCTATGCTCAGTGGTAAGTTTATTTTTTAATGAGATTGAATCATACGATAACATTCCTCATAAGAGTGCGGGTTCATTTTTTAGTGTCTCTCTTGAACCTTGCAGAAAGAATGCTCAGTAACCTTTTTATGTAGGCTAGCAACGACCAAACTACAAAGCTAAAAAACTATTAAAGCGAAAGAACTGCTGAGGTTAGGTAGGATGGTTTCCTCAACTTGTTTAGACGAAACCCTTCCTTTGCTTCGCCAACAGAATAGACAAAGGTGACTGGTGTGTCAGACTAATCATCCGACCTCAGGAGTTAAAACTAAAACCTAAAAAATCTAAAAAGCTAAAAAATGAAATTGGTCATTTTTCCCTTCCATAAAAAGTTTTGCATGCCCCCAGTCATCGAGAAAAGGAGAGTCTCTAGTAACCATATGGGAATCACTAGTTAAGCAGGATTGTTTTTGTCAACGGTTAGACAAAAACACTTCCTTGGCTTTGTCTGCTAATTAGACAAAGGTGAGTGGTGTGGCAGACCAATCACTTAACTTATAGGGAAATTCATATGGTAGGATGGTTTCATCCACAGAATAGACAAAACACTTCCTTGGCTTCGTCCGCAGAATAGAAAAAAGTGAATGGTGTTTCGGACCAATCACATAACCTACAGGGAAACCTTATCTTTTCAGTTGGGTTCGTCCGTCAGATGGACAAGGGTGCATGCCCCCTAAGCTTCGTTACATTCACCAGGCTACTCGCTATAATTAGGTGGATGGAATGAAGGTTGAAGAGTCATTCTCAACTAAAAGAGACCATTTAGGGATGATGATTGACTTTACACTGTGTTTGAACCAGGAAATGAAAGCTGGTCAATAAGCTGGACAATTTTGCTTTCATGCAGGAAACACATCACTCGAAAGAGTTTGGAAACAATAGCTTCCATGCTATAAACATAGTCACGTCCAAGGAGTAGATTGTAATCTAATGGCCCTTGGACCACCATCACATTCAAGTGAATTGTTTTCCTTCTCAAATTTATTGGCAACTTAGGAAGGAATCCTAACGGTCGAGTGGTTCCTTTGTTAAAGCCTGACAAATTTTGTTTACCAGGCATAAGTGATGGTGAACCAAGCACTTTCCAAGCAGTTGAGGAAAGGATACTCATTGAAGCCCCTTCATCTATGATGGTGCCAGACACGATCATTTTGTAAACTTGTACTATGATTCAGAATGGTACATTAAAGGAAGGCAGTATCTTGCTAGTCGATTCCAATCAAAGGAAGCGGTTAGACTGCTTGGAGGGGGTACCGAATAAACAAGTGAAATAACCCCTTGAGTAGCGAGAACTGGGGGATTCTCTTCTTGTTGTGAAGAAACGGGTGGATTTACGCCCAGTTCATCAGACTCTGAAGTGACGAAAAGAATCTGAAAAGTATCATTCTCACCCTCTTTGGGAATGATATCATCTGAAGGTGGATCCTCTGAAGGCAAGACTGGGTTGACTACCATCTCGACCTGTTAACTTTGGTCTGGTAAGGACTTAGAAGATTCACTTTCGATGATAGGTGCTTCGACCAATGGTTCATTTAAGTCAGTCAGATTTTCAACTAATAAAGGACTAGGGGAGAGTTTCTTGTATCCAGGTGGAAGTCGCTACGGTGAAGCAGGATAGTTATCCAAGACTCTTTTTGCCTCATCCAGAAAAGGACAATGCGGAAGACGATGGTACCCTTCACATAATCCACATGGAGTTCTGACCTTTCCTTTCTATCTAAGAATTTTATTTTCAGTAGTTGATGGTGTGCTATCAACATGATCACCAGAGGTTGATGACACTAGATAGTGTGAACGGGGAGACCATTCTCTCAAGATCCACGGAATGCAAGGACAATATTGATGAAAATGGTTTCCTTTGCAAAATAGATAAGGATATTTCGGAGATTTAGTGTGCGGGTTTTCACGAGTTGATGAATCCAAATCTATGGTTGGTTGGTTGCCCCGTTGCTTAACTGACTTCTTCTTCTCCTTCCATTTCTTCTTCTTCTCGGTCACTTGATTACTAGCATCACTATTTTCAACAAGAGAAGATGAAGAAGGGGAGGGAGAAACAAATGAAGAAGAAGGCGAGGGATCAATTTTAACATCAACTGGATGCTGATTCGATTGCTGAGGAATCACGTTATTTTGAACCACAGAGGTTGAGAATAGCCATACTAGTAGGCCAATAGTAAGTCCTGGAAGGGACAAAGTGGCCATATGAGGTGCACCAATATTTCCCCAAGATGTGAAAGGACTAGGAATCCCCTCCAAAGGGATTCCTTGATTGGTGGACTCCATTATCTCAACTTAAGACCAACGAAGAAACAAGGATGTTATTCCGAAATTAAATAAATTTTAAGGACGCTTTTACACATCTTTTTCTTTTTCAATTTTTAAGAGTCGAGAAAAAGCTAAAGATGACTCTAGTCCCCTTCGATTTTTAATGAGCTTGAATTGACAAGTGCTTAGATGGACCTTTTCTTTTAAGGAGTCGAAAAGGAATGAAAATGACTACTCTGGAGATCTAGACAGAGGGATTACCAAACCAATCGCAAAACTACAAAATACACCTTGGTGATAAATAAAAGAGAAATTACCAAGGACTTATGTACGGCAATCAATCTTCCCGAATGTTGTGTTCAGTGCATTACAATCGAGAGCGCGGTAGACATAGCTTCCTATGGATAAAGGATATCAGCCTATTGTGGTCTCCCAATATATACTCAACGGTATGGGGAGCACCAGTCCATACTAGCACTTGTCATATCAAAGAGGAGGAATCACCCAACCTTCGATGAAAATGATAGTTACTAGGTTTTACGATGCCAGAATATTTCTCTAGCCTAGACCTCTAGATGTGTCGCGTTAGGTTCCAAAGCGTTGTTGAGTTCATTGAAATTTGTTTTAGAGTTGATCTTGCTTAGAAGTTTCTCATTCAAGGTTCACTACGTGATGTCGATTTAAAATTCCTAAATATGCAATCTAAAATGATAAACAATCATTGTTTATTTTTAGCAATGAAAATCCTAGCTACTAAGGAAAGAAGGTTACGATTCTTTCAAACAGATAGCAAAGAGCACACACTAAATGCACTTTTCCTAAATCATTTTTCACACACAGTCTAAATGCAAATGCAAATGCATGTATTTGTTTTTCATTCCCTTTAATGTGAATAATGCCGAAAAGGGAAAACTAAGTATAGATGTGAAATATTTTCTTCAAAGTGACATTTCGATAATTTCTCTTCAAAATGAAAGGAAGACTAAACGACACTTTTCAATTTCAAATAGAGAATGCTTTCGACACTTCAAAATATCAACAAATAAAATAAAATACATAACAAAAGGTTCAATTGACTATCTAAGGAAGGAAGTTTCAACGACACTTCACTTTTTGATACAAAACGATAGTTACGACACTCTTTTGCATCAAAACGACAGTTCAATTTAAGCAACTTTTTGACAACGAATTGAAAATGATGGTCAAATACATAAAAACATTTGCTAATCCTAATCATTGGAGGTTGAAATATGTAAAGAAAGGAGGCTTTAACAATGAGATATTGTTCATAAGCAGTAAAACAATTGAACAAAGCTGAAAACAAGGACAAAAAACCCAAATTTCAAGGAGAGAAATAGGACTACTCAGTCATCGCACCTGTGCTTCATAGAAATAGGGATGCATCTCACCTGGTACACTCAGGAAGTGCGATGCATACTGGCTTCCATTGATAGGCAGTGCGATGGGCCAGGGAGTGCAACTGAGGTGGGTTTTGGCTCAAATTTGCAACTAAATTCAATGAGTTAAGCTGAGCTATTATGGAGAATGAAGAACAAAGTATAGGGGTATGATCTTGGAAGGTTATTAAGCCACCCACAAGGCATATGGATTGCTTGTAAGTCAAATCTTCAAATCATAAACTAAACCGGAGATTGACTGAAGCAGCATTCATCTACTTTGCAATTGCAAAGCAAAAGCAGTTTGAAGGCTATCTGGCTAACTTCAAGCTCCGTCTATAGTTTATAAAACAAACAATCAACAATAGACAAACAAAATATTCGATCCCCAGTACGGTCGCCGTTTTGTTTCCATGAAAACTAGTGTCTTTTCGATCTGCTAGTCCCAGTAGGATTGGCAGCTATCCTAGGGACAAACAATCAAAGAAAATTGAGATTTCCTTTATGTACGATAGATAAGAGAGGAGCAAAGGGACCTACCTGGATCTTCCGCTTGACTCCTTGCTTGATTTCTCTCTACCTTGATAGAGCTTGCACCTCTTCTCCTACTTATCCACCTCAATGAATACCTGTAAATACAAAGTAACAAAACACCATCAAAGCATCTCGATCTATTATATCATAAACAATGTAGAATCAAAAATACATTGATCATACAATGGCCTTCACAAATAACAACATACACAAATACATGATTGTATGGAGGAAAACTCAAAGAACTTTATTAATAGTAGAAGGGAGAATTAAAACCCAGCTGTCTGATCTAGCATCATCCTCCCAGCATCAAAGCCCTCTTCACCTCATCAAAAGTAAGATCACTCAACAATACAATGTCTTTTTCTCAATGATAAACTATCAGCACTTCCTTACAAATTACAAAATTCCAACCTCTAGATCTCTTAGACGAGGGATCCATTTATAGATGTATCTAAGGGTGTGAGTCATCTCTAGGTTTTTGATTAGTGTCATTCCACTTATTGTTCTTGGTTCCACTCAGAGATTTCTTGGATCTCTTACTCATCCCTGGGCGAATTCAGAGAGGCAAGTGTCACAGGATAAGTTTCTAGAAGATTCCATGAGCATCCACATAGCAAACTGTCTCGAACATTTGTCCATCCTCTCTCATCGCACCCTAAAAAAGGCCTCTTCAATATGCATTGCACCTGGCTAGTGTAGAAGTCAGTATGCATCGCACCTTGACAGTGGGGCAATCAGTATGGTACAATTTTGGCCAGTTCTGAGTGGTTTTCTAGGTGGAACTTTTGGGAAATGATGTAATCAGTTGACCATGATCCTTTAGGGTATGAAACAACACTTTTAGGGATTAAAGAGACCTTGGTTTATTGACATATAAGATTGGGGTTGCAGTGCCCAAATATGTCTATAACACTAATTGAATCACTTATTAAGTACAAGTTAATCGAGTTTTATATCCCACTACATTTATATTATTGATGTAATAAATATCTTAACACAATAAGATTTGATTGTATATTAAGATTAAAACCGAAACCTTATTATTAGTAATATTAGCATTAATATATCTCTTAAAATTAAAAAGAAAATATAAAATGAATGCCATTTAAAAATATGTTACAACTCTTTCATTCATAGCCTCTTCAACTATACAACTAAATTGAAGTCCTGCAGAGAATTTTTTCTCACCCTTCATAGAAACGAAAGGCAAATACCAAAGCGTAACATGAAATTATTAGGTTAAGTCGTGACATTTTTGACATGGTCAACAATCTCATGATTTTAAGCTAAAAAGTTTTAAATTTCAATCGATATCCTTATGCTTCATAACTCAAAAGTACAAATCAACCTACTTTGACATAAAGCTCACTGGAAGCATTCTAGCACATAGATCTCATAGCTCATTGATTTAATTTTTTTACTTTAACACAACATAATTTTTGCACTTCATTTATGTTAACAAAAGATAAATAAATAAAAATGCTTTCCTATGAGTTTGGGCTTAAAGCATTCTCATAACATATAAGGATTTTATCATTTTTGTTGGACATATCGTATTTTTTGAATTTCCTTATATCAAAATGTACAGTAACAACGCTGCATAGCTAGCATTCTTGCCACTTAGTTTAATTATTTAATTTTGAAAAGTATGAAACAACTATTTATAACATATATTTGGATGATTATGCTCCAATTTAAAATATTTCTTTAGTTTGTATTATTGATTTTGTGAAAAAACAATAAAGAATCCCTTTTTTTCTTTTTTCTTTTTCCTTTTTTCCCTTTTTCTTAGACATATTATGAAGTCAATACATATTATTTCATGTTCTTCATCAACGAGAAGCAAAAATTTTGGAAATATTTTATAGCAGAAATATTTCATGTTCTTCATGTTATAGCAGAAATATTCTGGTTAATTTTGTTTAAAATCATATTTATTAATTCTTTTTGAATTTTGATATGGATTATTCCAAAGTAATAAATTTAAAGTGGAAAATTTACATAATTCGAATATTTTAAAGTATATTCAAAATATTAAATAAATGTATATTTTTATTAAATATTTTAAGATATATTCAAAATATGAAATGAATTTCTATATTTAAAAGCATATTTTTATTAAAAATTTTAAAATATATTCAAAATGTTAAATAAATTTATATTTTTAAAAGTATGTTTTTAATACTATAAAATTACTATTTTATCAAAAACCTTATTACTAAATTTGTAGAAAACTAAAAATTAGAATTAGGCTTTGCGAGGGGTTCTCGATGGTCCCATTCTCACACTTGATTTTTATGTCTGAATGTTGAATGCGATTGGGTTGGGATTTCTTGTTACTGTTTGTTGGCTTAGTTTTTTTTTTTCTCGGTGAAAAAACTAAGCTATTAAAATATATACAAAGTTCGTAAATACATCATGGCTATACCAGTATGAGACAGGCTCCGGGCATTACACCCAAGAGCCGATAATGCATCAGACACCAAAGAATACTCACGCCCTCGCAGGGGCAACGGACTGTCGCTGACCATGGACTTAGGCCCTCACAGGGGCAACGGACTGTCGTTGACCATAGACTTAGGCCCTCACAGGGGCAACGGACACAAAAAAAAGGTTTGCCCACATCATTAACAAAAATTACATGACATAGATAACAAAACATAAAACGCCATAGACTCGAACTGAAACTTGAGCAACCAGGCAAACCTTGAGCGCGGGCGCCATCATTCATCCGGTTGCTCTTCCACAATTGGGCACCACCCATAGTATTCCGGCTCAGCGTCAATTGGAGAGGTCGCTGCCTCTTCCCCAATTCCTGCAGTTGGAACGTTTTGAGTATGCTTGGCAATTTGCGGGACGGTAGCCGGAGCCTTTGCTTCCTGCTCCATATCAGCATCCGGAGCCTGCTTTGCTTGCTCTGGATTGACTTGCATCCTTTGCCCCTGAACATTCATGGGGTCATCATCATCTGGAGCATTCTCGATAAACAGAATAGAAACATGCGCGCTAATCCTTGGGTTGTTTGTCGAACTGGTAAAATTGAAGATGGTGGAACCAAAGGCTGGCAGGGTGGCCGAGCCTGATGCCTCTGCATCCATGAATTGGCCGGAGTGCAAGGGGTTGGCTCCAATAGAACTGGCAAGATTGAAGTGGCAACAATGACCAGCACTGTCCCCTCCAGGCCTGCGTGAGACCCCTCCTCTGGAAGAGCCTCGACGGCTGAGCATATGCTGTCGAGGTCTCACCATTGAGGGATGAGAGTTCCAGCAAACCACAAGATGAACCAGGCTTTCTGAGGCTAGAGCCGAACACGTGATGAACCCGACCACCTAAGAAGGGATCTCAATAGCGACAGAAAGACCAGCCAACTGTGTAACTGCCAACATTCCCTGCCCATACCCTGTTTTATTCTCAGCTTCCTCATCTACCTTGCTCGGGATCCTAACCACCATTACTGCTTCCTTACGCTGGGTCGAATACGCTCTGCAAGCATTAACTGTTCCAGGTCCCCTAGCCTTAAACCTTCCTCGTCCTTTCCAGATATTCGCAGTGGGTGCCACGTGATGGCGGAGGGGCGGCACGTGTCCAGCCACCCACTCCTGTCCCGTCTCATATATCACCCGCATCCGGGGTGTTTGTTGGCTTAGTTGGTCCTAGCCTAGGTTCAGAGTTATTTTTGCCAAACAAATCCCTACACTACTCACCCTTTCGGCAACAATCCACAGAGCATGGACCGAAGTCTTACCCGAAGCAGTATGGGGCGATGCTGGAACCAAGTTTCCACACCTAGAGATCAGTGTAATGTCATTTTATGTCCTAAATCTACCTTCGTCCAAATTGATAATCCTTTAAGGCTTATTGATATAACTCCCTTTAATTGGCCTCTAGACCTCTGCGAAGATCTATGACTATCTTTCTTGGACCCTGAATAGGTGGATAAACTAATTACGCGTATCAAAGATGACATATAACCCAGTAATTACTCAAATCGTCTTAAGTGTTCGATAACTTCAACATACAACAAGATAATATTCACGTATATAGTTAGCATCAATTGCATTCATATAACAATACAATTCATGTAAAGTCGTGCATCAATACAATATTATTTGATAAACCCATCATTTATCACAATATAAATGTATTCTTGTAGAATAAAGTAAGCAGACAAAACACAAGAATTTCTAGAATAATCTCTTTATTAATACTTCAGTTCTTCTTACAGACTCATGATTTTGTTGCACACTCACCTGCAGGGGTCCGCACACTCAGCTGCAAACTCTACTCTAGGCCTTTGTGCACACAAATTTAGAGCCCTTCTTCTACTCTAAGACTTCTACACTCTTCCCCTTACTGACCCATTACACTCATCTTCCTCTCTATTATTTGCCTTAGACCTCTTAAGACACACCTATTTATACAATCCCATGGTTCGCAGACCATGGGTAGATCTTAAAAAGCCGACTCAACTTACATAAAAGAAGGGTAAAACCCTTTATGACACTTTAACTATCTACGCACTCCGTGACCATAACTTGTGGAGAATTTACATTTTATACAACAAAACTTGGGCTTTTGCCCCAAAAATGACCCTATGTGACTCCATCCCAACAGGCCCCCAACACAAAGATCGTGACTCTCCCCCGAGTCACTCTCCTGACACAGAGATCTTACTACGAAGACCTTCCAACTCTACTTGTGCCACTACCAATTTAGCCACACTCTAAGTGGCTGCCTGTTCGATCTGCTCCACCAGCTGCTCTTTTACTGGTCCTGCACTATCCTCCTTAATTTTCTATTATGTCCTTTGTAAAGTTGCCAATTTCTCTTGTATGTTGGTGGAGATAATGTAGGCCTCATCCAACCAAAGCCCCAATCTGGTCTTGAGGAATGCCTCCTTCTTTTGCACTGCTTCCACCTATATATGCAGTTACCTTGTCTCCTATAGCTTAGCAAGGCATTTTGTGGCAGCAACAGTGCGCGCCGTTGCTCTGACTTCATCAAACTATTGCTAGAGTTTGCCAGATTTTATATTCAAGGCTTGTAGGATGGGATTTTCCTGCAGATTCATGACGACCTCCATTGCTTGCTAAAAAAGTACGATACAGTCTACCATAGTGGCATCCACTGTCATGACTACATCATTCATAGTAGCTTTGCGTTGTTCCCTTACCTCTGGTAGAGTTGAATGCTGTGATTTCATCTCTAATTCTATGATGTTCATGTTCAACTCAAATTGAACTCTAGCCACTTCTCTCTTGGCATCGCACCGCCTGTAGCCAGCTTTCTAATCTTCGCCTCCAACGATGCTTCCTTAGGTATATGTACTTCAGGAACTGTTCTGCAAGTTTATGCCACTACAGTTGCAAGCTCGGTGTTCTGTGCCTGAACATTCTTCTGTGCCTCTAATGCTTCAGAATTCGCAGTGAATTTTTTTTCATTATTTACTCTATACTCACTCATAAGTGTCTATGTACAGTACACCCGAGCTTTAACCACTCCTATCACACCTGCTTGCAAGGTGTGAAGAAACTCACTGGGGAGTGCAGCCTGGTTGAGACTGATGTTCTTCAAAGAGCTAACAATAGCCTTGTTAGCAGATGCCTCCATGCTTAAAGATCCATCTAGCAATGGAACTACCTGGAGATATAGTGATTGGACCATCTCGGTTGCTTGAGTGGTCCTCGGTTCCAAACTTGTTGATGCAGCACCGCTCTACCCTATTCTAAACTAGATCCTATTTTCCTGGATTTACAGCTCGTGCAGATCCTTCTGAATAGAACTTGACACCTGCTATTGTTGTTACTCGATCTACTGCAACAGTTCTCTGGTGGTATCTCACACCTTATCACCTATTTCATCTAGGTGGCCGTTAGTCAAAGTAATTGGGTCCAGTGATGGCTTGGTGGCTTTCCTTTTCTTCCAGAACCCTTCCTTTTCCTTCTCACTATATCGCTTCACTCAGAAGGGAGTTCTCTTCTCATCCTGACCACTGCCACCCTACTTTGACTGCTCTTCCTCCTCCGTTTGGGGCGAAGGAGACTTATCTCTTCGCTCCGAGCTGCACTCTTCTTGTTCTGCCTACTTCTTCGTGGTGCATTCCACTTCCACTCGGGCCTTCTCCTCGCCGTCTTTCCTTTGTTTCTTAGCCAATTGTTGAACCTTATGTTTGGTCATGTCCTTGTTCTTCTTCTTAGTGGACTTGTTGGTGCCTACTACCAGATCGGAAGGAGAATTCCAATCTGTTGGCGAGCGGTTGATGACCTCCTCAATAGTGTCATCTGTAGCAAGGTAAGGTACGTCAAAACATTTCTTCTATGAATCTTGTCATGCTTGGAGGTATACACAGTGGAAGTAATCTTTGAACTCCGCATATCCTGAAATTTTTTTAAACACAGTTGGTGACAACTGCAGCTTCTAGTTGATGGCCATGTGAATTCTCACCTCGATTAGAACCCAAAAGACTTTGGTCTTTGTGACCCATGCAACATATTTTGTGGCCCACAAAGATGTAAATTTTGCAGCCTCCAACAAATCTTTCTCTATGGGAGGAAATTAACTGCCCTCCAGAAAATCCCAGGCGACTAGCACAATCAAGAAAAAAAACCACCAATAGTGGAATGTTTTTCTCTCATCCTGCACCTCTCTACAGTTTTCAAGGAACTCACTACATAGGTAGCATGCCTAGTTGAACTACATGCCCTCTGCACACTATACAGCGAAAGAAACCACTAGTGTTGGCATCTCGTCTGTGCGACACTTTCTCATAACCTTTCTAGCTAGGATCTATGTGGCAACCTTTACCATGAGGTAAGTGATCGAGGTAATAGAATATCTACACAACTTTTCCACAAGAGTAACGTGTCCTTCATCTTCTCCAGGAGGTCACACTCCTTGTCTTTCCGCCAAACTCCTTCGCCAAATTCTATCCTGAGTGCGGGGACAACGTGATCCGATGGATCGAAATATCAGTGATAGGGATTAGCATGCTCAACCACAAGCATCCGTCATGCACCAGGAACAATAACCTCTTAATGATAATCAAGTTAATATTGGAGCGATGGTAGTGGGGCACCCACATCAAGTTTAACATCCCCAACTGGTTCACTCCGTGAATCCGTTCCATAGGCTACAACACGGTGACATCAAATTCTTTGTAGAGGAACCTCTTCATGTAGACTTCTGTAGCAGGGTGGGGGAACTGCTCGTGGTCTACCAAATCCCAATCTTCTACCTTCAAATGCAGGATCCGCGCCAAGCAGAGAACTTCAAAGGCTAGGTTCTCAGGTAATAGGGGTGTGTTGAGGAGGAATTGTCCTGCATTTGGGTCCTTAAGGGCCTTCACTTTCCCCTTGCATAGAGGAATATACTCTGACAACATAGATATAGGATCCACCCCCTCGGTATCTATATCTTTTGTGCCCTGCTCAGCCTCCAAATCCACCACTTCCCCTTGTCTTTTGCGCTTGCCTTTTATCTTCCTTTGGGCCTGATTGGCACCATGATTTCTCAGTGACTCGTGCACCTCAATGTCATAGGCACTATAGCTGGAACCTCCATGCTCATTACCTTCGTGATAGCTCCCTCAAAGGAAATAGTTCCTCAAGTGCTAGCAGTTTCAGGGGGATCTGGTCCTAACATGATGTTAGTAATGAGTTTTCTATCTAACTCAGGCAACTTGTCAAATGTAGGGCTTGCGATCAGAGCTTTGAAATATTTGTGATTCATGTGCACCAGGATGCAAAGTATTTTCCGCTAGAAAGCCACGCATAATTTATAGGAGATTTTCAATTCAAAATGAACCATTCCCCCCAAAATCTATCCATAAATGTTGAATTGGTGGCATATTTTCCAAGATTTCACTCTTAAATTTAGCTTTAAATGCGTTAAATTGCAGACCCCTACTCCTCTTCACCCTCTCCTGGCAATCAAAACATGAACAATGAGTGTAATGGTTGCTTTTTGGTTGCACTACATGGTCTCTCCTCCTATAGAGAAACTCCCTTCTCACTTCTTATGGGACTGTGACATCATTCATTTTCGCGCAGCCCCACTATAGCGTAGCTCTTCAAACCGAGGAGTGTAGTTTATTGTCTCACACCTCCTTGCAGTTTCCTGGAGCGTTAAGACTATGCTACCCTCATGTATTGATTGGGTCTAATCGCTTATGTATAGCATGAATCAACTTCCATTTACCTTCCCTAGAAATTGATCTCGAATCAGCTTCGTGAGCTGAAGTGCTCCACCATCTATAATCCCATTGATAACATATGGCCCGAGTTAGTGCATATGAAATTTTCCTAGGAACTTATCAAACTTACTTTCATATAATATAACTAAATCATCTACCCTTAAGGTGCACCATTTGATGTGCCGATCGTGCCAAGATTTTTTATCTCCCTTCTAAACTTGCTCATGGAATCCAGCCAAAAACCTATCTTCCTCGAGCTCTGTTAGTTGTGCGAGCATTTGTTCTAAGCCTCCATGGTCTACCATTCCTGTGAAAGCCGCTATGTGTAGACTAGGCACAATGTATTCCATAGGCATTACAATTTCTATAGCATAGATCAACCTAAAAGGTGTCTGACCTGTAAGCTTCTTACAGGCAGTTCTGTAAGCCCATAACACTGTTGGTACATGCATGTCCCAATCATTCTTCTATTGTTGCAAACCTTGTCAGTGCATTCTCCAATATGTTATTAAAAGCCTCAATCGTTCCATTGGAATGATGATGGTATGGCGTACTCTTTTGATGGTAAACCTAGAACTCCTCTGTGAGCATGCTGATTGTTTCGTTGAGAAAATGTGTACCACAATCACTCATCAAAACCTTAGGGCAGAAAAACCTCGTCAACACATATTTGAATAGGAATTTCAATATTATTGCCCTAGTACAATCCTTCATAGGTTGTGCCATCACCCATTTGGTCAAATATTCTGTCACGGTGATGATATACTGCACACCTGTCTTCTTTCCTGGAGGTTGAATCGAACCTACAAAATCAATTGCCCATTTCTCAAATGGATGCAATGTTGCCTATGCACTCAAAGGGAGCTCATCCCTCTGCTATGGCCTATCCATCCTCTGACATGCATAGCATGCCCTATAATATGCTTGGAATCCTTATGCATCGTCGGCCACCACAACCCAATACACAAAATCTTCTACATTGCTTATTTTCCTACATAGTGTCATCCCACAACTCATCCATAAGCTTCAATGAGGATATTGTGTCTTTCAAAGTTGGACACTTAGCATCGAAGTATTTCATTTGATCCCATCTTATACAAATGGCCTGCAATAACTAAAAAAATTTCTACGTGAACCACCAATTCTTTCTTCTGTTGATTGGTGTATCCCTTTGGAGCCATCCCTATGGTCAGAAAGTGGATAATGTCCGCAAAGTGATTATCCTCTATGTGCACTATGAAGAGCTATGCGTTAGGTAGCCCTTCCTCCAAATTGGTTGGCTCCTCCCCTGTTTCCATGCACGACATATGGTCTGGACCCACATTCAACCTTCCTAGCTTGACAATTACTTCAAAATCATACTCCTAAAACAATCACATCCATCTCCATATTCGCCCCCAACATGGGCTTATTGACTAAATATTTCAATACAAAATGTTCTGTGTACTTCTTAAAATGTCTTCCTAGTAGGTAATTTATGAACTTCAGCAGTGGATACACCATAGCCAAGCCTTTGCGCTCTGTCGTTGACTAATTATTTTCATCCTTAGACAACTTCCTACTCACAAATGCTATAGGGTGATCCAATTCTCCTTCACTGGCCTGTGTCAGCACTTCTCCTAGTGGAATACATGAGGCATCTACATGCACATGGAACTCCTTGTTCTAGTTCGGGAAGATAAGGATTGGCACGATGACCATTTTCTGCTTCAGTACATTCAGGCTATGATAACATTCTTCATAGCAATAGAATGTAGCATCCTTCTTCAGTAACTTTTCCATAGGTGCGATAATTTGAGCATAACTTTTGATGAACTTCCAATAATATCCAGTATGGCCAAGTGTTGCACGCATCTTTCTAACACTCCTTGGCGCCTCCAAATTGATTACAACCATGATTTTAGGATGGTCCACCATTAAGCCTTGTCTACATAGCACATGACCCAACAAGGTTCCTAAAGGGATGCAAAACAAGCATTTCTTCAGGTTTAATGTAATCTGATACCTTCGACATGTATCCAACATCAAGCGCAGACTATCTACATGGCACTTAACTAGCCGAAACATTGTCCAGACATCGAAATAAACCTCCAAGAACTTGTAAAATGACCTCTTTGAACATTGTGATGACCACGCACGAAAATATCGCGGGCACATTCTTAAGTCCGAAAGGCATCACTATATACTGAAAAAATCCCCATTCTTTTGTGAATGTGGTCTTACTCCTATCTTCTGGCGCGATATTTACCTCATGGTATCTATAATACCCATCAGTGAATGAATAGGCCTCCTTCCTACCAACATTATCCAGTACATCATCTATGAAAGAAGTTGGAAAAGGATCATGAACACAAGCATCTTTCAACTTCCTAAGATCTACGTAAATCTTTATTTCCTCCTTTTGCTTCTTTTCCTGAACGACCATTGGACTCAACCAATCAGACTCCTCCACTCATTCAATAATATCTGCTGCAAGCATCTTGTCCAACTCCAAGTGGACCTTTTCCCTATATTTGGGATTAAGGCGATATGGCCTCTACTTAACAGGCTCAACATCCAGTTTCAAGGTGATTGTTAGGCCCCTATACTACTAGTGTAACCCCTTATTGTTATTAGTACAACCCACTTATTATATTGATGTACCCATGTAGTGCCCATATTTTTACTAATGTGCCCCATAGAAGCCCACTATTGTTATTATTGTGCCCTTACATTATTATTGTTATGTCGGCTCTGATTATGTTATGACCCCTTAAACTCCTATATATAGAAAGGAGGTCTTTTCATTTAAATCATCCAAGAATTGTTCATTCATGTAATGTAAAGGAGGTTTCCCCCTCGAAGAGGCTGAATTCTAAAGCTTTGATCTATCTTTTCTATCTTTTCTTGAGCTGGTTGCATAACATTTGGTATCAGAGCTTTGGATTCTAGGGTTTCGCTGCTCCAAACAGGTCATCGTGGAATTTTCGCTATAACTTTTTTTTCTGTGACGTTTCAGAAGTTGCAAAAAAAACCCATTTGAGAAGAAATCTCGCTAAACCTTGGGTCTAAATTTCAGAGTTTTTCGCTCAATATTTGCGGAGATATGATTTGAGGAAGTTGGTCTTTTTGCAGACTATTGAATTACATTCAAAACAGGTGACCTAGGGAAAATCGTCATAACTTTCTCTCTGGGAATCAAATTGAAATTTCATAAGAAGGTACAGAAAGAGGACGGACTGTAGTTTCTTTTATATCTTTTTCATAACCAAATATCGAAAATTGTACATGTGGCACTTCATACAACTTCACTCTTCTGGAAAGGTCTATAATCAGGTCATCTTGGGAGATTGTGCATAACTCTTTTTTGGAGAATCCAATTTGGATCAGACGGGTGGCATTGGAAAGAGGACGTTGAGGGCTACTATAGGTAGCAATTTCAAAACTTAAATATTTGCAATTACAGAGTTACAGTCGTTTCAAGATCAAGGTCATAAAATCAAGAAAAAGCAAGATGAAGAAGTTTGATGTCAAGGATTTGGTAAATTGGATACTTCAGATGGAGCAATATTTTGATCTACATGGTGTACCACTGTTACAAAAAGTATGTATTGCATCTTCATATTTAGTACCGGATCAATTTTTATGGTATAAAGGGCTTTGTTCTCGTAAACAACTTGTTACGTGGTCAATTCTCAAGGAGGAAATGCTAGCACATTATGAGGATACAAAGAGAAACACCTTCTTTAGAGCAACACAACAACAATTGGAAAGAGTAAAAGGGCTTTGTGACATATTTGAAAGTAAAATTATGGCAACAAGGAAGTCTACACCTCACAACATTAAAGATGAATGTGTTGTTTCTCCTAGCCTTCCACAACCTACATGGGTTACACCACAACAATTGGAAGAAAAAAGAGAAAAATGGCTTTGTTACAATTGTGATAGCAAATGCACTAAAGGTCGTAAGTGTGATGAGAAGAAATTATTTTACATAGATTATGAAGAGGAGGAAGAAAAGGATCAAGAAACATCAAAAGAAGAGGATATATGCCAGGACCCGACCCCAGAGAAAGAAGAAATGAATCAGAACATATCTTGTAAACTATTGGCAAGAATGACCACTCCTCAAACACTCAAGATAGAAGGACATATCAAGAAGAAAAAGGTGCCAGAAGTGAAAGATCACATCAAGAAAGAAGAAATGAATCCAGCCATATCTTGTAATTCACTGGTCGGAATTACCACTCCTCAAACTATCAAGATAGAAGGACATATCAAGAAGAAAAATGTTCAAGAAGTGAAAGATCACATCGAGCGTCAAGAAATGAATCTGACCATATCTTGTAAAGGATTGGAAGAAATTACCACTCCTCAAACTCTAAAGATAGAAGGACATATCAAGAAGAAAAAGGTTCAAGCAGTGAAAGATCACATCGAGCATCAGCAACAAGTTCTCCAACTTTTAAAGGATAACGCCACTTCGGTGCAAAATCAAATGAAACAACAAGTAGATCAACACCATAGTGAAAAATGTTTTGATGTAGGCGACTGGGTATTTTTACTGCTACATCTAAAGCAAGCTATTTATGAGAAGGAAATGTTGGCAATACTACATGCACTTAAAAAATGGCAACCTTACCAAATGGGAAGACTCTTCAAGGATGAGGATGTGGAAGCATTGTTTTGTGCTATTTCTATTATCCAACCAGATTGGATAAACGAAGCAAGGGATGAATGGAAGAAGGGCAAAGAAGTATGGCCACTTATTCAAAAGTTTCAAAAGATCCCAATTCAAACAATATTGCCAGATATTGAAAAGGAAGAAAAATCATATTGGAACCTGGAGCAGTCACAGAAACAAGAACCCAACAGCTACGAAATCAATCAATTTCAGAGTATCTCATCAAGTGGAAGAACTTACCCGCTGAAGATTCCACATGGGAGGACAAGAATCTTATACAGAAGCATCAAGAACTACACAAGCGTTGAGGACAACGCTTTTTGAAGGAGAGGGGCATGTTAGGCCCCTATACTACTAGTGTAACCCCTTATTATTATTAGTACAACCCACTTATTATATTGATGTACCCATGTAGTTCCCATATTGTTACTAATGTGCCCCATAGAAGCCCACTATTGTTATTATTGTGCCCTTACATTATTATTGTTATGTCAGCTCTGATTATGTTATGACCCCTTAGACTCCTATATATAGAAAGGAGGTCTTTTCATTTATATCATCCAAGAATTGTTCATTCATGTAATGTAAAGGAGGTTTCCCCCTCGAAGAGGCTGAATTCTAAGGTGTTGATCTATCTTTTCTATCTTTTCTTGAGCTGGTTGCATAACAATGATTTTCATCACTCCCAAATTGCCTATGATTCCTTTTAAGACCAAAAATTTTGTGGGAAATAAATCCTGATATTTGCAGAGCAACTCAGTGACTTTATCCACCATAGCATCATCCTAGTAGTACCCTATCTTCACAAACTTTGGTTCCTATACTGTACCAATGTTCACCTGCTTAGTTTTTAGTTGCGCAGTGATGTCGGGGTTCTCTATCTGCAGCCCCTCTACTTCAGGGTGGCCTTCTGCTTCGGGGATGTTAATATTCATTGGATCCTCATCCTCTTCTTTAGTAGTCATATTATAGCATTCCATTGCATGTCGTGGCTGAGTGTTCCAATCTAGTTGAATCAATTCCAAGGGATCCTATGGAATTCTAAAGATTGCTCCCTTAGCCTCCTATAGCGCTTCATCAATACTCTTAAATCCATCTTCAAAGATGAACCTCATCATGAAACCCTCTCTTAAGATATCCCATTCTGTGGTGCCATGGCGAAGCTCTGTTTCCAAATACTAATTCATAGGAATGATGTCCAATGTCTGATAGAAAATATGCACCCACTCTAGCTGCAGCTTCATTCCATAAACCTTAGTCCACTTTTCCAAATGATTGTGCAAATCATCTCTCCCATCATACTTCTCAATCAACCGTACCTTGGGGTGACCAAATCACATCCGCATCATCCTCCTATAGTCATGCCATTCTTCAAAATTGTCTTTATGTGTACCCCACCACTGTGCGGGCGTAGCGTGTAGTGCTAAATCTAGCACTTGGAAGCAATGCTTCTCAGGTGCTTCCCTTTCAAATGCATCGAAAAATTTATCCACATTAGTTAGACCATCATAATAAGGCAAAATTTTTACCTCGGATGATACATAGTGCATCGACTTAGACATCATATTACATCCCAACGTAGATACTTTGTGTAACCTATTCTACCAGTGCTCCAATTCTTCATCAGAATCTGATGTATAGGAGCTTTTGCAGTCCCATGCGATTCGTCCATCGACTATCAGATTGACCCAATCTTGGTATCACGCTATTATCTTATAGATCTGGTACAATTCATCATCACTTTCCTCATAGTCGCGGACCGGTTCAGTATACCGCGGTCCTTCTGTAGGGTCCAACAGTACTACCACACAGATCATTTTACTTTCAAATGACAATCTCTGCTTCCTCAAATTGATGACACCATTTATGTCAATAGCCCAATCAATTCCTAGTAGTGCGGGATATGGATTGCTATCATCGATAATCTCTATCACTTCAAAGTTAGCGAACATGCTCCCACTTCTATATCTACAGTTACTCCATGCAATCTCTCCATAGGGATAATATTCTATTGATTTCCATTCTTAATTGAATCAGAGACCACTATAGCATAGGCCTCCCCATATTTTCCCAAGTCTATTTAGGCAAAACATTCGCATCTAACACTAGATACAAAATAACTATATCCATCTCATATTCTACTATTTGCACGGTGAGCCTCATCTCGCGTCCTATTCTTGTCTTATGTTTACCAATCTTTTTGACAGTGTGGTGCCCATCAGATGCTTTATCCCTCCAATCAAATTTATTGATCAAGTCTTGTAATCCTTTCATAGCCCTATTATCGCACAACAATTTCATGCAAGTCTTCAAGAAAGTAGTAAGCATGGAGGGGTCAACATCCTCTGACAGCCTATCCTGACTTCCTAAGGTAGATGCTTCAGTGAAGCTTTTCTTTGCTTCCATGAACGTCTCCTTTGCGTGCTCTAGATAAAACCCAACTTCTTTTTCTAGAGCCTTGCGTACCCATCCATCTTCTTGAGGTTGTTTTCCCTTATCATCACTAGTCATCACACCACTTCGTAGCACAATATCGACATTGGGATCCTCTTCGCAAGGTTGTGCCCTCATCATATGCAGGTTCTTGGTAGGCTTATGAAGCTACACCTTCTTCTCCTACATTTTAGCTATCAATATGGGGAATTATTCTATTGTGTGGTCAAAATTAGTACAATAATGGCATGATAGGCATTTCTTGCTCATACACTCCCGCGCATAGTGTCTCGGCACTCCACAGTTATAGCAAATAACTTGTTCTCGACCTCTACCAGGTCCTCCTCCTCCTTGGCCTTGTTTGAATTCGTGATATCCTCCACGTGCTCCTGCGGTGCCTTGATCAAGAAGTCGAGTTTCTATTTCATCTAATACATAGGTGTTCTTTCCATCATCAATTCATAGCTATGACAGTTACGCTCATCATGGCCTACCGATTTACAAAAGTTACAGAATAATTGTTGCGGCATCTGTACAAATTTTTGCAGTAAGTGGCAATTGTCTATTACATGTTTTCCTTCTACTTGATAGATATCACACCACAACACAGGCTGTGTACTTGGTCCTACTAGGGCTTCCGGCCTCAGAGGCATGGGCCCTCCTCCTACCATAAAATTCATGAAAATAGCGCAATGATCCTTATCATGCCCCTATTTCTTACACTTGAGGCACCAAACTTCTCTGTGCACTTCTGGCTGAGCCAATTTTGCCTTCCTTAACCTCTGAAACTCCAAGCAGACGTTCAACAACTTTGCATGAATCTATTGAACTCCCAATGACGCATCTTGGATAGGAGTCTTATTTAATCTCATTGTGATCTCCAAAGATTCTTCCTACATTACTATCTTTTGTTATGACAGAGAAATCCTTAAGTGAGGTAGGAGCACGGCTAAACCAGTCATGGTGCTGACTCTTTGTGAGATTCATATTCACTTCATGGATTTAGCACTTCAGTTTCTGATCTAGCTCCTTGGGTGTTTCACTGATTTTCATCAAAATTTCCTTGAACCGCACTACCAACTATGTTTCAGACTTAGGCATACGAAATTCCTTGTACATAACAGTTTGAGTGTCCGCTAATGACGCCACTAGGTTGTCATTGCAGTACTTAATGTACCATGTTAACGCGTGATCTTGTAGAGAAGTAACCAAATGCACTTTCTTCGTATGATCATCTGTAATATTCTGTGCTCTCAAGATGGCCTTTACAATGAACCAAATTTGGTCTGGGTCCTCATTTCCCAAACCCTTGGAAATGGTCAATTTCAACGTATTCAACATATTGAATGGTGGCAAAGGTGGTGGTGGTGTGGGGGAAGGTGTATTCTATGGAGGTGAAGGTGGAGGTGGCATGGACGGAAGAGGTATTCATGGAAACCCTTTCCTTATTAACTGGACAACGCTCTGCAATGAAGCTTGTGTTGCTCCCTCGTCGTTACTCAGAGGAGGCTCGATCAACGGTTTATATTCAGGGCCTATTCTCCCTCTCTCCCTAAAAAAATTTCCACTTCGCATAGCTCCAAACATTAAGGTAATGGCATAAGCCACTTTTCACACAAGGGCATCTTAATAGAAGTATTCAAAGATCTCAAATACTTACCTCATGGTCCCTTGAAAAAGCATCATCTACTTCATTGTAGATGACTAGGTATCGACCACGAATTCTGTCACGAATCCTCCTATGACTTGATCCAGCCAGTGATTGACAACACATGCGAGCTTATCTTCAAAAGCTTCCTATCTTCGTACTAGCTCTGGGGTCAACATTATTGGACTGTCAAGCCTCCACCTTCCTTGGTCATCTGCCAATTTAGTGATCCACTCATATAGCTCGATCGGGAAGGTGCAGAAGAAGATCTCGTGTATCTCTGTGTACAGTTATATTTCCAACGACTATTCTTTCGTCACGCGTGAGTTTCTATTTTCTTGTGTCATGAATTCATGGATATTTATATCCAACCACTCCTCAATTTCTTTCGCGATTGGATTCCGTAATGCAACATCACACATCTCTTTATGTAGATCCCAGTCCCAGGAATGGAACCATTTGTTGGCTTAGTGGGTTCTGACCCAAGTTTAGTGTTGTTTTTGCCAAACAAATCCCTACACTACTTGCTCTTTCAACATCAATCCATGGAGCGTGGACTGAATTCTCACTCGAAGTAGTATGGGGGTATGCTGGAACCAAGTTTCTGCAGCCAGAGATCAGTGTAATGTCATTTTAAGCCATGAATCTTCCTTTGCGCGGGTCAATAAGCCTTTAAGTTTTATTGATATAATTCCCTTTAATCGACCTCTAAACCTCTGCAAAGATCTACGACTATCTTTTGTGGACCTTGAATAGGTGGCTCAACTACCTACACGTATCAAAGATGACTTATAACCCAATAATTACTCAAATCGGATTAAGTGTTCAATGACTTCAACATACAACAATATAATCTTCACGTAAATAGTAAGCATTAATTGCATTCATATAACAATACAAATCGTGTAAAGTCACGCATCAATACAACATTATTTCATAAACCCATCATTTATCACAATATAAACACATTCATCTAAAACAGAGTAAGCAGACAAAACATAGGAATTTCTGGAATAATCTCTTTATTAATACTTCAGTTCTGCTTATGGAATCAAGACTCTCCTGGGCACTCAGTTGCAGGGGTCCACTCTAGGCCACGACTGGGGACTCTACTGTGGAATCTACTTTAGGCCTCTGTACACATAGCTACAGAGTCTTTCTTCTACTCTAATACTTCTACACTCTTCCTCTTACTGACCCATTACATTCATCTTCCTCTCTATTTCTTGCCTTAGACATCATAACACACAACCATTTATATAATCCCATAGTCCGCGAACCATGGGTAGATCTTCAAAAGCCAGCTCAACTTACATATCATAAGGGTAAAACCCTTTATGACACTTTATCTATCTACGCGCTTTGTAAACACAACTTGCGGAGACTTTACATCTTATACAACAAAACTTCGTATTTTGCCCCAAAACTACCCTAGGGAACTCCCTCCCAACACTCATGAAATAGATGTAGTAATATTACTGTATACAATTAACTTCTAGAAGAAAATATTAATTAAACATTGGGTAGGGTTAGTCCTTCCTAGTAGTAATCCAAGATTAGACAGTCTAGTGCCCACCTTGTGGATGTTCTCATGGTTTAGGAAGGGATTGCTGAGAGAAACCCCATACTCCATTGTGAGAAGGAAATATTCTAGATTCCAATACTAAGGAGAAAGAGTTCATTTCTGAAATAAATATAAAAATGAAATTAATTTACAGTAAGAATTACAATAGAAAGAACTATTTCATTCTAGGTATAGACCCTCCATTCATATAAAACAAAAAATGAATACTTGAAGGACACGAGTCATATTAAAATATAAATCATGATGCTTGAAAGATACTGTGATTGCAACTTTTAGAAGCAGTGATATTGTTCAGAATCAACAATATACAACAACGTCAAGGGACTTTTAAGTCTATCAAATCTGCATATTAAGGGAATAACCTTGTAAGTTATATTGTTTTTCTGAAATAGAAATCATTCCATCCTATTCATAACCAGTGACAAAATGTGTATTTCTCAATATACAATAGAGAAATAAGGGTAAGTATTAGCAAGAAAGAATGGATTTTTGTAAAAGAAATTATGAACATAAACTGTAGTATCTTCAAGGCCACCTCGGTACACTAGTCTTTTAAACACAAATAACATTATACAAATAATCATGGATTCTTACTTCCCAAATATAAATTGAGGGATTGGCCAATCCAAATTAGCAATACCATAGACCATGTCTATATATTTATATATTCCTGGTTAAATCAATAGCTCTCAACTGTTCTTCAAATACCTAGAAAACAAAACCATATGCGGGTGGAAAAACAACAATCAAGCTAAGACATGAACCTAGAGATATAGTGAATGAATAATCTAGAGACAAGGGAAAATTCTTGGTCATCCATTGAATTCCACCAACCCTTCCTCCGTAGCTTGATAGCAAACAAGCGGAACAAAAATATGTTAGGTGACCTTACCTGCAATAGAAAACCATTGAGTTAAGGAAAAAAAAAAAAGAAGTGTTGGGTTTGGTTCTAAGCGATGTAAGACATCTACAAATAAAATAACTAAATAACACCTAGGCATGTCAAGGTTGTCGAGAGGAAGAGACTTGCACATAATTGAGACAAGTTTAGCATGTTTGACTTGGGATCCATGCATAAGACATCAGCAAGATAAATCTGCAGTGGCCTAACCTCGGTGAGGCATGGCGTTGGTGTAGAATAATGAAGTGGAAATAAACTTGTCATAAACATTCTCAGAACCTAGATTACCTACAGGAAGCTAAACATTAGCTGACCGCTTCTAAGAAAAAGAAATGGTAGTAATTCTGTAAACATTTCCAGTTCCCTACAACAAACAATGATTGATTCTAAGGAAAAATGAGTGGATTACTTGCCATTTGGATCGGAGGAGCCGAAGGCTTTCAGAACCCTCCACCATCAAGAAGTATTTCTATAACACTCCACTAGCAAGCAAAATGAAAATGAGAGAAACTATCCAAGATGGGGGCCGAACATTCACCTAATTCATTCAAAGTCAAGGAAGACCATTGGTTTGAGTCTTCAAATATTCAATAGCAATGATTGTTACAAGTGTCATTGCTTTGAGATCTGAGTGTTGGGATGTAGGAATAGCCAACTGGGTTTCCCCTTAGCCATTGATTAACAATGAAGTGGTGAATGCAGTTCTTAGACCAAACAAAATATTATAATGTGTGAATTAACTTTATATTCGTATCGTGTACAACACAATCCAGGGTCCTTACCCATTGCCCATTTTCTTATTTACAATTATTGATGTGGAGAAATGTATGGTAGACATGTTACAATTGTATTTTCCAGAACTTTTGAAAGGACCGTTCAAGAATATATGAAGACTGTTGCATACATAAATAGTGGCATACACATCAAATTCACGAACGATGACACAATGAACATCATTATGCAATAAGAGGAAAAGTAGATGAAGCAATAAAATCTTCAATAAATAAAATTAATATATTTAAGAAAATAAATTATTTATGTTTTATAAGGTAAACGTTATGTATTTTAGTTTAATATTTTGTAGAAGGGTAAGTAAATAGAGGGTCAACGCAATACCGATTACGTTATACCTGCCTGTTGTGGGATAATAAATAACAAAGCTTCTCCATCAATTTGGTGTTCTCTATTCAATCTATCAAATTATGAGTTTAATTAGTCTGAGTCTTCATCATGAGTGTCATTTAGTGATTTTCTTAATGTGGAATTAAAAATATTGTTCAATCCTCGGATAGAGACCAAAAGTTTCTCTTGTTGGGAATGTAATTTTTGGATTTTTGCATGTATTGTATTTTTATTTTATTATTTTTTTCTTCCGTCCAAAAAATATCATCTCTTCATTAATAAAAGTGATTACAATAGCTTGTTTCTATTTTTCTTCCTCGTAAAAAAATAATTTTGTTACAAATCTATCTTTTTTCCTTCATATAAAACATAAAACAAAATTCTACTTACAATGTTTCTCATATCCCCGAATTTTACCTAAAATTCCTTATGAATATCTAATAGTATAGCCCCTATGTTTGTTTCCTAACCACCTCTGGCATTTCCTAAATAAGGGTCATTAAGAATATATTATGCTACAAGATCTCTATGATTCCTTCATTTACTACTGAACCCTCTTGAAATGCAAAAAAGTGAATCATATTTGTCTCTATGGATACTCCCCTTTTTAACACAATGTCTACAAACCCATTTTGTTCACGGAACACATGCATGTATCTGATCTGACGAAACATCTGCTCCATAATATGAATATGGTTATCCATGTATAAAAATTGAATGGATTAAATTGAGAAGATCCATGTACACCTTGTATTACACTTTTTGATTTTCCAAAAATATTTAATGTCTCAATACCCAACCATTTTGAACATATTAATGTCCACAATAGTGAAATAAGTTTTTCTCATTTGTTTGTGCCCCTCCCTCCTTCCCGCATAGAATGATAAAATGTGTGTGGTTCTATTACAATATATTCCCCACATCCACATTTTCTTTGATCGCACGCTCCATAAAAAAAACTAGCTAAGATTTCCTTCCAAATGTCAATATACTTAATGATTTTTCTCTAGCCTTTCCTAAAATTTGGTCCAATCTCCCCAAAGTATGAAATAGTATTTATTATTGTTTCCCTAACATATGGTTCTCTCTATTGAAATATATTTTTGTTTCACGATTTCCATAGTCCCTACAATAAATAAAAATGTAATGTTAAATATTTCTTATGATAGGTAAACCATGAGGATAGACATCCCTCAATGGATCCCTGATTCCATGTGCCTTTGATGTTGAGTAGATTCATAACCCCATACAAAATATCTTTTGAAAATAGACAAAGTAAAAATGGGTAATGTGTGTCCTCCATGGTATGTAAGAATAGGGAGAAGATGTCAAAGCCTTAAAATCCCCTATCGATTATTATGTGAATCTATTGTGGATTAATATGTATATCAATAGATGCAAGGGAATCTATTGCAGTTATATCTAAATCTAACTCTAGTATATGGAGTTGAAGCTGTTGTATTATGCCTACACAGCCGAATGGATGATCTTGTAGTCTTACGCATGCTTCGTAAAATCCCTGTTTGGAGGGAAGATCCTACCACATTACAATGAATTATAAAATCAAGTTGGAAGTAGATAAGATCTCCATTAAGAAACAAATATCGAAATTATTTTGTATGAATAAGTGTAAGAGATTAAAAGGGGTTGATTAAAATAAAATATAAAAGGAAAAATAGGAGTAAATCTTGTAGGTTTTAACCCCATACAAAAATTACCTGCATATGAATTCTAAAACATAGAAAATAAATAATGCGAGAGCATAACACATAAAACACATATACACAGAGATTTTCCCCTGGATCCCGAAACCAGGACTACCAACTTGATTTTTCATTATGTACCTTTCAATGTTACAATACATATTTTTACATGCCGAAGCATCTAATACCATGGACCAAAAACCATCGTGTCGAAAACCATCAACTGAAAACCATCACGTCCAAAACCATGGAATGAAAACCATCACATCCAAAACCATGTGCGAAAATCATGCACAAAACCATAAGTAGATCCTCCCAACCTAACATAGGGTCCAAAATCAAAATTTTCTAGGGCATTGCCCCAAACCCCGTAGAGTGGGGCTACATGCACCCCTCAAACCCCCTATGACTCCCCCCACTACAGAATCGGTGCAACAAGGGGGGGTTCCGCCCCCTTCCAACCCCTTGGTTAACTATGTGGGCTAGTCATGGAATGAATATAACACAAACCAACATTCTCCCACTTGTTTTTTTCTTTCCACAGGGGCCCAAAAGAGAGCTTAGTCATTTATCCAGCCCTACAATGCCCATTGTTTCTCTACACCAAGAGAACTTCTCAGAGCTCACAGATTTTGTCAATGCATCTGTAGTATTCTTCAAAGTGTCCATCTTTACCAGGAACATCTTTTTGTCTTCTATCATATCCCTCACAAAGTGATACTAAACATCAATGTTCTTTCTCTTTGAATGATATGCAGGGTTATTTGCCAAGAAAATTGCACTTTGGCTGTCACAGTCTATCCTTATAGCTCCCTGTACTAACCCCATATTTGAACAAGATATCTGCAACCAAACTGCTTCCTTGCTTGCATGAGTGGCTACCACGTATTTTGCCTTTGTAGTTGATAGTGTCACTACACATTGTTTCTTACACATCCAACTGACTGCACCCCCAAATAAGTTAAACACATACCCACTTGTAGATCTTCTCTGATCCAAATTTTCGGCCCAGTCTGCATCAACAAAGCCACGAATATCCAACACTCTATCCAATATTGGTCTTCCTTGGTAGCACAAACCATAATCACTAGTGCCACGCAAATACCTGAAAGCCCGCTTCACTGTTGTCGAATGCTCCTTCCCTGGTTTTGACATAAACCTACTCAATACTTCAACTCCATGCGCAATGGTTGTTCCTATATAGACCATTGCATACGTCAGGCTACTGGTTGCACTTGCATATGGAACACATGTCATATCCTCTTCTGCTTCTTGTGTCTTGGGACATTGCTCAACAAATAACTTCACACCTACAGGAATAAAAACCTTCGTCGTTTTACTATCCTGCATATTAAACCTCTGCAATATTATCTCGATATACTTCCTCTGGTTTAAACAAATCTTCCTCTTTGCCCGACCTCTTTTAATTTCCATGCCCAAAATATAACTTGCAGCACCAAGATCTTTCATATCAAATTTGGAGGACAATTGGGTCTTCAAATCCTGGATAATTTCTTTGTCATTTCCAACCAGCAACATATCATCCACATACAAGACTAGATAGATAACACGGTCACCAATTAATTTAAAATACACACAGTGTTACCGGGAAAAGTGTCTATTTAGAACTGCTCTATCCCACTAAGGCGTGACAACTGCCTTAGAAACAAACAGAGAAAACTACTTTTGTATTTCCTTTATGAATTAAAGATAGAGGGGGATAGAAAGAACCGACCTGTGTCTTGTGCTAATCCTTTGATCGAATCCCTCTCTTCTTTTACAGCTTCCAGCTACCTGCTCCCTTACTTTCCCAGCTTCACCAAGTTCCTGTAAGATCACAGAAGAAGAAAACTATACAAAGACATGGATCTATATTCATAAACAACTTAGGATCAGATTTAAGCTAAACATACAAATGTAACAAGCATCAATGATACACAAGCATGTAGGAGAAACTCAAATAGTTTTTATTGATATACAAGAAGATCCAGGAGGAGTTACAACCGATGATTCCTGACCCGGCATCAACCTCCTAGCAAAGAAGCCCCTTCTTCACCTCCAACAAAGCATAAATCACCCAATACTCTGATATCTATCTCAAAACCAACAACAATTCCTTGCAATGTACAAAATTCCAGCCTCTGGATCTCTGGGATAAGGGATCCATATATAGATGTATGCAAGGAGGATGAGTCAGCTTATGATTTGCTTAGTGTCTTCTCTCTGTCAGTTCTTGCTTCCACTTGGAGACTGAAAGCCTCTTACTCATCCTTGGTCGAATTCAGTGAGGCAAGTGTCATAGGAGAAGATTCTGGAAGCTTCCATTGTCTCTCCACCTCGCGGAATGACACTGCCATTTGTCATTTCCTGCTCAACGCACCCTGGTAGTGCATTTAGGTGCATTGCAATGCACCTAGCCAGTGTATTCAGGTGCTATTCAACGCAGCTAGCTAGTGGAGCAGCTGAAATGATCCTGTTTTGACTTATTCTGAGCAGTTTCTGGTGGAGAACATCTGGGAGAAGCTGTAATTTGTTGACCTTGTTTCTTTAGGGTTTAGAACAACACTTTTAGGGACTTAGGAGCCCTTGGTTTATGGACATTTCATGCTTGGAGCTGCAAGGCACAAAAATGTCTATAACAGTTGCCCCCTAAAGTATGAGGCCGTTTATCGGGTGAAATGCTTTATTAGGAGGATCTGAAGTTCTTTCAATGCTGGGAGGAGACCTGTAATAAGATACAATACAATACATTATCTTCATACTGTTTTCATGATCTAGCTGAGGCGGGCATTCCCATGCTCAGCTTTATAAATTCATTTTCATGTACATAGGATAGACAATCGTCTGATGGTAGACTGATGATTCTGATAGAGCCATCATCCTTTTGGTAGGATGATTATCTGTGCTGCAATGCTGTACATTTCAATGTCTTTATTTTCCTGAATATATATCGCAGCCCGGATGGATGAAACTAGATCCGGGGTCTTCAATCTCGTCTGATATTCACTCGAAGTACAAGTCGATCCATGTGAAAAAAAATTTGAAGTCGAACATGGAAAGACATCGCTTGATTACCAGTCAATGATGTAAACTGTTAACAAGCGCGAGAGAAATCACCGATAATGATAATGATCCTCAAGGTACTGCAGTACAATTCACGTGGTGTGAATAAAGGACTTGGCGTCAAACACCACGGAAAATCTTTCGGTCGAAGGTTATTGATGTGAACCTGTCGCCGGAAGTGAGAAACTTGCCATTGAGGCATGCAAGCTTCAAAGTACTGAATGGGGTGTTCCTAGACCAACTTCTTAGATAATGAGCTGATGTCGACAAGAAGTGATCCGTCATAGGAGGGCCTTAATGAATCCCACATCAATGACACGGAACGGAGCAAATGATTTTGATGGAGGTGAAAACGATCTGATGATATATGGTTCAGGGTGGCAGTCATGAAAGAATGGAGTATAATGTATGGTAGTGGGTGGGACACAGGTGACTTGTCTGGATGACTTCTCTTGAACATGTCGGCGACACTTATGTGATGGATTGGTAGCATTAACCCCAAATGTGGATGGTATGGCGAGACCATGGCAATGTGACCGGTGAATGAAACAACCCAACCCGACTCGGACACGGAGTCGAAGTGTCATGTTCAAGAGCGACTTGCTACCAATAAAGATTCTTTGAGTTTTCTTCCCAATTTTTCCCCAGTCATTGCTGACCAGTACCTCTTTATTTTTGTCAAGCTTGAGGAGGATAACATATGCTTGTTCAATAATTTTCCCTTCGGGCAAACCCATCGCTATGTTTTAACGAGCCTAGTGATAGTGAAACTCGTTCTCGTCTAAAGACAAGTTTGTCACTATTATCCTTTTTAACGAGTTTAACGACAAAGATAACTTAGTCCTTTTCATTTTTAGAGAGTCTGAAAAGGTACGTAAAGGTAACTCCAAAATTCCTTTTTCGTCATCTAATCCCTTAAGTCCGAAAAGGTATAAAACAATACAGAACGGATGAATTTTCGATAGTTTTAACAAGCCGAACAAAACAAGCGCTCGATCGTTTTGTACAATAATCCCTCAGGTCCAAAAAGATTAAAATCTAGAGGAGGGATAGCACTTCCTGTCGCTTTAATGAGCTGGAAGGCCAGAACTCGGCAATCTTTTCATATTTTACGAGTCAGAAAAGAGCTTAAAGAAGACTCGTCTTTTGAGGAATGAGTGATAAAATGGGTAGCAGTTGATTCCAAGTAAGGTTTGGAATTTTCCAATCACGGCAGTGTCACAAGGATGGCTATTGAAATCACTCTTCGCAGCTGTTCCTCAAAATGGGTAAACAATCAAATGGAGGTGAATGATCGGCCAATGAAAAAGTGGAGGTGACGGTGCAAACACGACCAAGGCTTTAATGGCTGAAGTACTACATTCAGGGTGGTTATTTACCAGGGGATAGTTCATTTCTTAACAAGCTTAAACGCGGGTGGAAACATTTTCTCGGTCCGGGTTTATTTTTTAATGAGCTTGAACCTCGCGGTAAACACTACTCGATTAATCCAGTCATATGATAAGAATGTCTCATATAAAAACGACAACTTTTAGATTTTTGCCGCACATCCTTTCTTTATGCAAGTTAGGTGACGACTAATCCTACGAGTTTAAAGGGTTAGAGGTCCTAAAATTTTAAAAAATAAATAGTCGCCCATCACTTGCACTCCAAAAGGTTTGCATGCCCCCAGGTATAAAACAGAGTTTCAAGGTCACCCTCTATTCGAGCTGACAAAACATTTGTTTTATCAGGAAGGGTACTACCTCTTACAGGTTACCCAAAGATTGTTCTATTCGCAGCGCAAACAAAACACTTCTTCGGCGATGTCTACCGAGATAAACAAAGGTGAGTGGCGGCACTCACCAACTTACATAACTTTGACAAGAGAATCCTGTACTAGAATAACCCCCTCTTCCAATCACGGACGGGGGTATAGACTAGGCATATTCTCCCACGGAAACCTATTCTATACTCGAAGTTTTCCTACCAAAGCAGACCAGGATGCATGCCCCCTGGGTTTCAGTCATATCCCTCCGAATTACTCGTGCTCACCGGGAGGACGGACTGGGGATTGAAACATTTCTTGCGTGAAAAGACCATTTATGGATGGTATATGACTATTTGCTATGCGTGATCCAGGAAATGAAAGCTGGTCCACGAGCTTGACCATTCTTCCTTCGTGCGGAAAACACATTACTCTAAAGAGTGAGGAGACAATCGCTCGCATGCAATAAATATAGTCTCATCCAAGGAGTAGGTTATAATCCAAGGGTCCTTGAACTACCATTAGGTTCATGCGAATTGTCTTCCTTCTCCATGTTATGGGCACATCGGGAAGGATCCCTAAAGGTCGACTGGTTCCTTTATCAAAGCCTGTCAGATTTCTCATCTCAGGCAAAAGCGATGGCGAAACAAGCGCTTTCCAAGCAGTTGAGGAAAGGATACTCACAGAAGCCCCCTCATCTATGATGGTACTGTCTAGTAAATTTAACGTCTTAAATTGCTCTACATAAATTATCAATCTGGGTATCGTAAACTGATGAAGTGTGGTGCACCATATGTGCTTAGTTAACCTTTCTCTTACTTCGTTGTTTTATAGTTTATGTTGTTTTCGGGGTTTTGTTCTTGTTGGCTTTCTAAAGTGTTTAATGCAAATGGAAATCCTATTCTAAGGTCTTAAGAATACTTTTAAAGGACAAGTATGGATAAAGATTTCAAGACAAGGCCTATGTCCCGAATGGTAACTTCCAAAACTTAGCACTTCAAAAGAACTTAAAACATGTTATTGATGGAATTAGTATTTAAACAAAAGTGTAAATATACAACTAGTTCAATCAAAATAAAATGCAATAACCAAACAATGAGCTAGTGACTATGAGACCCAGTATCCTTGTTGCTTCATCAGAAGGACAAGATGATTCTATCATGTCATTAGTCATTAAAAGGCTATGTGCATCACTAATCTACAATCAACTTGAAAGCAATTTATGTACAACTAATATACAGAAGCATAACAGAATTAATGTAAAACAACAGTAATCAAAACAACTTGTTATGTACAGCTAATGTACAGAAGCACAACAAAATTAAATGCAGAATTAAACGACAACTATACAAGGCTTTAGTGTGCAGGGGCCCTCTGCCACTTATGAAATCAAAGCAAAATTGACAAAATGAAATCTACTCTACCTTACATTCTACAAAGCAATATTTACAAAATGAAATCTACTCTACCTTACATTCTACAAAACAATATTTAGAAAATGAAATCTACTCTACCTTACATTCTAATATGCTCCACGACATCTACTTCACATCTCCTTCCATGTTGAGAACATCAAAGTTTTATTCAATTTCTTCAAAAGTACAAAGTACAACAAAGTCCTCCAAAGCTTTCAAAAGCCATCAAGGAAGAACTACAAACTTAAGAACTAGGGACTAAAGACTAACAAATGAAGGAGAGAGATCTCCTATTTATACAAAAAGATGAGAGCCATCTCATTAATGATAGTCCATGAATCTCTCCCTCTACCTCTAGAGTCCTAATCAAAATAGGAACTAATAAGACACATGTCTTCTTAGAGTTACAATACAATTAGGAGATGTGACACATATCCTCATGATCCCATGATTCTTTCCAACCAAATTCGAATTTGGCCTTAGAGTGCCACATAAGGGTCTTCTAGAAGTCTCCTTTCAGCCTACACATGTCAACAACCTCAACCCATTTGTTAGGTATAAGCATATGCACATTATTTTCTAATTTTTAACCACAAATTCACTTAAAAGGCTTAGAATTAATAAAGATTGGAAAAACCTAAATGTGGCCCAATGATAATGAAAGTGGGATGAATGTGGTGACATAGTAGTAAAATGGAGGTGAAATGGAGGTGAAATGGACATAATAGTGAAAGTGTAATGGAAATGAATGACATTTTCAAGACTCAATAGGTACCAACCATAACCATTCTATATATTTGAACGATAATTCGGAATGATATACTTGCTGGTAAATGGGGTCTCCCTAGTTGATTCCAGTCGAAGGAGACAACTAGGTTGCTTGGAGGTGGGACTGACTAGATGGCCGGGTACGACTCTGACGAACTTCCTTCCTGCGGTAAAGGAACGGGTAAATTGCCCCTATGTTCGTTGGAGTTTGTGCTTATGAAGAGAATTTGGACGGTGTCATCCTTGTTCTCCTCAGTGATTGTATCATCTGAAGATGAAACCTCTAAAGGCAAGACCGGGTCAACTGCCGCCTTGACCTTTTGACTTCCGTCTGGTATGGATCCAGATGGTTTACCTTCAATGATAGGCACTTCAGCGACCACTTGAGTGGGCCAGCCGGATTTTCAACTAGTGACGGACTCGGCAAGAGTTTTTTATATCCAAGAGGAAGTCGTAACGGTGAAACTAGACGATCATCCAAAACTCTTTTGGCTTCTTCTAAGAAGGGACAACGGTGGACGGCATGATCGCCTTCGCATAGTTTACAAGGAAATCTAGCTTTCCCTTTTTGTCCTGGGGCTTCACTTTCACTAGTTGACGGTGTGCTTTCAACATGATCATCAGAGGTTGACGACACCGGGTTGTGCAATCTAGGAGACTAGTCCCTTAATATCCGAGGGATGCAAGGACAATCTCTGTGAAAGTGGTCTCCTTTGCAAATGACACATGGTGATTTAGGCCTGGTCGGTGCAGTGTGTGGATTTTCGTTAGACGACACTCGTTTTCCCCCATTCGCCTTTGGCTCCTTCTTCTTCTTCTCTTTCTTCTTCTTTTCCTTCTTCTCCTTAGGAACTTGATTATTGGCTTTACCAGCCCCATCAAGCGAAGAGGAAGGAGGAGAAGAAGAATTAGAGGAAGTAGAAGGCTGGTGGGCAACTCTGGACTCGTCTAGTTGCTGATTCGATTGTTCAGGAATAGTGGTGTTCTAAACGACGGAGGTTGAGAAGAGCCATACAGGCAAACCAATTGTCAGTCCTGGAAGTGACAATGTGGCCATATGGGGCGCACCAACATCTCCCCAAGAGGAGAAGGGACTAAGATTTCCTCCAAGGGGAATTCCTTGGTTGGTAGACTCCATTTTCTCAACCCAAGATCAACGTAGGAAAGGGTAAGTGAATATTCCGTTTAAAACAAATTTTTAGACGCTTTGACACAACTTGTTTTTTCAGTTTTTAAGAGTCGAGAAAAAACAAAAGATGACTCTAGTCTCCTTCGATTTTTAATGAGCCTGAAGTGACGAGTGCTCAGATGGACCTTTTCTGTTAAAGAGTCTGAGAAGGAACGAAAGGGACTGCTCTAGAGATCTAGGTAGAGGGAGTACCAAACCAATCGCAAAACTGCAAAATACTTTTTACGGTACGGCAGTCAATCTTCCCGAATGCTGTGTTCAGTGCATTGCGATCAATAGGGCGACAGACACGGCTTCCTATGGATAAAGGATTTAAGCCTATAGGGGTCTCCCAAAATATACTCGACAGTACGTGGGAGCACAAGTCCGTACTGGCACTTATCGTCTCAAAGTGGAGGAATCACTCAACCATCAGTGAGGACAACAGTTACCAGGCTTTACGACGCCGGAATACGTCTCTAGCCTAGACCTCTAAATGTTGTCCGTTAAGTTCCAAAGCGTTGTTAGATTCATTGAATTTATTTTAAGTTGATATTTCTTATGAATTTTGCCTTTTGGGTTCACCACGAGATGTAGATGTAATTCCTAAAATGCAATCTAAAGATGACAAACAAACTTTTATCTCTTTTTAGCAATGAAAATCCTAGCTACTAGGGGAAAAGAAAGACACAATATTTTCACAAAGAGCAAAGAGCACACTGTAAATGCACTTTCCTAAATCAAGCCAAACAGACTGTAAATATGCAAATGCACATGTGCATGTATTTGTTTTCAACTTTCTTAATATTGATGCTAAAAAGAAAGTTGATGTACAAATCTGAATTTGCTTTCAAGCGACAAACACGAACAAGCTTCTTTTCGAAATCAGAAGATAAAGACGATTATGACGCTTTACGATTTTGAAATAAGTACTCGTTTTTGAGACTAGAAAGTCACAATTTCAGACCAAAGGCAATAGTACAAGTATAATCGACCATCAACAGCAATTAAACTTTCTCCTATGATCAAAATCGACACTTGCGACAGATCTAAATCAAAGGACGACAGTACGACTATTCTACTTTTGCAATGGAAAACTATAAATGACGCAACAAACACACAAAAACATCTATAGTTCTTTTGTACAAAGGAGGTGGAATTAAAGCAAGGAAAAGGGGTTTTTAAACAGACACATATACTGATCACAGGCTGCAAAAATCAGAGACAAAACTGGAAAGAATTAAGCACAAGAACCTCAGCTGCACAGGGCTAGTCTGATCAGCGCACCTGTAACACAGAGAAACTGGATTGCAGCGCAGGTTGCCCTTTCGGGAACTGCGTTGAAATGCAGGATCTCTTCACAGTGCCTGCGCTGGGGCAGAAACGAGAATTCTATCCAGGTTCTAGGTCACGGTTTGCAGTTTAGTCTTTGGTTTTTGGCCAAGTAAAAGCAATCAGTAATGCACAATCAAGGGGTAGATCTAAGGAGGGTCTAAGAGCTATCACAAGGGCAATCAGATCATTTGTGAATCAGCTGTTCAAATCATAAACAGATCCAGTGAATGGATTGAAGTAGCAGATGTCTACTTTGCATTTGTTATGGCAAATGCAGTTCGATGGCTACTTATAAGTTTATGAAACAAACAACAAGAGAAACACAAACAAACTAATTAGACAATCGTCCCCAGTATTCTCGCCATTTTGTTACCAGGAAAAGTGTCTATTTAGAACTGCTCTATCCCACTAAGGTGTGACAGCTGCCTTAGAAACAAATAGAGAAAACTACTTTTGTATTTCCTTTATGAATTAAAGATAGAGGGGGATAGAAAGAACCGACCTGTGTCTTGCGCTAATCCTTTGATCCAATCCCTCTCTTCTTTGACAGCTTCCAGCTACCTGCTCCCTTACTTGCCCAGCTTCACCAAGTTCCTGTAAGATCATAGAAGAAGAAAAATATACAAATACATGGATCTATATTCATAAACAGCTTAGGATCAGATTTAAGCTAAACATACAAATGTAACAAGCATCAATGATACACAAGCATGTAGGAGAAATTCAAATAGTTTTTATTGATATACAAGAAGATCCAGGAGGAGTTACAACCGATGATTCCTGACCCAGCATCCACCTCCCAGCAAAGAAGCCCCTTCTTCACCTCCAACAAAGCATAAATCACCCAATACTCTGATATCTATCTCAAAACCAACAGCAATTCCTTGCAATGTACAAAATTCCAGCCTCTGGATCTCTGGGATGAGGGATCCATATATAGATGTATGCAAGGAGGATGAGTCAACTTATGATTTGCTTAGTGTCTTCTCTCTATTAGTTCTTGCTTCCACTTGGAGACTGAAAGCCTCTTACTCATCCTTGGTCGAATTCAGTGAGGCAAGTGTCATAGGAGAAGATTTTGGAAGCTTCCATTGTCTCTCCACCTCGCGGAATGACACTGCCATTTGTCATTTCCCGCTCAATGCACCCTGGTAGTGCATTTAGATGCGTCGCAATGCACCTAGCCAATGTATTCAGGTGCTATGCAACACAGCTAGCTAGTGGAGCAGCTAAAATGATCTTGTTTTGACTTATTCTGAGCAGTTTCTGGTGGAGAACTTCTATGAGAAGCTGTAATTTGTTGACCTTAGTCCTTTAGGGGTTAGAACAACACTTTTAGGGACTTAGGAGCCCTTGGTTTATGGACATTTCATGCTTGGAGCTGCAAGGCACAAAAATGTCTATAACACACAGTGATCTGCTTTGCTTCTGGTGAAGCCAAGTCCTCGTATAAATGTATCAAATTTCTGATACCACATCCTTGGTTACTGTTTTAACCCATACAGAGACTTCTTTAACTTGCATACGAGTTCTTTCTTACCCTTCACTCCAAACCCTTTATGTTTCTTCATGTAGATTTCCTCTTCCAGATCCCAGTGAAGAAATGTTTTCTTCACATCCTTCTGTTCTACCTCAACATCAAAAGCAGCAGCAATAGATAAAAGTACTCTAATAGAGGTTACCTTGGCAACATGAGAAATAATATCACCAAAATAAATTCTCGGCACCTGGGAATAACCTTTTGCTACCAACCAAGCTTCTTATTTCTCCACCTTTCCTTTTGCATTTGTCTTCTTCTTGAACACCCATTTGCTACCAATGGTTTTCCTTCCAACCAGCAACTCCACAAAATCCCAAGCATCATTTTTGTGTAAAGATGCCATTTCATCAACCATGGCCTCTTTCAAGAGTTTTCCATCCTATCAATCTACCGCTTCCTTCATAGTTCTGGGATCATCATTAGTAATAGATAAAACAAAATTTGAACAAAAATAAGATGGACTGTACCTTTATGGCTGCCTCCTTTCTTGAACTGATCTTCTCACACCTGGAGTTTGTGGCTCTTCTGTTGGTAATAATACTAAGAGGGGGGGTGAATCAGTATTATCAAATTCTTTTCACTATACCTTCTAGATTTATACCTTAATTTATTCTTCAGATGTTGATCATTAATTTGTATGTCAGTACCATATATTAATGAACAAGAACAAGAAAAACAGATAGTCACACCAAAGAACACCAGATATAAGGTGGAAACCCAATGTGGGTGAAAACCACCTGTTGCAATATGTCTCTATCTTCTTTCAATTAGAAACTTCTTTTTATAATGATTCTGTACTAGTGCAGTCCTTTACCAGTACATAGGCTGCAACCTACAGAGAGCTACAACCCTCTCTCATTTTCCAGACTCTCCTAGAAGGGAGCTACAAACCCCTTACCTCTTGTACTAGCTGAGCTACTAGTACGTAGGTGCTGACCTAGTTCTTTTCTTCCAAGGACCACGTTTCATTAATTTTTAGACGGATCCATGAACATCAAATAATCATCAAGTACATGTGAATCAACCAATCTCCTTTTACAATCAACTAATGAATAAACCGATAACCTCTCAGAATGCAGTAACCAGATAAGCAAAACCAGTAATCTAAACCCAAAATTCTGCAGCAATAGACAAAAAGCAGCCAACAAATATTTCAAGAAAAGTCCGCAACTTCACCAATATAAACCTGCGAATATCCGCACTTCTGCTGTGTCCAGCCTGTGTAGCTCCGCACCTGCTCTGTCTGCTCGACAGCGTACCTCCGCACCTGATCTGTCTACTAGACTACATACCTCCACACCTGCGCCATCTACCAAACTACGCACCTCCGCACCTGCACCATCTACTGCACTGCGGACCTCCGCACCTGCATCGTCTACTAGACTACGTACCTCCGCACCCGCGACGTCTATTGCACTGCGGTCCTCCGCACCTGCGCCATCTACTGGACTGCGCACCTCCGCACCTGCACCATCTACTATACTGCGGTCCTTCACACTTGCGCCGTATCTCACCTGCAGACCTCTGGATATACACACTTTATCAGTCCTCAATTGTACCCCAGACTCTCAGATCCACAGATCTGATCATGCGCCAAAGAGATCACGACCCCTCAATTGATTAGTCTTCTCATTCTTAGGTTTAGTTTTATCTCATTAACCGATTATAAGTATTTCAGATCTTGTTCCACTTAAGATATTCAATATTCACCAGTGCATAGCCAAATGATCTCCTTTCCTTTTTATAGGCAAGCCCTTACACAAACCATGGATCAAAACCATAGAAAGCCAATACAAGGGACCCAAAACTGGGGTTCAATATTTTAGATGCTGTACCACAGACCAAAACCATAGGATCAAACATGTTGAAGTAAATACCATGGATCAATCATAAAAATTCCCACGTGTGCGTGCTTTTCTGCATTGGAGTGAGTGAATTTGACGCCCACACCTTTTGTTCGGAGAACCTGCGGGTATGCCCGCACTTGTTGTTTGGGGCACCTACGGGTCCGTAGCTTTTGTTAGGCTCACCTGCAGGTATCTCAATTTTTATTATTTTGAGAGCCTGAACAGAGATTTGCCACTTGAGTGAGTTTCCATCAAGGACAACACCTGTGCCATAGTGCCAAACCTGAGTCATAATGCCAACAATCCCCCCCTTTGGACTTGATGGCAACCCCAAGATCCTCAAAGTCATTCTCCCCCTTTGTCATTAAGGGCAAAGGGTTATGCTCCCCCTGAGAATATGCTAAAAACTCTGCTTTGCTCTACTAATCGTGCTCCCCCTGACTGTAGGCTAGATCTGCAAAAGAAAATTTCTTCAAGAAGAACCATAATCCACCATGCATCATAAATGACCTTCCTATCACCAAAAGACTCTATACATACATTCATCACCCAGTCAAGTGGGGATCATCCTCCCCACCTAGCGGGGTTACATCAGAAATTTACATATGACAACCAAGTACATTACATCATTCATCCTGGACATAGGCCGTTACATGACTTTGACAAAAGAAATATGAGACATAGAGACAAAACATTAGCAGCAATATTCATGTACTCCTTCTATACATGCTCCTCCAGGATCTTCTACAATAATGCCAACAATGCATTATTAGAAGAATATATGCTCCCCCTGAACCTGTGCCATTCGGACTTTGACCAATCCAAAAACTAGCGAATGTACACGTATACCCCATATGAAACTCGCGTACAACCAACAATCTCTGAAACAGACAAGATTTAATAGCAAGATGATGCATCAACTACCCCTAGCTTTTTCCTGACATATTCAAAGGTCTCCCTGGGTAGCGGTTTGGTGAGTATATCAGCAACTTGTTCCTTAGAGGGAACATACTCCAACTTGACCTTTTGTTCAAGCACTTGTTCCCGAAGAAAATGATACTTGATTGGTATGTGCTTGGTCTTTGAATGCATGACAGGATTCTTTGAAATACTGATTGCACTTGTATTATCACAGAAGATGGAGATAGGTGGAGTACAAGTGATTTGCATGTCTTGCAATGTTTGCATCATCCAAAGGAGTTGTGTGCAGCAAGATGTAGCAGCTACATATTCTGCTTCAACTGTAGATAATGCAATAGAGCTTTGTTTCTTGCTAAACCAAGATACTAATCTAGGACCCATGAAGAATGCACCACCATTAGTGCTTTTCCTGTCATCCACGCTTCCGGACCAATCTGCATCTGTATAAGCATGAAGTGTGAGATCTGTATCTCTAGGATACCATAAGCCATAGTTTTGAGTTCCTTGAAGGTACTTGAAGATTCTCTTAACTACCTGAAGATGAGTTTTCTTTGGATTTTCCTGAAATCTTCCAACAATTCCCACTGCATGCATGATGTCTGGTCAGGTACCTATCAAATAAAGCAGACTTCCAATCATGGATCTATAGGTTGGTTGATGTACTGCTGCCGACTCATCATTCGCACTCAGGTTGCATCCTGTCACCATAGGGGTACATACTAGTTTCGAATCCTCCATCCCATATTTCTTCAAGATCTGCTTGAGATAGTTGGTTTGTGATAGAAAAATACCATCTTTGTTTTGTTGGACTTGCAAACCAAGGAAATATGTGAGCTCACCAAGCATGGACATTTCAAACTCCTTTTGCATCACTAAGGCAAACTTTTGACTCATGTCTTCTTCATTGCTACCAAAGATGATATCATCTACATACACAACAAGTATTAGCAACTTTTCATTATCGACTTTTATATATAGATTGCTGTCAGTTGATCCTTTTCTAAAACCTTGTTGATGAAGATATTTATCCAACCGATAATACCATGCCCTAGGAGCCTGTTTAAGACCATAGAGAGCCTTTTTGAGCCTACATACAAGATTTGGATCATTTCCAAGGATGAACCCATCTAGTTGTTCAATGCACACTTCTTCATTCAAGTATCCATTCAGAAAGGCAGATTTTACGTCCATCTGAAATACTTTGAACTTTTGAAAGCTAGAGAGAGCAAGAAACATTCTTATAGCCTCAATTCTAGCAACTGGTGCAAAGGTTTCTTCAAATTCTATGCCCTCTTGTTGCGCATATCCTTTACAAACAAGTCTTGCCTTGTTTCTAACCACATCTCCATTTTCATTTAGTTTATTTTTGAAAATCCACTTTGTCCCTATGACATTCTTGTCTTTTGGTCTAGGAACCAATTCCCAAGTGTTATTCCTTTCAATCTGTTCAAGTTCTTCATCCATTGCCTTGACCCAGCATTCATCTTTGCATGCCTCTCTTACATTTTGTGGTTCAGTGGAAGAAAGTAATGCCAAATAGCTTGAAGCTTCTACAATTGTTCTTCTTGTTTGTATGCTTGCCTCCTTTTGCCCCAAAATTTGAGATTCTAGATGATTCTTTAGAACATACCTGGATGGAGTCTTTTCTTCTATCCTTATCTATTCCTCTGGTGCCTCATGGGTTTCTTCTTCATCATGAATCTGATTTAATGTTGATGGATAGTCCTCATCATCTTCGAAGTCTTCAGATCTTACCTGCCTGGGAGTGTTTTCTTTTTCAACCACCACTACATCAATGCTGTCGACAATTCTTCCAAGCCTTTTATTGTAACATTTGTATGCTTTGTTGTGAGGAGAATAACCAAGGAGAATGCCTTCATCTGCTCTAGGTTCAAACTTGCCAAGATTTTCATCATTATTTTTAATATAGCATTTTCTTCCAAAAATTTTGAAATGTTTTACCGAAGGAGTCTCACCATACCAGAGCTCATGAGGATTTTGAGTGTTGTTCACCCGAATATTTGTCTTGTTGAGAATAACAACTGCAGAAAATGTGGCTTCGCCCCAGAAGGTTGCGGGAGTTCCAGACTCATCAAGCATAGCACGAGCCATTTTTTGAACCATTCTGTTCATCCTTTCCACCAATCCATTTCGCTGAGGAGTCCTAGCTGTAGAGAATTCCCTTCTTATTCCATGTTCTTCACAAAAGTCGAAAAATTCATTCGAGGTAGACTCCCCACCTCTATAAGACCTGAGGCATTTGATTTTGTGATCTGATTCGTTCTCCACCAAGGCTTTGAATGATTTGAACTTTTCAAAGGCTTCGTCTTTGTGCTTCATAAGTCCTATCCAACACATCCTGGAAAAGTCGTCAATGAATAATATGAAATATTCTACTCCTCGAGGTGACCTTTTCCTGGACGGGCCACATACATCAGTATGGACAAGTTCAAGTGGCCTGCTAGCCGATCCTTCCTTCTTAGGGAAGCTAGTTCTGGTTTGCTTACCAAATTGACACGATTTGCAAATTGTATTGTCTAGAATTCTGATGTCTGGAAGACCACGGACTGCCTGGTATTTACATGCTTTCCTTATCTATGAGAAGCTAAGATGCCCCAATCTTCTATGCCATAACCAGTGTTCATCGTTCTTGCTTAGATAGCATTGATGTTGTCCTTCTTTGAATATGTATAAGTTATTTGGAGTCCTTATGCCTTTGATCACTGTCTTTCCTGTATCAAGATCACGAACACTACATCCATTTGATCGAAATATTACCTCCGTTCCTTGATCACACATCTGACTGACACTCAACAAATTATGCTTTAACCCATCAACATACATAACATTTCTAGCTTTGACCTTTTCTTTCAACTGAACAGAACCTTTACCTTTTATGAGCGCAGGGGTGTCATTTCCAAAAGAGACCTTCTTCTCCTTCTCTAAGGCACTATATGACTGGAGTTTTTCCTTATCACCCGTCATGTGTTTCGAATAGCCACTGTCAATGTACCATTGATTTTCTTGCCCTTCTGCATATAAATCTATACCACATATCTCTGGTTGTGTTTCCTTCATTCTCCATGTTTTCACACTTGAGGCTTGCTCCTTCTGAGCTGTCTGCCGAAACCTTCTCCTGCATTCAGAATCTTCATGACCAAAGTTGTTACAAATAGAGCATTCTATTTCATTTTCAAGAGCAGAAAAGTTATTGTAGGTTCTTTTCACGATCCCAGTCATGCTCCTTTGTTTTTGAGATTCTCTAGTCATGATTGTCTTACAGGCAACACATTGAGCTACTTTGTGGCCAAAGTTATGACAAGAGAAGCATTGGCCATTGAAGAAACTCCTGTGATTATCAAATCTACCAGCCAAATGATTGTAGTTTCTATTAACATCCATTCTTGAGGCAAATTGAGAAGGTTTTACCTGAGGCTGGTTGTAGCTTCTGTTTGTCCTTAAAGTAGATTGCCCCCGATTTACCTGATAGTATTTGTTCATTCTTGAGGTAAATTGTCCCTGATTTACCTGATGATTTCTATTAGGCCTTTTCTCGCTCCTCCTTGCTGCATCAAGATAACTTTTGGAGGTGGATGCTTGAGATGCTTCTTCGTTATATCCCAGACCTGTCTTGATTAATGGAGAATGCTGCACATTGATAATCTCATCCAGAGTTTCAGATCCTTCAACAAATTTAAGATTAAGAGCTTTTGTTTTCTCAATCTCTTTTCTAAGACCAACAATTTCACATTCTAACTTTTCATGAAGTTTTTCTTTTTCATCCAGTTGGAATTGCGGAGTATCAATAATCATATTTTTCTCTTCTAACCAAATTTTAAGTTTAGAAATCTCTTCATACAGACCTTCTTCATCTATAGCATCCATGAAATCATCATCTTCAAAAGCCATTAAGAGTCTATAATTGTTACCTTGTTCATCTTCATCACTATTTGAAAGTCCATCACTGTCTTCATGAGTGTGATAACTTTTCTTATTTACATTCTGTTTCTTGTTCCATCTGACAGGTTCCTTACCTTTATCAAGCTTATCTTTATGAGGACACTTTGCAGCATAGTGACCGACTCTTCCACAAGCAAAGCATTTGAAAGGTAACTTACCTCTGAATCTTCCAGCACCCCATTGAAGGTTCTTGACAAAATTTGATTCTTCATCTTCTTCTGATAGATGTCCTGACTCATAGTAATCTCCTTTCCCTGAAGCCTTGAATGTAGCTTCTCTTCTATTTGATGGTCCTCCTCTCCTCATTTCGTAAGCGGTCAGAATTCTGTGCAGCTATGACATAGTGAGGTTTCGTAGATTCCCTTTTTCTTCTATTGCAAAAAGTTTAGATTCAAATTTAGGGGACAAGGATCTTAGAACCTTTTCAACCACAACAGCCTCTTTTACTTCTTCACCCAAGTTTTTCATACAATTAACAATCTCATCTACATGAAGGAAATAGTTAGCCACACTTTCATCATTGTGCATTCTGAGATTTTCATACTGAATTCTGAGGGTTTGAAGTTTTTCTCGTTTTACCTGTTCATCTCCTTCATAGCTCAGAACAATCTTGTCCCATATTTATTTTGCGGATTTATACTGCATAACCTTGATGAATTCTGATTGAGATAGACATCCTAATAGAGTATTGACAGCCTTTACATTTGTTTCATATTGCTTCTTACCAGCCAGATCTGTAGGTGTTGCTAACGGAAAAGTGTACCCTGTATCTATGATATCCCAGACTTCTGTACAAAGAGATTGAAGATAGGCTGTGACTCTTACCTTCCAATTTACGAAGTTTGTCCCATGAAAAATTGGTGACCTGATCGATGCTTCTCTCTCGTAGTTGCTCATGATGATAGATCTTCCTTCAAGCGATCAAGCTTCTTCAGAAGGACCCGCTCTGATACCAATTGTTGGTAATAATACTGAGAGGGTGGGTGAATCAGTATTATCAAATTCTTTTCACTATACCTTCCAGATTTATACTTTAATTTATTCTTCATATGTTGATCATTAATTTGTATGTCAATACCATATATTAATGAACAAGAACAAGAAAAACAGATAGTCACACCAAAGAACACTAGATATAAGGTGGAAACCCAATGTGGGTGAAAACCACCTGCTGCAATATGTCTCTATCTTCTTTCAATTAGAAACTTATTTTTACAATGATTCTGTACTGGTGTAGTCCTTTACCAGTACGCAGGTGGCAACCTATAGAGAGCTACAACCCTCTCTCGTTTTCCAGATTCTCCTGGAAGGGAGCTACAACCCCCTTAGCTCTTGTATTAACTGAGCTACTAGTACGTAGGTGCTGACCTACTTCTTTTCTTCCAAGGACAACGTTTCATTAATTTTCAGACTGGATCCATAAACATCAAATAATCATCAAGTACATGTGAATCAACCCATCTCCTTTTACAATCAACTAATGAATAAATCGATAACCTCTAAGAATGCAGTAACCAGATAAGCAAAACCAGTAATCTAAACCCAGAATTCTACAGCAATAGACAAAAAGCAGCCGAAAAATATTTCAAGAAAAGTCCATAACTTCACCAATATAAACCTGTGAATATCTGCACTTCTGCTGTGTCCAGCCTGTGCAGCTCCACACCTGCTCTATCTACTCGACAGCGTACCTCCGCACCTGATCTGTCTACTAGACTACGTACCTTCGCACATCCGCCATCTACTGGACTGCGCACCTCCGCACCTGTGTCGTCTACTGCATTGCAGACCTTCGCATCTGCACCGTCTACTGGACTACGTACCTCCGCACCTGCGCCATCTACTGAACTGCAGTCCTCTGCACCTACGCCGTATACTGGACTACGCACCTCCGCACCTGCATCGTCTACTGTACTGCGGTCCTCCGCACCTTTGCTGTATCTCGCCTGCAAACCTCTGGATATACACACTTTATCAGTCCTCAATTGTACCCCAGACTGTCAGATCCACAGATCTGATCATGCGCCAAAGAGATCACGACACCTCAATTGATGAGTCTTCTCATGCTCAGGTTTAATTTTATCTCATTAACCGATTATAAGTATTTCAGATCTTTTTCCACTTAAGATATTCAATATTCACCAGTGCATAGCCAAATGATCTCCTTTCCTTTTCATAGGCAAGCCCTTACACAAACCATGGATCAAAACCATAGAAAGCCAATACAAGGGACCCAAAACTGGGGTTCAATATTTTAGATGCTATACCACAGACCAAAACCATAGGATCAAACACGTCGGACTAAATACCATGGATCAATCATAAAAATTCCCACGTACACGCGCTTTTCTGCATTGGAGTGAGTGAATTTGACGCCCGAACCTTTTGTTCGGAGAACTTGCGTGTATGCCCGCACTTCTTGTTCGGGGCACCTGCGGGTCTGCAACTTTTGTTAGGCTCACCTACGGGTATCTCAATTTCTATTATTTTGAGAGCCTGAACAGAGATTTGCCACTTGAGTGAGTTGCCATGAAGTACAACACCTGTGCCATAGCGCCAAACCTGAGTCATAATGCCAACATCTTCATCTTTTGATTCCTCCTCTGTTGTAGAGTCTGATTCTTCCTCCTTTAGCCCAAACTCTATCTTCTCAAATTCCTTTGGTTGGACTTCATGTTTAATAACATCTTTTACCTCTCTAAACACCACATCTCTATTGTACACAACCTTTCTTGTTACTGGGTTCTGAAGCTTATAACCCTTTAAACCATCCTTATACCGAATAAAGATGCACTTTTCATATTTACTATCCAACTGGGTTCATTTCTCCTTTGGAAATTGTACATATGCATCACATCCAAATACCCTCAGATGTGAAAGAGAGGGTGTCTTACCAGTCCATACCTGTTGTGGAGTCTTATCCTCCAACGTTGATGAAGGTGATCTATTCACCACGTAACATGCTGTCTCCACCACCTATGGCCAAAATTCCTATCCTAACCTGACACCACTGAGCATGCTTCTTTCCCTTTCCATCAAGGTCTTGTTAATTCTTTCTGCAACTCCATTTTGCTCAGGTTTTTATGGAGTAATATTCTACCATGTTATACCACACTTCTTATAGATTTTTTCAAATTCCTTACTACAAAACTGTCCACTGTTATCTGTCCTCAGTACTTTTATCTTCTTCTCTGTCATTTTTTCCACCAGAGCCTTAAATTCTTTAAACCTATCAAAGACTTCAGGTTTCTTCTTAAGGAAATATATCCATGTATTCCCTGAGAAGTCATCTATAAAGGATAAATAGTACACAGACTTACCCAGTGATGGAACTTTCACAGGTCCAAACACATCACTGTGCGCAAGCTCTAATATTTGTTTCACCATCTTACCACTAGAGGGGAAACTCACCCGATTCTGCTTCCCATATACACAATTTTCACAGAAATCAAAATCCAGAGAGCTATTACTCATGCCTTCAACCATACCTTTACCATGAAGTATTCAAAGGCCCTTCTCTCCAATATGTCCAAGCCTTTGATGCCATGGTATGGTCTTCACTCCAGAGAGCACTAGATTTTCTGCTCCACTTTCAGGAACCATAGAACTATTGCACCCATCAACAACAGTGCTACCTTGTAACTTGTACAAAGTTCCAATTCAAACATGCCACATCAATACCAATGCTCCCCGAACCATCTTGTAGGTATGCTTCTTGAACACTGTTTTTACACCTGGATCATCTAGCTTACTTACAAAAATCAGATTTCTGGCTAATGCAGGAATATGCAGAACACCGAAAAGTGTTCTAGCCCTTCCACCTTGCAACTTCAACTTTACCTTTCTACAACCAACGATTCTAGCCTCCCTGTCATCCTCGAAGAAGACACACCACCATCATATTTCTCATACTCGCAAAACCACTCTTTATGGCTAGTGAAGTGAAAGGATGCACCTGAGTCAATCAACCATGCCTCATGATCTACATGTGTACTTGAAGAAGCCATGTACACATCTCCACCTTGATCTGAGGTGGTTTTCACCTTTGCAGAAGGAGCATCATTAGATCCCTTTCCTTTATCAACAAATTTAGATTTACAGTCCCTTTTTTAGTGCCCCTCCTTTCCACATTTCCAACATACCACCTTTACAGGATTTCTTGGAGATTTAGATCTCCCTCTAGATTTAGACCTCCCACTCGATGACTTATTTTTATTTCTATTCTGGGACCATCCTCGTACAAACAAGGCATCCACATTCTGGCTCTCCATATTTTTTTGTCTCATTCCCTCTGTCAGCAAGGAATGAGACTATTTCATCAAACTGCAAGGTAGTTGCATTGCTACCTATTGCAATAACAAGACTATCGCATGAGTCCAGTAGAGAACACAACAAACTGATGCACTTATCTTCATCTGAAATTTTAATATCAATATATGATAACTGACTTACCACAGTATTATAAGCATTCAGATGCTCTGTCACTGAGTCTCCATCTTTCATCCTCAGGTTATACAACTTTTTTTGTAGGAACAATTTATTCACCAGAGACATAGATTGGTATAAAGTCCCTAACTTGTCCCACAAATCCTTCACCGTAGCTTCTCCTGATACATTCAGTAATACTGAATCTAAGACACACAATCGTATTGTGCTCTTTCCCTTCCGATCCAACTTCTTCCATTCTTCATCGGACACTCCCATTGGTTTAGTACCTGGATCTATCGCGATCCACTAATCTTTATCCACCAACAAATCCTCCATCTTGAGTTCCTATAACTCAAAACTCTGACCATTAAATTTCTCGATCTCTATCTTTCTACTGCTTGCCATCTTCTTTCACCACCAGAATCAATCTTGCAGATCTCCCACTAAACACAGTCTACCTTAGGCCCAAGCAAAACCCCTCAGCAACAAAGGTGCCCCCTTGAAGCCAAAACAACTCTGATACCAAATGTGGGTTTTAACCTTGTATAAAAATTACCTGCATACAATTTCTAAAACACAGAAAATAAACAATGCAAGAGCATAACACATAAAACACAGATGCATGGATATTTTCCCCTGGATCCCAAAACCAAGACTACCAGCTTGATTTTTCATTATGTTCCATTCAATGTTACAATACATATGTATACATGCCGAAGCATCCAATACCATGGACCCAAAACCATCATGTCCAAAATCATGGACCAAAAACCATTGTGTCCAAAACCATGGACCGAAAACCGTTGTGTCCAAAACCATGGACCGAAAACCATTGTGTCCAAAACCATGTGCGAAAATCATACACAAAACCATAGGTAGGTCTGCCCAACTGAACATAGGGTCTCGGACCCCACAGAGTGGGGTTACCTGCACCCCTCAAACTGCCTACGACTCCCCCCCGCTATGCAATCAGTGCAACGAAGAGGGGGCTCCACCCCCATTCTAATCCCTTGGTTAACTATGTGGGCTAGTCGTGAAAAGAATATAACGGAACCCAACAAATCCATTTATCTTTGTATATGTTGCTTCTAATTTATAGGTTAAAAAAAGATACAAAATAATAAGAACATAAACCCATCAAATTTGAAACAAGATCTTTTTAAACATGTTCATATTGAAGATCTTTGTTTTAATGAGTTTTTTAAAGAGCTAAAAAATTGAATACGATATATATCATGGGTTAAAATGATTTAGTGTGATGGAAAAGGAAATTGGAAGTGGAGATTGTTTAATATTTTACAATGGGAAAACATGTTATATCAATTGTGGTAGACCTTACTAGAATCAATCTCGTAGTGTTGCACACTAAAAAATATCGATCTAAGATTGAGAATTTATGAAGATCATTTAAGATGAAATGGTAAAGGATCACACTATTATCTAAACATTCATTTTCCTCCATCTTGCAATGATCATGAAAAGAAGTGGATGGAGAAGGAGGTCATGGCCCTATTTCCCATTGTTCATCACGTGGATAACTAGAATGAAGGTTGTCACAAGTGTACAGTTACCGAGAGGAGTCTTGTCAAAAACAAAGTCATGGAAATTATTCACACAATTGATTTGTGTAACTAAGGCAGAGCTAAAAAAATCATAAATTTTACCTTTTGATTATATTTTCAAATACATGAAGATACAATCACATTGAAGTTGAGGCTCCTTTACCAATCAAAAAAGCTAGTTCTTACCAAGATTTACACTCCATTAGTTGGTGTGCGGTAACACACTATAAAACTGAGTAACTATTTGTTTCATGTGCCCACCAAAAATTGTTCCACAATTTTCTCCCTTGACTTTACTTACATCCTCAACTTAGCAAAAAACTTCTACATATTTTTTTGCTCAAAAAATACATTTTTAATGTTTTAATACATGACAGGACAAAACATTTAAAACCTAGGAGGGTGTTTGTACTAAAACATAATTTTTTAAACTTACTGATTTCGTGGAGTATATATATTAGTTGCAGAATAAATGTGTGGACCATACATTTTATGAAACCTTCATTACATGGTAATTTTCTCTTAATTATTTGATGTGTTGTGGAATGGGGAGTTCATACCGCCAGTAAGAATTTCTTTTAATCCGTGTTCTTCAGCATACAAACAAAAATCTCCTCCATGCATGGAAAAATGGTTTTTAATTTTTTGTTGTACTTTCAAAGGATGGTTTCTATCAGTTGAATAACTTTGGTGGTTGTGATCAATTTTCCAAAAACAAGTTAGAACCATATATCAAATAAACCGAAAAACACAATGCTTCTTCAATAACGTAAAAAAGCAACTGTAACTTGAATTTGTTAATTAGAAATATAAGCATAGATATCTAGAAGGGAAAGAAAATTAAATAAATTCTAAAGAATATGTTACATGATCAAATGTGCACTTCCAATAGGAATATCGTTGGTGGATCATAAAGAAATTGGTATTACCAACACCAGCTATCCAACAATTCTTTAGTATTTGATTTTTTGAAAATAACATAGTCGAAGGCACCGTCTAATATCCAAACAACAATGAAGGGAAGAAAGAAGAAAACCAAATTTATTATTGCACGAACATATCCCATCACTCCAGAATAACTATCAACTATTTTTTTTTTCAATGAGAAGAAAACAATGATCTTTCATTAGACAAAGAAATAAAATATTGGTACATGTACTAAAATATGGAAGCTTCAAAGTCCCAAATGAATCAGAGCATAGGAGATATAACTAGGTTACGATATCCATAGACCGAGTGACATAAAGAACACAATGGTATGTCTAAGTTCCAAGAAGAGAGTGTAGCAGAGTTTATATATCCACTAGCATACTAGGGGAGAGAGAAATAGAAGTCCACCCTAGCCAAGCCATTGAAATACATATACGATCAGAAGACAATGTGTTTGGAAGTAGAACAGATAAACACATGTTGACTGAGAAGCCACCAGTGCACCATAATAGGAGAGTGAGAATCCAACCACATGTTGAATGATCCAATGCTGCAAATAGATCCATTGACCAGATATTCAAAGAACATATGCCCCTCCCAGATTCTGCCAAGGAATTGTGTTCTGTATAAATATGGAAGAAGGGAAGGAAGGAGACATGTCCCAAATGATCTACATCTAGTGGGAAAGGGAAGGGACTGAAAACATGGAGAGACCATTAATCTATTCAATGGTAGTCTTTGAGTCCCCTGAAATAAAAATATTATCAATGGCCAAACATTTAGTGCATCTAATTTTCCCCCATAATGCCAACACCTCAGACCAAATATTAGAGCCAAGTCCACATGATGAGTGAAAATGATCCACAATGGCAGGGCAGAGGTAGATGATAGCTCTAGAACCACAAGCTCCAAGCACAACAGCTCCATTAAAGTAATGAATTGGAAAAATATTCTCGAGGTCCCTTTGTAACCCTCTGCGAATGTGTGGCCAAGGGTTCCAAGGTCCAATATCATAAAAATAGGCCACATATGAAATGAAGTGGACTTCATATCAAAAAATTTGTTCTTAAAGATGAAGGTGTTTCTACTATGCCAAACTCCCAAGAAATTATACAGAGGAAGTGCCAGAAATGCCCTATATGGGAGGACCAGTTTAGTAATAAATAAACTATATTGGATTTCAGAGATCTGTGGTTTGTGTTATTTGATATCTTTCTTTTTCCCTGATGATGGATCCCATTTGGGATTCGAAACGTTGGTGTAAAAACTCCATTACTGTGGGTTCTCCGATCAGAAATTCAAATAAACTATAGTTGATCCAATCACTCAAAAATTGATTTGGATAATATGAGAAACCTCATATCAAATAGAGACCAATAAATGGTAGCACAGAAAAAGATGTTGCACATCCTCACTAGAAAATTTGCATAGTGGGCAAAGCCCAGGCCCTATGAAGCCTTTCTTGATTAAATTTCCCCAAGTAAGAATTCTATCATGCAAGACAACCCAAATGAAACATTTAAGCTTCGTTGGAGCATCCCAAACCCACATGGAACCTAACCAGATAGTACCCCAAGTATGAACGGAGGGGTTTAAAATAAATGTGTAGGCCTCCTTAGTAGTGATAGAATTACCAATAGTGCTTTCATCCCAAGTAAGAATGTGTTCCTATTTTGATAGGGATATATCAGCCTGACACAAAATAATATTGTATCTTGTTGGCATTATGACTAATGTGTTATCTTTGATGGAAACCTACTTGATGAGTTATGTTTTGACGGAACCTACTTGATGAAGATGTCAACATGTTTTGTCTACATATGATAGATATATTTGACAAAGGAATATTATTTTGGAGACAAAGGAATGATAACGATTAAGTTTGAATAAGTATACACAAGTTCCGTGAACCAAATTCATGTACATATGCAGGTATGGAGAAGGAAATGCGCATACAATTTCTGCACCATGGTGTTCTAAATACCAAGGGTCTTTACCATGGTATTGACCCATAGTATTTAACCCAACAACGGATATTTGATGCCATCAAAGAATGCCATCAACATTAGTATCATTTTAACCTGTCATATTAGCTAAGGGCTAAGCTATATAACGAGATGAAGATCAAAGTACTTGGTTGTGCAAGTGATGAATATTCCATGGATAGTTAGATCTGAAGAAAGCGTGCATGTAATAGGCTACTAATGAATTGCTTTATCTAAAACTACATATGCACCCGAGAATTTAGTGATGGATCAAATCCAATAGGTTTGAAATGAATCTCTTGATAATGGATTGATTTCATCTATGATATTATGTCTAACGCATGTTTTGCTATGTATGCCAAGAAATGGGTTTATTCTAAAGGTCTGATGTGCAGAAAATTTATAATTCAATAATTGCATATTTGTACGTGGTTTTGCTAACTTGAAAGGTGCATACATACATGGGTTTAATGTTGGTAATTCGCATATCAATTAATATTTATACGCGGGTTTGATTCCTAATAAATGGGTATACACACATAAATTTTTTGTGGAAAATGTTTGTATAAGCTAGGGTTTTGTTGAATAAGATGTTTGATTAGTCTAATTAGTCATGTTGTGTTTCTGTTGTATGTCAATGAAGTCTTACTTCATGATCTAAGTTTAACAGTGATTATTCAAGTTGAATTGTTTGATTGAAGGGTGATGATTCTCCTAGCTATATGTGAATGAAGATATGTAATGATTTTGTGATCATTTCAGAGAAATTTAGTGGTTTAGGGTGTAACTCAGTGTTTGATTTAGAACGACAGGGATTTAGTTTTAGGGTTCAATGTTTTGAGATTTGTATGTGGGTATGCTTCAAGGAAGTTGCGTATACATGTGGATTTGCTAAAGTAGCGTATATATTCTGACATTTTATTGACCAGGTTTCTCAGTTGGTTTAGTGAGTTTACTTAGTGTTTTCTTTCAATATTGATATTTCGATTACAAAGATCTAACTTCTTTGTTTGTTTCAAGAATAATTTGATTGATTTGGGTCTGAGTTGGTTTAGTTATTGGTTGATTTAGTTGGCTCGATGATTAATTGATTTGTTGCAATGATTAGTTTCAATTTTTATATTTAGTATTGCTATTAAATGATGGTAGCTGGCTCGGTATGAAAATTTGATGAAACATGGTCTACAAATTTGATGTTTTGTATTAGGTGGATCCAGTGTGAACATTTATGAAACACGATCTACAATACTATTGGGGGTTGGAGCTCCCTTCCAGTGGGTGTTGGAGAACGAGAGAAGGTTGTAGCCTTCTCTAAGTGGGTGTCTCCACACTAGTATGAGCCTACACCAACAGAAGATTGTGAGAATTATTTCATCATAAAAAAAATAGGACAGAACGACAACAATCGTGTTTTTTTCCCACATTGGGTTTCCACCTAAAAATCATGTTGTTCATATGTGTTTTTTATGTGTGATTATTTATTATGTTCTTATTCCACATGGTTATTGTATATCTAATGTTGATGAAGTACTAACATAGTGGTTCAAGATAAAATTGACCGAAAAACTAAGTTGAGTAGGTATACGCTAGTTGTATGCATTAAAGTCACATACATAAACATGTTTACTTCAGAATATTCGCATAAAAAAATCAAAATAGGAAAAGTAAACCAATTTATGGTAAAATGTTGATTTACCCCCTTAGTATTTTTCCTGACAATTGGTATCAGATCAAGTCCTTTGGAAGATGCTTGATCACTTGAAGTAAGATTCATCAAGATGAGAAATCAAGAGGGGATAACATCTATCAATCCACCATTGTTAAACGAAACCAATCTAGTTTTTTGGAAGGTAAGAACAAGATATTACTTACAGTCACTTGGAGCATATGTATAGGGAATCTTTGAAGGATGCTGTCAATATCCATCCTCCATTCCCACATATGAAGAAGAAAAGAAGAAATATGAGACCAATATAAAGGTTGTCAATTCTCTATTAGGAAACTTGATAAAATCATAATTTTTCAAAGTCATCCAACTGAATATGACAAAGGTTATATGGGACAAGATCATCGAAATCTATGAGGGTGATATCAAGATAAAAAATGTAAAACTTTAAACTCTGAGAATTCAGTATGAAACTCTCAAAATTGATAATCATGGAAGTATAACAAGTTTATTTCTTAAGGTAGATGAGATCATGAATTTTATAAGAAATATTGGTGAAGAAATAAAAGAATCATCACTGGTTGAAAAAATATTAAGGTCTCTAAGTCCTAAATTTGGTTCAAAAGTTTCTACCATAGAAGAAATGCATAACTTGAAGAATCTTACTATTGTACAACTTCATGGGATTCTAACAACCTATGAAATGAGATAATTAGGTCCCTTGGATATCAGAGAAGCTACATTTGAAGCTACTTCAAAAGGAAAAGAAAAGGAAGAATCACGTTATGTATAAGAAGAAGAAGAGGACAAATTCGTAAATAAAATCCAAGTGGGCACTGGAAGATTCAAAGGAAAGCTTCCCTTGAAGTGTTTTTCTTGTGATAGAGTTCGTCATGACATTGTGAAGTGTCCCTATAGAGAAAATCATTAGAAAGGGAGAGAAACTTAAAAAATAAATAGGAAAAGGTTTGAAAACAACAGAATTTTTTACACAAATGAATATAGTGAGGGTATTTCAAATGGTGAAGAAGGTGATTCTGATCAAGAATGTCAATGATTTATAGCATTTGAAGATAGAATTCATAATGACTTTGATGATAATTTCATGGATTCCCTAGAAGAAAAGGATATTTTTATTGAAGAAATAAATCAACTTAAGATTTTTTTTGATGAAGATAAATTAATAGAAGAAACTTGGAAGAAAAAAATCATAGAAAAGGAAGAGCATAATGAAAAACTAGAATGTGAAATAGTATGTCTAAGGAAATAACTTGATAAAGGAAAAAGTATTAATATTAATTTTCTAAAGGATCCAAAACCTTGGATGAATTCATCAAATTTCAATGCTCTCCTCTTATAATGACAGGTCTTACACACAGTGAGGAAACATCAAAGACTATAAAGTCTTCTACAGAAATAGGAAGCTATCTGAACGTGGTAAAAAGAAACAGTCAACAAAACTCCAACCTACAACAAAAGAATAAGGGACCAAATACTTCCTAGGTAAACTCTACTCGGTTCAATCAAAAGGAAAACAACACTAGAAGGTACTCTACTCCCAGAAACTTCTAATTTAATGGACAATGTTTCACTTGTCACCGTTTTGGTCATAAGGTTGCCCAATGTGTTGCTTTCAATACAATGATGACTAGAGAAGCAAGAAAAAAAATGAATGATATTGGACTAAAGAAATACTCTTATAACGCCTTCTCTCTTCTTTAATGTAAAACTACATTCTTTTTTTCAATAGCTTTGGCCATAAAGAATCTAAATCGAGAAGCAAAGGGTGATCAACACCTCAGAATGTGAAAATGGAAACAACAACTAAGGTATGGAAGAGGAAGACCATCAAATTTGAGAACTGTGGTCTAGCTTTATATGTAAGAGATAAAGAAAAAAATCTGGTACATTCATAGCGCATGCTCAAAACACATGACTCGTGATAAAGAAAATTTTATGTCATTTAATGTAGTAAAGGAAGAAAAAAATGTAATCTTTGGAAATAATTTACCTGCTATTGTCAAAGGAAAAATAATTGTGTTGCTAAGAGAAGAAGTTAAATATAGAAATGTTTTTTTTTTAATGGGTTGAAGCATAACTTGTTAAGTGCTATCCAGATTGTGACCAATGGAATAAATAAGTTTTTAGATCAAATAATTGTGTGGTTTGAAATGTCAATACAGGAAAAACCATAATAAAAGGAATAAGAACTCCAGGTAATATCTATGTCTTGCATTACATGCTGGATCAAGGCAGATGACCTACGGCCTCTGCAACCCATCCTAGGGTTTATGCAACTCCTGCAATGGCAGGCCTGCCAAGCACAGTACAACGCTGTAACAATCAAGCGGATTGGTGGTCAGCGTAAGTTGGCCATAAGCAAAAAGTAAAATGCAGCCCCCTCAGGGGGAGGGCGATGCGCCTCCCCCCAATAAGGACAGTCAAACGCAGCCAACGGAAGAAAGGGAAAACGAAAATGAACAGAGCGGAGGTAATACGGAACGCAGCAAGCAGAAGGGCAAGGAAACAGATCAGGAAGATAGAAACAAGGCAAGTTCCTCCACATGCAAGCCAGTAGCAACTCACAGGCCAAGAGTGGAGTTCCCCAGTCATCGTATCAATGCCAGAATACAGTATATGAGAGATCATGCGCTGATCGGCAAATTCATAGGAATATGGCCGACGGAGAAAGCGTTGAGAAGCTGGATAAGCGCCAAATGGAATCCAAAAGGGCATATCACTCTGCACCTAGGGCCAAAGGGGTTCTTCACTGCAGTCTTCAACTGCCTGGAAGATCGCAATAGGATTCTGGATGGGGGTCCCTATTTTTTCAACTCTGCAGGATTATATCTCAAAGCGTGGGTCGAAAGATTCAATCCAGACAAGGAAGACCTTAGCTGTGCTCCTGTGTGGATAAGGCTGTATTCGCTACCTTGGGAATACTGGGAAGAAAAATCTCTTCAGGAGATTGGGAACACACTTGGCGAGTTTGTAAAGATTGCAGAAGAAACAAAATCATGCAGATACACGTCTTATGCTCGGATCTGTGTTTACATGGACCTCAAGCAAGCACTGCCAGACACGGTAAGTTTCTTTCATGAAGATATTGAATGGATTCAAGTTATAGATTACGAGCATGTACCATTTAGATGCAGGAAATGCCATGATATAGGGCATCTCTATAGAGACTGTCCACTAAATAAGAAACCCTCTTCTCAAGAAAGTTCAGATAACCAAACATCTGATGGTTTCACTAAGGTAACAAATCGAAGGAGAGGGAACAAAAGAACAACAGTCAATCCCAAGGCAAATCCAGTCAACATGCCAAAACCCACAACGAGCAATAGTTTTGAAGCCCTAGCTAAGACTGATACGCAAGATCTGGAGAAGGAAACGCAGAAGAACAAGGAATCTAATAAAGAACAGTTAGGAGAAACTTCATTGCAATCAGGAGATATGGCTCTTAAGCAATCAATCCTTCAATCGCAATCCAAATCTGTATCCTGGCATTCCCAAGGAATGGAAGTTGATAACACCGAACCAAACGCCAAATCATCAAAAGAACGAGAGGAAACCTCTCAAGAGCCTCAAATCATGGAAGAAGATCCAGAGTCCTTAGACATAGGGGATCTGGATATTCTAGGCCTGGAACAAGCATGCAAAACAGGGAATTTTGAAAAAATACCAGATCGGCAAGTGGACAACCTAGTAGAAGTCCTAAACAGGGCACAGAAGAAATACTCTCTAGGAGTCCAGATAGGAAGTCCATGGGATGGCAAGTTTATCACCAAGGATAATAAGAAGAGAGGCAGAAAAACAACACTTGAGAGAACCATCAAGATAGGAGAGGTATTAGTGGAGTCAGGGAGGTATGCCAAGCTGACCAAGTATTTTAATACTGACCCCCATCCTTCTCAATGAAGCTAATATCATGGAATATAAGGGGGATCAATGGCCCAAGGAAAGGCAGATTATTAAAAAATATGCTTATGCAAGAAAAACCAAGCATACTCTTTCTGCAAGAGACTAAATGCAACTCAACAATTTTGGCAAAAATAGCAGCGAAAGCCTGGCCAGGAGGGCTAGTAACAGCTGTTGATGCACAGGGAGCTTCGGGAGGACTTGCAATACTCTGGGATGCGCGAGCCATTCAACTAAACAACATACATGCTAATAAAAGCTTCATTCAGGCAACTTTTCATCTAATAGGTACTAACACCTATGGACTTATAACTAATGTCTACTTCCCTCAGGACACTACTCAAAAAGCTCAAATCCTGAATACACTGTCAGACCTCAACTCAGACAGGCCATACCCACTTTGGATTTCTGGAGGTGATTTTAATATGATAGCAAGCATGGAGGAAAAACAAGGGGGTAGAAGCAGAGCAAATAATGACGGTAACCTACTAAAAAACTTCATTCACACCAACTGGTTGGTGGATGTTCCCTCAAGCAATGGCCTCTTCACTTGGAGCAATAAGAGAGAAGGATCGCAGCAGATTGCTTCGCGTCTTGACAGATTTCTCATCTCAGACAATGCAACCCACTTGGGAGGGGAATTTATAGCGTCCATCCTACCTATCTCAGGATCAGACCACTGGCCTATTGAACTTCAATGGAACAGGCCCGGAAACAACCTCAAGCGCCCCTTTCGATTTGAAGAATTTTGGCTAACTCATCCGGACTTTGATGAATTAGTTAGATCAACCTGGCTCAACTTCAATTCTACTGGAGGTACAAAAATGTCCAGGTTTCAGCAAAAACTCAAGCATCTTAAAGGAGAAATCAAGCGATGGAATCACAATACTTTTGGCAACATTTTTAAAGCTCAGGCCACTCTCAATCTAGAAATGAAGAGGATCCAGCAAAACATTATCACTGAAGGACGCTCGGATGAATTAACCAAGCAGGAGCAAATCATAGAATCTCGAATATTAGAGAGGGCTAAACAGGAGGAAACATTATGGAGGCAGAAATCGAGGATTAGATGGTTAAAAGATGGAGAAAAGAACACAAAATTTTTCCATAAAACTACGGTGCAGCGCAGAATGAACAATTGCATTACTCACATAAAAAATGAACAGGGGAATAGAATAGAAACACACGAAGGCATTGAAGAGGAATTTCTCAGATACTTTAAGAAAGCACACCAGGAACCCAGTATAGATAGAATGTCGGCTATAAATAAGCTCCTAAAGGATATCCCAAAGATAATAACAGAGGAACATAATAGTCTCCTCCTCAAGCCCATCAACTTACAGGAAGTTGAAGAAGCTGCACAACACTTGAAGGAGGGGAAAGCGCCAGGCCCGGATGGTTTTACATCAAACTTTTTTCATAAGTTTTGGGACCTTATAAAAGATGAGGTATGGCAAGTAGTGGAGGAATCCCGTGCACTACGATGGATGTATCCAGGGTTAAATGCCACATTCATTGCCTTAATTCCAAAGGTGGAAGAATCCAACACTCCAGATAAGTATAGACCGATTTCTCTGTGTAATATCATCTATAAAATCATATCAAAAGTCATAGCTACCAGACTAAAGCCGCTGCTCCCTCTTATTATCTTGCCCGAGCAGTCTGCGTATGTAGAAGGCCAACAAATAACGGACGAGATTATTTTAACTCATGAGATAATCCATTCCTTAAAGCAGACAAAAAAGCCAGGTATGCTGCTTAAGCTAGATCTATCCAAAGCTTTTGATAGTATCAGTTGGGTTTATATTCAAAAAATTCTTACTGCCTTTGGTTTTGCCCCATCATGGGTCAGATGGATTTTTAATCTTTTGTCTTCAGCTTTTTTCTCTGTTCTAATCAATGGTATCCCCTCGGCAACGTACCGTCCCTCCAGAGGTATCAGGCAAGGAGACCCCTTATCTCCCTTTCTTTTTGTTATTATGGCAGAAGGACTTGGTAGAAGTCTTACCTCTGCCAGGCTGGCTCAGCATCTAAAAGGCCTTTCATTCAACAACTCCCCATCTTACTCCCACCAGCAATTTGTGGACGACAATATGCTTTTCGGTTATCCCTCGGTGCAAGAAGCTCGCCTCCTCAAATCCCTCCTTTCGAACTTCTCTGATGCTTCTGGTGCCCTTATTAATCGAGTCAAATCCCAAATTTTTTTCTTTAATACCCCTGTTCCCACCCAAAAAGCTATAGGCCGAATTCTGGGATTCACTACTGCTTCCCTGCCCTCCAAATACCTTGGTGCCCCTTTAATTGCCTCATCTCTCAAACACTCTTCTTGGAAACAACTGCTGGAAAAAATGGAGGCTCGACTCTCCCTATGGACTCACCGAGGCCTTAGTATGGCTAGTAGAATTGTTCTTATCAAGGCTGTCCTTCATTCCATGCCCTTGTATCTCTTTTCCATCCTTGCAGCCCCAAAATGGGTACTCAAAGAAATTAAGAATCTCCAGCGCAATTTTTTATGGGGAAGCTCAGGCCACAATCGAAAATGGGCTCTAGTTAAATGGGATAAAGTATGTCTTCCAAAGAAAGCAGGGGGTACAGGGCTAAGAGATCCTGAGCACAGCAATAGAACAATGGGAGCAAAAATCTGGTGGAGATGGCTAGCCCATCCTAATACCCCCTGGGCCTCCCTCTGGACAGCTAAGTATGCAAGCAACTGTCCTATGGAAGAGAGAATACGAATGACGGAGTTAAGCACGGGATCGGTAATCTGGAATTCAGCTATTCAACATAGAAATCTCATACAAAAGCACAGTTTTTGGGAAGTCAAGAGTGGGTCCACGGCTCGATTTTGGGAAGACTCCTGGCAGCAATTCCCAAAAATAAGAGATGTACTCCAAAATCATCCAATATCAGAGCAGGATATCAATCAGTTAGCCAAGGTCAGTCAGTTCTGGAACCCATCTACAACACAAGAACACAGACAATGGAAAAATGCAAATCAAATTCTAACGCACAGCTCTGAACAAACTCAGCAGTATCTTTCTACAGAATTACAAAAGAGGCAAATCACTATCTCAGAAGAACCGGACATTCTAAGATGGGGCTATGAAGAGAAAGGAACATTTACCACAAAGGAAGCGTATAAGATAATAGTCCAAGATCAGCTAAACAAAGACACTTTATGGGATAAAATTTGGCACACTTCCAACTGGCCGAAGGTTTCCACTTTTCTATGGCTCCTATGTCACAATAAAATTCTAACTTGGGATAATCTTCGGAAAAGAAGCTTCTCGGGCCCATCTATATGTCTCAACTGTATGCAAGAGGAGGAAACAGCTATACATCTTATGCAGACCTGTCAAATTGGAAGAAAGCTTTGGGAGAAGGTTGCCTTCCGCTGCCAAAAAGAAGGTAGAGTGCAAGGAGATCTAAAGGCCACTATTCGTAACTGGAGTCAAAAGCCATATCAAAGCAATCTCCTCAACACTCTTTGGCAACTTATACCTGGCTTACTGATGTGGAACATCTGGAAAGAGCGAAATAGAAGAGTTTTCAAGGATCAAACTATGCCCTTAGAGCAGATTTGGACTAAATTTCATCAGAATATCATGGAGTCTCTATCAATTAGAGAATGGTACTCAGAAGATCTTCCCTCATCACCGCAGGAAAAAACAGTGTGGGATAATTGGAGGATCCAGATAAACCAACAGACAATCATAAAAAAGAATCCCACCATGCAGGAAAAGGAATCAAGTAAATGGACACCGCCGCCCATTAACATGTTCCAACTTAATTTCGATGGGGCCTCAAAAGGAAATCCAGGGAAAGCAGGGTATGGGGGAGTCTTCAGGGATCACAATGGCAATCCTCAATGTATTTTTATGGGCTCGAAAGGCTGGGACACCAATAACTCAGCAGAATTGGAGGGATTATGGAGAGGTCTCAAACTGGCTCACGAAAGAAGATTTTTTCCACTCATTATAGAAGGGGATTCGCAAATTATAATTAGAATGATCACAAATCTAATGCATGGATCCCCCATTCACAAAGTTAGTAACAGTTGGAGGATGGCCCAAAGGCTTGAGCTAATAAACAGATGGCTTTCTCAGCATCAAGCAATCTCATTCAGACACACCAGAAGGGAAGGAAACAAGCTTGCTGACTTTCTTGCCAATCTCGGAGTGGAAACTGGGGTAGGATACTTTGAAGGGACAATCTCCAGTATAGCCTCCGCGGACCAACTCTCTAAGTTCCAGGAAATTGTGATTCAGGATAAACCTCAGAAGAAGGATACACACCCGGATGCGGGTGGCATTCAACGTTATTAATGAAGAGCCGCACAATACAGGCAGCTGGCCTGGCAGATGGCGGGCGGACGGTCCTCACAACATGCGTCTCGGGCTGGCAAATTGGTTTAAGGGCAGGTGAAATTAATTCAGAACAGTCTGGAATGATGGTCTTGCAGTCAGGCATTAATGCGTGCCTGGTTTATGTGCAAACAGGTTGGTTTATTTGTATGGATCCGCTCATTGCTCATGTCTTAGTTACTGGTTCTATTTATCGTGGAGCAGAACCTCTCCCGCACTCCTACTTGGTCTTTCGAATTTGGTTGCTCGCCTGGGTTTGGAAACTCTCTGGAATCTTCTGCGCTCCAACTGTAATCGGCTTGCTTTGCCTCAATCCCTCTCTCAGTCCATCAGCACTTCTGAGTATGCCTCGATGCCGAGGTATCCCGCGCAGAGGTAGCCACACCGGGAACAGAGGCCGCCCCTCTCATCCTGCTCCACAGAATGTTGTCCCCATAGCCTCAGCCTCCCCTTCTTCTCCGCCCCTGGGTCAAGCTGGGTCTCTCCCGCATAATTCCTTCCAGACCTCCAGGTTTACTTTTCATAGCAGGCTCAACAGGCCCGTTTTGACAGCAAGCATCACCATCATTCTCGCGGAGGAGGAGAATAATCATGTCAGCTCGGCTCCAACCACTTCCTCCCACTCTCAGGAAGACAGTGTTCTGCAAGGGGATATGACAGGGATGGTATTCCATGCGGACAATATGCAGGAGGACACCCCTGTTGCTGAAGTGCCTCAGCAGCCCATCGATCCGACTCAGAGCGAAATTTTGGCCTGTGGGCCGTCTCAGCGTGCAGGTTGCATTCTTAATCTGGTGACCACTCCTGAAGGCAGAGCAGAAGGACAAGATGAAAGCGGCTTCGTTACCTGGGTAGCCTCTTCCAGCCAGGTGGAGAGGGACACGCCGGATTCACCGCAGCATGCAGACTAAACCTGTCTCTTCACTGTCGGGTGGCCTTCTTGCCTATGTGCTGTGCAATTTTGATTTCGTGTCGTTGTTTCTGAGTTTATGTGTCTCTGTCTGGTTCATGATCTTGTTACAGGACGTGGCAACTGCCAATATGGGTTCTGTTTTTTGTTATAACTATGGCTATGCTAGTTACTTTTGTGCTTTTTTGGTCAATGGGGGGCATGACGGAATTAGTCCTGGTAAAATCTTTCAGTGTGTCAGGGCCCAAATACAAAATTTTGAAGTCTGTACTGTGAATTTGGCAGAAAGCCTGAACTGTAATATCTCTGAGTTTCTGGTTGAGGAATGGCCTCGGCCTCCTCTGAGGTCTTGACCTCATTGTATATATCTTTTTTCCTTTTTTAATAGAATTAGTATTTACGAAGAAAAAAAAAAATATCTATGTCTTGGAAACAGGTCTAGAATAATGTTGCTTAAGAAAAGTAGAAGAAATTTGGTTATGGAACAAAAGATTGGGACATCTAAGTTTTACTCAAATACATAATTCAAGTAAGCTAGCAACAGTTTGTGATTTTCCCAACATCTTACCAGAAATTAATATATGAAAATCACCTCAATTTGGTAAGAAAACTAGGGCAAAGTTCAACTCCAAATAAGGTTTCGCAAGTAGGCCACTTGAACTTATTCATACTGATTTTTGTGGGCCAATGAGGAAAAATTCACCTTGAGGTGAACAATATTTCATCTTATTTATTGATGACTTTACTAGAATGTGTTCGATTGGTTTATTAAAACATAAAGATGAAGCATTCGATAAACTTAAGGTCTTCAAAGCTTTAGTAGTGAATGAGTTACTTAAAAATGAAATGTGTTAGATCTAAAAGTGGAGGAGAATTCATATTAGATGAATTTTTCAACTTTTATGAATAACATGGCATCTAGATAAAGTTCTCTACAGATAAGACTCCTCACGAAAATGGGTTAGCAAAGAGAATGAATAGAATAATTTAAAAAATGGCATGCTCCATTCTTGATGAGTTCGAGACACCTCAAACCTTCTGGGGTGAAGCAACACATACAATAGTAAATATTCTCAACAAACCTCATATCCGTGTAAACAACGATAAAAAACCTCATAATTTGGTTTGGTAAACCACCAACTATTAGGCATTCTAGAGTTTTTGGATGTAAATGTTACATAAAGAATAATGATGATCAACATGGAAAGTTTGAAGCTAGAGCAGATGAACGAATTCTCCTTGGATAGTCCTCTAGAAGCAAAGGATATAAATGTTACACTAAAAGACTTCAAAATATTGTTGAATGCATTGACTTTTTGATTGATGAAGAATCCATAGGTACCAAAAAGGAAGCACCAACAGATGATGAAGATGCTCCTAAAACAAAACAAAAGAATGTGGGAGAAATAATCAATGAAGCATCAGACGAAGGAAGTGACAGTACACAAGCATCAAAAAAGACTTCACCAAGGTATGTTCAAAAAAATCATCCAGAATCTCAAATTATAGGTGATAAGTAAACTAGAGTACAAACTAGCATAACTTTTGTTGGAACTTCTAGTTATCTAGCCTTACTATCCACAATTGAACCACAAAATGTAAATCAAACTAGTAAAGATAAATTTTGGTTTAAGCCTATGAATGAAGAACTTGACCACATAAAAGAGAATGATACATGGGAATTAGTAACTAGACGTCATGATAAGAATGTTATTCAGAGAAAATGGGTATTCAAAAATAAATTAAACGAGAATGAAGAAGTAATTATAAATAAAGCAAGACTTGTTTGCAAAGGCTATGCTAAACAAGAAGGAATAAACTTTGAAGAAACATTTTCACCTCTAGCCAGACTTGAATCCATAAGAATGTTCTTTCCTTTTCAAGCTTTCATCATTTCAAGGTATATGAAATGGATGTTAAACCTACAATTTTAAATGGGAACCTAGAAGAACAAGTCTATATTGAACAACATGAAGGGTTCATACTAGGAAATGATGAAAGACTTGTTTGAAAACTCGAGAAGGAATTATATGGGCTAAAACAATCCCCTCATGCATGGCATTATCATCTTGATAGGTATCTTCAACAACAAGGATTTAGTAAGGGGCCTACAGATAGAAACCTACATTTAAAGGTGGATGATGGAAAACTTTTAATTCTTTTTGTTTACGTGAATGAAATCATATTTGGTGGCAATGAAGAATCAATGAGTCAAATTTTTTCTTCTATCATGCAACAGGAATTTGAAATGTCTTTACTTTGTGAGGTAACATACTTTCTTAGTTTACAAGTACAACAAGCAAATAATGGGATCTTTCTCTCACAAACAAAGTACCTCAATCAAATTTTGAAGAAATATGGAATGGAATATTTCAAACTGGTACGCATACCATTCGTGATAGGATATAATGTCATTTCACATGATGATTCTCTCATAGTCAACCAACTAGAATATAGATCCATGATTGGAATTCTACTTTATATTATAGGAAAGAGACTAGAAATCATGCATGAAGTTGGGATTGTGGACAATTCCAAGCTAATCCAAAAGAAAGTCATCTTTAGGTAGTTAAAAGAATATTCAAATACATATAATCCAGTCAAGACATTGTTTCATGGTATCCCAAAGATGTAGATCTTACTTATCATTCTTATACAATTGTAGATTGGGCAGGAAATGTTGATGACAGAGAAAGCACTAGTGGAGGAGCATGATCTATGGGGCCCCTCTTGGTGTCATGATTAAATAAAAAAAAAGGCTCAATTATTTTATCTTCTGCAGAAGTAGAATCTGTTGCTACTACATCTTGCTACACATAACTTATCTCGATGATGCAAACATTGCAGGATATTCAAATCAATTGTTCTCCACCCATTTCCATTCTATGTGATAATATAAGTGCCATTAGTATTTTGAAAAATTTTGTTACGCACTCCAAGACCGATCACTTTTTAAGAGAATATGGTCCTGATCAAAAGGTCAAACTGGAATATGTTCCCTTAGACGAACAAGTTGTTGACATATTTACAAAACCACTTCCATGTGATACATTTGAATATTTTATACATAAATTAGGAATGGTCTCTGCTTCATCACTCTGTTGATCCTTCAAGTTTAGAGGAAGTAATACATATGTTGTCCTGATGATGACTCCCATGGTTGTTTCTTACATTACTAATAGTGCATCTGATGTAGTAACAGTGAATAGGTACAAACATAACAAGCTCAGGGGGAGATGTGGTTATAAAGCATCAACATTTTACATTATGTACGTGGATCCTATGAATACAATTCATGTATATATGGTATTTTTGATCTGAACAATTGTGTATGTTTTTATATTATGAAGAAACAAGCTCCAACTTTTCTTGTTGGTTCTAGAATTGGTTGAGTACAGTCTGTAGATATGGATTGTAGTCCAGGAGGAACATTTTCATTCATGGCGTTATATTTACTTGCAAATTTGTTGATGCGTATGTTGCTGAAGTTACTAATATAGTTGTCGATGTTGGAACCTCACTCTTTTGAGGTCTCCTTGGCCTTGGTTATAAATGTCGTCTATGTCTCTTGATGTAAAGGTCATGTAACTACCTATGATGTCATAAATGTAATATTCAGTAATGTTTGAACTATTGGGGTCAAATCAATTATGAATGTAGTCCCTTTTTGGGTGGTTGATGTAATAATGTGTCGATAGGGGAGTCATCCTGAATAAAGTCAACTGCAGGATGTCCTACTAAACCCAATGATACACTTTAATTAGATCAATTCTCATCAAGTATGCTTTTAATTTGTGGGATTCTATGGAGTGGATGCATTCTTGGGCAATCCCAACTCCATCTTGAATGCACTAATCTGCAAGAAAACTAAATTGTTTGAAAAAAATATGATCTGACAATATCTTTTTTATTTTGTTAGCTAATAATCTAGAAATCATGTTGTATGTGAAATTACAAAGAGCAATAGGCCTATAATCAAAGAAACATATGGAGGGATACATTTTAAGAATGAGTCTAAGGAAAGTGGCATTGATTGCATCTGAGATATTATCAAAAAGTTGAGATTCTTATACTATATCTAGGAGATCATTAGCAATGAAATGGAAGTAAAATAAGAATAGATCAATAGACCAATCATATGAGCTTAGACTCTTGTCCTTGGCTAGCTCTTTTAGGACTTCGGGAAGCTCTTATGTTGTGATAGATCTATCCGTACATTCAATAACTTCCTCGTTGACCATTTGGGGGACTAATTGGGAAATTTTCACTTGGTCTTCAATATTTGCCTCTCCCAAAGATGAAACTTATTTTCAAAAGTATTGAACAGATTCTTGATGGATATCATTTAATGATGCAAGTATTCATCCCTCAAAGTCCCTTATACGCTATATTGCTTTGGCTCATCTTATTTTTTATGTAACCATATGGAAATATTTTGTATTGTTGTCACCACCCTACACCCAAGCCATTCAACTGTTAATTATCCATTCCTCTTCCTGGAGCTTTAAGATCCTATCCTTCTTAGTTGATAAGTCCTAGAGCATCCACCTCATCTATTCAGAGAAGTAGTAAGGGGGCAATGGATCCCTTAGACTATAAATATCATTATCAATAAGGCAAACATCCCTAGTATGTTGCTTCCTATGCTTGGTAGCCCAACATAATAATTTTCAACTATTAACTGCATGCATAGACGCAGCAAGAAATAAAAACTAAGAGTAATGATAGTGAAGGAAGTTTCACAAACCTCAGGAGTCGCATAAAATCCTGTTAGAAGAATGAGTAGTTTATTATGCTCCAATGCACATGTCAAGAAGGTGAAAATATCTCCTTCAAAATATGAACCAATGAGATCATTACAAATTAGCTTTTTTAATAAGGTTACTCTCTCTCTCTCTCTCTCTCTCTCTCTCTCTCTCTCTGTATATATATATATATATATATATATATATATATATATATATATATATATATATATATATATATATATATATATATATATATATATATATATATATATATATATATATATATATATATATATATATATATATATATATATATATATATATATATATATATATATATATATATATATCTGGAGAGAGAGAGAGATATAGATAGATAGATATATCTATATAATAAAGTTAAACATTATAGAATATATTGTTTAGAGCTCAACTAATGGGTAGTCAAATGAAAATCAATTGTTATAGTCCTGACTTGGGAGTGAGTAATAAGAGTGATGTTGTATATAAAGTCATAAAATATTTTGACTCCTTTACTTTGAATTTGAATGGATTCGTTCTTATTTCAGGCAAACAAAACAATTAGGCTTTCTGGTAATGAAAATGTAATAAGTAGACATCACTCAAGAAAAGAATTACCTTTGGGTATGTTGATGTGTAAAGAATTGATTTAGTAAGGTATGAATGTGGTTGAAGGCATGGTAAATTTTTGCATTATTGTTTGTGTATAATTTATTGCTTGGTGTATATTTATGATAGTATTGATGAAAATGTCTTGGATTAGTAAGGAAAGGTATTGAGACTTATGACTTCAATATGATAGTGAATTCATTTTGGTAGAATTCAAGACTCTAATAAATGACAAGTATGGAGATCAAAGAAATTCAATGAATTACTAAGATTTCAAAGGTGTTTAAAAGTAACATGTCAAGCATGTGCATGATTCCAGAGAAGAGGGACCATGTGTGAAATGAATATTTTGTTGACATTTATATTAGTCCTTATATGGAACCTTGTGCAATACTTAGAGGGGGGGTGAACCAGTAGTATGACTTATTATCATTTTTTAACACTTTATAACTTCGCTATTGAATCACACATGTATTAACCAATGACTCAACAAATCATAACATGTGCATCATATAAAAAGAAACCAATATAAACATAAGAAACAACATAAATAATGCAGAAATTCACAATCACATCACACATAAGAGAACATTAGATATCTGGTGGAAAACCCATCTATGAAAAAAACCACCCTTATTACTACGCCGCTACTCTAAATATTCTATTTAGAAAAATATTTCTTTTACATAGATTTATTGACTCACATCAGCTAGAAAACTTGACCTCATATACAATAAGTTGAACCCTATCAACCATGATACTTGATTCTACTAATCAAAATCATAAGAATATGTTCTCACATAGATCTATAGACCAGAATCTACTGAAATCCATCATGATCAATGATCCTTGCCCAACTCCGATTGGACTATCCAAATCTGTTTGGATGGAAAAAAAATTCCTTTCGCCAATACTATGGAATCTCTGCTCCACTCTTATTGGATTGCTCCTCTACTCTATGTGGATCTCATTTGATATATTTTCAGACTAGATCCCAAGAAACTCTTCTCAACTCTATTCAACTGTACAATATGAAATCAGGTAGCAAGACTCTAAGAAAAATCACAATAAAAAACACCAAAATAATGTGCTCTCAACACATCAAGATAGTGGCTCAAATCTATGCATCAACTCTACAATAGTATGACCAACCAACAGGTAATAAAATGAATTCAATAATGCATCCATTAACATTAGTCTATACCAATAAAATCATTAGAACATATAGAAACTTGTGAAATATCATGGCCCATTTCCATTCACAGCAATTCCAAGCATACAAAAACAACTGGCATGTAAGCATAATAAACTCTATGCAATTTTCCTCAGTCATCAATCTGATATGCATAACTGATATTTTTCTTTAGAACACTGCTTTAGTCTTCAAAATTGCTCATGTAACTAACATATGCACACATGAAATGTGTATATATACCCTCCACAGGATCTTAACCATTCTTTTACTTCTCTGCAACCTTTCCTCTCACATAATCACTTGAGCAATCATTCTTAGTGTAATGACCAAAAGTCATATATGCAATGAAAATATTTAAAATACTTCAAAGACATAAATGTCCATTGTAAGGCATGTAACTATATATTGAATATTGTATAATGAATTCGTATGAGATATGAGATTATTACAAATGAGAATGAGGTCCTGCTTATATACCCTAGGTAGGTGATCATTCATGAATGGTCATTCCTCTAAGACATGTCCCTTCATTACTAACTAACAAACCATTAGTTAGTTAATATATATATATAAATATATTGTTTTAATATGAATCATATTTATAACATTTCCTCTCTCATCAAGAAGCTTTTGTTGGCATTATGATGCATGTGTTGTACTTCTTGGAAACTCACTTGTAACAAAACAAGTATATGGTAACTAGATGAATTCACAGGTCAGTTCAAAGGTGATAGAATGATGGAAAAAAAAATAGAATGATGGGTCAAATGTTTAGAGGTCAAAATTAGAAGTTTGATACATGCGAATATTTGAAAATATATACGCAGGTTAGTCAAGGGAAAGTCACATATACAATTGAGTTGGGTGAAGCAATGTAGCAAATGGTTTTTATAGCATGTTATTCTAAATACCAAGGATCTTTACCATGGAATTGGCCCATAGTAATGAGCGCGATAACGAATATTGATCACGTCAAAGATTACCACCGACACTAGTGTAGTTTTGACCCATGGTATTGGATAAGGGCTAAATTATATAAAGAGGTGAAGATATTCTCATGGATTTACTAGATCTCAGTACTGACACATGATTTTATCTCTCAATATTATGATTTGTGTCTTTCTTAAGTTTAGAAGAGCTGCACAATTTTAGGTAAAAATTTGCAGATCTCTACGCGTGTTGGTCTCAGGAAAAGTGCGTCTATAGGTGGGTTTGCTCCTTCAAAGTAGTGTATGTAAAGTTAGTGGCTTATGTTCATAAATGACTGATCAACCTAATCAACGCTATTGTTTCTCTATTCTCTACCAATGATGTCCTCATGTTGATCTGGGTTGAGTGATAATGTTTGATGTAGAACCCATTGAATAATGAAGTTGAATTTATTTACATGTTGATTAGTTGAAAATATTATTGATGTCGCTAACTATATCATGGTTTGGTAAGCTAACATAATATTTTAGAATATCCCTGTTCAACTCTCTCTCTGATTGAGGATTAAAATTTTTCATTTTTTAGTATATTAAGATTTGTACCCGTGTTTCTCTATAGAGAAGCATGTATACACGCATGTTTCCTTAAGCGAAGTATCGTATACATTTTGGCATTTGAATGATCAGGGTTGTAGTTGATTCTATGTGTTGATGTAGTGTCCCGAATTCCATTTTGTTTAATGTTTACAGTGATCTGACTATTCCAATTGATTGGGTGAGTTTTGATTAAGTGTTAGTTGATTGGGTTTTCAATGATTGGTTGATTCAGTTGTGTCAGATATTGATGATTGTATTAAAATTATGAGTTACAATTTTATTGTTGAGATTAAGTCTTGATATTGGATCCAGTGTGAAAATTTATGAAATGTGATTCATGGATGCTGTTGAGGTTTGGAGCCTTTAGTGAGGAAGTTGAAGCTTCCTACCAATAGTATCTCATGATCATATCAGGGGGTTGGAGCTCCCTTCCAGTAGGAGCTGGAGAACAAGTGAAGGTTGTAGCCTTCATTAGGTGGGTGTCTATGTACTAGTAAGAGTCTACACCAGTACAATAATATAAGAACTTTTTGATATTAATAAGCTTTGTAGACTAAGACGACACTAGTGGTGGTTTTCTCACACATTGGGTTTCCACCTTAAATCATGGTCTTCATGTGTGTTACTTATTTGTGATACCTTATTCTATTCTTACTATATCTATTTACTTCTTATGAAATGCCTAACAAATCTCTTACATTCTGGTTCAAGTTTATCAGATAAAGAATTAGTTGTTTTACAAGTTTACAGAGCATACAATAGTTTCTTTTACAATAGTCGTGTATATACGCTAGTCGGGTTGAATCAAGTCACATATACATTTTAGAAAATAAAATTATTATTATTATTTTGTAAATACTAATTCACCACCTCCTCTCAGTATGTTTTCCCAACAATTGGTATCAAAGAAGGTTCTTCAAAAGGATGTTGATCGCTTGAAGGAAGATCTCCCAAGATGAGCAATCAAGATAGAATGACATCTATTAGACCACCACTCTTCAAGGAAAATACTTTAATATAATCGATGAAAAGAACCATACCCTATCTTCAGTCTCTTGGAGAATTTTTTTGAGCAATTGTGGAAGGAGGTTACCAATATCAAACTACATTCCCCACAGATGCAGCAGAAAAGAAGCATATGAAACCAATGCCAAAGTTGTCAATTAATTATTGGGCAGTCTAACAAAATCAAAATTTGTCAAAGTTATGGAACTAAACAAAACAAAAAAATATGGGGCAGAATCATTCAAAGCTATGAAGATGATACCAAGCTAAAAAGTGCTAAACTCCAAACTCTCAGGATTTGATATGAAACTCTCATAATGAATAATGATGAAAGTATTGCGAGTTTCTTTCTACATATACATGATACTGTAAATCACATGAAAAATCTGGGTGAAGAAATAAAGGAAACTACGTAAGTTGAGAAAATATTAAGACATATAACTCCTAAATTTTAGCCAAAAGTGTCTTCCATTGAAGAGAAGCAAGATCTGTAGACTCTTACTGTTGTTCAACTTCATGGGATCCTGATTTGTTTTGAAATGAGGAAAGGAGGTGCCTTAGAAGTTAGAGAATATGCGTTTAAAGCATCTACAAAAGTAAAAAAAATGAATAACACAAGGAATATGGATACATATCAGAAGAAGATGACGCGAACTTTGTAAAGAAACTTCAACTAGGCACCAGAAGGTTCAAAGGTAAGCTTCCCTTCAAATTATTTGCTTGTGGTATAGTTGGGCATTATGATGCTAAATGTCCTCATAAAGACAACCATGACAAAGGGAAGGACATTGCAAAAGGTAATAGAAGAAAATTTGATAGTAGAAGAAGTTATTATACTCAAGAAGATTGTGATGGACTGGAAAATAATGAAGAAGGTGAATCTGATCAAGATCTTAAATTACTCATGGCTTTTGAGAAAAATACTAATGAGTCTAATGATAAATTTGTGGATGGTTTAGAGAAAAAATATTTCTTTGAAGAAATTAGTCAACTCAAAATTTTCTTGGAGGAAAACAAAGTAGCCATAGATACTTTGAAGCATGAACTGATAGAAAAGGACAAGCATAATGAGAAGTTAGAATGTGAAGCAGTAAATCTAAGAAAGGAACTTGAGAACATAGAAACCCTGAATGTTAGACTTTATAAAGGATATGAAACCTTAGATGAAATTGTCAAGGTACAATGCTCTCCTCTTATGAAAATAGGCCTTGGATACACTAGAGAAACATATTAAAAAAAAAGTCTTCAACCACCACTAGAAGCTTTCTAAGTGCAGTGAAAACTAGTCAGCAAATCTTCAGTCTTCAGTAAAAGAATAAAGGCATTCCTCAGGTAAATCATGTTCACTCCAATCCAAGGATGAACAACAATAGAAGCACTTGTCAAGAGGTGAACGACACCACAATATTCTATGATCACAAAAATTTCTTCTTTAATGGTCAATGTTTCTCATGTCATAATTTTGGTCATAAGGCTGCTCAATGTGTTGCATACAAAACTATCATGACTAGAGAAGCAAGAAAACAAAGAAATGAGATAGGAGTCAAGAAAATCACTTATAATAACTTCTCACCTCTTATATATGAAAATTAATTCTTATTTTGCAATAACTTTAGACATGGAGAATCTAAATGCAGGAGCAAATTACCTCCAACATCTCAAAATGAGCAAATATCAACAAATTATAAGGTATGGAAAAAGAAGGAGTTATAGTCTGAAAGTTGTGGCATAACATTCTTTGTAGAATGACAGTAAAATCAATAGTACATTGAGAGAGGATGCTGAAAACACATGACATGTGATAAAGATAAAATTATTTCATACAATTCTTTAGAGAAAGAAAATAATGTCACTTTTCGAAATGACTCAAGTGCTGTTATTAAGGGTAAAGGTTCTATTTTTCTAAAAGAAAAATTAAAGATGGTAATGTTATGTATGTTGATGGATTAAAACATAACTTGTTGAGTGTTAGCCAAATGTGTGACCAAGGAAATGAAGTGGTATTATGATCACAAGAATGTGTGGTTCATGAACTTGACATAGGAAAGAACATAATAAAAGGAACAAGAACCCCAAGAAATCTATATATATTGAAAGGTGGCCAAGAACAATGTTACCTAGGAAAGGAAGAAGAAACTTGGTTATGGTATAGAAGTTTGGGACATCTAAGCTTATCGCGAATAAGAAAATCAAGTAGGGCCAAAGTTGTTCATGATCTACCCTACATCGCCATACCAGAAAGTACCATATGTAAGTCATGTCAATTCGGTAAGAAAACTAGAGCTCAGTTCAATGCCAAAGAAGGATCAACAAGTAAGCCTCCTGAAATTATACATACTGATTTGTGTGGACCAGTAAAGAAGAATTCACCTCATGGAGAACAATATTATATCTTATTCATTGATGACTTTTCTAGATTGTGCTAGATCAATTTATTGAAACACAAAGATTAAGCATTTGATAAATTTAAAGTCTTCAAGGAATTAGTTGAAAGTAAATTAGATCTAGAAATCAAATGTCTCATATCTGACCAAGGAGGAGAATATATATCAGATGAATTCTTTCATTTCTGTGAACAACAGGGCATAAAAAGACAAATCTCTATAGCTAAAATGTTAATTTATGGTATGTTCTATGCTTATGGCAGTTTACTTATCTTTCTTATTATTATCCATAGATTAGCAATCACATGTACATAAAGTAAAGTGCAAATAGAACATGAAACGATTGACAGAAAACAAGCCAAGACAAGAGACACAAGATGTGGTAGCTAGCCAGGGACAAACCCCAATGTGGGGAAACCCTTTGATCAAATATTCCTTTATCTTCAATTATTCAGTAGAGAGAAATAGTACATAAATCTGATTTACATCAACAGCAACAAACCCTAGATCAGCTAAACTAGGGCGCACAATATCATGCAAATCGACTGCCGGATTGGCTTGATTCCACCACCAAAAAATGCGACCTTCAGAGGAGAGTCAGATCCACTTACAACATAGTTAATAGAGAGAGAAACATGGTCAACGTTGTTCAAAATTCTGAACTGCAATTGCAGCCCTAAATCTGCATCCTTCCTTCCACACATGTGAGAGAAGAGTCTCTTTCTACATAGTAGGAGAACAACCTCTTTTCTCAGCAGGAGAGAGATAGATGTGATGAGATGAGTCTGTCCAAATGAGGAAAATACCTCCTATATTTATACACAACTTTTGATGATTGAATAGATGCGACTGTTGGGCTTCTGAGCTTACATGAGTTGCTAGTCAGCTTGATAATTATTCAGTAATAAAAATAAATTCATATCTCCATAAATATTTATCGGAATCAGATGATCTTTGGATTAATCCTACATCTTTCTATGAGAGGAATATAATAAAAATATTATCATCCATGAATAAGATGACACACATGAAGTTTGGCCCTAGTTGCCAATTTTAACACTCCCTCTCAACTAGGGAGAACTCCATCGCAATTCTTCTATCGATCGCTACGATTCATCCATCAAATGCACTGCCCTTTACAGCTTGACCCTTGCTCTGCTCTACTCTATCCTGCTAGCTCTACTCTTGTCTTCTCTGTTCTGCACTGCTCTGATCTACTCTACGCGGCTTTGTTTTGTTCTGCCTTGTTCTGATATGCTCTCCTCTGCTTTGTTCTGCTCTGCTCTGCTCTGTCCGAATTATGAAGAAGAAGAAATGATCGAGGATGTATCATATTGACTCAAATTTAGTCTCAGAGTTTGTACCACTGGTCCCAGACCAGTCTCAACTGACCCGAAGTCAGTTTGATAGTGGGTATAACTCTTACCACTGGTCGCAGACTACTATCATCCTCCACTGACTCAAAGTCAGTCTCAAAGTGTGTACCACTAGTCCCAGAAATTTCTCAACCAACCCGAAGTCAGCGTCATAGTAGGTACCACTCCTACTACTGGTCCCAGACCAGTCCTCCACTGACCCGAAGTAAGTCTCAGAGTATGTACCACTGGTCCCAGACTAGTCTCAACTGACCCGAAGTCGTGTCATAGAGGGTACAACTCCTACCACTGGTCCTAGACCAGTATCATTGATCTCAAATCAATGAAGGTCATCCTACCATAGGGAGTACAGTAGATACAGTGATGTGTCCATCAGTACTACTATGGTCCCTATCCTCACTTCCCTACTCATTGATCAGATGAGAGGTACTTCTCATGAGTCCCAGACTACATCGGTAGGATTCCTCGATAGGAGAACTAATCAATCCTATCCACAAGAGAGTGAATCATACTGTCCCAAAAGAGAGCGAATCATCTTGTCCCACAAGAGAGCGAATCATCTTGTCCACAGGAGAGCGAATCATCCTGTCCACAGGAGAGCGAATCATCCTGTCCATATGAGAGTGAATCATCCTGTCCACAATTTCCATGGAGAACAAATCATCCATGCCTCACAGGAGAACTAATCATCCTGCTACATAATCATCATGGAGAACACATCATCCTGACCTCACAGGAGAACTAACCATGCTGCTACATAATTGCCATGGAGAACACATCATCCATACCTCACAAGAGAACTAATCATCATGCTACATAATTTTCATGGAGAACACATCATTCAGACCTCACAGTAGAACTAATCATCCTGCTACATAGCCGCCACGGGGTGTTACAGGGAATGTTTTGATTCTTTAACCCTGTGGTCATATGTTGCTTCAAGAAGTACCCCGCACCCCGGGAACTACAAGAGCTCCATACATCATATAGGACCCTCATCAAAGGGTTTCTGAATGACACCAACGCGTTCTCAAAAAGTCAAAAATTTGGCCTTTCCTAGCGGCTTTGTTAGAATGTTGTCGACCTGTTCATCTGTACTGATATTTTGGAGCCTTATAACTCCCTGCTACATCATATCTTGAATATAGTGGTACCTGATATCGATATGCTTGGAGATATCATGTAATATGGGATTCTCTGACAAAAGAATCCCACTTTGGTTGTCACATAGGATCACAGTGGTATCCAGCATAAATCCAAACAGCTCTCTGAAGAGCTTCTGTAACCAGACTGCCTCACAGGAGGACATGCTAGTAGCAATATACTCTACCTTGGCGGTGCTCAAAACCGTCGATGTCTACTTCCTACACATCCAGGATATCGAAGCAAATCCCAAGGAGAAACAACACCCAGAAGTTCACTTACGATCCACCACACTGCCTGCCCAATCAACATCTGTGTATCCAAGTAGTCTCACATCGTTGGCAGTGTATCTTAGCCCATATGTGATTGTGCGATGAAGATATCTTAACAAATTCTTGGCACCAATCCAATGTATGTGATGAGGTTCAACCATATGTTGAATTAATGTGTTGACTACAAAGTATATATCCGGACGGGAGTTCACTAAGAACATTAATTCTTCGATGAGTTACTGATACCTAGTAGCATTTCATAAAATAGGTCCGACAACATTATCGCTTAACTTCTTGAAGTCAAGCTCCATCGAGATAGTTATAGGCTTGCAGTCTACCATACCGAATCTTTCCAATATCTTCACCACATATTTTCCTTGAGATAGGAAAATTTCCCTTGGCTTCTACCAGACTTCAAGTCCTAGGAAATAATGCATCAGTCCTAGGTTCTTCATTTCAAATTCATAATCCAACTCCCTCTTACATTTGTGAATGAGAGGGTCTACACCTATTAGAAAGAGGTTATCAACATATAGCACCAATATGAGAGGTTTGTCATCTTCAACCTTAGAGTAAAGGTTGGGATCGGATTCACTCCTAGTTAATTCCCACTTCATTAAGTAGCTATCGATCCTCTCATACCATGCTCGGGGTGCTTGCTTTAGCCCATAGAGGGCCTTCTTCAACCTACACACATGAGATTTTCGATCATAAATCTCAAATCCTTCAGGTTGCTCTACATAGACCTCTTCTTTGATTGAACCATGCAAGAATGTGGTCTTAACATCCATCTGATTTAGTTTCCATCCTTGTGAAGCCATAAGGGCTATGATCGAGAGGATGGTGGTATATCTGGCAACAGGTGCAAATATCTCGTCATACTCTTTTTCTTTCGGCTTCCTGGTGTCAGCTTCTTGAGAGCTCCTCATTGTAGGAAGATTGTTCACCTTGTTGAGAGCCATATCTTCATCAAAGGTGAAATCATGACTAATCATGACTTCCTTTTGATCGGCTACATAGATTCTATAGCCCTTAGTATTTCCACCATAGCCCACAAAGATTCCTTTCTTTCTAGATACACCTAATTTATTCCTTTTCTCTTTCGGCACATGAAAATATACAAGGCTTCCAAAAATTCTAAAATGAGATATGTCAAGTTTCTTACCGATGAACATTTCTTCAGGAATCTTGGAACCCAATGCTTGATGAGGGCATCAGTTTTGTACATATACGATGGTGCTCGTAGCTTCAGCCCAAAGAAACTTTAGAAGTCTTTGATCATGGAGCTTGGCGCGGATAGCTTCCACAATCGTACGATTCTTCCTTTTCACCACACCATTCTGTTCAAGAGTATATGGTGTAGTAGTTTCTCTCTTAATGCCAGCCTCTTTACACATGTAATCCAACTCGTTAGATTGATATTTAGTTCCATTATCAATCCTTAAGATCTTGATCTTCTTTTCGGTTTGATTCTCGATCAAGGCTTGAGATGTGTCACAAGACATGACACCTAGCAGACTTCCCCCGACCTGATATAATCAATCAACTCGAAACCCAAGAGTCAAGGCATATTTAATATTGTTTTTCCATGCATGTACCTTGTCATTGATGAAAGCCACCTTGTAGCCTTTGTCTTCCACTGTCGAGATGGACACCTAGTTATTTTTTAGGTCAAGTACATATAGTACATCCTGTAAGTGGATCATATTACCTTGATTCAATTTAAGAGAGACATTGCCTACACCTTTCATGGGATATTACATATTATCTCCAAGGAAAATTTCCAAGTTAGTTTCTTTCTCTATCAGATTATGGAGAACTTCTTTGTAACCACTGAAGTGCCTTGAGGCACCACTATCAATGAGCCAAATTCCCATTGAGTCCGAAGGAGCAGAGGTAGATAGAGAAGCCGGTAGATAATATTCATCTTGCTTACTTTCAACAATGTTGGATTCATACCTAGAATTTCTAGCCTTCTTGAATGGTTGTCCTCTTCCTTGATTTCCAGCACTCCTTTTACCTTTTCTATTGGATTTTTCATTCCTTTGATTGCCATGAGAGGGATTTTGGTCATCGTCCCAGTGTGAGTCCTTTCTATCAGGGCACTCCCTCGCATAGTGACCTGATTTATCTCAAATGTAACATCGTCCATTTCTTCGACCCTTAGGTCCACCCTTTCCTTTTTATTTAGTCCCGGAATTGTTTCTTTTCTTAGCATGAGAAGAAAAGGTAGTAGGAGGACCTTTAGGCATGGGCATTTCTTTCCCTTCTACCCTTGTTTCTTCTTGAATGCATCTAGCCATTAATTCCTTGAAACCAGGAATTAAATTGTTGTTCATAAGAGTATTCCTGAACACATACCATTCGGATGGTAATCCTCCAAGAGTTGTGAGTGCCATTTCTGTTACAGGGAAAAGTGTCTATTTAGAACTGCTCTATCCCACTAAAGTGTGATAGCTGCCTTAGAAACAAACAGAGAAAAACTACTTATGTTTTTCCTTTATGAATTATAGATAGAGAGGAACAGAAAGACCAACCTCTGTCTTGCGCTAATCCTTCGATTCGATCCCTCTCTTCTTTGATAGTCCCCAACTACCTGCTCCCTTGCATGCCCAGCTTCAAAAAGTACCTGTAGGATCACAGAAGCATAGCACTATACAAAGACATGGATCTATAATCATAAACAATCTAGGATCAGATGTAAATTGACCATACAAATGTAACAAGCATCAATGATACAAAAGCATGGAGGAAAACTCAAATAGCTTTTATTGATAAACAAGAAAAGATCCAGGAGGAGTTACAACCAGTTGTTCTGACCCAGCATCAACCTCCCAGCAAAGAAGCCCCTCTTCACCTCAAACAAAGCTTAGATCACCCAACAATCTAATGTTTGTCTCTAGAAACCAACAACAATTCCTTACAATATGCAAAATTCCAGCCTCTGGATCTCTGGGATGAGGGATCCATATATAGATATCTGTAAGGGGGATGAGTCAGCTTGTGATTTGATTAGTGTCTTCTCTCTGATAGTTCTTGCTTCCACTTGGAGACTGAGGGCCTCTTACTCATCCTTGGTCGAATTCAGTGAGGCAAGTGTCATAGGAGAAGATTCTGGAAGCTTCCATTGCCTCTCCACCTCGCAGAATGACATTGCCATTTGTCATTTCTCGCCCATCACACCCAACAGAAGGGACTTTTGAAATGCAATGCACCCTCACAGTGTATTTGGGTGAGATGCAATGCACCTAGCCAGTGGAGCAGCTGAAATGATCCTGTTTTGGCCAATTCTGAGTAGTTTCTCATGGAGAACTTTTGGGAGAAGCTGTAATCTGTTGACCTTGTTCCTTTAGGGGTTAGAACAACACTTTTAGGGACTTAGGAGCCCTTGGTTTATGGACATTTCATGCTTGGGGTTGTAGGGCACGAAAATGTCTATAACAGTTGCCCCCTAAAGTATGAGGCCGTTAACCTTTTGGTGTCGGGTGAAATGCTTTATTATGAGGATCCGAAGTTCTTTCAATGCTGGGAGGAGACCTGTAATAAGATACAATACAATACATTATCTTCATAATATTTTCATGATCTAGCTGAGGCGGGCATTCCCATGCTCAGCTTTATAAATTCATTTTCATGTACATAGGACAGACAACCGTCTGAGTGTAGACTGATGATTCTGATAGAGCCATCATCCTTTTGATAGGATGATTATCTGTGCTGCAATGATGTACATTTAACGTTTTTATTTCCCTGAATATATATCGTAGCCTGGATGGATGAAACTAGATCCAGGGTCTTCAATCTCGTCCGATCTTTACTCGAAGTACAAGTCGATCCATGTGAGAAATGTTCTGAAGTCGAGCATGGAAAGACATCGCTTGATTACCAGTCGATGATGTAAACTGTTAACAAGAACGAGAGGAATCACCGATAATGATAATGACCCTCAAGGTATTGCAGTACAATTCACGTGGTGTGAATAAAGGACTTGGCATTGAACACCACGCAAAATCTTTCGGTCGAAGGCCATTGATGTAAACCTGTCGCCGAAAGTGAGAAACTTGCCATTGAGGCATGCAAGCTTCAAAGTACTGAATGGGGTGTTCCTAGATCAACTTCTTGGATGATGAGCTGATGTCGATAAGAAGTGATCTGTCACAGGAGGGCCTTAATGAATCCCACAACAATGACATGGAACGGAGCAAATGATTTTAATGGAGGTGAAAACGATCTGGTGATATAAGGTTCAGGGTGGCGGTCATGAAAGAATGGAGTATAATGTATGGTAGTGGGTGAGACATAGGTGGACTCTCTGAATGACCTCTCTTGAACATATCGGCAACACTGATGTGATGGATCGGTAGCATTAACACCAGATGTGGATGGTATGGCGTGACCATGGTGATGTGACCAGTGAACGAAACAACCCAACCCGACTCGGACACGGAGCAGAAGTGTCATGTTCAAGAGCGACTTGCTACCAACAAAGTTTCTTTGAGTTTTCTTCCCAATTTTTCTCCAGTCATTGCTGACCAATACCTCTTTATTTTTGTCAAGCTTGAGGAGGATAACATATGCTTGTTCTATAATTTGCCCTTTAGGCAAACCCATCACTACGTTTTAACGAGCCTAGCGATAGTGAAACTCGTTCTCGTCTACAGACAATTTTGTCGCTATTAATATTTTTAACGAGTTTAACGACAAAGATAACTCGGTCCTTTTCAATTTTAGAGAGTCTGAAAAGGAATGTAAAGGTAACTCCAAAATTCCTTTCTCGTCATCTAATCCCTTAAGTCCGAAAAAGTATAAAACAATACAGAAGGGATGAATTTTCGATACTTTTAACGAGCCGAACAAAACAAGCGCTCGATCTTTTTGTGTAATAATCCCTCAGGTCCAAAAGGATTAAAATCTAGAGGAGGGATAGCACTACTTGTCCCTTTAACGAGCTGGAGGGGCCAATGGCTCGGCAATCTTTTTATATTTTACGAGTCAGTTGAAAGGAGCTTAAAGGAGACTCGTCTTTTGAGGAACGAGTGATAAAACGGGTAGCAGCTGATTCCAGGTAAGGTTTGGAATTTTCCAATCACAGTAGTGTCACAAGGATGGCTAGTGAGATAAATCTTCGCAGCTGTTCCTCAAAATGGGTAAACAATCAAATGGAGGTGAATGATCGACCAATGAAAAAGTGGAGGTGATGGTGCAAACACGTCCAAGGCTTTAACGACTGAAGTACTACATTCACGATGGTTATTTACCGAGGAATAGTTCATTTTTTAATGAGCTTAAATGTGGGGGGAAACATTTGCTCATGTCTTATGTTTATTTTTTAACGAGCTTGAACTATGTGTTAAAACTGCTCGATTAATCCAGTCGTGTGATAAGAATGTCTCATATAAAAACAACAACTTTTAGAGTTTTGCCCCACATCCTTTCTTTATGCAAGTTAGGAAACGACCAATCCTACGAGTTTAAAGGGTTAGAGGACCTACAAATTTAAACTAATAAATAGTCGCTCTTCGCTTGCACACCAAAAGGCTTGCATGCCCCCAGGTATAAAACATAGTTTCAAGGTTACCCCTTCTTTAGTCCATTAAAACATTTGTTTTACTGAGAGAGGCCTACCTCTTACAGGTTACCAAAGATTGTTCTATTTATGGCGTAAACAAATCACCACTTCGGCGATGTCTACCGAGATAAAAAAAGGTGAGCGGCAATGCCCGCCAACTCACATAACTTTGACAAGAGGATCTTTTTCTAGAATAACCCCCTCTTCCAATCACGGACGGGGGTATACACTAGTCATATTCTCTCGCGGAAACCTACCCTATACCCGAAGTTTTCCTGCCGAAGCAGACCAGGGTGCATGCCCCCCTAGGTTTCAGTCATGTCCCCCCGAATCACTCGCACTCATCGGGTTGACAGACTGGGGATTGAGACATTTCTTGCGTGAAAATACCATTCAGGGATGGTACATGACTATTTGCTATGCGTGATCCGGGAAATGAAAGCTGGTCTACGAGCTTGACCACTCTTCCTTCGTGTGGAAAACACATCACTCTAAAGAGTGATGAGACAATGGCTCTCATGCAATAAATATAGTCTCATCCAAGGAGTAGATTGTAATCCAGGGTTCCTTGAACTACCATTATGTTCATGTGAATGGTTTTCCCTCTCAATGTTATGGGCACATTGGGAAGGATCCCTAACGGTCGACTCGTTCCTTTACCAAAACCTGTTAGATTTCTCATCTCAGGCAAAAGCGATGGTGAACCAAGCGCTTTCCAAGCAGTTGAGGAAAGGATACTCACAGAAGCCCCCTCATCTATGATGGTACCAGCCATAACCATTCTATATATTTGAACAATAATCCAGAATGGTATACTAGCTGGTAAACGGGGTCTGCCTAGTTGATTCCAGTCAAAGGAGACAACTAGGTTGCTTGGAGGTGGGACCGAATAGACGGCCGGGTACGACTCTAACAAAATTCCTTCCCGCGGTAAAGGAACGGGTAAATTGCCCCCATGTTCGTTGGAGTCTGTGCTTATGAAAAGAATTTGGACGGTGTCATCCTTGTTCTCTTCAGTGACTGTATCATCTGAAGATGGAACCTCTGAAGGCAAGACCGGGTCAACTGTTGCCTCGACCTTTTGAATTTCATCTGGTATGGATTCAGATGGTTTATCTTCAATGATAGATGCTTCGGCCGACCACCTGAGTGGGCCAGCTGGATTTTCAACTAGTGATGGACTCAGCAAGAGTTTTTTATATCCAGGAGGAAGCCGTAACGGTGAAACCGGACGATCATCCAAAACTCTTTTAGCTTCATCTAAGAAGGGACAATGGTGGACGGCATGATCGTCTTCGCACAGTTTACAAGGAAATCTATATTTTCCTTTTTGTCCTGGGGCTTCACTTTCACAAGTTGACGGTGTGTTTTCAACATGATCATCAGAGGTTGACGACACCGGGTTGTGCATACGAGGAGACCAGTCCCTTAAGATCCGAGGGATGCAAGGACAATCTCTGTGATAGTGGTCTCCTTTGCAAATGACACATGGCGATTTAGGCCTGGTTGGTGCAGTGTGTGGATTTTCGCTCGATGACACTCGTTTGCCCCCATTCGCCTTTGGCTCCTTCTTCTTCTTCTCTTTCTTCTTCTTTTCCTTCTTCTCCTTAGGTACTTGACTTTTGGCTTTACTAGCCCCATCAAGCGAAGAGGAAGGAGGAGAGGAAGAATTAGAGGAAGTAGAAGGTTGGTGGGTAACTCTGGACTTGTCTAATTTCTGATTCGATTGTTCAGGAATTGTGGTGTTCTGAATGACAGAGGTTGAGAAGAGCCATACAGGAAAACCAATTGTCAGTCCTGGAAGCGACAATGTGGCCATATGGGGTGCACCAACATCTCCCCAAGAGGAGAAGGGACTAGGATTTCCTCCAAGGGGAATTCCTTCATTGGTGGATTCCATTTTCTCAACCCAAGATCAACGTAGGAAAGGGGTAATGAATATTCCGTTTAAAATAAATTTTAGACGCTTTGACACAACTTGTTTTTTCAGTTTTTAAGAGTCGAGAAAAAACAAAAGATGACTCTATTCGCCTTTGATTTTTAATGAGCCTGAAGTGACAAGTGCTCAGATGGACCTTTTCCGTTAAGGAGTTTGAAAAGGAACGAAAGGGACTGCTCTGGAAGTCTAGGTAGAGGGAGTACCAAACCAATCGCAAAACTGCAGAATACTTTTTACGGTACGGCAGTCAATCTTCCCGAATGCTGTGTTCAGTGCATTGCGATCGATAGGGCGGCAGACACGGCTTCCTATGGATAAAGGATTAAGCCTATTGGGGTCTCCCAAAATATACTCGACGGTACGTGGGAGCACTAGTCCGTACTTGCACTTATCGTCTCAGAGTGGAGGAATCACCCAACCATCAGTGAGAACAATAGTTACCAGGCTTTACGACGCCGGAATACGTCTCTAGCCTAGACCTCTAAATGTTGTGCGTTAAGTTCCAAAGCGTTGTTAGATTTATTGAATTTATTTTAAGTTGATCTTGCTTATGAAGTTTGCCTTTCGGGTTCACCACGAGATGTAGATGTAATTCCTAAAATGCAATCTAAGATGATAAACAAACTTTTTATCTTCTTTATGTAATGAAAATCCTAGCTACTAGGGAAAAGAAAGACAGAATCTTTTCACAAAGAGCAAAGAGCACACTCTAAATGCACTTTCCTAAATCAAGCCAATCAGACTGTCTATATGCAAATGCACATGCATGTGTTTGTTTTCGACTTTCTTAGTATATGGATGCTAAAAAGAAAGTTGATGCACAAATCTGAATTTCTTTTCAAGCGACAAATATAAACAAGCTTCTCCTCGAAATCAAAAATGGAGACGATTACGACACCTTACGATTTTGAAATGAATATTTTTTTTTGACACTAGAAAATTACAAATTCAGACCAAAAGTAATAGTAACAGGATAATCGACCATCAACAGCAATCAAACTCTTTCCTACAATTGAAATCGACACTTGCGACAGTTTCAAATCAAAGGACGACAGTACGATTACGCTACTTTTGCAAAGGAGAACTGTAAATGACTCAATAAACACACAAAAAACATCTACAGTTCTTTTGTACAAAGGAGGTGGAATAACAGCAAGGAAAAGGGGTTTCAAATAGACATATACTGATCACAGGCAGCAAAATTCAGGAATAGAACTGGAAAGAATGAGTCACAGAAGCCACAACTGCACAGAGCTAGTCTGATCAACGCACCTGTAACACAGAGAATCTGAAATGCAGCGCAGGTTGTCCACTCAAGAAGTGCACTGAAATTCAGAATCTCTGAACAGTACCTGTGCTGGGCCAGAAATGAGACTATGTTTGGGTTCTGGGTCACAGTTTGCAGTTCAGTTCTTGGTTTTTGGCCGAGTAAAAAGCAATCAGTAATGCAACAATCAGGGGTAGATCTAAGGAGGATCTAAGAACTATCACAAGGGCAATCAGATAGTTTGTGAATCAGTTGTTTAAATCATAAACAGATCCAGTAGATGGATTGAAGTAGCAGTTGTCTACTTTGCATTTGTTATGGCAAATGCAGTTCGAATGCTACTTGTAAGTTTATGAAATAGACAACAAAGAATGATAAACAAACCAACTAATTATTTCCCCAGCGGAGTCGCCATTTTGTTACAGGGAAAAGTGTCTATTTAGAACTGCTCTATCCCACTAAGGTGTGACAGGTGCCTTAGAAACAAACAGAGAAAAACTACTTATGTTTTTCCTTTATGAATTATAGATAGAGAGGAACAAAAAGACCAACCTCTGTCTTGCGCTAATCCTTTGATTTGATCCCTCTCTTCTTTGATAGTCCCCAGCTACCTGCTCCCTTGCATGCCTAGCTTCACAAAGTACCTGTAGGATCACAGAAGCATAGCACTCTACAAATACATGGATCTATAATCATAAACAATCTAGGATCAGATGTAAATTGACGATACAAATGTAACAAGCATCAATGATACAAAAGCATGGAGGAAAACTCAAATAGCTTTTATTGATAAACAAGAAAAGATCCAGGAGGAGTTACAACCAGTTGCTCCGACCCAGCATCAACCTCCCAGCAAAGAAGCCCCTCTTCACCTCAAACAAAGCTTAGATCACCCAACAATCTGATGTTTGTCTCTAGAAACCAACAACAATTCCTTACAATATGCAAAATTCCAGCCTCTGGATCTTTGGGATGAGGGATCATATATAGATATCTATAAGGGGGATGAGTCAGCTTGTGATTTGATTAGTGTCTTCTCTCTGACATTTCTTGCTTCCACTTGGAGACTGAGGGCCTCTTACGCATCCTTGGTCGAATTCAGTGAGGCAAGTGTCACAGGAGAAGATTCTGGAAGCTTCTATTGCCTCTCCACCTCGCGGAATGACACTGCCATTTGTCATTTCTCCCCCATCGCACCCCACAGAAGGGACTTTTGAAATGTAACGCAGCCTCACAGTGTGTTTGGGTGAGATGCAACACACCTAGCCAGTGGAGCAGCTGCAATGATCCTGTTTTGACCAATTCTGAGTAGTTTCTCATGGAGAACTTCTGGGAGAAGCTGTAATCTATTGACCTTGTTCCTTTAGGGGTTAGAACAACACTTTTAGGGACTTAGGAGCCCTTGGTTTATGGAAATTTCATGCTTGGGGTTGTAGGGCACAAAAATGTCTATAACAATTTCCCTATCAGTAATAGTCTCCCCAATAGATAGGATATCGTTCCTAATCTCAGTGAATCTTAAGAAGTATGCTTGCATACTCTCATCTTTTCCCTTCTTAATTTCCTTTAGCTTATTTCTAAGAAACAAAACTTGATTTGCATCATTAACTTTAAATAAACTCACCAGTGTATTGTAGATTTCCTTGGACGTGTCCAGGTTAGAGATGTAGGCCACCAAGCACTTGTTGATAGAGTCCCAGATGATCTTCTTTGTTTTGACTTCACCGGTTTTCCATTTGCTCCTGGTAGCAGTGGGTGCATTTGATGGAGGCTCAACAATATTGCCTCTCACATGGTCCAACACTCCTTGATCTTCTAAGGTTAGATCGAGAGACATCTTCCATCCATGATAGTTAGCTAAGTTCTCACAGAGCTTGTCTCCGGCAGGGAAGAGTGTTGAGGACCCCATAGTTCTTTTAGGATAGCCTTGTCAATCTTCTCTTCGGTGATTGCTCTTGCTCTTGCTCGGGCTTTGGCTTCACATCAGCTCTGATACCATGTTAATTTATGGTATGTTCTATGATTATATAAGTTTACTTATCTTTCTTATTATTATCCACAGATTAGCAATCACATGTACATAAAGTAAAGTGCAAATAGAACATTAAACGATCGACAAAAACCAAACCAAGACAAGAGACATAAGATGTGGCGGCTAGCCAGGGACAAACCCCAACGTGGGGAAACCCTTTGATCAAATATTGATTTATTTTCAATAATTCAGCAGAGAGAAATAATACATAAATCTGATTTACATTAACAACAACAAACCCTAGATCAGCCAAACTAGGGCAGACAATATCTTGCAAACCGACCATCGGATCGGCTTGATTCCACCACCAAAAAATGCAACCTTTAGAGGAGAGTCAGATCCACCTTCACCGTAGTTCATAGAGAGAGAAATATGGTCAATGTTGGTCAAACTTCCAATCTTCAGTTGCAGCCCTAAATCTGCATCCTTCCTTCCACACATGTGAGAGAAGAGTCTCTTTCTGTGCAGTAGGAGAAGAGCCTCTTTTCTACGTAGGGGAGAGAGAGATGTGATGATATGAGTGTTTCCAAATGAGGAAAAGACCTCATGTATTTATACACAACTGTTCATGATTGATTAGATGCGACTGTTGGGCTTTTGAGCCTACATGAATTGCTGGTTGGCTTGATAATTATTCCATAATCAAAATAAATCTCCATAAATACTTATCAGAATCGGATGACGTTTAGATCAATCCTACACCTCTTGACGAGAGGAATCTAATAAAAATATTATCAGCCATGAATAAGATGAAGCACATGGAGTTTGGCCCTAGTTGCCAATTTTAACATAAAACTCCTCAACAAAATGTCATGGCAGAAAGAATGAATATAACTATTCAACAAATGGTTCATGCTATGCTTTATGAGTCTGGTACTCCTAACACCTTATGGGTTGAATCTGCACATACTGCATTAAATATTATCAACAAGGCTCATCTTCATGTGAATAGTGATAAAACTCTGTATGAACTTTGGTATGGTAAGCCTCCCACTGTAAAGCATTTTAGAGTTTTGGGAGAAAATGTTTCATCAAAAATAATGATGAAAAACTTGGTAAGTTTAAAGTTAGAGTAGATGAAGGAATACTTCTTGGTTACCCATCTAGAAGTCAACGATACAGATATTACAATAAAAGACTTCAAAAATTTGTTGAGTGCATTGATGTTGTGATTGATGAAGCATGCACAGATTCCAAAAAGGTAGCATCAGCAAAAGAGGATGATAATAATGAATTCTTTCTGACATCAAATTGGAATGATATAGAAGAAGAAACTAATGAAGCAGCATAAGGAGATATATCAGATAAAGAAAAGGCTTTAACCAAGTTTTTTTCCAAAGAATCGTCCATAAATTCAAATTCTAGGAGAAAAGGAATCTGGGGTACAAACAAGAAGAACCATTGTAGGATGTTCTAGTTATCGGGCTTTATTATCCACCATTGAACCACAAAATGTAAATCAAGCTAGTAAATATGAATGTTGTTTTAAGGCCATGAATGAAGAACTCGATCAAATTGAAAAGATTGATACCTGGGAATTGGTTCCAAGGCCTTATGATAAAAATGTTAATGGGACAAAATGGATATTCAAAAGTAAGTTGAATGAAAATGTATAGGTCATTAGAAAGAAATATAGACTTGTTTGTAAAGGTTATGCTCAACAAGAAGGTATAGATTTTCAAGAAATGTTTGAACTAGTAACGAGACTTGAAGCCATAAGAATGTTTCTTCCATTTTCAAGTTTTTGAAATTTAAAAGTTTATCAAATGGATGTAAAATCTGATTTTGTGAATAGAGATCTAGAGGAAGAAGTATATATTGAACAAGCAGAAGAATTCATTTTGTGGAATTATGAAAACCTTGTATGCAAACTAAAAAACAACTTTATATGGGCTAAACAAGATTGGGCATGGTATTATCATCTTAACAAATATCTTGAACAACAAGGTTTCCTAAAAGGTTCTACAGACAACAACTTGTAAACAAAAATTGATGGTGATAAACTGCTAATTATTATTTTTTATGTTGATGATATCATCTTTGGAAATAATGAAGAATATATGAGTAAAAATTTTCCTATTGTTATGCAGCAAGAATTTGAAATGCATTTACTTGGGGAACTAACTTACTTTCTTGATCTACAAGTGCAACAAGAAAAAGATGGCATCTTTCTCTCACAAAAAAGATATCTCAAGTAAATTCTGAAGAAGTATGGGATGGAAGATTGCAAACCTGTATGTACTTCCATGATGATAGCATGTATCCTCATTTCTAATGATGATTCTCCTGCAGTAAATCAAACATAGTATAGGCATATGATTGGAAGTTTTCTTTATCTAACAGGTACCAGACCAAATATCATGCATGCAGTTGGGATTGTTGGACGTTTCCAAGCCAATCCAAAGGAATCACATCTTTAGGTAGTAAAGAGAATATTCATATATCTCCAAGGAACCCAAGACTTTGGTCTATGGTATCCTAAATATTTAGATCTTACCCTTCACATACACAGATGCAGATTGGCCTGGAAATGTTGATGACAAGAAAAGAACAAGTGGACGTGCATTTCACATGGGGCCCTAATTTGTATTTTGGTTCAAGAACAAACAAATTTCCATTGCCTCATCTACAGTGAAAACAAAATTTGTGGTTGTTTCATCTTGTTGCACACAACTTCTTTGGATGATGCAAACATTACATGATATACAAATCAAATGTTCTCCACCCATCTCCATCCTATGTGATAATAAAAGTGCTATTAGTATTTCAAAAATTTGCACTCCAAAACCAAGCATATCCATACAAAGTATCACTTTTTACAAGAACAAGTGCTTGAGAAAAAGGTTAAATTGGAGTATATTCCCTCCAAAGAACAAGTTGCTGATATATTTAGTAAACCCCTTCCCAGAGTAGAATTTGAATATCTTAGGCAGAAACTAGGAGTTATCTCTGCCTCATTATGTTGCTAATACAGTCTGCTCAATCTTTAGGTGAAAATTCATAAGGTTGTTGTCTATACACATGTTTTATGAAGTATAGTCGTGTATATACACGAGCTTCTTTGCAGACAATCACATACATTTTTCTCTTATAGAAAAACAGTGGGATAGACTCAAGATCCACCTCCAACATGCTTCTAAGAGATACGATTTTATTTTTCATGGTATCGTGTTGATCGGTACAATCTGCTGATATGATATTGGGTTATATTTTTCTAATTGATATTTATCTGATTGGTGGAGATGCTTTGCTGAATTATTTCATGAAAATGAACAGGTAGCACACGTGCAGGGGGAGCAGTAGCCTTGTAGAATATAATGCATTAATGTCATATCTCTAATTTGATGTAAAGGTCATGAGAAGACCTATGATGTAATAATTTTCATATTCAGTCATGTATGGACTTTTGTGGTCATGTCAAATATGTAATCCCACTTGTTTGGGTGGTAGTGTAGAAAATGTAATCCCACTTGGTTGGGTGATTGATGTACGTATGAGTCCTTGGAAATATAAATTTCATACTCTATTGAGTTATAGAATCATCTTTCTGAAGCTTCAGCATGTGCTCAGGGGGAGCATGGACAAGATAGTGCAAACTAGATCCAAAGCGGGAATTTTGGTCCATCCTTTTCCCTTAATTTCAAAGGGGGAGAATATCTTGGTTTTTGAATAATGGTTATTTGATGTATCTAAGATGTTTTTATAGGTTGAGGTGATCAACACTAACATTGTTGCCATCAAGTCGAAAGGGGAAGATTGTTGGCATAATGATGCATGTATTGTCCTTGATGGAAACTCACTTGTAAAAGAACAAGTATATGGTAACTACATGAATTCATAGGTCAATTCAGAGGTGATAGAATGATGGAATAGAATACCATAATGATGAGTGAAAGCTTTACATATTAGAATCAGAAATTTTATACAGGTGAATATTTGAAAATTTATATGTAGGTTAGTCATGGCCAAGTCAGATATACATGCGAGTTTGGTGAAGCAAAGTAGCATATGGTTTTTTCAACATGGTATTATAAATACCAGGGGTGTTTACCATGGCATTGGCCCATAGTCATGAGTATGATAACGAATATTGATCACGTCAAAGATTACCACTGACACTTGTGTAGTTTTGACCAATGGTATTTATAAGGGCTAAACTATATAAATAGGTGAAGATCAAAGTGCTAAGTGTGCATGCGAAATGAATTTTTATGAATACTTAAATTTGAAGTATATTTTCATTATAAGGGCCATAGTTGTCAGATAGATCTGAAATAATTATGCACCAATGAATACAATGATGAATCATAATCATGAGACCTAAAATGACCTTTCATTGTATGATTTGCTCATGGATTGACTAGATCTTAGTACTGACGCATGATTTTATCTCTAAATATTATGATCTGTGTCTTTTTGAAGTTCTGAAGAGCTGAATAATTTTAGGTCAAAATTTGCAGATCTATATGCTGGCTGGACTCGGGAAAGGAACATATACACGTAGGTTCGCTTCTTCAAAGTCATGTGTATAAAGTAAGGGGTTTTTCTTCATAATGATTTATTAATCTTATCATTGTTGTTGTTTGTTTGTTGTCTATCCATGGTGTCCTCATGTTGATTTGGGTTAAGTGATAATGTATGAAGTAAAATTTATTGAATGATGAAGTTGAATTTGTTTACATGTTGATTGGTTGAAAAGACTATTGATGTTGTTGACTATATGAGGGTTCTGTAAGATAACATTATATTTCAGAATATCTTTGGTCAACTATATGTCTGATTCAAAATTACAATTTTTCATTTTTCAGTATATTAAGATCTGTTTGCGAGTTTCTCTACAGAAAAGTGCATATACACGTGGGTTTCCTTACGTGAAGTAGTTTATAAATTTTTGCATTTGAATGATCAGAGTTGTAGTTTATTATGTGTGTTGATGCAGTATTGTGAGTTAAATTCTATGTACTGGTTACAGTGATCTGACTGTTCATGTTTATTGGTTGAGTTTTTATTAAGTGTTAGTTGATTGGGTTTTCAGTGATTGGTTGATTCAATTGTGTTAGAGATTGATGATTGTATTATAATGATGAGTTATAGTTTGATTTTTGAGCTTAAGTGTTGATATTAGATCCAATGTGAAAATTTATGAAACGTGTTCCATGGATGCTGCTGAGGGTTGGATCCTTCAGTGAGGAAGTTGAAGCATCCTACCAGTAGTAGCTGGTGATCATATCAGGGGGTTGGATATCCCTTCCTGTATGAGATGGAGAACCAGTGAAGGTTGTAGCCTTCAGTAAGTGGGTGCCTTCATACTGGTATGAGTCTACACTAGTACAAGAATGTAAGAAGTTTTTGATATTAATAAGTTTTGAAGAGTGAGACGATATCAATGGTGGTTTTCTCCCACATTAGGTTTCCACCTTAAATATTGGCGTTCATGTGTGTTAACTATGTGTGATACTTTATTCTATTCTTACTCCACCTATTTACTGCTTATCGAATGGCTGATAAATCTCTTACATTCTAGTTCAATTTTAACAGATAAAGAATTAGTTGTTTTACAAGCATACTGAGCATACCCTAGTTTCATTTACAACAGTCATGTATATACAATCATTGGGTCTAGTCAAGTCTCATATACATTTCAGAAAAGAAAATTATTATTATGAGTTTTTAATTATTGATTCACCCATGCCTTCTTAGTATTTTTTCCAAGCAACTTTGTCGTCAAAGCTTACTAAGAATACCTTCTCGTCTCCAACCTTCATCTTCATTGATACAAGATGATATGATGCTCTGAGTGATAGACAAGAATGTCATACTCAGAATGGATCAGACCATCCTAGAATAAGATTTTGTTTTAATCTTATGATCTATGGAAATTTGTGATGAATAATTGTCATAGGACTGAATTCTACAAACTTCAATATTCTTCAGAACATAAATTTGTTGTTTATGTTTTGAGTGACACTAGTACATAGATTGATTCAAAAGTTTGATCTTGTGATTCAGATGGAAATAAATAGTTCTTCTATTTGGACTTTCCCTTATCATGTTAGTGGAAATTCCATGATTTACTTCAAGTATTGTTGTAGTTGAACTAGCTATTGAATCATCTCTTGGAATTTCCACTGTTTGAATTGCAGTTTATGAATATGTTTTAATTTCTATTGGTCTCTCGTATTCCGTCTTCTTGATTTATGATATTGACTAGATCGGTATTTGTTCCTCTTTCTTCGACTTGGACTGAATACTTTGACACTTCTTTCATGATAAGTTCTTCTAATTTATTTTTAAATGATTTCTTATCATCGTTAATTTTCTTAATTTGAGTGAGTAGACTTTGATTATGGTTTATGAAACATAAGAGTAGCTCATTTTTTGAATCAACATTATTTTGGTCTTCAACCTTCTCATCTTTTAAACACTTGATTTGATTTAATGACCTTTGGTTAAGGTTCTTTAAGCATAAACCTTCCTCTTCTTTTCCTAATCGACTTTCATTGAGTTTGTTTTCAGAAATTTCCTTTTCTTGTTCTAACTTGTGTTTCTTAGCTTTATATTTTCTCACTTGTGTAAGTAGTTTCTCATTATTCTCCTTCAAACATGAATTTTCCTTATATTTGTTGGATATGACTTCTTCAAGCTCTTTCTTCTTCTTTGATACTATTTCTAGATTGTCTTGAAGAATTAGTTTCATAATATCCTTAAGCTCTTTTCGTGAAGGCATTAAGAATTCTGATTTCACTGTCATGTCTTCAAATGTGACCATCTTCTTCTTGTAAGGGGAGATCAAGAATTTTTTTTGAGTGTTTAAAATGAACATACCTAATTTATTGGACCAAGGTCGACCGAGAATTATCTCAACGTCTTTCTCAAGCATAGTTACGACACAAAATTGAGATATGTACTCATAATGGTCAATTGTCACCTGTAAATTATTAATTTTATATTATTATTCACCAAAAAACGTTTTCGTTCACCTATATTTGGGTTTAGAACTATTAGTAGATTTTCCAAATTAATATTGATGTAAATATCCTTGATGTTTGAATTAATAGTGATACTAATCTCTTTCCTTTGGATACACCCTCTTAATGTAAATAATATAAACTATGATCAGGATACCATTATAGGAGAAATTTCCTTCGTTTATTTTTGAATTAGGCTCCATTTTTCTATTTTTTGAGATATTGACTCTGTTTGTATTAGTGAATAATTTGGTTTTCTTCCTCCCTTTGCTCTTAAAAAATGCTTCCTTAAGTTTTATTTATTTTCATTACTCCTTTTATCATTGAGTTTGAATTGCTCCCTTCCTTCTTCTTACTTCAACCCTTTCTTTTATTTTCTTTTTGAATTTTTGTATTAACTTTTTTCTTCTTCTTTTTAACTTTTTTTTTCCATAATTTTATTTTTCTATATATATTTATAATTTTATTTTTTTCCTTTTCAAAAGTTACAACCCTAGTGAAATGTGACTATTCACCTCTTTGGGGTATAATATAAAATACATGTCCACTTATATGCCTTCGACTCGGTGAATTTTCTCCATGTAAAAAGTAGAAATTACCATTCACATAAAAAAAAATTTGTATGCCTTTTGTTTTTATTTTACCTTGAAAAAACCATGGACAATTACCATGGGTTGTTAAAAGCATGAGCTTGTAAACCACTTAATGATGAATGAAGATAATATTATCTATTCTTGCTTCTTTTACATGTAGTTTTAAAGATATTTGGAAAGATTCCCTTTTGATTTTATCATGCACTTTTTACGAATGATGTAGAACCTTTCTATATATATATGAATTTTCTCGTTCAAGATTTACATCAGACTTTTTTTTTACTAGAATTATTGAAATCTCAAAGGCCAAAGGCCTTATTTTTTTTAATTAAATAATTATTTTTAACTCTTTTCTTTTACATATTTTTTCTATTTTTTTTAACTCATTTGTTTTTTTTCAAGGTGGCAAAGGGCCTTACCGAAAATAGAAAAACTCCAACTCATGTAGTGAAGCTCTTTAGTTGTGAGGACAAGTTAATGGCCAAAGGTCAGGATCTACCAACATGGATCTCATACCAATGTAACGACCAAAAGGCATATATAGACCAGAAATCTTTAAGTAATTCAAAGATGTAAATGTCCATTGTTAGACATGTAATTGTATATTGAATATTGTATAATGAATTGTTATGAGATATGAGATGATTACAAATGATAATGAGAGCCTTCTTATATACCCTAGGCATATGCCCTTTTATGAATGGTCATGTCTCTAAGACATTTCTCTTCATTACTAATTAATGGACCATTAGTTAGTTAATTATTATTTAGTATTATTAACAAACAACTCATAAGCTCTAATTATATTCAGAACAATCAACTCCAAAGTGAAGAATATAAAAGATATAGCGAAAACTGCACTTTTGGACTGCGATTAAGAGTGCAAAAATTTGACTAAATCCAACCATTATCACTACTACTTGTGAACTTAAGGAATTCACACCTGTAGGAGGAATTTTCCAACCATTTTCAAGCATTTTTTATTACTTTACAACCTTCTAGGAAATTCCATGTCAAAATACTTCGATTGTGCATGAGGAATGCAAAGGAATTTCCATTTTAAGCCTCAACCACACCCACATAAATAACAGATTTCGATTGTGACTACACTCACAAGTCTGCCAATTTTCGGTTTTAGCCTTCCAACTACATGCATGAGTCTACATCCTTGCAGATCAGGTAGAGTATGAGGAAAAAAATAAGAATCTCAATTGTTAACCTCTACCACATATTTGGTCACCTACATCAACACCTATATATGCCTCCAATTCACTGTCAAGCTAGTAACACATCTATGAATCGACTAAACATGTCTCCCAACTTCCACTGCCAAGTTGACCTAGAAACCAGCAAACAATAGTTGACTTGACTTTCAATAACTTCTCTACTCTCCACTGGCACCTGCACAAGATGAAAATATATGTAACACACTGTAGCAAATTTCCATCATCTCAATCATCATCATAAGGCAAAAACAACACTACAACAAGCCATACTCAAGTGTCTACATTAGGTCATGACCAGGAAGATAAACAACAATAGCACATGAGGAACCATCAAATACACACTACCATTATATCATCAAAATCAGTGTGGAATTAGTGCATGATGAGGCCACCACTATCTTGACATCAAATCCCAATCGAAAGTGAAAAAAATTGGCTACAACCATACTACATGGATGCCATCTATACATCAGCTAGACTACGAAGGGTTGACATCAATGCCAACACAAGCTAGATGTCATCATGAAAAAAATGGTAACACCAACTAGCTATGTTGGGTATGTGTTATATACTTTCCATGACTATAAACAAGTGTTGTACATTGTGGCAAATGCAGCGGGAGGGTCACAAGGGGGTTTCTAAGGGGGTGGTAGCCCAGCTGCATGGAGTGAGGTAGCACCCTATGAATATATTTTTTATGTGGACCCAATATTAGTTGAGAAGACCCAAGGATGAAGGGAAAACCCAAAGACGGAGGGAATAATTACCCATGGTTTTGTGCATGGATTTTGCACATGGTTTTGGCATGATGGTTTTCTTCCTATGGTATTTTGTAGATCTGTTAAAGGGAACTATGGTTATGTTCTAATCCAAGATTAATGGATTGGGGTTTATGAATGCTTCAACATGTATATATATGTATTGTAACATTAAATGAAATATAATTAAAAATAAATTTGGTAGTCCCGATTTTGGGATCCAAGGGAAAATATTTGTGTATATTTATTTTATGCTCTCGCCATTGTATGTTTTTTGTTTTAAGAATTCTTTTGTAGGTAATTTTTGTACAGGGTTAAAACCTACCTTCTATATCATAGTTTTTTCAGCATCAAGGGGACGCATTTGTTGCTGAGGGGTTTTGCTCAAGCATATGGTAGATCCTATTACTGTGGGAGATCTATGTGATCAATTCTTACAGTGAAGAGAGATGGCGAACTGTGGAAAGATAGAGATCGATAAATTCAATGGGAAAATTTTTGAGTTGTGGAAAGTAAAGGTGGAGGATATGTTGGTGGATAAATATGAGTGGATCATAGTAGATCTAGGTACTAAACCAAAGATAATGTTAGCAAAAGACTGGGAAAAGTTGCATCAGAAGGTAAAGAGCATAATATGGTTTTGTATCTCAGATTCAGTATTCTTGAATTTATCAAGCGAGGTTATGACAAAGGCTTTGTGAGACAAGTTAGCGACTTAGTACCAATGTAAGTCTCTAGTTAACAATTTGTTCATATGGAAAAAGTGGTATAACCTGAGGATGAAGAATGGAGGCTCCATAATAAAGTATCTGAACAACTTTAATATTGTGGTAAGAATTTTTTTATCTATTGATATAAAATTTCAGATAAAGATAACTGCATCAGTTTATTATGTTCTCTATTAGATTCCTAGGACAGTCTAGTTGTTGCTATAGGTAGCAATACAAGCACCTTGAAGTTTGATGAAATAATCTCATCCTTGTTGTTAAAGGAGATGAGACAGAGAAATATGGAGAGACAAAATGGAGATGCCATATCTGTAATAGGACAGTCTTAGAACAGAGACAAAAATAAGTCCTTGAGTAGGAGATCTAAATTTCCAAGAAAACCTATAAATGTGCGTTGATCTTGAAAGGAAGGGAACTACAAATAGGACAATAGTTATAAATATTTTGATAAGAAAAGGGATTTGATGATGCTCCTTATACAAAGGAGAAAACCACCTTAGATGAAGGTGGAGATGTGCACCTAGCTTCTCCTTCAAGTACACGTAGATCATGGGGCATGCCTGGTTGACTCATGTGCATCCTTTCACTTCACTCCCCATAACGAGTGGTTATGCAAGTATGAGAAATATGATGGTGGTGATGTCTTCTTAGGGGATGACAGGAAGGACATAATCATCGGATGTCAAAATTTCGAGATGATGTTGCAAGGTGGAAGGATCAGAACACTTCCCAGTTTTCTGTATATTCCTACATTGTCTAGAAATTTGATTTCTATAAGCAAGATGGATGATGTAGGTGTAAGAACAATGTTTGAGAAAGATATCCACAATATGGTTTGGGGACTACTGGTATCGATGGGAGTAGTTCATATTGGAACTCTATACAAGCTTCTCGGTAGCACTATTATTAATGGGTACAATAGTTATGTGGTTCCTCAAAGTGGATTAGAAAACCTAGTGGTCTCTGGAGAAAAGACCATGTTATGGCATCAAAGGCTTGGACATATTGGACAGAAGGGCCTTTGAATACCACATGGTAATGTTATGGTAGAACTTATGTCTAATTTCTCTCTAAATTTAGATTTCTGTGAACATTGTTTATATGGGAAGAAAAAATAGGTAAGTTTCCCCTATGGCGCTAAGATGGTGAAAGGGATATTAGAGCTTGTGCACAGTGATGTGTTCGGACTTTTGTCGGTTCCATCACTCAGTAATTCTATGTAAGTACTATGTCTCATTTATAGTTGAATTTTCAAGGAATACATGGATATATTTCCTCAAGAAGAAAACTGAAGTCTTTGACACAAATTTAAGGATCTCGTAGAAAATCAGATAGAGAAGAAGATCAAGGTGTTGAGGACAGATAATGGTGGAGAGTTTTGCAAGAATGAATTTGAAGAGTTCTATAATAAGTGTGGTATAGCATGGCAGAAGACTACTCCATACACACCTCAGCAAAATGTAGTTGTAGAAACAATGAACAAGACGTTGATGGAAAAGGAAAGAAACATGTTTAGTGTTGTCGGGTTAGGACAGGAATTCTGGATAGAGGCAATGGACACTGCATGCTACCTGGTTGACATATCACCTTCATCAACATTGGAGGATAAGACTCCACATGAGGTATGGGCTGGTAAGAATCCCTCTCTTTCACATATGAGGGTTTTTGGTTGTGATGCATATCTACATGTTCCAAAGGAGAAAATAACCAAGTTAGATAGAAAATCTGAAAGGTACATCTTTATTTAGGTATAAGGATGGTTTAAAAGGTTATAATGTTTGAAACCTGAAAAAATGAAAGGTGAAAGATATGGTGTTTAGAGAGGTTGTGTTTAGATAGGTGAAATATGTTATTAAACATGAATTCCTACCGAAGGAACCTAATAAGACAGATTTTGAGCTAAAGGAGGAACAACCAGAGTATACAATAGAACAAGAATCAGAAGAGGAAGAGACACAAACTCTAGTTTTGAGAAGATCAGTTTGCAAGAGAAGGAAACTAGAAAGATATATTCCACCTTCTTTCTGTTACATTTTTTCTTTATCTCTTACTGACGATGATCCCATAACTGTTAAAGAGGAAATAGGTTCAGAGCATTGAAAACTCTAGAGAGAGGTCGTGGTTGATGAAACAGAATATTTGGACATAAATGAGGCTTCATATCTGGTGGATTTTTTGACTCGAAGGAAACCCATTGGCAGGAAATGGGTGTTTAAGAAGAAGATGAATGCAGAAAGTAAGGTATAGAAACACAAAGCTTGGTTGGTAGAAAAAGGTTATCCCGGGTGCCAAGAATTGATTTTGATGATATTTTTTCTCCTCTTGCCAAGTTAGTTCCTATTGGATTACTTTTATCTATTGCTCCTACTTTGGATTTTGAGGTAGAACAGATGTATGTGAAGGAAATATTTCTTCACGAGATCTCGAAGAGGAGATCTACATGAAGCAACTATAAGGATTTGTGGTGAAGGGTAGGATAGAATTGGTATGCAAGTTAAAAAAGTCTTTGTATGGGTTAAAACAATCACTAAGGATGTGGTCTTAGAAATTTGATACATATATACAGGGACTTGCCTTCACAAGGAGAAAAGTGGACCACTCTGTGTATTTTAAATTAATTTTTGATTGCGTTATTTATTTAGTCTTGCATGTGGATGATATGTTGTTGATTGGAAATGACAAAGAAATTATCTAGGAATTGAAGACCCAATTTTCCTCCAAATTCAACATGAAGGATCTTGGTAATGAAAACTATATTTTGGGCGTGGAAATTAAATGAGATCGGGCAAAGGGGAAGCTCTAGTTAAACCAGAGGAAGTATGTTGAGACAATATTGTAGAGGTTTAATATGTGGGATATTAAACTGGTGAAGGTTCCTATTCCTATAGGTGTAAAGTTATATGTTGAATAATCTCCCAAGGAAAAATAAGAGCAAGAGGACATATCCCATGTTCCATATGTGAGTGTAGTTGGTAGCCTAATGTACGCAATGGTTTATACTAGACCATACATTGCACATGTAGTGGGATTATTGAGCATGTTTATGTCAAAAATAGGAAAGGATCATTGGACAACAGTGAAGAGGGTTTTCAGGTATTTGCATGGCGCTGGTGATTATGGTTGTGATACCAACTGAGACCAAGATTGGAGAAAGTTTTGGACATTTTTGGCTTTGTTGATGCAGACTAGGCTAGAGATCTAGATTATAGAAGATCTACAAGTGGGTATGTGATTAACCAATTTGGAGGAGAATTCATTTGGATGAGTAAGAGGGAGTCTACAGTGGCACTTTCATCTACAGAGGTTGAATACATGGCATCTACTCATGCATGAAAGGAATAAATTTGGTTGCAGAGATTGTGTTTAAGTATGGCGATGGTGAAACTAGCTATAAGGATAAACTGTGATATCCAAATTGCAATTTTCTTGGTTAACAACACCTCTTATCATTCAAAGGAAAAGAACATTGATGTTCATTATCACTTTGTGAGGGATATGGTTGAGGACAAAAAGGTGTTGTTGGTAAAGGTGGACACATTGAAGAAAGTTGCAGATACATTGACAAAGTCTGTGTGAACTGAGAAGTTTTCTTGGTGTAGAGAAACAATGGGCATTGCAGGGCTGGACCAATGAAAAATATCTCTTATGAAAACAAGTGGGAGAATTTGGGGTATTTTTTATATTATTTCCATGAATATAAATAGCCATTCCATGTTGTATTAGGCATCCCAGGCGTAGCCCCCCTCCACGGGGTGTGGGTAGTTCCCCGAGAATTTATTTTTTTATGCTAACCAAATAGTAGTTGGGTAGACCTAAGGATGGGTGCGGACCCAAAGATGGTGGGTGAACTTACCCATGGTTTTGTGCATGGGATTTTCACATGGTTTTAGGCATGACCGTTTTCTGCCCATGGTATTTTGAAGATTTGATCAAGGGAGCTATGATTATGTTCTAATCGAGGGTTAATGGATGGGGTTGATGAATTCTTCGGCATGTATATATATGTATTATATCAGTGAAAGTAATATAATGAAAAATCATTTTGGTAGTCCCTATTTTGGGGTAGACTAGTGGAAAATATATGTATATATTCATTTTATGTTCTCACAATTGTATATTTTTTGTTTTAAGAATTCATTTGTAGGTATTTTCTATATAGGGTTAAAACCTACAAGCTCAATCCAATCAAACATATGCATGACTAAACACTTATAGGACATGCTACAAGGTTGACATCAATTCCAACACTAAACATTTGCAACTACTCAAGCAATTATACCAACATTTCTATAATATTTTGTAATATTCATTCCTTAGTTTGCTTAGAAATATGTGTTGCATCCAAAAATGAGTTATATCTTGTTTTCCTAATTTAACTTCTTTTCTAGTGGTGCAACATAAGTCGTGATTAGAAGGTGCTGAGAATGTAGGACACATTCTTTTGAAGCCATACTTTATTCCTTTTATCAAAATACTGCTATTGGTTCCATTCCTTACTTTGTTTTCTACATGTTTAATATTCCATAAAAAACCATAGATATAATAAATATAAAGGTTTTTTAGTGCATTTTTCCATTAATTATAAAATGAGGGTAGCTAAACAAGGTATCTACTTACAAATTGTATAATTAAGTCTTGACACTTGAAGATATAATCACAACCCATTATGAAGCCAATGTTGATCAATTATTCATGTGGCTATTTTTTTTGTATGTTAACACCTATGTGAATATCACATCCATGGATGTGAAAATTAATTACTTAAATATAATGATCATGAAATCATGAGTGATATTGAAAGTGTAAGTACTCACAAACTTTTTCATTAAACCTTTTCTTCCTTGTCTTATCTTATGTGTTGAATGAGTTCCTTTTTGCTTTTTTCTTACAACAAAAAATTTGAAAATTAGAATTTCATGTGATAATTAAATCAATGTACATGAAAAAATATTCAATGATTAGATACCTCTAATGCTTGTTATTGTTTGGATGTTTCCTCCTATGATACAATTATATTATTTTCTTTTATCATATCCTTGTACAGAATTTTGGACATCCCTACCATCATGTATTGTTGTTCCTCTCATTTCTGCTTAGACCTTTGCATAATCTCCCTTGTAAAATTTTAAATTGACATGTATATAAATATAGCAAAATTAATTAATTTAGTAAATGTTGATATATATTATAGAAGATAATGCTTAAGAGTAATATTTTGTAAATGATTTTTTTTGTTATTATAAGCTTTTTCTATTGCAAGTCTCATGGCTTACACTAATGATCGCTCTCGACATGTTTCCTACAGTTTAAATATAAATTGGTTTTTGAATTGCTGAATTTATTTTTATATTATAAGTGGAAACTATAACTATATGTTTTTTTTCCATTATATCCCTTTTAGTTTTATAAAAGCATTTCTCCATTTCATTAATTTCCAATACTACTCTAGATGAAGGAAAGAACAATTCATCATTATCTACAATCTTATATTTTTCTTCTTAGAATGACGCCTCATTATGTTATCCTCATCTCTATAAAACATCAAGATCTCCGATTAGACTTCATTCCAAGACCGTTGCTACTTGAGATACCCCAAACATTAGAAAACCTTGAAAAAAAATGTTTAAAACATTTTAATATTTAATGCTAAAAAATTATCTTTTAGTAAAAACTCGAAAAACAAACTTCATATTCATTACCTTTCAATTTGTATAAAAATTCCTCTCTTTACAACATTTCCATAACAATATTACGGTCTCATATATCATGAATAATATTATTATGTTTCTTCAATCTTATTATTTACATGGCATGAATTAACCATTACCTATCTTTTATTTAAAATTATAAAGAATTCTTGTATACTAAATTTTAATACAACTTTTAAAATCTGAGTTGTATTCTTGCTAAAACATTAAAACCCTGAGTCGTATTCGTGCTGGGATGAGATACCATTGCTCTCCCTATATTAAACTCTTTAATATGAATTCCTGTCGACTATCTCCTATTCTTAAAAAGAAAAAATAAGAGAGAAAAAACATAGAATCATTAGATAAACCAATTATGGAACATTGTTTATAAAAAGAATGGTGTTCCTTAAAAGTAATAGTTATGCACCACTGAGATATACGTAAGTGTACACAATCATAATTGTAATCATGCAAGTTCAGCAATGTTTTTCTTGAACTTTGTAATTAGTTGGTTTTTTTTAAACAAAAATACATTAATACCTCATTATTGTTATTTTTCATCAATAAATATGCAAACATATTTAAAAATTCACCATAAAAATATGTTTTATTAGTACTATTATCCATACAAAATGTATACACACGCTATTATTTTACCATATGCACTAATAACTAAGAAATTATTTTTATTAACCAAAACTAGGAGTGAAAAGTTTTGGATCGAGGATCCCATGGTAAAGGATACAAAACATGCCCTGTATAAGTAAAGATAAAGTAAATGATTATATGAATGCCAAAAAATAATAACAAAACTAAACAAACCCCATAGAAATATATATATATATATAGATATATATAAAAAGAAGAGAAGAAATATTCGTATAAAATATAAAGATACGGAGACCAACAAAAACATGATATATAAGGGTTCCAAGGAAATGAAATAAAGTTACATACCTAAAGCAACATTTATTGGAAAATATTTCTTCCATAAATCTTTCTCACGAAAAATATAAGAATTAGGGTATTATTTTATAAAAACATATTTAGAAAAGTAGAAGTTAGTTGAGATAATTAAAAGAATGGATGGAGATGTTTGAGATTTTTCCTTTATAAATGTGTATGTTATCTATAATAATATTTTATAAATTTAATTTTTCAAAAAACATTTCTCACTCCAAAATTTTTATTGGTCGATACATCTTATAGAGATTTTTCTTTTAGACTTCAGAAAAAGAATAAAACTAAAATTACATTTATTTTATAGGTACACATGTAATAAGAATAATAAAAACTCTAATTCTTTTTTTTGACCGATACTTTTGTGCATTGCCAAAAAAAATTGTACAACTTTTTTTCAACCTACCTTTTTGGTGTGTTTTAAGAAAAAATAACTTCGATGTGTTGTATATTTTATTAATATATAAAAAGCACAAACTTCAACTATTAAATGTTTTTGGAGGTTTTGCTTTGTGAATGTTCAAAAATAGGGAACTATGGGTAGACTATGCTATGGAAAAAGTTATTTTGTCCACTAATTGTTTTTCATATGTCAATTGAAATTATGTTTCAATTGCATTACTTGTCAAACTTTGTTTTGAGAATTTATAAAACTATTCATGGTTGGTTCTGCTCAAACACACAACACACGGAAGAAAAGGTTGTAGTATAAAATGACCAATTCTTCAAATTCTAGTTCATTTCATATCATTGCCCACTTATGATTTCAATAAGTTCATATGTTATGATTAATTTATATAATTGACTTTATATTTTATATTATTTGTGCATGTTTATAGGATGAAGATTCAAGAACGACTTCTTGTGGATATAATTAAACCAATCTTAAAAGGCCACAAATTCTTATGAAGAGAAAGATGCCACAAGCATCTTTTTGATGAAAGTGGATGGCTACTTTGGCCAATTATAACATGCAATTTTCTAGCAACCAACATAATTCAATGAATTCAATGGCTCTAAACCATGAATTGAATCTCATTTCATGAGAGCATCGTAGCATGTTTATTCTTATGAGAAATATTTCATGCTTATAATAAATTCTTGGAATAATATTTTGTCATGCTAAATGAATCGTGTTATTAATATTATCAATGTTGTTTAGTATTTTCATCATTAGGATTCTTATTATGAAAAAGCTATCTAATATATACTATAGCATCCCACTATGATATTAAAACTAGAGAAATGAACTAGACAAGCCTAAATCAGAGAGGAAGCATAACAAGAATGGTTAAATCTACCACTTATTCTATTCCCACTACATCTTAAATCACTAATTCAAAACCTCTAATGCAACACTAGTTCTTCACATGTTGGGAATAAAAGAAATAAAATAGAGGTTAGTAAGGACGATTTCTTATAAAAAATGCATGCCATGGAGGGAATGTTATTGCATGAATTCCAACAAAATTAACTAAGGAATGATGTTGATATCATTGATACCTTTATTCAAATCTTGAAATATACTTGCACCACCCCTTTCTTTGGACATGGTTCAACAAAGTCTACACAACTAGGGAAAATAATGTTATTGTACAACTTGAAAGAAATATATGGTAGTTTATATTTGTGTTTATCAACATTTTTAAGGTAACTAGCCATTAAGTCCACTAATTGTTTTAGGGAATAATATCAAACAATTGACATTCTGGGTGATTTATTTTATGCATGCTTGATGATAATGTACATCTATGTTTCCCACTAACTATAGATTATTCAAATATAAGGTAATCTTAAGCAATACTTTCTTGCCTGAAAACCATGTGAACGAAAAGAAAATACCAAAAAGGCTAGGCTTAAGTACATATTGTTAGGGCCTAGATCTACCTCAGGCTGAGAAAGGCAGGTCTAGGGTAACATCAAACCACGTTGAACCTGGTAGCTAGCCCTACCAGGTCGGGAGAGGGCTCTCTCCTTGTCAATCTTAGGAAAATATGGCCAATAAAGCTTGAGATGACTGATATAAAGACTAATTTTAGGCTAGGTATATGCTCAGAAGAGTTTGATTGAATTTTATGGTGGTTTGCTGGATCAAATGTGAAAGGCAGTTTTGGGTCCGGGGAATGAGCTCAGTTTTGCAGAGATTTATATGGGGCGAAGTAGGCAAGTGCTTTAGTACCTTGAATTAAGTGGAATGGAGAGTCTTAAGACTGGTGAGGATTTGGAGAGGGCACGGAAGTGTCATGAGTCCTCTTCAAACAGTAGAAAACATGTAAAGCTAAAAAAAACCCTAAGGTAGAGCACTGCAACATCAATGATTTCCACCATTATACTTGATTCATTTAGTTAAGATGAAAAGAGAGAGATAATGGCACACATAAACACATGATAGCTTGAATCACAGAAGGAAAAACAATACTAAGTCACCTTGCCACAAGAATCCCACAAAATGCTGCAAACCCTGGTTTATTTCCTTGCCAAACTGCAGAGATGATGTACAATAATGCTCAAAGCATTCACAAGAGTCCAACCTTTACAAATGACTGAAAACGTACTAGGTATAGGCAACAAACAACTCATGCTAGCCTTTAGGGGTGGAATTAATGAGTTTAGGACTTCTTTTAACAAGATCTAAACTAAGAAATGAAAAGTAGGTAGTGGAACAACTTGCCTCTAAAACCTATGAAACTGATTCATTCAATTCAAGATCACCTAAACATGATGTATCTACCTCCATGAGTGAATTTTCAACATTTTTACATCAAAGTCCATCAGGTTACATCAATTTACATCGTGAGTTTGACCATGAGAGAGAAAAAAGTCAAACTGAGAAAAAACTAGGCAAAAAATAGAGTTTTTTGACAAACATGGCAATTTTCCATCCTATGCACCATGCCACTTTCCCTGTGCATAGCGCCTTTTTGCAGCTGATTTTGGAAGCCTTCCTGTGCACCAAATTTTCTCCAAGTGGGCTTGTTGGAAATATCTATCTATCTACTTTCCATAACAAGTCATATTTATAGAAGTGGTGTCCATACGCCCCTCCAAAAATCAGTTCTCCCAAAACTGCTTCCTGTGTGGCCAAAAAGGGGCAGAGAGGGTATTTTTGAGGTGTTTTTGACCCTTTTGGAAGCTCAAAACATGACAAAACTTTCTAGTAATTTCTGAGTATTCATGATTTTTCACAAGGAATCCAAAAATGTAGATTTTTTCTCCAGAGGAGGTCCCTAGCAAAAGCGAGCGCTCGGTGGCGCTACGCACCAGGTAGAAAAACCTGTTTTTTCCTTCAAAAATTCAAAATTGTCACAAAGTGTGCCAAATTTCTTGAAATTTGGGATGAATGGCTTGCTTCAAGTACTATGTTGGTCCAAGGAAGCTTCAGCCAAGATTATGAGCTTATCTTCCTCTTTCTTCCTCCTCAAAGTCCTCCTCAACTTGGCCTTTAAGCTCCTTATTCTCGCTTTGCAAATCTTGTTTCTTGCCAAATAATGAAAAGCCATGTGCCTCAACATATTTTTATCCTTATTGGCTTTCTCGATGCATAAATCTCTTGGGAAGAATCACTCACAGTTTCCTCATCCCTTTCATAAGCTGAATCTGTTTCTATATTTTCCACTTTATGGTGTTCAATGATGAGTATGAGGAGATTTTATATCAAGAATAGGTGATTGCTGTTTGAAAAATGGGATTGATGAGTGGGACTATGAATGGGGGATTTTGTGCTGACTATAGGGTTATAAGGGAGTGATAGGGTTTAGAAATGCAAATTATGGTTTGGAGAATAATGGGAATTTGTGTTAAGGTTTTAGGGTTTTGGGGATAAGGGGTAGGATGAGTGTGAATGGGAGAGGGAAAGGGAAATGAAATGAGGGAAGTGTAGTGGAGGGAAATGTGACAATGATGTAGGGGAACAAACAACAACAATGACAAATTGTAAATCCTAAACAGTTTCTGTAGTGCAACTCTGCAAGAAACTAGGGTTTATTTTTTCACCTATTAAAACACCATGAAAGATGATCAAATCTCTTGCAAAGGCACATAGGTAGCCTTACTTACTTGGAGGAATGAATATTGCAAGATTTAAGATCTTGGGCAAGTTGATTGGACGAAATTTGGGCTTGGAGGGCAGGTGCGCTGCACCAAGACATAGGTGCGCCGGGCTCAACAGGTGCGCCGTGCCAAGACACAGGTGCACCGAGCTCAACAGGTGCGTGGCACCCATTTAAATTACTGTGTATTTCCTACGATCTGTGCGCCGCGCCTCTTCCCAGGTGTGCTGCACTACGAAGCTTTGCACGATTTTGCTGCGATTTCTCCTTTTGAGCTTGAAATCATGATTTTGCTTGTTCACTCTCTCTTTAACATAAGAAATGAAGTCTTCAACATGAGAAACACTTCATATACAAGTGGTTTTAATTTTTCATTTAAAGAAAACCCACTTTCTAATGTTTGCCTTTCACTTTGTTTTTAAAAAACTTTGTTTTGGCACTTTGACTTGCTTTTTGACTTTTGATGGACTAATGCTTTGAATTTCTTCTCTCTTCTATAGCAGCTGGAGTGCAGGAGCTTGGCAAGGTGACCAAGGCTGCATTTCCAGACTTATTACATATAGAAGAATTAAAATTACATGAAATTTTATACATAAAACATAAAAATTATGTTTTTCCTCAAAACAGGGTTTTGAGCAAAAATCAATCACTGAGCATGTCATTATTGAAATTTTTGATGTTGAGACCTTACTAGACCTTCTCGTGTGCCTGCTGACCATTATTGAGCTTTTAAAAGAATATGATGATAAACCCTAGACCTAATGAGACCTAAAACCTTAAAAATGGCTTTTGCAAATGTAAAGACAAAATATGACTGTAAATGACTTGAATTTGTGAAAATAGGCCAACATGTAAATATCATGAGGGAAAATTGATAATATGCCACTACCATCATATGGTCCATGACCTAATGGAATGCAGCTGATTGAATGACACCTAAGAATGCATGCAACAAGAGAATTTTGATTATTGATGGAGGGATGAAGATACCGACACTAACACATATCATACCATGCATATCCCAATGATTGTATTATATAGAGAGATCAATATGTGGAGAAAGATATTTTTCCAAATTGTAGTCATGATAGGCATTAGAAATGAAAAATAAAAAAGGCAAGAGTAAGAAACATGGACTTCCTCTTAGGATATTGAGGGTCATGCCTACACTTCCACGGATTAAAATTCTATGTCATTTTAAACAATTCATTGAGCTGTATAGATGGTATGCCTTGGATAAGGTGAACCAAGAGATATGTGAATCCTAGAATATTTAATAGCTATAAAGCATATAAAATATACATCGCCCAATAAGTTTAGGTATGGAGTATGGAGTCTTCAGGTGAGCATAGTCATGGATAGATTTATTTGATATTCCCTCCAAAACACCAACCATTCTATTTTTCTAATGGTGATGAAAACTAATAATATCGACCCATTATTCTCCATCAAGAATGAACATATTATGTTGGATCCTATACCTCCAAGTAAAATGCATGTGAAGAATATGTATGTCTATATACAAGCATAAATTGATTAATTTAAGAAACTATTGGGATGATTACACATATATGATATTGAAGTTTAGAATTGTTTCCTTTTTACTATCCTTTTTGTCATCTCATTTCACCTTTTTTTCAATATTCTATAACAAACTCAACATATTTGAGGTCAAGGTCAACGAGCCCTACAAAGGTATTAATCATCCATATTTAAATTCTTTGTTTCTTAGTGAATTATAACAAAAGTATTGCTACAAAAACCGAATCATGAATATTCTACAACTGATATTTGTTTCCGTAGCAGAATCCATTGTTAGACAGGTTGCAACATTCTAGTAAAGGGAAAAAGACTACCAAAAGGTGTAAAATTGCTCCCATATGGATAACCACCTACTTGCATCACATTCAAAGCTACGGGGTTTAATAAATATTTAAGTCAAAGGAAAAGTAAAACCTGGAAAGTACGTGTAGCGATCAAACACGAGTAGCGGAGAAATAACAAACATCAAGTGAGCGAGACTAAACATTGGATCAACTGTCAAGAGTACAGATTGAAACAAAATCTATTGTGACTTGATTTTTCAATGAAAAGTCATAAAGATATTGAACTCTAAGTTAAATTGGTCTCGTAGGTGTCAAAATCATTCATAGCATATCAGATTAAAACTCTTTCAAGTCTTTTTATAATTTGTATAAATTTTGTAATCAAAATGAGAATCATAAAGGCTTTTATTGCTTAGTCGTCATTATTTTATGGAGAAGACTCATGGCACTATGTTTCATTATATAAGTCACTATTATTTCCAATGCATACGTGAAGATCCTTTGATCACTAATCAACCTGCAGTCATGAGAGGGTCCCCTACAAGTTGTGTGGTCATATTCATAGTTTTGTTTTTCTAGCATTATCATTTCTTTTAAGAATTTGTTTCCATTGTAGTTACATTTCCCATTGTTTTCATTTGGTTGCAGAGTACTCATAAATAGAAAAGCATTAAAATATTTCAATTTTTGAATGCATATTATTTCTAGCACTTAATCATTTCATATCTTAAATTGATTTCTTAATTGTTTATGAAACACTATGTTGTAGAATTTTTTGGTTTTGGTAAGTTAGAATCAATTAGTCAAAATATTAAAATATTTTTCAAAAAATGTTAAGCTAGGATATGGACAAAAAGAATACTGAATAAAAATGTTAGGAAATATTTTGATAAATATGTCCATATCAAAGAAAATCTTAGAACATATGCCCTAAAAATGAAGGCAAAAATAAAATGTTAGGTTAGAGAAAAAAGAAAAAAGCAAAAAACTCATGAAAGTGTGCAAGTCCAAGTGCCACTACTTTTTAATTTATTATGCAAAATAATTGTTGTGTGCAACTTGTCATAAATTCCACAACGCATGATAGTCAAATAGTTTAATCTTGACTAGTTCATGCTTTAAATTTCATCTTTATAGTTAGAGAATAAAGATATAGCCAAATTGTTTAATCTTGGCAGATCAGTGGTTAGGTAGAGCATAATAAGGAGCTCATCACTTTAATCTCAGCCCTTGGATGTTATAAGGTTAGAATTAGATAAGTTTGTTTTTCAAAAGAAAAAGGAAATAAAGGGTTTGCTAGCTTAAATGCACCAAATTAAGTGAAGGAAAAGGTTAGGGTAAGTAAAGGGTATGTTGAAGAAACATTGCAGAAGTACAAAGTTGATTGAGGCATAAGCACATTTATCGTGCTTGATCATTTGTTGTAGTGTGAAAGAGTAGTTATGAAGGTGAAAATATGTTCACAAGTTGATTTGGTTAACTTCCACTCATTTCATTTCACCCCCCACTACATACTTACTAATTTCCTCATTATCCCATCATTTCCTAAGAAAATACCCTTTTCCCTTCATTTTCACCTTTGCCCCTTGGTTTCACACATTTCCCTAGTAAATTACCCTCCAAAGGTCATTTCTACCAAAAAATCCCTTTTCCCTTGTGTGAAATGCATTTCCCCTTGTAATTTTCCTATTTTTCTTAGAAAACCCATAAATACCTATAAAACCCCTTTTAACCTAAGTTTTATTAAAAAATCACATTACTTAACAAACCTCCGCAAATTACCTTTTTCCCGATATAAGAATTCTTTTTAACCCACCACCCTTGATGTGGTTAAATAAACCCCGTTGCCATTAACCTTGGTCCCACTCCATAAACCCGTACATTATGTTTTAACCCACTTATGTTTAAACCCCGTTTATTCATTAAAATAATTACAAATCCTTGTAATTATTCTGCTCGCCTTGCTAATCTCAGTGTCTATTCCCTCAATGCATCTCGAGCAAGCAATAGCTATTAGATCATCCGCTCTGAGATCCAACGACCCACACCAATATCACGCACTCTTGATCTCCTAGCTTTACCCACCTGAGAGCATGTGAGATTCGTGGTTTTTCTTGGGCCCCTTGTGGTTACATGGCAATCCCACGTTAACTTGCGTGCCGTCAGAGAATAACCACCCCACAGCGAAAAGCGGTGCAATGATTCTCCAAACTCCTCCCTACGTATGATAAAGTCATCCACTATTCACTTAACCTTTCTACGCCAAATTTTAAAAGTTTCTCGTTTAAATGCCAAAACCCTCACTTTCGCTCTTTTCCCCTCTTTACATAGTAAAACTTGTGTAACCCTTCTTGCGCCACCCTGAGCATCTGCAACCTATTTTGACCTTTGATTACCATCCAAAAACTGCCAGGACTCCATCCATACACTATCCTATTCCCTGAGGCCATTACAGCCCTCCCTGTTCACCTGTGTTTTTCTTAACAATTGTTATGTCTTGCAGGCGTTCATATAAAACATGTTTGTTGTAGATTCTCTCAGGAAATGAATTCATAAAAATTTATAAAGTTAAAAGACAATTATCATTTACAATTAGCAGAAGTCATTTACACATTAATGGTTAAAACAAAGAAGAAATCCTTTACACAGAGAGAGTAAATGTTAAAACAGAGGAGGTAGATAAAACGTACACTTAAAAAACAAAAGGATAAAATATACAAAAGTATGATCAATATCCAACTACCATATGCTAAGACATGTAAAAAACTAAATGATTTACTGTCAAAATACACAGTAAAAACTTGAAATTTATAGTAAAATTAAAAAGCACAGTAAAGGTTATTGACAAGTCAATAAGGTCAAAGAGTATCAGATGAAAGTGTATTAGGTTAAAGGTCATAAGTAAATATGACATGCAGTGTCAAGACCAAACAGCCAAGCAGCTTAAAGGGCAAAAGGTCAAATACCAAAGATAGCAGAACCTAAATAACAAGGATAACAAGCAACAGCTCAATAGCTGTCTCTATCTTCATGAATGAAGATCTTTCCTTTTCCTTGAATAAATCTATTTTTGTAAAAAGAGTTTAGGATATTTTCTTAGTTCTACTGTTGTATAAATAACTCTCCTTACGAGTTATTATGGGTTCACCTTTGAACCAAGTTCACCATTGAAAGAGAGTTTTACTATTGAAGAAGCATTTCAAAACACTTGACGTACATGACTCTTCTGGACACTTAATACAAAGAAAAGGATTCTAAATTCAATTTTACACAGTTTCTGTTTGCTGTAAGTTTTTCCAGAGTTACACATTATGTTTTTCTTCATATTCTTATGTCTTACAGAGATACCTAGGTAGGAATAATTGTGTTTCAACCTATTCCTATAAGCTTTTGAAGTGATAATCTATAAAGAAAATGGATTAATGGACTGTCTGTTTAATTAATTCCCTCTAAATCAATAAATCATCAACATCTTGTTCTAAGCATAATCATATTCTCTTGAACTTTCTTAACATCGGTCAGAGGTTTTCATACTTCTGAGTATTTAATTTTCTATCTGAAAATTGTGATAATCATATTATTTTTTGTTTCTGCTCACCACCATTCAAGCTTTACAACTGTTTGGAGTTTTATAGAAACCCTCTGTTTTGGCATTAATATTATTCAAAATATTAGGCATTACAGTGTTACATCTGTTTCATCCATTGGTCCTCCAAATTAAAACAAAACCCCAAAACAATTGTCTTAGATGCTTTGGCTTTATATCTGACCATTCTCAACTCAGAGGTACAACACAATCTTTAGAGGATACATGCACACACAAGTAACCATTCTCAAGTTGTAAATATGTTTATTTCATTCTCTACAATTAGATCTTTTTATGGCAATTTCTCTTTCATGAAATTAATCTAGAATTTCTTTGTTTCAATTTAGCATAAAAATTCCCTTCTACAGGATAGTGTAGAATGCTTTGAATTCTTTCTTGAAATATTCCTTTTCAACATTTTACTTTCATACAATTAGAGGAATGTTTTGAATTTTGCCACTTAAGGTAGATTTTCAATTCCTATAAAGAAGTAGTTTTAAATTCGGGTAATTGGTATTTAATATAACTTTATATTGAAAGAACATGTGCATAATTACTCTCCAATTTGTGTCCATACTTAGGACTAGTTTCATTTCTAGAATCAATTAGTTCACAAGAAGAATCCTAACATATATAGTGCGCATAGATTTCACAAGTACATGAATCCTCGTTGACAATTAATGCAGTAAATTAAGAATAATTAATTTACCAAAAATTTTGGTACCATTACCATGGAGGCATATATAGGATTCCATTCTTTCATATCATTTTTAGGAGTTTTTAAATTTCAATAAATTGGGAAATGATCAAAAAAATTTATGCATAGAGAAAGAGATTCTAGGGGTAGATTTGTATGTATAGATAAAAGTTCAATTCCAACATCACGAGTCACTCCACCAAGAGCTCCTAGTGCCACAACATCCAGCCATAATCACAACCCATCACTAGCAGGTAGACATAGACTTGATGAGGTGCACATATTTGAAATCTAACCTACAGATTCACCAACTTCTTCTACTGAAGTTATAGTTGAAGAACCTACAACCACAACAAAAGGAGTATCTTCCTCTCTTTAATAAGAGAACAAATTCTATGACAAGAACTAGAGGTTACTAGTGAAAAAGAAGAAGAAGAAACTTATGTTAACATACCATTAGTAGTGATCAATTAAAAGAGATAGATAATCCTATTATAGAACCTTGTATTAGCTTCGAGGAATCTACAATGGTAGGGGAAGGAGAAGGATACGTACACAATGTAAATGATGAACTTGGGATTGGAGGTGGAAAAGGAAGAGGAGTAAATAGAGGAGAAGGTGGAGGTTGAGGTGGTAGAGGTGGTAGGGGGAACTAGATCCTTATGGATTTGCCATCATTGATGAAGACACCATAGACATAATGAAGAAAATATCACCCTCCATCCTGCCTAGTTTCCATGGTTTAAGACATGAGGACCCTAAAACATTTCTTTTTGAGTTTGAACTTCTATATAGAACCTGTGACTACTTACTTGATCCTCAAAAGTTTAAAATGTTTCTGAAAACTCTTAAAGATGGAGCACTTAATTAGTTTATGGGATTAGGAATACATACAATTATAACTTGGGATGAAATGAAAAATGTGTTCTTAGAAAAATACAAGGTTTACTGTATGCCCCACAACATCAAGGATGAATTCTTTAAGATGATGCAAATAGGATGAAATCCTTGAATATCTAGTTGAAAGATTCACTCGCAACATAAAAAGCGATAAGATGCATACTTTGGATGATGAAACACTAAAACCTCTTTTGTTAAAACCCATCAAGGATGAATGGATTGATCTTCTTAATTTAATGGGCAACGGAGATGTTTCAAAAATTTCGTTCAGAGAAATATTTGATTTATGTAAACATATCTCAAGGGGTAAGGCTAGAACTGGAAAACAATCTAAGAGATCATGTAATCTCCAGAATGAATAAATCTACAACTGGAACAATAAGTAGAGCTGAAATAGGAAATTTACTTCATAATTTCAAAACAACTATCCTAAGGAGCCTTAGTGAACAACTAGATACAATTAAGATACAAAGCAAGCAAAAAGTTGAGAATGTTGCATTATCTATTTTTTGTCCCCAAATGTAGGAAGAAGCATGCCTTACGAGACTTTCACCTTGATAGTATAGAAATTTGTGTCATTTGTTTTAAAAAATATAATACAAAGGACTTTCCTTCAATACATGCTCTTAAAGTTTCTTCTCAAGATGAAGCTGGGACAAGCCAAGCTGAATCACTTTGTTTTATTACTAAAAGACCATGGAAAAATCAACACTCATATATGACTCAAGGTTTCAATACTCAATCATATGCACGACCACAAAACTATTGGATTTCACCCATGCCATGGCCACCTTGCCTCCGACGATCTCAAAATCCATCTTGCACTCAAGGTTGGAAAAATCCTTATGGTAAATATCCACAATTCCAACAACCATATCCTTATTTTCAACCACAATATTATCCTCCTTAACGAACTCAACTTTCTCAATTTCACAATCCAAATCAATAAATTTCATTACCATTTCCTCAAAAACCAAATCAACTACCTGCCCAACCAATTCCAAATCCAAACAATAAAAATTAAAAAGATATTTATATTGTCAAAGGAAAAAAAATTCAAGCTTGTATGATTACCCCATTAGGTCTAAATTATGTTCGACTTAGATCTAGTAGGGTTTTTCCAAAAAAGCGACCAACAACTGCCATTCAAAAATCTAAAGGGGATGCAGTTCATGAGAGATATGTGAATCTTGATCCTAAGGGAAGATGTTCCTATAATATCAAAGGATGAGAAAATAACGCAATCTCCTACAGTTCCTCTAGTAGAACAACCTTTTGTTTCTTTGCAAGATCCGCCCTTTCCTTAAAGTCTCAAAAATGATAAAAGAATAGAAAGGACAATTGTTTTACCATATTATGATATTTTAGATGAACTTAAGAATATTTGCATTAAAATTTCTTTATTACAAGCTATAAATGAAATACCAATATTTTCAAAAACTAGCAAGGAGCTTTGCATCAGGAAATGAGGAGAAGAAGAAAATATATTAAAAAAAATCAATTGGTAGGAAAATTTGTTGATATCGTGATGGGAGAACCTATTGGTCAAAAATTTCTAGATCTTTGTACTCCCATAATGAAAACTCATATTAATGGTGTTGAGATTCCAAACCCTTTAATTGATCTAGCAGCAACCATTGAAATCATGAGTAAACAAACAATGGAGAAGCTTAATCTTGCTAATCTTCAATATACTCCTACATTATTACAATTAGCAAATAAACTTGTTATCAAACCAGATGAAGTATGAGAAGATGCATCTATTTCTCTATATCCTTGGGAATATCCTGCAGATTTCATGATTTTAACCCCAAGAATAATTTAGGAGGAAATCCATTTATCCTTCGTAGACCTTGGCTAGCTACAATTGATGCATTCATAAGTTGTAGATCTCGTGATACTCTCATGGAAAGTACACTAAAAAGTTTACCTTGTATCCTCCCACAAAAAAATAACTGATGTAGAAAGTGAGATTTGGATAGATGATGATAATGAAGACTTTAATGATTTACAATTAGTTTATACTTTTTAACAATTAGATGAAGAAGATCAATTCATAAATTTAATAACTAATAATGATTCTTCTTCATATTGTGAGCAAGATCAAAATTTTCAAGAACAATGCAATATTGAATATTTATTATCTCACAAAATGACTTCATATTCTATGGAAAAATTTGGCAATTCTCAAGCATAAAATTTTCAAGATAAAACGTTGAACATTAATAATAATTGGGAAGAATTTCAGAAGAGATAATTGATACAGATGCTTCAAAAAACTCTTCTAGTTATGCATCTGAATACACTAATATGAAAGGGATTAATCATAAAACTTGTATGCATGCTATTTATATTCAATAAAATGCAAAACCAGTTAGAAAACTTCAAATAAGATGAATCCTAATGTGACAGAAATTGTTAAGGAGGAATTACAAAAATTACTAAATGTGAATTTTATCTATCCAATATTAGATAGTCAATGGGTGTCACCTTTAGTGATTGTTCCTAAGAAAAATGGAAAATGGATGGAGATGCATCGATAGAGCTGTTTTCAGTAGCGTCAAGTTCAAAGAATTTTGGTTCCTTGCATTTATGTCTCGAGGAGTATTTTTCATCACAATAGTAGCTGAGTCCTTGTTTCTTTCTTTCAGCCATTTCTTCCAGTGACACTTTTTGAACATTAATTGTTTGAGTGGGGCTTTTAGCTCAGGTAGGACGTGCCCATGCGGCAAATTTTGGATGATTGGATTGGGCATTTAAAGTTACTTATACCTCTAAGGCCTTGTTTCATCCATCCAACCAAGTAGTTGGGTGATGGATTCTGGCATGGGCTTGGATAGCTTCCTTTAAGACATTGATGAAACGTTCCAAGTAAAGGGCATCTCCTAATCCTTCAATCCGATTGGCCAATTGTTCAAAGGCTATAATGTAGTCCCATTTTGTACCTATTTGCCTGAGCTTAGTGAGACAAAGAGTGTGCATTGACTATAGGGAATTAAACAAAGATACTTGAAAAGATCATTTTCCACTACCTTTTATAGATCAAGTATTAGATACCTTGGTAGGAAAGAAGTATTTTTCATTTTTAGATGGTTTTAGTCAATATAATCAAATCCAAATAGCACCAGAATATCAAGGTAAAACTATGTTTACATGTCCATGGGGAACATATTCCTATAGGGTTCTTCCCTTTCAATTATGTAATGCACCTACCACATTTTAGAGAGAATACTAAGGTACTTTTTCTGACCTAATTCATGATTGTGTGGAAGTGTACATGGATGATTTTACTGTGTGTGGAGATATTTTTGAAGAAGCTATGGAAAATTTGGAAAAAATTATTGTTAGATGTAAAGAGGAAAACCTTTCATTAAGCCATGAGAAATGTTTTATGATGTTCAATGAAGGTATTTTTAGGCCACCATATTTTGAGTGATGGAATTACAGTGGATAAATCTGAGGTAGAAATAATATCCAAAATTTCAATTCTTGTCCGTTAAAGAGATGTTAAATTTTTCCTTCGATTTATTGGATATTATAGAAGATTCATAGAAAAATTCACAAAAATAGCCTCTCCACTTTTCAAACTCCTTACAAAATATTGTGAACTTGCTTGGAATTTTGACTATCATAAAGTATTTGAGAGACTGAAACAAAAGATTACTAAAGCACCAATTAAGAGGACCTAATTGTGCTATTCCTTTTCATATTTCCACTGATTCTTCAGATGCAACTCTAGGAGTTGTCTTGGGACAAAATGATTTAACTCCTTATCCCATCTACTATATAAGTAAAAACATTACACCCATAGAGTAAAACTACACTCTAATAGAAAAGGAATTTTTATCTATTGTTCATGCCCTTAATAAATTTTGTCATTACATTACTCATTATTAAACTATCATTCATACAGATCATTCTTCCATTCGATATCTAATTAACAAAGTAGTCGCTAATGGTAGAATTACAAGATGGCTGATATTATTACTAGAATTCAACATTACTATTCTTGATAGAATAGGAAAAGGAAATACAGTTGTTGATTTTATTTCTAGAAGGAATAATAATAATGAGGATGTTACTATAAAATATACTTTCCTGATGAATATCCTATTTCAATATCTACTAAAACACCTTGGCTTGTAGATATTGCTAATTATTTGCATACAGGAAAGTTACCTCCACCACTACCAGCTAGAGAAAAGCAAAAGGTAATAAAAACCAGTGAAACTTATTCTTGGATAGAAGAATAATCGTACAAAAATGGACCTTATTTGATTATCCAAAGATGTGTTCAAGAAGATGAAGTACCTAAAATCATGAAATCTTTTCATGATGAGCCATATGGAGGACATTTTGTCGATAAAATAATTGATTAAAAAATCCTTCTTCTCGGATATTATTGGCCATCCATTTTCAAGGATTCCAAATAGTATGTTAAAATATGCTATATTTTTCAAAGATGGGAAAGCCCATTCCATCATATGAGATGCCTCTATAACCACAGGTACTTGTAGAGCCCTTTACAAAATGGGCTCTAGATTTTGTGGGACCAATAAATCCTCCATCTAAAGAGAAAAGGTACATACTTGTTTGCACAAATTATGTTACAAAATGGGTATAAGCTATGCCTTGTTATTTACAACTGAAAATGTTGCAGTTAAATTTCCTTTTAAGGATATATTTACTCATTTTGGTGTTCGAAGAGAAATTGTAACAAATCGAGGTACCCAATTCACATCAAAGTTGGTGCAAAAGATCATGGAGGAGTACAAAATCAAGCATTAGAAGTCTACTCCATATCATCCACAAGCTAATAAACAAGTGGAATTTACCAACAAAGTTCTTGAAGCAAGTATACCAAAATTGTGCATTTTCATTGAAAGGATTTGCCAAAAAATCTTCTAGAAGCATTATGGGCATACTGAACTACATGGAGGAATACAACTAGACATACTCCTTATGACCTTGTCTATGGAAATCAAGTTTTTCTTGTAATTTAATTCCAAGTGGAGACATTGATAACAACAACTAAATTAGGAATTGATCTATGAGAAGCTCACATTCAAATATTGACATAATTGAATGAGCTAGATGAGATCCGAGAAGATATTATTCAAGAAACCTGCATAGTTCAACAACAAATATCTAAGTGGCATGACAAATTTGTCAAAGCTAAAAAGTTCAACAAAGGTGAGTGGTATCTTATTTTTGATTTCAAGTTTAAATATTTTCAAGGAAAATTTCAAACTCATTGGCTTGGTCCTTATGAGATTGACACTATTTTTTATAATGGAGTAGTCAAAATCAAAACTATTCCTTATGAACAAATTACTTTGCTTGTTAATGGTCATAGATTAAGGTTGTATCAGAAGAATTTGTCAAATATTTGCAAGAGAATTCTGAATTCAAGTTGGTCAAGGAAGGAGATTCTTCCACTTACTCTCCAACTTCATTGTACTTTTTCCAAATAAATGAAAAAAACATATAAAAAAAATTAATAATAATAAATATAAAATAATAAATATAAAAAATTATATATAAAAGTATAAAAATGAAAACCAACTTTTTTGGCGTGTTTATATAGAAAATTGTGATTGAAAACCAACATCTCTTGATAGTTTATATTTTGAAAAATTCCCTTTTTCATGTCCTTGTTTCCTTCTATTCTTCTTTTCTTTCAATAAATATTTAGGTGGTGAGTTGTATTTGTGGAGTCACTATTTTCACTAATCATTCATAGCAATAAGGGCAATAATAAATAAGTCTTTTTCAGAAAAAGAAAGATTGAAATATGACAAGCAAGGAAAAAAAATTCCTATCATTATGTAAGTCATTTGTAGTTCTACAACCAGGTTCGAATTATACAACAAGATGAACATGAAAGGAAACATGGAAGTCAAGGTATGTAAGAATGTTAAACCTATATTTCATATGATAACTTATATTTTAATATGAATTTTTATATCAATAAGTTGAAGATCTTATACATTTTCCATTACATTCATAATTGTTATAGAATATCTCCTCATCATTAGCTTGCTAGTTACATCAACTCCGATTGGAATTAAAACACGAGACTAGTCCTTTGAAATCAGATCTCGGAATTTGTGAAGTACAATCCAAGCACAACACTACCTATCCCATCAATTCCTTTCTTTTCCATCATTTAACTTTGTGTTATATCCATTCAACTCATTTTGAATTCGCATTTCATTCATTTCCTCTTTCAAAAGCTCCCATTATCCCTAGTCAAAAGAAACAGTCAAGGCTGAGACTTGTCCTCACCATCGTAATGCTTGTTCATTCTAAACCAAATGGAGTAAAATTTCTCCAAAGATATCGAAGGTGAAAAACCAATTACAATAGGTGGGATGGCTCCACATTTTTGAAATATTCAATGGGTATGAAGTAGAAGTTACCAAAGCCTTTGATCGAGCATTTGATGAAGTGGAAGTAGAGATACGAGACATAAAGCTTAACCTAATAGAATCTCTGATGGAAGAAGAAACATTACTACCAAGGGATGGGGAAATATGTCTTAAAAATTGAAGAATTAAAGACAATGAGTTGGTCCATTTCCTCATATAATTAGGGATAGATTTATCCATTTTCAAAAAGGGTATTCCAGTTACTGCACTAAAAGAAAAATGGAGAATTCTCTTTCTCGTTATTCAAGAATTTGTGACATGTGAAGGAATATTTGGGATAATGTTTTTCTACCATGCCACACCTATGATGCATTTTATTGATGGAAATGAGATTAATTTTCCTTACTTTCTTCTTCAAAGTTTAAATAAAATGACATTTAGCATACATAGAGAATCTAGGTCCATCGATAACTTTCTATACCATCATTGTTGGCATTATGATACAGGTATGACACAAGTGTTGTCCTTGATGGCAACTCTCTCAGATGAAAGATCACAGTATAGCAGGTAAACATCAAGAATGAAGAAAGAAACGTATATGTAGGTCCACTATATAACAAGTCGCGTATACACGCAGCTTCACTATATACAAAGTTGTGCATAACTTACACACGCAAATTCATAGAAGGAAAGGTGCGTACATGTTGGAAAACTATGTTTTGGTCCATGGTATTTGGTTTGAGGTATTGACCCCAAGTGTTGGGTCCAAGGTATCTGTCCTACGTGGTTTTGGACCATGGTATTGAGAGAGGCCTAAACATATATAAGGAGAAGAAGATCATGAGGCCAATGTGCAAGTGTGCATGTGATGAATATATGATGAAGTGTGAGATCTAGTATGCAGGTTATGGGTATGTGATGTTTTGTTAAGGATGCACCTATGTGGCAAATGAAGGTTGATGGACCGGGATCATGAAGAGTAAAATGCATTATCATTTTATGGTATGATCATGAATAGTTCAGATTTGAATACTGACGCATGTCTTATCCTTTATATCTGATGATCTGGGTATATCTAAAGTAGAAAATTGCAGCGAAGGTATAAGTAACTATTTTCTTATTTGTACGCTCATTCGCTTTGATGAAAGGGTGTATACACACTGGTTAAACACAACCAAGTAGCGTATACATTATGACATTTGATATTTGAGGTTGTTGTTGGTTCTAGTGGTTGTTGTAGGGTTCTGGGTTCTGCTCTGTGTTCTAGTGATTGTGTTTTAACGATAGGGTTTCAGTGATTCAGTAGTTGGGTGATTCGGAGATTAATGATGCATATATAGTTGATGGTCATATTGCATTGGTGATTGATTTTGTATTGATGGATCCAGTTTGAAAATTTATGAATCATGGTCCCTATAAGAAAAGAGAAGGTCATAACCTTTTGTAGGCTGGTGCCTACGTACTAGTAAATATATTGGAGAGTACAATAGCTAGGGGGTTGTAGCTCCCTTATAGTAGAAGCTGGAGAACAAGAGAAGGTTTTAGCCTTCTGCAGGTGGCTACCTATGTACTAGTATGAGTCTACACTAGTACAAGATTGTAAACAGGTTTTTCTTATCTTGAAGAAAACATCAGCAGGTGGTTTTTGTCCCACATTGGGTTTCCAACTTATATCATGGTGTTAATGTGTGTCTCTTATGTGTGATGTTCTATTCTGTTTTTACTACACTTGGTTACTATCTATATGGTTAATTATGTTCTGATGCACTGATTAAATGTCAATAACTGAATCATAAGTTTGCTGGATATACATTGGTTGAATTAAACACAGTTGCGTGTACACGTGAGTTCCCTTGACTGAAGTAGCGTATATGAATCTGATTATGGAAATGAAAAGGTTATGGATTTTCTAATACTGATTCACACCCGCACCCTCTAAGTATTATTTCCAACAATTGGTATCAGAGTAGGTCCTTTAGAAGAAGCTTGGTCGCTTGAAGGAAGATCCATCATCATGAGTAATCAAGAAAGAGAGGGATCCATTAGACCACCAATCTTCGATGGGAGCAATTTTGTTTACTGGAAGATAAGAACCACATCTTATCTACAATCACTTGGAATGGATATTTGGGAAATCATGGAAGGAGGATATACATTTCCATCAGCAATTCCTACAGATACGGTAGGTAGAAAGCAATATGAAATCAATGCCAAAGTTGTTACTATCTTATTGGCAAGTTTGTCAAAATCAGAGTTTGTCAAGGTCATGCAACTCAAATCAGCCACAGAAATATGGGACAAAATCATTCTAAGCTATGAAGGAGACGCTTAGGTAAAACGTGCTAAGCTTCAACCTCTCAGAATTTAGTATGAATCTCTTAAGATGCATAGTGATGAAGGCATAGCTAATTACTTTCTATGTATAGATGAGATTGTCAATTGTATGAAGAATCTGGGTGAAGAAATTAAGTAAGTTGTCTCAGTTGAGAAACTTTTGAGATCCTTGTCAGCTAAATTTTAACCCAAAGTGTCTTCCATAGAAGAAAAGAAGGATCTGCAGAATATCACTATGATGCAGCTTCACGGAATCTTAACTGCTTCTGAAATGAGAAAAGGAGGACCATCAGATATGAGAGAAGTCGCATTTAAAGTATCAACAAAGGGAAAAGAGAAACTCAATGAATCAAGACACATTTAAGAAGAATAACATGAGATAAATTTTGTCAAGAAGCTTCAATAGGGATTTGTAAGGTTCAAAGGTAAGCTACCTTTCAAATGTTTTTCTTGTGGTAGAGTTGATCATTAAGCTGCTAGATGCCCTCATAAAAAATGAAAGATGTCTGAAGAAGGTAACTTAGAAGTTATTATACTCATGATAATAGTGATGACTCATCCAATAGTGATGAAGATAATCAAGAAATTAAACTTCTCATGGCATATGAAAATAATTACGTAGAAAAATAAGAAGTTACCAAATTAAGAGTTCAGCTAGAGATAGTAACCAGAGTAAGGGAATAGCTGCAGGATGTAGTAAAAGATTAGAGCATAACAATCGAGAGACTTGAATCTAAGATCCTCTCTCTAAAAGAAGATATTCAATAATCAAAAAAGCAGAATGAAGAAGCTCTTGAAGAACAAGAACATGAAGTTCTCGAATTAAGGAAACAAGTGGAAAAAGGAAGAAAAGCTGAAGAAAACATAAAGAAGCAATATCTGGAAAAGGAAGAAGAACATCAGGTTGAGGTAAATATCTTAAAAGGTAAATTAGAAGAAAAGGATAAACTCTTACGATATCAAGATAGTACTAAGCTTTTGGATGATATTCTTAGTAGTCAAAGATCCCCTGCTATCAAAATTAGTCTTAGTTTTAATGAAACTATTGAAGGTGAATCTAGCTCATAGGGTGAGGCAAGGAACTCTGATGCAAAACTTGAAATGCTCGACAAGGAGATAAGAGGTCAACCCCAGCAACAACCAAGGAAAGAAATTCTTCCAAGAAAATCTTTTGCTCCTAACTATGGAAGTGATAAATGATTATTTCCTCTGATGAATAATGTTGAATGTTATGAATGTCATAATCTTGGACATTTTGCATCCTGATGCAGAAGTAGAATGGTTCAAGACCATCACACAGAAAGATCATCACGTTCTAGGTACTTTAAGGGATATTGGTTTGCTTGTAATATGTTTGGTCACAAAGCTATTGATTGCAATAAAAGGAATATGAAACATGTAAGTTGTTATGCATGTAATAAGTTTGGAGATAAAGTAAAGGAATGCAAGAGCAAAATTCGAACACCAAATCAAAAGGAGCATACATCATCTCAATCCCAGGTATTGAAGAAGACAAAATTAGTGTTAAAAAGATGTGGCATAACTCAGTTAGCAAACAAAATAGACCCAAGGGAAGCTGAAGGTGTAAACCTTCAATATTCCAATTTGCACACACAACTATTATGAAGAAAAGTCGCATATATACACTAGTTAAAGGCTACAGAGTCACGTATATGGAGCTCTAAAGAAAAAGCAGCAGAACAAATTTAGGAAAAGAAGTTTGATATGGTTTGCTCATGGTATTTGTTGGTTGGCACAGGTTCACAGGGAGCATATGCTTCAAATAATGCATTGTTAGCATTATGGTTAGAAGTATTTGGTGATGATGCTTATGTGGCTAAATGATAGATCTTGCTACTTATTGTTGGTTGGCCAAGAGAATGGTATTGCAGGTTACAGGTCTGGATGTTGGTGATATATGCTTATGGTGAAGATCATATATGGTGTACGATAGTTGCTCATGACTATCATGGTCTTGTTTAGATTGTTGGTCATTGTTATAAAAGTCATGTATATAATTTGATGTAAAGGTCATTAAAAGACCTAATTTGTAACTCCACTTTGCATGGAAAGGATGATGTAATAATGTCTATTTCAATCATGTATAAAAATTTGGTATATCTGCACTTAATTGGGTGGATGAGTCAAAATGTTGGGAGATTGATGTATGTATGAGTCATTGGTGATGGGAAGGTCATACTCACTTAGTTGAGTTGTAGAGTCATGTTATCCTTTTGAAAAATATTTTTGCAGACTCGGCATGTGCTCAGGGGGAGCATGAACGGATTGATACATCTTAGCATATACATAGGGGGAGCTAAATCAGAGATTTCAGCGTGTACTCACAAGGAGTATGGACAGCAGAATGTATATTAAGGGAGAGAATATCTTGGTCCACCCTTTGCCCTTGATTTCAAAGGGGGAGAGTCACTTGGTGTGGTTGTTGCCATCAAGTTGAAAGGGGGACATTGTTGGCATTATGGTATAGGTATGACACAAGTATTGTCCTTGATGTAAACTCTCTTAGATGAAACATCACAGTATAGCAGGTAAACAACAAGAATGAAGAAAGAAAGGTATACGCGGTTTCACTATATAGCAAGTCGCGTATACACGCAGGTTCACTATATCTCATGTTGCCTATACACGTAGGGTCACTATATACAAATGCGTGTATAACGTACACATGCACAGAAGTAAAGGCGCGTACATGTCAGAAAACTAAGTTTTGGTCCGTGGTATTGGGACCATGGTATTTTGGTATTGGTCCATGGTATTTGGTCCGAGCTATTGACCATAGGTATTGGGTCCAAGTTATCAGTCCTACATGGTTTTAGACCATGGTATTGAGAGAGGCCTAAACCTATATAAGGAGAAGATGATCATGAGGCCAATGTGCAAGTTTGCAAGTGATGAATATCTGATGAAGTGTGAGATCTAGTATGCAGGTTATGGGTATGTGATGCTTTGTTAAGGATGCACCTATGTGGTGAATGAAGGTTGATGGACTGGGTTCATGAAGACTAAAATGCATTATCAATATATGGCATGATCATGAATAGTTCAGATCTGAATACTGACACATGTCTTATCCTTTATACCTGATGATCTGGGTATATCTAAAGTAGAAAATTGCAACAAAGGTATAAGTAAATATTTTCTGATCTGTACGTTGGTTCCCTTTAGTGAAATGGTGTATACACACTGGTTCGACACAACCTAGCGTATACATTATGAGATTTGATATTTGAGGTTGTTGTTGGAGGGTTCTGGGTTCTACTCTATGTTCTGGTGACTATATTTTGACAACAGGGTTTCAGTGATTCAATAGTTGGGTGATTCAAAGATTGATGATGCAGATATAGTTTATGGTTGTATTACAGTGGTGATTGATTTTGTGTTGATGGATCTAGTCTAAAAATTTATGAAACATGGTCCCTATAAGAAAAGATAAGGTTGTGGCCTTTTGTAGGTTGGTGCCTACGTACTAGTAAATATATTAGCTAGTACAAGAGCTAGGGGGTTGTAGCTCCCTTCCAGTAGAAGCTAGAGGACGAGAGAAGGTTGTAGCCTTCTGCAGGTGGGTGCATGCGTACTGGTATGAGTCTGTGCTAGTACAAGATTGTAAATAGTTTTTCTTATCTTAAAGAAAACAACAGCAGGTATTTTTTGTCCCACATTTGGTTTCCACCTTATATCATGGTGTTCATGTGTGCTTCTTATGTGTGATGATATGTTCTGTTTTTACTGCCCCGGTTACTATTTATATCGTTAATGATGTTCTGATGCACTGATTGAAGATCAACATATGATGAATTAACTGGATCATAATTTTGTTGGATATACGCTAGTTGCATTAAACACAGTTGCGTGTACACCCGAGTTCCCTTAACTAAAGTAGCGTATATGAATTTGATTATGGAAATGAAAAGGTTATTGATTTGCTAATACTGATTCACCCCCCCCCCCCCCCCCTCTTAGTATTACTTCCAACAATTGGTATCAGAGTAGGTCCTTCAGAAGAAGCTTGATCGCTTGAAGGAACATCCATCATCATGAGTAATAAAGAGGGAGAGGGATCCATCAGGCCACCCATCTTCGATCAGAGAAATTTTGTTTACTAGAAGATAAGAACCACAGCCTATCTACAATCACTTGGAACAGATATTTGGGAAATCGTGAAATGAGGATATACATTTCCATCAGCAATTCCTACAGATATGGCAGGTAGAAAGAAATATGAAATCAATGACAAAGTTGTTACTATCTTATTGGCAAGTTTGTCAAAATTAGAGATTTCATGGTCATGCAGCTCAAATCAGCCAAAGAAATATGGGACAAAATCATTCTAAGCTATGAAGGAGATGCTCAGGTAAAACGTGCTAAGCTTCACACTCTCAGAATTCAGTATGAAACTATTAAGATGCATACTGATGAAAGCATAGCTAATTACTTCCTACATATAGATGAGATTGTCAATTGTGTGAAAAATATGGGTGAAGAAATTAAGGAAGTTGTCTTAGTTGAGAAAGTTTTGAGATCCTTGTCTGCCAAATTTGAACCCAAAGTGTCTTCTGTAGAAGAAAAGCAGGATCTGGAGAATATCACTATGACACAACTTCATAGAATCTTAACTGCTTTTGAAATGAGAAAAGGAGGACCATCAGATATGAGAGAACCTGCATTTAAAGTATCAACAAAGGGAAAAGAGAAACTCAATGAATCAAGATACATTTCGGAAGAAGAATATGAGGTAAATTTTGTCAAGAATCTTCAACGGGGATTTGGAAGGTTCAAAGGTAAGCTATGTTTCAAATATTTTTCTTGTGGTAGAGTTGGTCATTACGTTGCTAGATGCCCTCATAACAAAGGAAAGATTTCTGAAGAAGGTAATAGAAGCTATTATACTCATGATAATAGTGATGATTCATCCAATAGTGATGAAGATAATCAAGAAATTAAACTTCTCATGGCATATGAAAATAATGACGTAGAAAAAGAAGAAGTTACCAGATTAAAAGCTCAGCCGGAGACAATAACCAGAGTAAGGGAGTAGCTACAGGATGTAGTAAAAGATCAGAGCATAACAATCCAAAGACTTGAATCCAAGATCCTCTCTCTAAAAGAAGATCTTGAAGAATCAAAGAAGTAGAATGAAGAATCTCTTGAAGAACAAGAACATGAAGTGATCGAATTAAGGCAACAAGTGGAAAAAGGAAGAAAATCTGAAGAAAACATAAAGAAGCAATAACTAGAAAAGGAAGAAGAACATCAAGTTGAGGTAAATATCTTAAAAGTTAAACTAGAAGAAAAGGATGAACTATTACAATTTCAAGATAGTACTAATATTTTGGACGATATTCTTAGTAGTCAAAGATCCCCTGCTATCAAAACTGGTCTTGGTTTGTATGAAACTATTGAAGGTGAATCTAGCTCATAGGGTGAGGCAAGGAACTCTGATTCAAAACCTGAAATTCTCAACAAGGAGATAATAGGTCAACCCCAGCAACAACCAAGGAAATAAATTCTTTAAAGAAAACATTTTGCTCCTAACTGTGGAAGTGATAGATAGTTATTTCCTCCAATGAATAATGTTGAATGTTATGAATTTCATAATCTTGGACATGTTGCATCTTGATGCAGAAGTAGAATGGTTCAAGACCATCACACATAAATATCATCACGTTCCAGGTACTTTATGGGATGTTATGCATGTAACAAGTTTGGACATATAGTAAAGGAATGCAGGAGAAAAATTCAGACACCAAAGCAAAATGAGCATACATCATCTCAATCCTAGGTATTGAAGAAGACAGAATTAGTGTCAGAAAGATGTGGCATAACTTAGTTAGCAGACATAACCGACCCAGGGGAAGCTGAAAGTGTAAAGCTTCAGTATTCCAATTTGCATACGCAACTACTATGAAATAAGTCGCATATATACGCGAGTTAAAGGCTGCAAAGTCATGTATATGGAGCTATGAAGGAAAAGCAGCAGAACAGATTCAGGAAAAGAAGTTAGATATGGTTCGGTCATGGTATTTGTTGGTTGGCACAGGTTCAGGGGGAACATATGCTTCAAATAATGCATTGTTGGCATTATGGTTAGAAGTCTTTGGTGATGATGCTTATGTGGCTAAATGATACATCTTGCTACTTATTGTTTGTTGGCCAAGAGAATGGTATTGCAAGTTAGAGGTCTAGATTCTAGTGATAGATGCTTATGGTGTAGATCATATATGGTGTACGGTAGTTGCTCATGACTATCATGGTCTTGTTTAGATTGTTGGTCATTGTTATAAAAGTCATGTATATCATCTAATGTAAAGGTCATTAAAAGACCTAATTTGTAACTCCAATTTGCGTGGGAGGGATGATATAATAATGTTTATTTCAGTCATGCATAAAAATTTGGTATATCCGCACTTGGTTGGGTGCATGAGTCAAAATGGTGTATCCCCACTTGGTTGGGATATTGATGTAAATATGAGTCATTGGTGATAGGAAGGTCATACTCACTTAGTTCAGTTGTAAAGTCATGTTATCCTTTTGAAAAATATTTTTGCAGACTCGGCATGTGCTCAGGGGGAGCACGAATGGATTGATACATCTTAGCATGTACACAAGGGGATCTCAATCAGAGCTTTCAACATGTACTTAGGGGGACTATGGATAACAGAATGTATATCAAGGGAGAATATCTTGGTCCACAGTTTGCCCTTGAGGTCAAAGGGGGAGAGTGACCTGGTATGGTTGTTGCCATCAAGTCCAAAGGTGGAGATTGTTGGCATTATGATAAAGGTATGACACCAGTGTTGTCCTTGATGGTAACTCTCTCAGATGAAAGATCACAGTATAGAAGGTAAATAGCAAGAATGAAGAAAGAAAGGTATACGCAGGTTCACTATATACCAAGTTGCGTATACATGCGGGTTCACTATATACCAAGTTACGTATACATGGAGGGTCACTATATACAAAGGCGGGTATAGCGTACACAGGCACGTTCACAGAAGGAAAGGTGCATACATGTCAGAAAACTAAGTTTTGGTTCATGATATTGGGACCATGGTATTTTGGTATTGGTCCATGGTATTTGGTCCGACGTATTAACCCCAGGTATTGGGTCCAAGGTATTGGTCCTACATGGTTTCGGACCATGGTATTAAGAGAGGCCTAAACCTATATAAGGAGAAGAATATCATGAGGCCAATGTGCAAGTGTACAAGTGATGAATATCTGATGAAGCGTGAGATCTGGTATGCAGGTTATGGGTATGTGATGCTTTGTTAAGGATGCATCTATGTCGTGAATGAAGGTTGATGGACCAGGATCATGAAGACTAAAATGCATTATGATTATATGGTATTATCATGAATAGTTCAGATATGAATACTCACGCATGTCTTATCCTTTATATCTGATGATCTGGGTATATCTAAAGTAGAAAATTGCAGCGAAGGTATAAGTAACTATTTTTTTATCTATACACTCGTTCCCTTGGTGAAAGGGCATATACACGCTGGTTTGACACAACAAAGTAGCGTATACATTATGAGATTTGATATTTGAGGTTATTGTTGGTTCCAGTGGTTGTTGCAGGGTTGTGGGTTCTGCTATGTGTTCTGGTGACTGTGTTTTGAAAACAAGGTTTAATGGATTTAGTAGTTCGGTGATTCAGAGATTAATGATGCAAATATAGCTGATGGTTGTATTGTAGTGGTGATTCATTTTGTATTGATGGATCTAGTCTAAAAATTTATGAAACGTGGTCCCTGTAAGAAAAGAGAAGGTTGTAGCCTTCTCTAGGTTGGTGCCTACATACTAGTAAATATATTGGCTAGTATAAGAGCTAGGGGGTTGTAGCTCCCTTCCAGTAGAAGTTGGAGAACGAGAGAAGGTTGTAGCCTTCTGCAGGTGGGTGCCTACGTACTAATATGAGTCTGCACTAGTACAAGATTGTAAACAAGTTTTTCTTATCTTAAAGAAAACAGTACGAGGTGGTTTTTGTCCCGCATTGGGTTTCCACCTTATATCATGGTGTTCATGTGTGTCTCTTATGTGTGATGATCTGTTCTATTTTTACTGCACCTAGTTACTGTTTATATGGTTAATGATGTTTTGATGCACTCATTAAAGATCAGCATATGATGAATTAACTAAATCATAAGTTTATTGGATATACGCTAGTTGCATTAAACACAGTTGCTTATACACGCGAGTTCCCTTAACTGAAGTAGCATATATGAATCTAATTATGGAAATGAAAAGGTTATTGATTTGCTAATACTGATTCACCTCCCCCCTCTTAGTATTATTTCCAACAATGGACTCTTTAAGGTTCTGGCAGAAGGACATTTGTATACTAGAGGAGATAATTGGCAGGATTTCTTAGTGAGAATTCTCTTTGCAGAAGGTCCAGAGAAGGAATGAAACAATAGGGTTAAAAGAAGTAGAGAAAAATCAAAACCTAACCCTTAAAAAGAAAGAGTCAAAGAGGAAACTCAAGAGTAGAGTGTCACTAAAACTCTAGAGTACTCATTCGAAGCAAATACTCCATTGTTCCAATATCTTGAAAATTTTAAACCAAACAATGATATATAGAACCTTAGAATAAAGAAAGTTATCCCAAGCCAACAAATACCTGAAGAAAATAATAAAACAGAGGATAGTAGACCGAAAAGGCAAAACATTGGAAGTTCAAAAATGAAATTAAGAAGAAGTAAAAAAATTTCAAAGTTTCCAATTACATAATCACCATAAATGATAAATATTGAAGCTGAAAGGTTTAATAAACCACCTCATACACTCAGTCCAACAAGCAGTCCAAGAAGAAAAACTCAAGAAATTGATCCAATTCAACAAGAGATTTATGATTATCTTTAATCTCTAGATAAAAAAGGCATAATAAAAAGAAAAATATTTTCAATTTGAAATGGGTGAAACTTCAGCAACAAAAAGAAATGCAGAACAGGAATACAATATTGAATAAAATCTAAAGAAATACATCTATGAGTTGGAAACTCTTAACAAACACTTGATTCATGAAAAAGAAGAAGATAAGGTACAAAATGACATACTCGGAACTAAAAATGACAATATACTTCTACACCTCTATCTTTGGCACAAAAATAATAAGAAACTTAAATTTCAAAAGAAGTTTCTTAAAAATGCGCTGAGAGGATTACAAGGAAGAATTATAATGAAGAAGTTTAGGACCATGTTTGGCATTAAAAGGAAGAAAGGGAACACTTGGATGTACTTGCACAAGCTTGAGATATCATTCACTAAAGGAGGAAGAAAGAACTAGTTTTTGAAATTTTGGTGCATGAGGACATGCAAAACCTTTGGTGTGGGAGAACGTTGAAGCTTTTAATTATTTATTTTTTACTATCCTTTTTTCCATATCATTTCACCTTTTGTCAATATTCTATAACAAATTTATCATATTTTAGGTACAAGTTAAACTCCTACAAAGGTATTAATCATCCATTTTTAAATTATTTGTTTCTTAGTGAGTTATAACAAAAGTATTCTTACACTAACTAAATCATGAGTATTCGGCAACTCATATTTGCTTCTGCAACAATATCCGTTGTTAGATAGGTTTCAACACTCCCATAAAGGGAAAAATACTACCAAAAGGTGACAAATGGATACCAGATGGATAATCACCTACTCGCATCCCTCGGAAATCTACGCGGGTTAGTAAATCTTGAAGTCAAACGTAAAGTCAAACTTGGAAACTGTGTGAAGTGATCAAACACATGTAGAAGAGAAATAAAAAACATCAAGCAAGTGAGACTAAATATTGGATCAACTTTCAATATTACAGATCGAAATAAAATCTCCTATGACTTACTTTTTCAATAGAAAGTCATAAATAAATTGAACTGTAAGTTAAATCGGTCTCGTAGGATTTGAAATTATTCATATCATATTGGCTTAAAACTCTTTCAAGTCATTATACAATTTGTATAAATGTTGTAAGAAAGATGCGAAATATAATGTTTTTATTGCTAGGTTATAATTTTTTTATGGAGAAGACTAACGAAACTATGTTTCATAATATAAATCATTGTTATTTCCAATGTGTGTGTGAAGATCCTGTAATCACTAATCACCCTTCACGCATGGGAGGCCTCCCTACGAGTTGTGAGGTCTTATCCATAGTATTGTTTTATTTCTAGCATTATCATTTATCTCATGAATTGTTTGCCATTGTAGTTACATTTTTTATTGTTTTCATTTGCTTGCAGAGTACTCATAAAGAAAAAATCATTAAAAAAAATTCCAATCATTGAACGCATCTTCTTTCCATCACTTAATCATTTCATAGCTTAAATTAATTTCTTGATTGTTGATGAAACACTCTTTAGAGGATAAATACACACACAAGTAATCATTCTCAAGTTGTAAAGATTTTCATTTCGTTTTCCACAAGTAAATCCTTTTTTGGAAATTTATCTTTCATGCAATTAATCTAGAATTTATTTGCTGCAATTTAGTATAATAATTTCCTTTTGCATGATAGTGTAAAATGCTTTGAATTTTACAAGATAAAGTTATATCGTTTCCTTCTTGAAATTTGGTTTTTCATCATTTTACTTTCATACAATTAGAGGAATATTTTGAATTGTGCAACTTAAGATATATTTTCAATTTATGCAATGAAGATGTTTTCAAAACGATTCATTAGGATTTAATATAATTTTATATTGAAACAACATGTGAATAATTACTCTCCAATTTATGTCCATACTTAAAAGTAGTTTCATTTCTAGAATGAATTAGTCCACAAGAAGAATCCTAGCATATATAGTGCACATACAAATCCTGGTTGACAATTAATGAATGAAATGAAGAACAATTAATTTACCAAACATATGATATATAAATATGCATTTTAATGGAGAGGTAGTTATGGAATATGTGTGTACATGATCCAAGGATATATAGGACTAGAAGTATGCTCTAGTAATCATATGGATTGAATTATTTATAGTTGTATGTTTGATTGGCATAACTAATTTGGTACACATATATTTCTTATCCAAATGTACTATGTATATAATAACATCATAAATCTTGTAACAAAAAGGTATTGTTGGCCGGATAAATCGTTCTTGCGGACAAGACCAATCTCCCTAGTATCACAAGATAATCTAGCAACAAACAGACAGATAAACCTATCTTTCTCTAGACATATGCAATTTACAAATATAGACTATAGAGATGTTATGATCCTACCTTAGATCTAATGCTTGTTCATTGTAGTCATCTCTTGATAGTCCGCAAGAGTTATCTTTAAATACCTACAATCACAAACAAGCAAACATCAAATAGCACCTGCATAGAAAATATAGTAAATCATGTCTATTATGGTGATCAAGGAATCCATAAAATAAACCATAAATGAACAGCTTATTGAGAAAAACAAACTTATTTGTGTTAACTTTGACGAAGAAGAACCTTACAACCCCTTCAGCCTTGATGTTGAACAAGCTCTTCCTAGGGTCTGAAATAGGAATTTCCTTTACTTTGAAAAGCCTTGCACTCTTCCAAATGAGATCTTACAGGTATTTAATCTCTCCTCATAAAAGCTCAACTAAGAAGACTAAGTTCCAGCAGAATTTCACCTCAAAAATATTCATCTTTCAACCTCCCTAGTAACCAGCCCAATGCTTCATTTTATAGTGAAGAGGAAGGAGGTTATAGGTCCACTTATGAAGAGATAAAGTCCTCCTTCAAAGGGATAAGCTCCTCGCATCAAGGGGTTAGCTCCTTAAGGTATGGGATGCATGAACCTCAAGAGAGCGAAATTGCCACCTCAAGATTCCTTCCAGAAGCTTCTAGAAATGACTAAAAGTGAGATTTTTATAATATACTCATGCCTTTTTAACTTTTACAGGGGTTCGCACCCATAACACAGAGACAGAGCAGTCAGGTGCGCAGGAGACATGACCATTAGGTGCGGGACCATAGGTAATGCAAAGAGAAAGTGTGGAACTAGATTTTTAGAGACTTTTGAGGGCTTTCCCTTATTTTCAAGGGTTGATATGAGGAACTAAGGCTTAATAATTGCAAAGGAGGAAAGTATGAGTGATAATGGACTCACACAAATTGCAGAATGCCAAGGTGACAATTTTTAGTGCAATAGATTACCCCCTAAAGTGCGAAGTCTTTAATGGATGAAGATAGAGTTTTTCATCTATGAAGAGTGAAGTACTTTATCATTTCAAGGATCATCTTGTGGACACCCCAGTTGGAACCTGTAAAATCATTCAATGCAAAATATATATATATGTGAACATATCATCATTGAGGTAGGCATTCCCATACTCAGATCAAAACTTACTAAAAAACTAACTAAATTGTTCTGATACAGGAATGATTTTGTAATACATCAAGAGTATGGACATGTGTAGACACAATATGGACACAGCCATCTGTTTATGAATAGTCCATTGTATAATGAGAAACAAAATTCCTCACAGCCTGGATGGTAGAAACTAGATCTAGGGTCTTGATTTCTGCTTCCTGAACTAGTACGATTCTATCCATGTGAATGAATGTGTCGAAGTTGAACATGGTAGAAACCACTTGATTACCAGTCAATGATGTGAATTGTTAACAAGTTTCAGAGAAAGCACCAGTAATGTCAATTTCCCTCAATGTACCCAATACAATCCATGAAATGTGAATAAATGAGTAGAAGTCAAACATGTCACAGAATCTTTCGATCGAAGGTCAATGATGCAACCTATCGTCGAAGGTGAGAAAACTGCCATTAGGGCATGGAGCTTTCAAGCTGCTGACGATTTCTAGATCAACTTCCTAGATAATGAGTTGAATTCGATAGAAAGTGATCCGTCGTAGGCAAGCCCACAACACGAAATCATAGATCAAGTTTTGAAGAAATATATTTGCAAGGACTGGCTCAGGGATGGTCAAAATGGATGACAGATATTTTGCATATGAATGGTTTGTTTGAACTGATCTCTTGAACACATAACGACACTGCAAATGGTTTGGTGACAATTAACCCAAAGTTAATACCCAGAAATTGACTGAAGACCTTCAATGTGGTTTGGTTAACTATTAGGCAAAGGATTTTCCCAACCCAGGTGAACAAAAGTTTCGTGTTTAAGAGTTGTTAACGGCTTTTCTAAAACACAAAGTGTAACAAACAGGTTCATTTTTCTCTCTTTTCCCGCACCATTTCTAGCAAGTGCCTCTTTATTTTTGACAATCTTGAGGAGGATAACATTTTCTTGTTTATAAGCTCATCCTTCGGATGAGTCCAACTTAGTTTAAAATTCGAACCCTAAGAAGGAGTGCTTCATTCCTATTTGAAATTGAATAGGTCCTTTACTGTTAAATTTTAACGAGTCCAGTACAGGAAAAACTCAGTGTTTTTCAATTTTACGGAGTCAGAAGAAAAAATTAAGAAAACTCCATGGGTGTCCTTTTTTGTAAATTTGTGTCCCTCAAGCCCAAAAAAGTATAAAATAATACTTGAGAGAACCGCTTGACCATTATGATCAAGGAGTACTTTTCATAATTAGTGACTCCGATCTGAAAAGGTAAAAAAGTGATTGAAGACACGTCGTTTCATAACCAGTATCGAACTTGAAACAACAAAAGTCTAGTGATCTTTTCATGTTTATACAGTCAGAAAACAGTTGTAAGTGGACCACCCTTTTAATTCCGTTTCACGAGTAAAAGGGGGAAAGACTCGGCAATCTTTTCATATTTTACGAGTCAGAAAATAGCTAAAAGAGGACTCCAATGTTTTGCTTTTTCGTAAATTTTTGAAAGAGTCTGAAAAAGTGATAAAAAATATCCTCTTTGTTGAAAAATGGTTCATTTTCCCTGAAAAATCGAATATTCTACACAAAAACGCAAAACATTACTCATATCTGTTTAAGATAAATAAAAATGTATTAAAAAGTTACGCTTTTAAAGTGAAAAATAAATAAACTAAAAATTCATTTATTCAAAAAATCTTATAAAAAGGGCTTTTCTAAGTTCATTTTTACCACTTGATTTCAGAGTGAGAAGTGAGAGCTTTTGGGTAAAAAACTTCCTGTGAAGATTCTGGAAAATCCGTCCATTGGAATCGAAAATTGTCAGCTCCAGGTAATCCACATTCTCTTTATATTGCATTTCAACCATTTACATTTCATTTTTAGGCTTTAATTTTGATTTTTGGAGGAGAATTGGTTTAGGAAATCGCTCACGAGGGTCCACAGGTGCAACACGCAGCCCCTGCAAACCCCGACTCTTTTCTACAAAGAAAAAAGTCATGGGTACGCACCTATTGCTTACCACACGTGTTGACCTATGCACTGTATGTAAGCAATGGGTGTGGACCCGCCGAAATGGATTTGAAAAACCTAAATTTCTCCAATCTCGCCTAAAATTTTCCAAACAAGATTGTTCTAATATGTCTTTTTTACATTATAGGAGACTCAAAATGCTAATTTGGCAGGAACGCAAGCATGAGGATGTGGATCTTGCCACAATAAATCATCCACCCACATTGAATGCATTGAGGGCATGCAACTATTTAAGTTTTGGGACATACCTGGCATGAGGGCCCAAGTAGGCCTCTTGCAATGGCTGGTAGATAGATGGAACACACAGGACCAATGTTTCGTGGTTGGTGGCCACCGGCTTGAAATCGAGCTAGAGAACATATACTTTTTGACTGGTTTTCCCAATAGAGGAAAACGATTATCTCTTTTCGGCACTAGGCCAGGTGGCCAGTCTGTCGCTAGTCTCTGATTAGAGTTTTGCAATTATCAAACAAAGGATAAACGGATTGATATTAAAATGATCGACCTTCCTGAACTTAAGGTTATTGCATTCACTGTTACCAAGCTATGTGGGAGTGCAGCATTGGATATGGCTACTGGATCCCAGATGCAGATGGCTGTAGATTATTATCGAGGCACCATATTCAACTAGTGCGAGGCTGTGCTGGCAAATGTGAAAGGCCAACTTACCAGAGCAAAGAACGGACAACTGAAAAATTTTGGATACGGTTTTCTCATTGTCAGTTTTGCTCTAGAGAGGATCCCTATGCTAGCCCTGCAACATCTTCCTATTGATGCTGGTCTTCCTCAAGAGCCTAGGATAATGCATTGGGTTGCTTTGATGACCCATCACCCTGAGGAGGGTTCAGAGGTTGTTCGATTTCTGCCTGAGTATTTTCGTTAGTTGAACAACCAACTTTTTGTGATTCAGTATTTTCCATATGCCGGAATGGGTTATCATGGTGATCCAGACATGATTCTTCCACCAGGAGAGCAGTGGGATGATTCAGGTAAAATCATTTTCAACACTTCCTAAGTTTTAATTAATTTTTTTTTTTGTTTTTTAAATCATCCAAAACTGACAATTAAAAGTCTTAAATGTAGATGTGGGTCCACGATGATCAGTCGCTCTCTAGCCTTATGAGAAGAGACACCCAGTTGTAGCAGCACCAGCCCCACATGACCAATCAGCAAAAGTCCTGTCCGAATTGGAGAATCATCTAGAGTGCTTGATAGTAGATATTCCAGAGACTGGCATAGACGATATTCCACTTAGGTTACAACGATATGTGATTGGGGTCCCAGGACCTTTTAGGATGTTCCTATTTAGGGTGGCCCGAGTAGTGGTTTCTTATTGTGATCATCATCAGGGATAGGATGATCGTTTTGTAGACTCACGACATTTTTGTCTTTTTGTATTATCATTTTGGCTGATCATAAGGTGTTTTTCAACCTATGATCGAATACGATGTATACTTTGACACACTTCTTCTACGCTATGATATATCATTATTACCGGCTTATCTTGTGTAACATGTTATTGAATGTTTTCAAATTTACTGTTTTGATTATTGCAAATGTCTATTTATCATACGAGAAGCAACTGCATCTGCTAATGTATTTAAATGTCTTGGAATATGCTGATATTCAATGTAATCATATTCACGTTCCAAGAGACAAACTCTCAAAAATAATCCTAATAACACTAGATTTCTAATGGCATAAACCCTGTTAAGCTGTAATACAACAAGTTCAGAATCTAACCTAACAATCAAACTCTGAATCCCAAATGAGATGGATTCAGATAATAACTCAATCACTGCACTATACTCTGCAATGTTTTTCATTGTTTGACAGAGGCTTACCCCATGCGTAGATACTAACTCATCAGAGGGTGAATAGATAACCCAAGCTGCAGAAGAAATGTTCCATGTACTGCGACAAGCACCATCAGCAAAACCAATGTATGTTTGAAGAGACGTCGACATCTACAATATCAAGAGTAAAATCAAGATAAGTAGGAATAGCAATAAAAACACTCTGTAAACTAGGCACATTTTTCTAATCTAAAACACAACAGTAGTAAAGAAACTAATCTAACAAAAAATCTCCACCCAAAATTTAAGCATAATATCTCTTTAGATAAAGCCCATTTCTGGGTTTACCCAAAGAGACACCGTCAAAATCTACCAATTCATAGGCCCTTTTTGCCAGCTTCCACTTAACAATATAAGGACCATGCCACATAGGTACAAATTTTCAAGCCCCTAGCTTATCGTTTGCTTGATCATATAGTAAAACTAGGTTTCCTTCTGAAAAATTACAAGGTGTAACATTTCGGTTGTACTGAGCTTTTATTAGTTTTGCATGAGCCTCGTTTGCTATTGCAGCAATATGTCGATTCTCATCTAGCTAAGCTAAGTACAAGAAACGTTTCTCTTTTTTAGAATTGGCTGGGAGTAATTCTATGGCTAATTGTAATGATGAGATTTCGCATTCAATAGGTAACACTACTTCCAAACCATAGACCAGTTGAAAAGGAGTGAAACTAGTTGATGTTTTCACTGAGGTTCAATATGCCCAAAGTGATGAAAATAACATGTTATGCCAATTTGATTTATCAATACCAATGATTCGTTGGATCATAGTCACTAAAACTTTATTGACAGCTTCAACCAGACCATTAGCCTGCGGGTAATATGGAGTAGAACTATCGTGACGCAGGCCAAGTTGATTTGTCAATTCAGTCATCATGATGTTTCGAAAGTGACTTCCATGATTAGTAATAATAGCTTGAGGAACATCGAATCTAGCAATTATATGATTGAATACGAAAGTTGCAATAGTCTTGCCGTCTGCCAAAAATGTAGGCATCGCCTCGGCCCACTTAGTAAAATAATCTACCGCTAAGATAATATATGCATGCCCCCTGGCCAAGTGAGGATTACATGTAATAAAGTCAATACCCCATTTTGCAAAAGGACCAACAGCAATTATAGGGTGGAGTGGAGCAGGTGGAGCATGGATCTTACGATCAAAAATTTGACAATTGTGGCATTTTCGGACTGCATAGATACAATCCTTGAATAAGGATGGCTAGAAATAACCAGCGCACAATATCTTTTTGGCTCTGGCATATCCAAACATATGACCGCCACATGCTCTAGAGTGACAATCATTCAGAACCTTTTCAGCTTCTTCATGAGTTAGACAACGTCGAAAAACAGAATTCGCCCCATGATGATAGAGTGTATCACCAATAATATTGTGTTGTTGGGATTGGAAACGTATTTTCCGTCGCTGAGATCGTGAGATTTCAGGCTGAAAAGATTGGGTTTGGAGATAAACAATAATATGTCCATACCATTGATCAAGAGTAGTGATAAGAAGCAAGGATTCGTCTGCAATGGGCTCTTCCACCACAATTTCAGTATCAGTACGTGGGAAATCACACATCAGTTTGGAAAAAACCAAAGATTTCTTTACCTTGGATTTTTCAAATTCCAGGTCAAATTCTTGCAGTATAACTATCCATTGGAATACTTTCCCCCTAGCAATTGTATGGTCAAGATATACATCATAGGGTTACAGTCAGAAATTATCATGGTTTTGCGTAATAAGATGTAGTGACAAAATCTTTGGATAAATTGAACAACTGCCAAGGCCAATTTTTCCACATGTGAATATTTAATCTCAATCGGATGTAGAGCTCGACTATGATAGTAAATCACATGTTCACTGTTGAAATCATCTTCCTGAACTAAAACCATCCCAATAGTGGAATGAGAATCGACGAGATATAAAAAGTAATCATGGTTGTAATTGGGAGGATGCAGTAATGGTGCATGGGTCAAAGCATGTTTGAGTGCATCAAAGGATCGATCAGCAATCTCATCCCAAAAGAATGGAATGTTCTGTTTTAACAACCTGGTGAAACCTTTCATTATCTCGGCGTAGTTAGGAATGAAACGACGTAAAAAGTTTGCTTTCCCTTGCAAACTTTGGAGTTGGTGAAGAGTCAAAGGAGGAGGTAGATTGACAATAGCTTCCAGCTTTGAAGGGTTGACAAGAATGCCTGCCTTTGATACGATAAACCCTGGTAAGTGACCTGTTTCTACACAGAAAACACATTTGTGTGGATTCAGCCGAATTCGATAATTCTTACATCTCATAAAGATAGCTAATAAATGAGTGAGATTGTCAACTCTATGCAATGAGTGGGTAGGTAAATCATCGAGATAAGGCTACATAATGTGCTTGATGTCATGAAATGCGTAAGACATAGCCCTCTGAAAAGTTGCTCCAATGTTCTTCAATCCAAAAGGTAATTTGCAATAAGAAAATGTCCCCCATGGACAAATGAAAGCTGTTTAGCTTGATCAGCAGGGAGTATGTTGATTTGATTGTAACCAGAAAAACCATCCATAAAGGAGAACATTTCACTCCTGGCACAATCATCAATAATTTGATCGATATAGGGGGTTGGATAATTGTCTTTGGGACAAGCTCAATTAATATCCCTATAGTTGATACATACTCTTATCGTTCCTTGTTTTTTTTTGACAAGAACAATATTTGATACCCAATCGGTTGAAGGAATTGGATAAATGAAACCTGCGCGAAGTAATTTCTCAATTCCGCCTTTGATAGCAACGGCTTTTCTTGGTTGTATCTGATAGAAATGTTGCCAGACAGGTTTAGCATCTGGGTAAGTTTTAATTTCATCAACAACAATTAATGGATTGATTCCTGGCATTTCTTCATATGACCAGAAAAATACTTCATGGAATTCTTGAGATAAGGCTTTATAAGTTTGGATTTCATCGTCCGTATAGGAATCACCTATATGAATGTTTTCAATAATCCCAGGCTTAACTGAAATGTCAATAGGAACCGTTTGAGATATATTTCCCAAATTTAACTTAGAATCAGGACGTTGCAATGGATTTTGTGGTTCTTTGACATAATCAGTAGAAAAAATAGAGGAAAAATCATTTTCAAAATGATCAAGCTCATGTTGATGAAGATCTTCCCATGGTAAATCATCAACAGACAAAAGTTCACGAATCTGCTCATCAGTGTGAATAGGATCAGAAAATGTTGTTGAAGCTGAGGTTGATATCGAAAGTGATTCCCCATGGACCACATTCATTGGATCAGTTTTGGTTGAATAAGAGTCAGAAAATGACTGTACTGCTTGATATGCAATTTCAAAAGGACTCAAAGGCCTCGCATCACCAAATGAATCCACCTCCGAATCGAAAGGTACGATCAAAGGATCATCAAAAGCAATAGCACTTGATGAAATCATATGAATATTTGCAATGGAAGGCAATATGTTAGGAGGAGGGAAGGAAAAAGTTCCTAGTAAACCAGAATCTTTAATCAAGCCTACCCGAACATCCTTATAAGGGATAGTTGTTTTACCAACGTGCTGAATACTATCTGAAGAGGGTAGGTCGGATGAGAAATAAGTCAACTGGTCTATCCTAATGATCTTTCCATTATGAGGAAACTTGATAAGCCAAAAGATCGATGAAACAATAGCAGTCATAGCATAAGACCAACTGCGACCCAGGAGAAGGTTGTAATCTAGAGGGGCATCAACCATTTCCACATCTAGATTTACGGTTTTTCCTTCGACCCCTATAGGTAAATCCTACAAAATGCCAAAAAGATGGAACCCTCATCCATCAAAAGCCTTTAGAATTGTCGGAGACTGATTGAGTGTGGGAGAACCAAGCGATCTCCAACACTGGATCGACATAATACACATAGAACCTCCTTCATTAATCACAATCTGAAAGCAAGGTCTGTTTTTGACTAACATTGGAATATGGAAAGCCATTTGATGAGAGAGGCGGGGTGTACTATTCTCTAAATCGAAGATTATTAGGTTTGAATCCCGAATGTCAACAGCTCCTATAGCAGACAATAGTAATTTACGTTGTGCTGGGCACAATTGCAGCACTTCCAAAGCCAACATTGTTGAAGGGGGAATAGCTAAGTCTTCAACAATCTTATAATTCTGAGCAGCTCTTGCATGTGGATTGAAAGCTAATTTCTGAAGTATACCTTTAGCAGGTGGTTTGATTACGAAGTCAGGGTTGGGTTTCTTGATCTGTAGTGGACCAGAACTAGGAGGATCTATAGTTGATGTGTTTGAATTAGAAGATTCTTCTTCTTTACCACCAACAAGATTTTTACTATCATAATCTTGTGATTGCATCACAATCCTGACATGAGACATCATCATAATGTGTTCTTCTGAGGCATTTGAGGAAGAACCAATCATCTTACTATCTTGATTAGGAAAAGGATCCTTCAAGACAGCAGGTGTTTGAGAACCTTTAACGATTTTTGAAACCTCTGCATGATGTGGGCAATCTTTAGTAAAATGATCCTCGTCGCAAATGGCAAAAGGATAGCGAGGTTTACGTCTTCCATCAGTAGATTAATTTTTATCTGTTTTCTCTTTTGAGTTTTGATAGTTTTTCTTCTCCCCTTTTTTTTATTGCCATCTTTTTATTTGGCCGTAGATGATTCTACGACATGAATATCGGAAAGAATTTCAGCAGAAGAATCTCCTGTCGAGGAATCAGGGAAAGTTATAGTAGGAGAAGAATTCTTTGAAGATTTCTTCTTACTTTTAGTATTAACTGAACCAATCATACCGTCAGCGACATGAGACCCTGAAGGAGCTGCAGTTATTTGATTGTGTTTTGCAAGATCGGGGATTTTTTCATGTAATGTACTTGACTTCGTATAGGCGAGTTCAAGGTACTAAGCTTGAGCAATTACTTTCTCCTCAGTGAAAACTCCTACCTTAGCTACATCTTCAGTGATTTTAGGTAATAATGATTTAACAAACCATTCGGCTAAAATTTGATCCGGAATGAGAACTTTCACCAAATGCCTTCTACGTTGCCATTCATGAATATGATCAGAAATATATGTGGATGTGGATTGTTTTAGCGAAGTTAACAGCTCCGTGCCATTGTCATATCCGACAGGCAACTGAAAATGAGTTAAGAAAGAAGTGGCTAACTGACTGAAATTATAAAAAGAGCCTCATGGTAACTCAATGTACCATTCGGCAGCAAGACCAATCAGAGTTCGTTGAAAAAGACGTAATCAAATTGAATAATTAATGATGGAATTAAATGCACACCGGAGGTGATAAGTCATAACATGATTTGACAGATCCTCTCCTGACTTACCCTCGAATTTCAGGATATCACTGGGCAACTTATTATGCATTGGCGGCCAATACAAAAGATAGTAAATTGGATCATTCGTAAGGTGCGACAAATCAGGTAAATCCAAAGTCGTAATAAATGGTAACTGACGGTTAGGGTTGCGAAAACCTCGGGTAACAAGACCAGCCCTAGGAGGAGGATATCTAGGATAGCCTGGAATTGGATTTTCATTGGGAATGTTATAACCTCCTACGCAACCAGGATTAACCTGACCAAACTGGGGTTGTTCAGGTTGTTGATAAGTATAGCTAGGGTACGGTTGATACTGATAAACTAGGTTTTGCACAGTAGGACCGAATTGATACTACCCCTGGTATGGCTGATACGTAAATTATGGTTGACTTGTGACAACCGTACTTGGATGAACTTGTCCTGCAGGCATCTGAACCGAAGTCTTTTCTATAGGTCCTGACTGAGGCACAGAGACTTGAGGAATTTGCACTGATGTAGGGATAGTAGAAACCGAAGCTTCTAATACTCTAGAAATAGGTGTTGTAGGTTGAATAGACACTGCAGTAGTTGCAACAGTAGTTTGAGGTGGAGTTCGAGGTGAGCTAGGCCCAGGCTACTGAACTGAACCAGGTGCAGAGGTTTGAACAGTAGGTTGGACAGGTTGTTGGGTTGGACCAGAAACCAAAGGTTGTCCAGGTTGACTTGATAACTGCACATTATGTTGCATAGTTTGTTGAGTTTGAGATAGATCCCACACCATATTCATTCTTGGGTATGGACCCATAAAAGGTTGTGCATATGGAGGACCATAACCTCGTTGAACGTAGGGCTGACAATTAAGCGGTACATTTCTAGCTCCTTGTAAAAATGGTTAACTAGAAGGTGGTTGGAAACCTTTAGTTGCGTACTGACCTTGAGGTTGATAACCTTGAGGCACATACTGAAACTAGGTTTGACCTTAAGGTATATATTGAAACTGAGGTTGACCTTGAGGTATGTACTGAGTGTAGGGTTGACCTTGAGGTATGTACTGTCCTGACGATATGTACTCTCCTTGAGGTTGCCCCCAGGTGGTAACTAACTACCTTGGGGTTGCCACCCAGGCGGTAACTGACTATCTTGAGGTTGAGGATTTGGAATACTACCAGACATCATAAGGATTTCTTCTGCATTCAACACTCGAGTTCCATTATTACCAATTGATAACTCATGTTCGATTGGTTGAGGAGATGCTCCTGAAAAAGTACCTGTGAGTGATTGGTACACCGAAGGAATAGAAGGACCGCCATATAAAAATGTTTCCAGTGTTTGGGAAAACATAGATGACTGTCTTGACATATTTAATGGAGGATAATAACCTCTTCGTGTAGGATGAAAAGGAATTCGAGGTGTTGAAAAACTAAGACCCGGGATTTCTAAAAAAATTGTCAATGATACGTACCAAGCGTCACTCCTAAAAGGACTGTAGAATATTGATTCACACTCCCTAAGCTCTAAAGTTAGTTGGTTTTTGGGAAGAATTACGTCTTTGTTCGCACTAACAAGTTCTTCAATAGAAATGAGGCCAGAAGGAAGATTTTGGGTAATGATATTTCCTACCATGGGTGAACCAGGACCACTAGAAGTTGGAGAAGCAAATCCTAAAGTTGGAGTAGCAGGTTCAGTTTCAGGCTCAGAAATTTCAGGTTCTTCAGCTAATTCACTGGTAGGAGAAATACTACCAGTAACTTCGGAAAATGAAATTGGCTCTTGAATGTACTTTGTTGTTTGTATTTGATAATTAGGGTGAACAATTAAAGATGACTCTCCAACTTATGGTGATCCAACTCTACTGTCACTAGGTGATACAAGAGCTCGTAGCCCTTCAAGCTGACTTGGTGTGTACTCAGGAGGTTTCCCTTGAAGTCTACGAGACTGTCTCGGTAATTCAGCCACGATTAAATATTTTATTAGTGACATGAAAACAAAGAAAATTTCAATAAAACCACCTAAAGTCTCTAAAAAAACAAACAATTGAATCACACGCCTAAAACAATCTAGGAGTTCAAACCACACACAAATAGTAACCTCCCGTACTAAAAACACTAGTTGGTGATGAAATCCAACATCGTAGAATTTTAATACAGAAAGGGTCGTTGGAACAGTTACCCCGACAACCTGCTTAAGGAAACAGACTGACACAAGTTTCTTCACAAAGCCATCTCGAGTGAAGGGAACCCCCCAGAGAGTCCAAGTGAGTCTAGTCGACGTCTGCTCCAGGTACAGTGAGACCCGTCCTTCACCATCACCTTAGGAAATAATCTTAATTTTATGGACACTGAGGCTACCAATAGCAACAAATACAACCGGGGGAACAGTCTACGATCCAATCTACGTGCAAGGGTAGAGTAACAAAGCTCAATCCCCTTGAACGATCCTCGACATGATCAATCCGAGGTTTACCAACAAGTGACCCCAGGTTTACCGTTTATAATACACGCAAATCTTCTATCTTTCCCAATGAAACAGACTTGATTGTCTCAAAGGTTCGGACATGATCTCGTGATTGACTCCTTTAAGAGAAGCTTCCCAGAATGTATCAATTACAATTGGATTTATTTCCTACTGCAAGATATAGCTACTTGTTTGTTTTAATTATCTTGGAGAGTTAATTACACCCTACTCCAAGATACTAGCCTAAGCTATATTGGTGATAAAAGTCCTAGAAATAAAAAAGGTTACTAGATCAATTTTAATTAAGCGTTGATTTTATGGGTTCTTCTTTAAGACAATAGGTATGGAAATGAAACTTTGATGGTGTGAAGATTCGACTCCAAATGCTAGAAGATGCACCTAAAATGAGAAACAATTCGCTCTTCTTTCAATGAAATTCTAGCTAAAAGAAAGAGTTTGAGAATGCAATTCTTTAAGAAACAAATCTTTTTTTCAACATGAGAATGAAAAGAAAATCTTTTGTCTTTTTCAATAATAACTCAAAACGAGACTAATAATAAATTCTCACAGTAAATCCCTTTTACTTTTCAAAACTTGAAACTACAAGAAAAACAATTTTCCTTTCAAAAGAGATCTACAAGTTCTAGAAAAGCACTCAAAACTACAAAAACAAATTTTGAGATCTAAAAACTTTAAAATCTAAATAAATGAAAGCTTCAATTCTTTTTGAGGACGTTTTACTTAGTTGTTTAGTAAACTAAGGATTCATTTGTTCATAATAACAAACCAATCAAAAAACATCCAGATATGTTTTCTTTTATAAAAATGAAATTCAAAACTTATAACAAAGCTTGTTCAAAGATTTGCAAGGAGAAAACTAAATCTATTTCTCACAAAGGACAGATTTCACAACCAAGTCAGACTGTGTTAGGATATTCTGACACATAGTAAATAGTTAAGTACAACTTGGTCTAGTGTAGAGTTAGGTAAAGTGTGTTTCTTTACCGTTGTACATAAATTTGTAACTTACAATCCGATGGTCACGATATGTAGTGATCCGACGGTTCATTCTCTCCTCGGTATTACCGACACTTGATCTGTGGCTTGACACCCGATTGGTCCATGAATTCTATTTAAAGCCCATGGAGGGTCATTTGTAGGGTAATCCGTGCATGAGAGAAACATATGTAAATTTTCATTCTTTTATTAATAAATTGCCTGAAGTGGCCGCGTTGGCTCAGGCCGTGGACTGTTTCCCTCTTTGAGGGTTTTAACCACGTCAAAATACCGGTGTATTGATCTGTGATCTGGTTGTGAGCGGTGTCCTTTTGGTGTTTTGTCTGAGGAATTTACCCTGTAAATTCCTACATGGTATCGGAGCTATTTGAGGGCCGCGTCCGTTGGTGATCCAAATCTGAAGCCGGTAGAACTGCATCCGACTGCCGTTTCCTAGATCTGCTGTTTCTGACTGCTTTCAGGCCGAGAGGACTACTCAGTTGTGTTCGGAGCATCTGTTCCAGTGAGGAACCCCTTTCGTTTCACGCGAAAAGGTTTCTGGTAGCCCTAGCTGCGTCATTTTTAAGATCTGGAGGTATACAGTGTTTATTTGCAGTTTACTGTTATTTTCTCTCTGTTTATTTCAGTTTCGGTTTATTTATCCTTTTTATTACTGGATCTATACCTTTCATTTCTGCGTATGCTCTTTTCCCTACGACTCTGTGCGATCTGGGCAAATCAGAAACAGAAAGGAAGGATTTTTCTCATGCGTATGCTCTTTTCCCTGCGCCTTAGGGTGATCTCGGAAAATCAGAAACATTGAGAAAAATATTTAGTTTCCGGCCAAAGCTAACTTTGAGCCGCAAGGTTCATTTTTGAAAATATTTAGTTTTTCGGCTAAAGCTAACTTCGAGCCATAAGGTTCGTTTTCTTTGCATCTCCGTGTTGGGTTTTGTGTTTTTTTTTTTGTAGGGAAAACGAGCTTTCTCAAGGCAAGCACGCAACCCAAAGCACCCCCCCGCCCCCCCTCTCTCTCTCTCTCAAATTTTTTGTATAGATCAATTGGATCAAAGCTATTTTAAGAGAGTAGAGGTCTTGGGTTCAAGTCTCCATTTTGTGGGGGCAGACTTTTTCATTTCCGCACATTCCCGCACTTCGTCGACAACTTCAACAACTTTTTTTAAAAAGCCATAACTTCTTCATCTGGAAGCCGTTTTCAGAGCCGTTTTTTTTAAACCAGCCTAATTTTTCGATCTATCCATTGGAACACTTATTTTCAGCATCTTTAGCTTCAGTTTCCATTGAAATGGAAAGTCAATACCAAGTTACCCTTGACAGCACCAACTACTTCAAATGGTTGGCTTACATTGAGGATTTACTTAGAAGTAAAGGTCTCTTCAGAATAGCCTCAGACCAAGAAAAGAAACCAAAGGATTAAGATAAGGCTGCTAAATGGGAAAATAGGCAAGATCGAGCACGTGGATTGATAGGGATGTCTATTTCTCCAGATCTTAGATTCCATATTGCAGAAATTGATTCTCCTGATGAAGCAATGAAACAAATCAATAAAGTTTTTGGCATTAAAAATGAAATTAGAGCCCATCAACTTGAAAATGAGTTGCTTACATTGGACCCTAATAATTTTTCTTGCATTGAAGATTTCTTTTCCAAGTTCAAGACCCTTAGATATCTTTTGGAAGGTGTTAAAGTTAAGAAAGAAGATAGTAATCTTATCTATTCCATTCTTACAAAGTTGGGACCAGCCTACTCTGTGTTTGTTTCCACCTTCCATTCTACAAGAGAAGCCTTCATTTCTCAAGGAACAGACTACATGTCCCTTTCCTTTGACTCTTTTTGTGATTCTTTAATAAGAGAACAAGAAAAACTCTTACACCTTGGTCTTCTTAATCTTGGAAACTCTTCCAAGAAAGCGTTAGCCGCCCAGCAGCAACCAAATTCAAAGAATCCCAAGAAGTCATATCCTAAAAAGAATGGTCCTAAACCAAACAAGGGTCCTAAGAAATTTCAGCCCCAAAATGAAAAATCATTTGAACAAAATGATAAGACAAATAAAAACAAAGGGAAGAAGACTGATAGACATTGCAATTTTTGTAATCGAGATGGCCACTTAGAATCAAAGTGCTTTAAGAAGATGGAAGCCTTGGAAGCAGCAATGAAGAAGCATAACATCCATTTGGGGAAATCTTCAACTTCAACTTCATCTTCAGGAATGGCACTTTCTGCATGTGGTTGTCAAGCATCTTGGTCTGGCTATGCATTAAATGTATCTTCTTCTTCTCATTCTCATGAGTGGCTCATTGATTCTGGAGCTTCTTATCACATGGCCAAAAACAAAGCCATGTTTTCTTCTTTAAATGATTGTAACACCAAAAATATATATGTTGGTGATGATAGATCTCTTAATGTTGTAGGGACTGGAACTGTTCATCTAGATAATGGTCAGTTTAATGATGTATTATGTGTTCCAACCTTATCCTACAACCTTCTATCTGTATATCAGATAACTCATTCAGGTGAAGGTAAAATCGTTGCATTTTAACCTCATGATGTTGTAATCAAAGACTTAAGAGATCCTAAACAGATTTTGGCTACTGGCATTGCTGATGATTCCACAAGGTTGTATAAATTTCACAACTTTGGGTCATCAAATCTTCCCTCAGTATTTGTTGCTCATAACGATGAAGTGAGCAAACTTTGGCATGAGCGATTTGGTCACTTAAACTATCGCTCCCTTTAGCATCTATGTAAAGAAAATATGGTAACAGGTCTTCCTATGGTATCTTGCAGAGATGGTGTTTGTTCCGGATGTGTACTCGGAAAACATCATCGGGACAATTTTGAAAAACGTGCCTCTTGGCACGCCTCAGCCCCTTTACAGCTTGTGCATAGTGATTTATGTGGTCCACTTCCAGTTGTGTCATTCTCTGGCTGCAAGTATTTCTTAACTTTCATTGATGATTTCTCCAGACGCACTTGGGTATACTTCTTAAAACTCAAGAGTGAAGTATTTAACACTTTTTTGGCCTTCAAGGCCTTTGTTGAAAAACAATCTCGACATCAAATTCTTAAGTTAAGATCTGATAATGGCGGAGAATATGTCAAAAACACATTCATCAACTATTGCACTGAGAATGGAATTCAAATGCAACATACTGTTCCATATACTCCACAACAAAATGGTGTAGCTGAAAGGAAGAATCGCACCTTAAAGGAAATGGCTAATTGTATGTTACAATCTAAAGGACTTGGCCTTAGTTTTTGGGCAGAAGCAATTAACTGTGCAAATTACATAATAAATCGCACTCCTACTAAGGCTTTAAAGAATATCACTCCAGAAGAAGCATGGAGCTCAATCAAACCAGATGTAAGTCACTTTCGTGTTTTTGGAAGTGAAGCGTGGGCCCATATTCCAGATGAAAGGCATAAAGATTTAGAACCTAAGAGTGAAAAATGTACCTTTCTTGGATATTCTGAAGATGTCAAAGGCTATAGACTTATTCCATTTAAGTCCAAAAATGTTATCATTAGAAGAGATGTAAAATTTGATGAAAATATATCGGCCTGCGAGCCTAGTCCGGCGGTTGTGCCACCTCTCCCTATCTCTTCTACTTTTGAAAACATTTCTTCTTCAGATGATGAAAGTGAGGATGAAAATCCTCGCCCACCATCTCAGGATCCTCCTTCAGCTTCTGAGCTTCCAAAATGGGTTCGTGCTACTCGAGATGCAGCAGGTGATCTTGCCGGTGATCCTACAGATCAGTGACGTACACGTTCTCAGTTCGAGAGAGCCTCTTCTTTACTGGCTCAAGCTCCAGTAAATTATGATCCTGACACCTTTGCAGAGGCTTCAGGCCATCCAGATTGGGAAGCACCTATGAATGAAGAATAACATTCATTATTGGCAAATGATACATGGGATCTTGTTCCTCTACCAAAGGGACGAAAACTTGTCAGATGCAAATGGGTTTACAGAACCAAGTATGGACCAGATGGGAAAGTTGATAAACATAAAGCTCGTCTTTTTGTTAAAGGTTTTTCACAGGTTGAAGGCATTGACTACACCAAAACCTTCTCCCCTGTTTCCAAAATGAACTCTATCCGCCTTGTTCTTTCCCTTGTTGCCTCTTTCAAATGGGACGTCCATCAGATGGATGTTAAATCTGCCTTCTTGCATGGGGACTTGCATGAAGAAATCTATATGGAACAACCCATTGGCTTCATACAAATAGACTCCAGCCTTGTATGTTGACTTAAGAAATCCCTTTATGGTCTCAAGCAAGCTCCTCGGGCTTGGTATGCCAAAATGGATAGCTTTCTTTTAGAATCTGGCTTTTCTAGGTGTCATTCTAACAATACTGTCTACACCAAGAAAGTGGGCAACTCTCTTATCATCCTTGTTCTTTATTTTGATGATCTTATCCTTACTGGTAGTGATCCCAACCTTATAAACCATGTGAAGTCTAGCCTTAAAAGGAAATTTGAAATGACAGACTTAGGACACTTACACTATTTTCTCGGTCTTCAAGTCTTGCAATCCAAGGAGGGTGTTTCCCTTTCCCAGTCCAAGTATGCTTGTGATATTCTACATCATTTTCACATGGAAAACTGTAAGCCAGCCCCTTCTCCCTTTTAGTCTCGAGTCAAACTTTCAGTCACTTTGTTATGAAACCAGCTCAAGAAAAGATAGAAAAGATAGATCAATGCCTTAGAATTCAGCCTCTTCGAGGGGGCAACCTCCTTTACATTACATAAATGAACAATTCTTGGATGATACAAATGACAAAACCTCCTTTCTATATATAGGAGTCTAAGGAGTCACAATATAATCCAGCCGACCTAACAATAATAATATAAAGCCACAAAAATAACAATAGAGGGATTCTATGGGGCACAGAAATAACAATATGGGGGTAATAGGGGCACAACAATATAAATAAGGGGTATAACTACAATAGTAATGGGGTAATCACTAGTATTATAGGGACCCAACATGCCCCTCTCCTTCAAAAAAGTGTTGTCCTCAACGCTTGAGTAGTTCTGGATACTTCTGCATAAAATTCTCATCCTCCCATGTGGAATCTTCAGCGGATAAGTTCTTCCACTTGATAAGATACTCTGAAATTGATCGATTTCGTAGCTGTCGAGTTCTTGTTTCTGTGACTGCTTCCGGTTCCAATATAATTTTTCCTTCCTCGTCAAGTTCTGGCAATATTGTTTGAATTGGGAGCTTGTCACCTATAACCTTCTTTAAACATGAAACATGGAAAACTGGGTGCAATCGAGAAGCTGCAGGAAGCTCCAATTTGTATGCCATAGTACCAATCTTTTGCAACACCTTGTACGGACCATAATACTTTGGTGATAATTTATTATCCTTCTTAGCTTGCTTTAGGGACATTTGCTTATATGGTTGTAGCCGTAGGAATACCCAATCACCTACATCAAAACTTCTTTCACTGCGATGTTGATCTGCCTGTTGTTTCATTCTATTTTGTGCCAACACGAGGTTATCCTTTAAGAGTTGGAGGACTTGTTGTTGATGTTCGATGTGATGTTCCACTGCCTGAACCTTAGAATTTTCTCTTAAATATGATGTGATGGATGGTGGTTGATACCCATAAAGTGCCATAAATGGGGTCATTTTTGTTGCTGTATGGAAGGAAGTGTTATACCACCATTCAGCCAGAGGCAACCATTTGACCCATTGTGTCTGTTTATCAGATACAAAGCAACGAAGATATCCTTCCAAACATTTGTTTACTATCTCAGTTTGCCCATCAGATTGAGGATGATAAGATGAGCTATGAGCTAACTGAGTACCAAGACAAGAAAATAATTCTGTCCAAAAATTTCCAGTGAAAATGGGATCTCTGTCACTTACAATAATCTTTGGGTTTCCATGTAGCTTTTGAACTGTTTCCATAAATGCAGTAGAAACTGTACTGGCTTTAAATGGATGTGATAATGCACAAAAGTGTGCATACTTGGTAAGTCTGTCAACTACCACCATGATGACACTCTTTCCCTCAGACTTGGGTAAACCTGTGATAAAATCCATTGAAACCTCCTCCCAACGTTGGCTTGGAATGGATAAAGGTTGTAATAGACCCGGTGTCTTAATTGTTTCAACTTTATTTTGCTGGCAAACCAAACATTCTGCCACAAACTTTTGAATATCTGATTTAAGGCCATCCCAAAAAAATTCCTTCTTAACCCTGTGGTAAGTTTTTAAAAATCCTGAGTGCCCTCCTAAGGGAGAAGTGTGCAATTCCATAAGAATCTTTTGTTTTAGCTGGGAATTCTTACAGAGGTATAAGCGATCTTTGTACCATAACGAATCATTTTGCCAGCTAAATGTATCAGAAGTACTGGAATCTTGTTGTAGCTTTCGAATAAGTGCCCACACTTCTTCGTCATTCTTCCATTCCTCCCTTGCTTCGTTTATCCAATCTGGTTGGATAATAGAAATGGCACACAACAATGCTTCCACATCCTCATCCTTTCTTGAGAGTGCATCTGCCACCACATTTTGCTTCCCTTTTTTGTAGATGATTTCAAAGTCATAACCCAACATCTTTGTGACCCACTTTTGTTGCTCTTCAGAGGATAATCTTTGTTCTAAAAAGTATTTAAGGCTATCATGATCCGTTTTTACCTTGAAGTGTCTTCCCATTAGGTAGGGTCGCCATTTCTTAAGTGCATGGAGTATTGCCAACATTTCCTTCTCATAAATAGCTTTGCTTAAAAACTTTCCCTTGATTGGACGACTTTCAAAAGCAATGGGTCTTTCATCTTGCATTAGAACAACACCAATTCCATTTCCTGAAGCATCACATTCCACAATAAAGGTTTTTGTGAAGTCCGGTGTAGCTAAGACCGGTGCTTGGCACATTGCCTCTTTAAGATGTTCAAAGGCCTTTGTTGCTTCCGGAGTCCATGAAAATGAATCTTTCTTCAATAATGTTGTTAGAGGTGCTGCTATTCTCCCATAATTCTTAACAAACTTGCGATAATACCCTGTCAACCCAAGAAATCCTCGCAGATGCTTTATGGATGTGGGGATTTTCCATTCCTTAATGGCTTTAATTTTGCTAGGGTCTACCTTAACTCCTTCATGAGATACAATATGACCCAAATATTCCACCTCCTGGACTCCAAAGAAACATTTGGATCTTTTTGCATATAATTGTTTCTCCTCCAATAGTTGTAGCACCCTGTCAACATGTTCAACATGATCCTTCCAAGACTTGCTGTAGATTAGTATATCATCAAAAAATACTAACACAAATTTTCTAAGGAATGGTTTGAAAATTGAATTCATCAAACCTTGAAATGTTGAAGGTGCATTGGTAAGGCCAAAAGGCATGACCAAAAATTCATAATGACCCTCATGAGTTCTAAATGCTGTTTTTGGAATGTCTTCAATCTTCATTCTGATTTGATGATATCCCGAACGAAGATCCAACTTGGTGAAGTAAATTGATCCATGCAATTCATCCAGTAATTCATCAATAACAGGAATGGGGAACTTATCTTTAATAGTGAGCTTGTTGAGCTCCCTATAATCTGGACACATGCGCCATGATCCATCCTTCTTGTGCACCAATACTACTGGAGCTGAGAAAGAACTTTGACTCGGTTGAATTATACCAGCCTCTAGCATTTCTGCAACCATACGTTCAATTTCACTTTTTTGGACATAGGGATATCTGTACGGCCTGATGTTTGGAGGAACACTTCCTGGAATCAGATGAATAGCATGATCATGATCACGCATAGGTGGGAGACCTTTGGGAGTCTCAAATACCTTGGAATGATTGTCCAAGACTTTTTGGAGATCTGGAGAAATAGATGATTCCAATGTGGAAACATCTAGCGAACATAATTGTGCAATTACACCTCTTTGCTCCTTTTTTAGAAGCTTTGTCATACCATTAGAGCTGATTATCTTTCCTGGTTTCCCTGCAATACCCCTTAATTCAACTTCCTTTCCTTCCGAAGAAAATTTGATGAAAAGTTCTTGAAAATTAAAAGCTATTGTACCCAAGGATTGTAGCCATTGGACTCCTAGTACAACATCAGCACCTCCCATTGGAATGGAAAGCATTGGGCTAGTCAATACATATTCTCCCATGGATAGCTTGATATTATGGCACTTTCCAGAGCAATTTATTGTTCCTCCATTTGCAATCATCACTTGACACTCTGGTGCTGGATATAGGAAGCAATTCAATTCTTTTGCTACCCTACAATGAATAAAATTGTGGGTGCTTCCTGAATCAATCAACACTATTACCTTTTTCTTCTTGATTTGTCCTTCTATCTTGATGGTTTGAGGAGTGGTAATTCCCGCCAATGCATTACAAGATATGGTCGGATTTATTTGTTCTTCATCTAGGCTTTGTTCCTGGAGTATATCTTCTTCTTTTGACCTTTCTTGCTCCTTTTCTTCTTCCTCTTCACAATCTATGTAGAATAATTTCTTCTCAGCACACTTATGACCTTTAGTGTATTTGCTATCACAACTGTAACAAAGCCCTTTTGCTCTTTTTTCTTCCAATTGTTGTGGTGTCAACCTTATAGGTTGTGGAAGACTAGGGGCAACAACACTTCCGTCTTTATAGTTGTGAGTGGTATGCTTCCTGGTTGCCATAATTTTGCTTTCCATTTTTCTTGCTAACCTGAATGCCTTCTCTAATGAATCAGGTTCCCAAAGGCGAACATCATGTTGGATATTATCCTTTAAAGACCCTATGAACACATCAATCCTATGCTCCTCTGGAATATCTTTTACCCTTATGTTCAATTTTTGGAACTCCTCAATGTGCTCCATTATTGAACCCTTTTGTTTGAGACTTATCAATTGGCTAAAAAAAGTGTTGCTTTTTGTATCCTCATAATGTGCTATCAATTCTTCCGTAAAAATTGCCCAAGTGATAAATTGTTTACGAGAGCAAAGCCATTGATACCATACAAACTGATTTGGTTCCAAATATACAGTTGCCATACGTACCTTTTGTGCATTTTGCACATTATTGAGATCGAAGAATTGCTCCATCTGTAATATCCATGTGGCGGGATCCTTGCCATCAAACTTCCTCATATCGATTTTTGGAATATGGTGATTCTTCGATCCAACATTAGCGTCTATGGAATCATGATTAACATTTCTTTTGTTCTCATCATGAGTTTCCTTTACTACCTTTTCACCATTAGTGACCCTTTCTTGTAGCAACTTCTTCAATTCTTCCATATCTGTCTTCAAATCTATATTCAAATCTGCCATGTCTCTCTTCAAATCTGTCTTCGAATCATCCATCTTAGCTTCCATGCCCTTTATCTTAGATTCCACGCCGCTTATCTTAGCTTCTGTTAGCTTTTGTGAGCGTGACATTTGTTGCACTTGTTCTTGTAATTTTGATATATCATGTAGCATTTCTTCCTCTTCTTCATGAGTCATGCTAGAGCTTTCAGGTTCCTTACTAGGTGTTTGCATTTTCTTTCCTCGGGGCATCAGTTACCGATAATAATGCTTTACTATGCCCTTTGAATTCCGTTAAACAAAGCTTACACAAAAATTTAAAAAAAAACTACACACCTTTTTTCACTTTATAGAAGCCTGATATTGAATCTGATGTATCTCTGTAATTTCAGATCATCCAGTTCTGAAATTGCTACCTGTAGTAGCCTTCTGCGTCCTCTTTCCAATGCCACAAGTCTGAGCCAAATTGGATTCTCCAAGGAAGAGTTATGTGAAATCTCCCACAGTGACTTGCTTTTAGACTGGTTCAGTAGAGAAAACTTGTACGACGTGCCACGAGTCACTGTTTCAACCTTTGAATCTGAAACACACATACAAGAAACTACAGTCCGTTCTCTTTCTGTACTTTTTTACGAAATTTCAATCTGATCCTCAGAGAGAGAGTTATGACGATTTTTCCCATGTCACCTGTTTTGAATGTAATTCAGGAGTCTGCAAAAAGGCCAACTTCCTCAGATCATATCTCCTAAAATATCTCGCGAAAAGCTCTAAAATTTGGACCCAAGGTTCAGCGCTAATTCTTCTCAAATGGGTTTTTTTTTCGACTTCTGAAACACCACAGAAGAAAAGTTATAGCGAAAATTCCACGATGACCTGTTTGGAGCAGCGAAACCCTAGAATCCAAAGCTCTGATACCAAATGTTATGAAACCAGCTCAAGAAAAGATAGAAAAGATAGATCAACGCCTTAGAATTCAGCCTCTTCAAGGGGGCAACCTCCTTTACATTACATAAATGAACAATTCTTGGATGATACAAATGACAAAACCTCCTTTCTATATATAGGAGTCTAAGGAGTCACAATATAATCCAGCCGACCTAACAATAATAATATAAAGCCACAAAAATAACAATAGAGGGATTCTATGGGGCACAGAAATAACAATATGGGGGTAATAGGGGCACAACAATATAAATAAGGGGTATAACTACAATAGTAATGGGGTAATCACTAGTATTATAGGGACCCAACATATGTTGATGATCTTATCCTTACTAGTAGTGATCCCAACCTTATAAACCATGTGAAGTCTAGCCTTAAAAGGAAATTTGAAATGACAGACTTAGGACACTTACACCATTTTCTCGGTCTTCAAGTCTTGCAATCCAAGGAGGGTATTTCCCTTTCCCAGTCCAAGTATGCTTGTGATATTCTACGTCATTTTCACATGGAAAACTGTAACCCAGCCCCTTCTCCCTTTCAGTCTCGAGTCAAACTTTCAGTCACTTGTACTTCTCCTGAAGTTGATGCTACATTATATCGTCAACTTGTAGGAAAACTCTTGTATCTAACTCATACTCGTCCTGACCTTTCCTTTGCTGTTGGCCTTGTTGCTCGGTTCATGCAAAACCCCCGTGAAAGTCATTGGAAAGCAGCTAAAAGAATACTTCGTTATGTTCGAGGTACAGTTCAATTTGGGATTCATTACAGTGCCGAAGCATCTCCTCTATTGGTTGGTTTCACTGATTCCGATTTGGCTGGTGACCCTGATGATCGGAAGTCTACTGCTGGTTATGTGTTCACTCTTGGTTCAAGACCTATTACATGGGCTTCTAAGAAACAAGCTGCCATTTCTCTTTCATCAGCAGAAGCAGAGTATCGTGGTGCCGTAGAAGCTAGTAAGGAAGCCTTGTGGCTTCGTCAGATCATGTCAGAGTTTGGCTTTCAGCAGCAGCATCCGACTACACTTTGGTGTGATAATCAAAGTGCCATTCAGTTATGCAAAGATCCAGTCCAATATCAGCATAGCAAACACATTGAACTACACATGCACTTCATCAGAAATCTCATTCACGACCATGTTCTTGAAGTGCAATATTGTTCAACAGATGATCAAGTTGCAAACATCTTCACAAAGGCTCTCACAGAGGCAAAGTTCACTAAAATTCGATTTATGGTTGGAGTTCAGGAAGTTGTCACTAAGGGGGGATAGGCTCTAGTGCCTCCTTCCTTCTCCTATTGTGTCATATTTGTAAATCCTTCAATCCTATCCCAAGTTGTTCTTAAGGGGGGATGTTAGGATATTCCGACACATAGGAAATAGTTAAGTACAACTTGGTCTAGTGTAGAGTTAGGTATAGAGTTAGGTAAAGTGTGTTTCTTTACCGTTGTACATTTTGTAACTTACAATCCGACAGTCATGATATGTAGTGATCCGACGGTTCATTCTCTCCTCGGTATTACCGACACTTGATCCGTGGCTTGACACCCGATTGGTCCATGAATTCTATTTAAAGCGCATGGAGGGTCATTTGTAGGGTAATCCGTGCATGAGAGAAACATATGTAAATTTTCATTCTTTTATTAATAAATTGCCTGAAGTGGCCGCATTGGCTTAGGTCGTGGACTGTTTCCCTCTTTGAGGGTTTTAACCACGTCAAAATACTGGTGTATTGATCTGCGATCTGGTTGTGAGCGGTGTCCTTTTGGTGTTCTGTCTAAGGAACTTACCCTGTAAATTCCTACAGACTGATCAAGAAGACAAAAAGACACCAGGGTAATCTAAGGTTTCTCAAGCTTCTGATCTTTGAGTCACTAAAGAGACCAAGTGAAAACCACTCCAGGCATGCAAAACTTCCAGAAAATCATCTAAAACAAAAATACCATCGGAACTCACTCACAAGAGATTTTTGACAGGACAAATGCAGATCTGGGTAGACACTAAAGACCTTAAATGAAACCTAAACTTAACCGAAAGAAAACATTTTTATGTTTTTCAAAAAAAATTACAGGGTTCGCAGGCTTCCAATAGAACCAAGTGCGGTACCACTCTGTGTACTAAAGGAAAAGTGCAAAGATGCCCGCACTGTGTGTAAAGAGAAAGTGCGGTCCCCTAAAAACTTTGAAAAAAAACAAAAACAAACCAGATTCTAGAAACTACGCAAGCTAACATACATCAATCAAAAACCAGAAATGAAAACAAGTTTCTCGAGTCAAAACAAAACCAAAAACCAAATTCATTCCCCAGTCGAGTCGCCAATTTGTTGACCGGATAAATCATTCTTGTGGACAAGACCAATCTCCCTAGTATCACAAGATAATCTAGCAAAAAGCAGACAAATAAATCTATCTTTCTCTAGACATATTAAATTTACAAATATAGACTATAGAGGTGTTACGATCCTACCTTAGATCCAACGCTTGTTCGTTGTAGTCATCCCTCGATCATCCGAAAGAGTTATCTTTAAATACCTGCAATCACAAACAAGCAAACATCAAATAGCAGCTGTATAGAAAATATAGTAAATCATGTCTATTATGGTGATTAAGGAATCCATAAAATAAACCATAAATGAACAACTTATTGAGAAAAACAAACTTATTTGTATTAACTTTGAAGAAGAAGAACCTTACAACCTTTTCAGCCTTGATGTTGAACAAGCTCTTCCTGGGGTCCGAAACAGGAATTTCCTTTACTTTGACAAGCCTTTCACTCTTCCAAATGAGATCTTAGAGGTATGTAATCTCTCCTCATAAAAGCTCAACTAAGAAGACAAAGTTCCAGCATCATTTCACCTAAAAAATATTCAGGTTTCAACCTCCCTAGTAACCAACCCAATGCTTCATTTTATAGTGTAGAGGAAGGATGTTATAGGTCCACCTATGAAGGGATAAAGTCCTCCTTCAAAGAAATAAGCTCCTCACTTGAAGGGGTTAGCTCCTTAAGGTATGGGATGCATGAACCTCAAGAGAGCGAACTTTCGACCTCAAGATTCCTTCCAGAAGCTTCTAGAAATGACTGAAAGTGAGTTTTTTATAATATACTCGTGCCTCTTTAACTTTTATAGGGGTCCGCACCCATAAAACAAAGAAAGAGTGGTCAGGTGCACAGGAGACATGACCATTCGGTGCGGGGCCATAGGTAATGCAAAGAGAAAGTGCGGAACCAGAGTTTTAGAAAATTTTGAGGGCTTTCTCTTATTTTCAAGGCTTGATATGAGGAACTGAGGCTTAAGACTTGCAAAGGAGGAGTGATAATGGACTCACACAGATTGCAGAATGTCAAGGTGACAATTTTTTGTGCAACAGGTATACTGGATGCAAATGTTTTAGATCTTCAATGGAGGTTATACTATTCAACTACCTACAAATTTTAGTATATGAAAACTTAATGGCATTCCTCTTAAAAGTCAACATTTGTCGAAGGATTGCATATGATTTCAATGGTAAATGAAAGAGAAACCGAAGACCTAAAATAATGACATCAATAGATTTCATTTAGGGCATATTACAAAGAGAAGGACAAGGAATTTACCCAATTGTTTAGTTCAAATGGCGAGATTGTGTTTGATGATCTTACTTTTTTTTACACTTATGTTGAGAAAATGCATATTGGGATGACAAAGAAATGTTTACATATGATCTTCCATATTTGCAGAATATTAATATTATGCACTCAGGAAATCCCTTGCACATATTCATAAGTGTTTCATCTTCTTTATGGAGGAACATATTATTGAAAAAAAATTACACATTGGCTATTAGGAACTAGAGGTTTCATTGAATACAAAAATGAGACATTGCCCTATAAAAAAATGTGGAGGAGAGGTTGGTCCCTCCTAGTCTTTTAAACAAAGTGATGTCCCATCTATGGAAAATAATGTTATATTGGGTATGAAGGAACCTTGTTTATATGGGTTGACTCTACAAAATTAATTCTTCACTCTAGAAGGACATTTTTCAAGGTTAAAATCAGATGATCATATGGAAATTCTAAGGGTATGTACAACAAACACATGATTCTTTTTTTGTAGTGTATGTGAACATATAATATGCAGTCACATTTTTATGGAAATTAAGTATGTCTATATTTTGTACTATTTTTATGCTTTGATCATGCATCATTCTATGTACCATGACTCTGCTTATTACCTATGACATGGCACATCAAAATTATTTCCATATATGTGTTGGATCACATTAAAAGAGATTCATATGGATACCATTCCATGGTGGAATCAAGATATAGTTGAGACTTTTTCCATGTTTTAGAAGGAATTTCCTACAATTTTTATGGACTTGTAGGTCCATTTTTAAAATCAACCACTTAATGAGGTTGAATTAGATGAGGTACTCTCATGTTGTTAGATGTTTTTCATGGAGATGTACATGAAAAAATTGAAGCGGTTGTTCAACAAATTGAAAATCCAAAGGGCTCTATGGTGTAGGGTACATAGTATATATGAGTCATTCTATTATGTTAGTGAGTACATAAAGGAAATATATGGAACAACAAGGCTAGTGGATTGGGATGCCCAATTGCATGATGATAAAATGGTAGGGGAGTTACTCGAAATCAATGCAAAAGGATGCATGATATAGAGTAATCCACCAATCTTTTGTCAAATTTATATAAAAAAGTTGTGTACATTACATTTGATAATATATATTTGATCTCAAACTAATTATATTTAAATATTATATAGATCATCGAATTTAGTAGTTGATTGCATTAATGAAATCATTCTTTATAATGTGAAGGCAATGTAACCACTTGTCACATTATATGATGTTTAAAGAAGGAAATGGGATAGCGATAGTAAAGAATTTAGATGGTTGAATGGAATACTCAATCTTTTCTTGAAAATTTAATATAAATATGAAAAATAACTTCCCAAACAATTTTGTCTCTCACCAAATTATAATGAAATATGGCATGTTTGGTGATTACCCCTAAAGAATAGGATGTGCTAATTATTGGGATCAATGCATAGACTCTACAATAATCTCCATGAGTACCATGTTCAATTTATAATGCATATTTGAATTGTAACATGTACTTATGTTTTTAATACTTCTAGAGTTATTAGACATATGAAAATTTTCATTGTGTTGGGCTTAAGGCATATAATTTAGAATTCAAATTACAAAGTCCAAACATAGAGTTGGTTAGACACATAAAGAATACTAGAAGTTCAATTAACATAAGCCTTTAATTGTCGATGAGATAAATTAAAGAAAATAAATTAAACAATGGTACACAAATGATTCATACAACACAAAAATGTTGTACCATAGAAACCCTTAAGTTTGTACACCATCCAATCTTTGAGCTTCACCACTCCCATATTCTCAACAAAATATAAAATGTAGACTATAGTGAATGTTTAACTTGGTCCACTTCTAAGACCAATGTGATCATGCATATTTTGATCCACCCATCATGTTTGTTTATCATCTCTTATTCAACATACATCATTCTTTATTTACAAGCACAAAAACCATATTTCATATCTTCTCAAATTAGTATAGGTCACTAACGATCATTTGCTAAGATCCTAGAAATGTCAAGATTCCCAAAAAATTTCCTACCATTTCTAACTATATTTTATTTCCCTTTGATGGCTATTCTCTATCAAAGATGGGCATGTGCTACATAGTGATTTATTTGACTCCTCCAATCCATTATCAATTTCCATTATTTTCTCAACTAGCCATATACTTTTAATGATGTAACTAATCTAAACTTAACCATCAACAAATCAAATCTATTGTCAACCTATCTTCTTATCAATTTGACTCCTTTCATCCTATTGATTTGCAATATTAGTTTATAGTCCATTACTATGCTTGTTGAGGTTCATTTCTAGTTATCTTACGCAACTAATTAATTTCCCAACTGAAATATAATCAATGAAGATAATTATAAAATCATAAAATTCCTCAATATTCTCACTTTTGTTGTATTCTTTGTATGAACTATTAATCCCATCATTTTGATGAACCATTCCCCTAGGAATAACTCCACTCTATGCCAAGTGAATTTTCCAACATTAACCAACCTTGTTAGGAACTATACAACATTTTTCATTCTCCCTACCCTTAATAGGAACACCTTCTTTCTTTCCTCTATGTCTTTAATGTAATGGTACTATAATATGTTTTTCTTGCAATGGAAAGTTTGTTTTCTTATATGAATAGTCCACTATACTTGTGAAAACCTATCCTTCCTAATTGTTGAGAAAATCTATTATTTAAACATAGTTTCCACAGCTAAACTACCTCCTTTCTTGCATGAGATGTTACTATGTATTTATCCTCCATCATTGAAAATGTCATGAGAAGCTATCATTTATTGAACTAGCTAAAAGATAAGCTAGTGAGGCTTATTATTTTCAAATCACTAGCCCAATTGACATAAAAAAAACCTTCTATAGTTGTTTTATTATCATCCTAGGATATTCCATTGTAACATATCTCAAGATAACTTGTGTCCTCCACATACCCAATTACTCTTTTTACAATATTGTAATACTCTTTAAAAGATGATATTATGTATCTAATTAATACTACCACTCCATGGTCAATATCACATTGAGTGCAAAGCATTAAATATATTGGACTACACATTACACTTCCACATGGAACAAGGGCCATGTCTTCATTTTCTTCCTATAATTCCTTCAAACATTAATTAGTATTTAAAATTTCCTCAATAGGAACTAGTACCTTCAACAGATTCCAATTATACATGTTGAAATTATTTAGAATTGTCTCAACGTACTTTCCTCCATTCATTTAGTGTTTCCAAACCATGCATTCTTTGTTGATATCCATTCTAAGAATGTAAGGTGCATCACTAGGATTCTTCATGCAAAGTTGGTTTTATATTAACATCTTCACCTCCTTAATCACAACCATTTTGTTTCCAACCTATTAGTGTCCTATACCATAGTAACCAAAGTCAAGATTAGTCATTTCATTATTTTGGTCATTTTGTAAAGTCTTGCTATGATCTCTTAGAGATCAAGTTATTAGTATTTTGATTGAAGATAATAATGGATTTGGATTTTTCATCATTGATTCGAAACAAGTGGTGTCTTTTCAAGTCAGTTGCAAGGGCTAATCATCAAATCATCAATATTACAAGTTTTTTTTGCACTTTTCCTTTGCATTTCGCTTCTACAAATCAAAGGCTTTCTTTCAACCACAACCATCCTTAGGTTCAAAATTTCTCTTTTCTAGTAAAATTCATGTCGTCTACTGATATATTCATCTTTAACAATTGAGGAGAGTTCTTAGTAAAGCTTTCAACCTTTGTAACCTTTAACTTGTTGCGCTACAGTAAAAGGATATTAAATGGAAGGAATAGTATTGCTATTTCTCTTATTTTCACATGTGATGGTTGAAAGGAACTTTTTAAGGATGAAAAAATCATCTACCAATTATCTTACTTGGTTAGAAGCCACAACATATAATCAAAGATATGCAAATAAAATTCATTGCGCTTTGGCGCGACATTTCTGGTGTAGGTGATCATCATTATGAATGGAAGTTTATATTTCAGACATGTATTTTCCAATGGGTGTTTGATGATTCAGGAGTTTTATTATACTTTATTGTCACATAAATAAGAACAAGGGATGATCAGAAGTATGTAGAGGTTGATTTCATTGCACTATATCGCTACACTTTTGGTGTAGGGGATTTGCTGCATTTTTTACTGTTTTAACAATTAACCTCAAAATCAGTTTCTGACCAAATGAAAATGAATTTTTCAAAAGAAAAAAGAGATTTTTTGAAACATGAGCCAAATAATAAAAACCTCCTTCCATTTTGTAACATTTTTCATACATGGGAATATTCGAGTGAATATTTACAACCTATTTTCCAGATTTCGTCATTTCCTGTTTTACTTATGACGTTGGGGTGTGTATTCCAAGGATATGAAGAAGAATTTTCGAAAGCTAAGAGAAATTTCTCTCAAGCACAATATAATATAGAAAAAAATCCTTCAGTTTTGTAACAACTGTCATGATTCGAGAGATATGTGTTATCGGGAAATCTAGTGTCTGTGCAGAGCTGCTAGTCCCACTAAGATGGGTAGCTATCTTAGAAACAAATAGATTAAAGTTACTTTCATTTTCCTTTATGAGAAGTAGATAGGAGAGGATCAAAGAATACCAAACTTGATCCTTCACTTGGTTCTTTGCTTTTTCCTTCTCGTCACCGATAGGTCTTTGCCGCTTCTCCCTTGACCACTCTGCTTCAAAGAGTACCTGTAAAGTCAAAGCAGCATAATACCTTCAAAGTGCAGATATCTAAAATAATAAGCAATATAGGACCAGATATTTATTGACCACACAAATGCATATACTATCAGACACACAAGAATGTGGAGGAAAACTTGAATAGCTTTATTAATATAAAGATTAGAAGAGAGGATTACAACCCATTAATCTGACCTAGCGTCATCCTCCCAGCATGAAAGCCCTTCTTCACCTCATGAAAAGCTTAGATCACCTAACACTGTGAGATTCCACCACGAAAGCAATAGCACTTCCTTACAAGATACAAAATTCCAGCCTCTGGATCTCCGGGATGAGGGATCCATATATAGATGATTGCAGGAAGGTGAGTCAGCTTCTGGGATTTTGTTTAGTGTCTTCTCTCTGATAGTTCTTGATTCCACTTGGAGATTGATCATCTCTTACTCATCCCTGGGTGAATTCAGAGAGGCAAGTGTCATAGGAAAAGTTTCTAGAAGATTCCATTATCATCCACCTCGCAAACTGTCTCTGCCATTTGTCCATTCTCGCCCATCGCACCTACAGAAGAGCTTTCCAGTATGCATCGCACCTTTTACACTGGGCAGGTGAGATGCATCGCACCCTTAGCACTGAGCAACCTGTATGGTCCAGTTTTGACCAGTTGTGAGCAGTTTTCTGTGGAGAACTTCTGGGAGATGATGTAATCAGCTGACCTTGTTCCTTTAGGGCATGAAACAACACTTTTAGGGACTCAGAAGCCCTTGGTTTATAGACATATATGATTGGGGTTGCAGTGCCCAAAGATGTCTATAACAGTTGCCCCCTAAAGCATGAGGTCGTTAATCTTTTGATGTCGGGTTGAATACTTTATCATGAGGATCTGAGGTTTCTCGAACTAGAAGGTGACCTGTAATAAGATAGAATACAATAAATTATCTTCATAACATTTTCATGATATAGCTGAGGTGGGCATTCCCATGCTCATATATATAAATTCATTTTCATGTACATAGGATAGACAACCGTCTATGTGGCAGACTAATGATTCTGATAGAGCCATCATCCTTTGATTCGGATGATCATCTGTGCAGCAATGATGTACATTTGATGTCTTTATTTTCCTAAATATATTACAGCTCAGATGGATGAAAGTAGATCCGAGATCTTCAAACTCGTCCAATCTTTGCCCGAAGTACAACTCGATCCATGTGAAAAATGTTCTGGAGTCGAACATGGAAAGGCATCGCCTGATTACCAGCCAATGATGTAAGCTATTAACAGGCGTGAGAGGAATCACCAATAATGATGATGACCCTCAAGGTATGACAGTACAATTCACATGGTGTGAAAATGGGACTTGGCATCAAACACCATGCAAAATCTCTCGTTCAAAGGCCATTGATGTAAACCTATTGCCGAAAGTGAGAAACTTGCCATTGAGGCATGCAAGCTTCAAAGTACTGAAAGGGTTGTTCCTAGGTCGACTTCTTGGATAATGAGCTGATGTCGACAAGAAGTGACCCATCGTAGGAGGGCCTTAATGAATCCCACATCTATGACACGGAACAGAGCAAATGACTTTTGGAGGTGAAAACAATCTGATGATACAGGGTTCAGGGTGGCATTCATGAAAGAATGAAGCGTAAAGGTATTGCAGCGGATGAGACACAAGATGGGTTGGTGAACTCTCTGATCGACTTCTCTTGAACATATCGATGACACTCGAAATGGATTGGGGAAATTACCCCAAAGATGGATGGTACAGTGGACCAATGGCAATATGACTGGTGAACGGAATAACCCAACCCGACTTAAACATGGAGTGAAAGTGTCATGTTCAAGAGCGACTTTGCTACCAATAAAGTTTCTTCAATTTTTCTTCCCAACTGTTCCCTAGTCATTGCTGACCAGTACCTCTTTATTTTTATCAAGCTTGAGGAGGATAACATATGCTTGTTCTATAATTTTCCCTTGGGGAAAACCCGCCGCTATGTTTTAGCAAGCCTAGCGACAGTGAAACTTGTTCTTGTCTATATGGACAAGTTCATCACTATTGGTTTTAACAAGTTTAATGACAAAGATAACTCAGTCCTTTTCAATTTTAGAGAGTCTAAAAGGGACGTAAAGGAAACTCCAACAATCCTTTTTCATCATATAATCCCCTAAGTCCAAAGATGTATAAAATAATACGAAAGGGATGAATTTTCGATAGTTTTAATGAGCCGAACAAGACAAGCGCTCGATATTTTTGTGCAATAATCCCTCAAGTCCAAAAAGATTAAAATGTAGAGGAGGGATAGAACTCCTGGTAGCTTTAACGAGCTGGAGAGGCCAACTGCTCAGCAATATTTTCATATTTTATGAGTCAGACGAAAAGAGCTTAAAGGAGACTCGTTTTTTGAGGAACGAGTGATAATTTTGGGTAGTAGTTGATTCCAGGTAAGGTTTGGAATTTCCAATCATGGCAGTGTCATAAGGATGACTAATAGAATCACTCTTCACAGTTGTTCCTCAAAAAGGGTAAACAATCAAATGGAGGCGTATGATCGGCTAAAACAGAGTGGAGGTGATGATGAGACACGACCAAGGCTCAAAAGCTGATGATAATGCATTCATAATGGGTATTTACACGAAGATGGGTTCATTTTCTAATGAGATTAAACTCTAGGAGGAACATTTGCTCATTGCTTAGGTTTAATTTTTAACGAGCTTGAACTTCACATAAAAACTGCTCGTTATAATGGTCATCGGTTATTTGATTTCACCACTAACACTTTGTTCTTTTGACGGTCGTACTGCCTATTCAATTGCTTCATCAAACTGATTAGAAATGAACAATACATGCTTGAAAAATGAGTTAAAACACTAATACCTTACTCGAATTACGTGAAAATTAATTTAAAAGTGGTTATTACCCCTCATTTTATCATTTCATTTGAACTTTGGTTTGTTGGAGCTTTGGAGGTGCCTTCTCCCCTTGATTTTCACTAGCTTATTCTGGCAGATTCTGTTGATGATTCTCAGCACCATCTAGACCAGGTAAGAGCTAAACCTGAGCTCTTTAGTTGCATTCCTTCCTTTTTGAATTCTGGGTCAAAATCTTGTAAAATTGCTATCCATTTTGAATATTTGACCCCCAGTAACTGTCGCGACAATATATAAGTCATAGGGTTGCAATCTGACAAAATGGTAGTTTTTCGAAAGAGGACATAGTGTCGAAATCTTTGTATCACTTGAACAGCTCTGAGAGCTAGCTATTCAATGTAGGAGTACTTGCTTTCCATATCATTTAATTTTCTACTCAAATAATATATAGGGTGCTCAGTTCCATTGTCTTCTTGGACTAAAACCATTGCGATGGTCATATCTGCTGCAGCCGGATATAGGTTAAAGTCTTTTTGATAATCAAGAACATACATTAATGATGCATTTATTAAGGATTCCTTTAAAGCATCAAAGGAAGCTTGTGCGACCTGATCCTAGATGAAGGCTATTCCTTTTTTCAATAGACGAGTATAACCTTTAGCAAGTTTAGCGTAATTTGGAATGAACCTCCTCAGAAAGTTTGCTTTCCCTTGGAGTTTCTGAATTTGAAGCAAATTTGAAGGTGAAGGCAAATCAATGATTGCCTAATCCTTACACGGGTCGAGACGAATCTTGTCCTTTGAGACCACAAAGCCAAGTAAATGACCAAAACTGACACGAAACACACATTTGTGTGGATTGAGTCGTATCTTGTAGTGTCGACAATGTAGAAATATCACTGTTAAATGTTGTGGATGATCGGTCAGCTTTCGCGAATGAGCCCGAAGGTTGTCAAAATATGGTTAAACTCTGAAATGTTGCCCCTGTGTTCTTTAAACAAAGGGTAGCTTGCAATATGCGAATGTGCCCCACGGACAAATAAATGTAGTCTTTGACTGGTCCTGTGGTTGGATGTTAATTTGATTATACCCAGAAAGTCCATCCATAAATGAAAGGATTTCACATCCGGTGCATTCATCAATTATCTGGTCAATGAAGGGTGTAGGGTAGTTGTCTTTCGGACAAGCTTGATTTACATCCCTATAATCGACGCACACTGTAATCGTTCCTTGTTTTTTCATTATAGAAACAATATTAGATACCCAATCGGTTAGAGGAACCAGGTAAATAAAACCAACATGGAGAATTTTTTCAACTTGTACCTTGATGGAAACGGCTTTCATGGGGTGCACCTGCCATAGCCATTGTCATACCAGTTTGACATCTGGATAAATCTTAATTTCGTGTTCAACTATGCTTGAGTCAATGCCTGGAATTTCATCATACGACCAAGCAAAGACATCTCTGAACTTGTGAAAAAGAGCGTAATATATTTCCAATTCTGAAGAAGAACAAGATTTTCCGACATGAATATTCTCTACAACATTTATTTTGGTCGAGATATTTATGGTGATAGTCTCTTCAATATTGGACAAGTTTCATTTGGAATCCACCATGTTTACAGTATTTGATAGAAAATCAAAAACTGAGGGATGATGAAGGTCACTGGAACTATCTTCCTTGTAATCCGGAAGATGGGAACGATGGTGGTAATATTCCCATGGTGCCCTGTCAATCATCATTGACTGAACAATTCCTTCATCTGTAGAATGTACTTGCAACCAAGGATCTAAAGGGGTGCCATATTCCTTAGACCTATCTATCCAAACGCTTGATGAGCATTGATTTGGGTTTGCCTCCCATGCCGAAAACATTGATTGCTACAATATTTCTATTGGGCTTGGAGGCAATACCTACAGATGATCCATGTTAATATCATTTTCGGACATCTTTTGAATAGAAGATATCATATTGCAGGTTCCCACCATTGCCACTTCTGCCAGATTGATTGGAGGTGGTAGGGAAAATTTCCACATTGATATAGGGTCTTTTAGTAGGCCTACTCCAATATTTTGAAGTGAATGAGGGATTCCATGGATCATCGGAATGCTTCCCGTAACTTGTGAACTGTTGGGGAGAAGTGTTTTTTGGTCGATGATTGTAATACTTCCTTGGAAGGGAAATGAAATCTTCCTAAAGTAGGTCGACACAACGGCAGCCATAGCATATATCCAGGGCCTTCCTAGTAGGATGTTGTAATCGAGGTTTTCTTCAATCACTTCAACATCAATTTCTACTGTTTTGCCCCCCAGTTCGTCTTTCAAGTTACTTAAAATCCCATATCAGGTGTATGTTCGTCCATCAAATGCTTTTAATGTCATTGAAGATCGCGACAAGGGTGGAGATCCTAAATTTTTCCAGCGACTCATCGACATAATACATGTAGATGCCCCCTCATCAATAATTCTTCGATGAATAGTTTTGTTGAGGGCTTTCACTTGAATAAGGAAAGCTAGCTGAGTTGGTAACTGAGGGTCGTATGCTTTATGATTAAAGGCCACAAGATTGGAATCCGTTGGGTCAATCCCACCTATTGTTGATAATAAAGCCTGCTTTTGGGAGGGGCAATTTTGCAGCACCTCAAGTGTTGACATAGCGAACGACGATTGGGCCAGATCCTCCACTATATTATGATGTTGTGCTGCTCTGGCACGAGGATTAAATGTTGATTTATGTACTACTCCCTTCGTTGTCTTTATCATTAGTTCAGGAATGATGGGTGGCACAACTTTGGTTGAAGTTGTTGTCGAACTACTAGGTTGATCATTAGCCTTGTTGTTCGACAGTTGTGGATTCCCGTAATCTTTATTCCTTGTCGATATCAAAGCATCATTTTGCTGCTTTGAAACGGAAAACATTAGCACTTGGGACGGGGAATCATTGTCATTAGCAACCAGATTTGTTCCTGGATTTGGAAATGGATCAGTCAATACCGCCGATGTTTTTGAATTCTTAAAGAATTTTCTAAGCTCAGCTTTATGTGGACAATATTTCGTCTAGTGATCCTCATCACATATGAAGCATGGATGACTTGGTTTCCTATCTCTAGAAGGGTTTGCAGAAGATTTTTCAAGCGACGACTCCTATTTTTTCTTCTTCCATTTCTTTTTCTTATTGCCCCCTAGTTGCTTTGGTTCTTTGCCTTTGTCAGTCGACATGGCATTTACCTCTGAGGTGAGAAGTTCCTCATTTTCACTTTGACCTAAAACCGTACGAGCCTTCTTTGATGTAGCTTTTACGGTTTTCGTGCTAGTCGTACCTATCAGGCCATCACCGGCTTGGGAGTCTTTGCTTGATTTAGGAGGGGGAGGAACGGAGAATTCCGGTCTAGGAGCATCAGGAATTTTATCGTAGAGTGTGCCAGACTAAGTGTATATCAAGTCTAGGTATTACGCACGAGCAATGACTTTCTCTTCAGTGACGACTCCTCCCTTTGCCACATCTTCCGTAATAGAAGGTAATAATGACTTAATAAACCATTCAACTAGCAGCTGACCAGAAACATATGTTTTTACCATCCTACGATGACGTCGCCACTCATGAATATGATCATATATGTGAGTGGCCATTGTCTATTTGAAATTGGTAAGAAGATATGTTCTTGTTTCGTACCTTATGGGTAACTAAAAATGGGTTAAAAAGGTTGTGGCTAGGGTGCTGAAGTTATCGAATGAAGCTCTAGGCAATTCGATATACCATTTTGCTGCCGGACCAGTTAACGTTTGTTGAAAAAGGTGAAGCCTAATCGAATCATCGTTCAGAATGTTAAATGAACACCACAGATGAAAGGCCATCACATGATTCCATTGGTCTTCACCCGGATTTCCATTAAATTTAGGAATATCTGACGGAAGTTTATATGGAATCGCTGGCCACCAAGGGGCGTAAGTAACTGGATCGTTTGTCAGCCGATTTAGATCTGGTAACTCTAAAGTTTCCATGAAGGGAAACTGTTGATTCAGGATTGGCGAAGCATGCCCAGGATAATATGGGATTGCCTGAGCAGTGGGTCTTTGCATATCGGCATAGTGCATTCGATGTTGATAATTTTGGTAATGTTGATGGGCATAGCCATTGTGAAATGGTTGATGTTGATCATTTTGAATATATGGCTGCCCATTACCTGCAAAGATTTGGTGCTCAGATCCTTGGTAAACTTGTTGGAGTTGCGATTGTTGATATTGCACCAGCCCTGGTTGTGAAACCATTTACTGTTGTCCAATACTGGTTGTTCGACCAAGACTAGAGGTGATGGTACCCGTTTGAGCCTGGGTCACTCCAGTTAAGGAGCCACTACTCGACGATTGTGGTGGCATTGTAGAGACAAGAGGCTGTTGTATTATGACCTGAGAAGCTTGAGGTTGGGATACAACAAGCAACGCTTGTACTTGCGACATAGTCACAATAGTCGGCGTAGTGGGGATATTTGACACAGGTAGACTTCGTTGTATTGAGTATATAACCCTTGGTTGTTGAGGCAGTATCGGTAGCCAACCGCTAGATGTAATTCCAACATAACCTGAATTCTGTTGTCAACTCTCGTATATTTGTTCTCCTGGAGGAGACAATGAAAGGGTATATTTCCCCCAATATGGCAGTAATCCAGTACTCAAAGGAATGATTTTCCTTTGAGGACCGGACTGCCCAAATTGACACTGCAAAGGATCAATTTTTTGAGACTCAACATAAGAGATTCTAGATATTATTCCATATGAACAAACGGGAACAGACCATACTATAGAAATAGCCCCTGGATGGATTCCACCCAGTGATTGAGAGCTAGTTGGGATAGATGGTACACTGACGAACATTGTTGGAGTGACAGCAGGAATTTTTGTCGCTGCTATGTCAGATGACACAGTCCTAGATGTCGACGGTTGTTTAGACACATCTAGTCTATCCAAATGATTTCCTAGCAATTCTACAAGAACTTCCAATGACGGTAGACTAGTTTCTGACAAAGAAGGATATAGGGTGATCCCAACTCCAAAATGCGATGGAGTGCTAGATGGGGGATCCTCCACAATCTCTTCTATAGCAATCAATCTAGGTGGAAGAGGTAGACCATCAGGTCCGTAAAATATTTCTAGTGCCGAAGAAGGTATACATTCTACAGCAACAAATGTTTGGGGAATAACACCTTCCGAATCAGCTGTAGATGGGGCCAGATCAAGAATAGAAGTAATTACCACCACACTAGGATCAGGGATACCAGAAATGTTTTGAGTAATCAGAGTGTCTAAAGGTGTTGGAACACTTGTTCCAACCAAACCAGGGGACTTTGATCCGGTTAGATGAGTTCGCTTTGTCCAGAATAGTTTTGTTTCTAGAGACGAAGACAGTTGACTCGTAAGTCTCCATGAACGATGGGGTTTCGATTGAATTTCCTCCATGATTGTGGATCACTCGATCAGCTAAAAATAAAGGGGAAAATGATTCCGAATTAAATGAATTTTAGACGCTTTGACACAACTTGCTTTTTCAATTTTTAAGATTCGGGAAAAAACAAAAGATGACTCTAGTCACCTTTGATTTTTAATGAGCCTGAAGTGACAAGTGCTCAGATGGACCTTTTCCTTTGAGGAGTCTGAAAAGGAATGAAAGAGACTACTCTAGAAATCTAGACAGAGGGATTACCAAACCAATCGCAAAATTACAAAATACTTTTTACGGTACAGCAGTCAATCTTCCCGAATGCTATGTTCAGTGCATTGCAATCGATAGGGCAATAGACACAACTTCCTATGGATAAAGGATATAGCCTATTGTGGTCTCCCAATATATACTTGATGGTACGTGGGAGCACAAGTCTGTACTGGCACTTGTCCTCTCAAAAAGGAGGAATCACCCAACCAACAATGAAAGTGATAGTTACCAGGCTTTGCGACGCTAGAATATATCTCTAGCCTAGACTTCTAAATGTTGTGCGTTAGGTTCCAAAGCATTTTTATGTTCATTGAATTTATTTTACAATTGATCTTTCTTAAGAAATTTGCCTTTCAAGTTCACCACATGATGTAGATATATAATTCCCAAAATGCAATCTAAGATGATAAACAATTGTTTAATCTTCTTTTTGCAATGAAAATCCTAGCTACTAAAGAAAGAGAGATGATATTCTTTCAACATAGAGCAGAGAGCACACACTAGATGCACTGTCCTAAATCAAACCAACAAGCAGTCTAAATGCAAATGCACATGCATGTATTTTTTTTCCACTTTTTTAATGTGTGAATGACATAAAGAATGCAGAGTACAAATCTGAATTATCTTTTCAAAGCGACAGTACTAACAAATTTCTCTTCAAAAATGAAAGGAAGATAATGATGACACTTTGCGACTCTGAATTGAAAACTGCTTTTGACAATTGAAAAACTACTAATTCAAATCAAATACAAGAGTAACTGTATAATCGACCATCAAGAACAATAGAATTCTTTTCTTTGACTGAAAATGACACTTGTGACACTTCCAAATCAAAAGATGACAGTTTGATTACGCTACTTTTTGTAAAAGAGAACTGTAAATGGTGCACAATACATAAAAACATTCACAATTCTTTGTCTATGGAGGCAAAATCATGCAAAGGAAGGGAGTTTCCACAGTGGTATACTGATCACAGACAGCAAAACTCATAAATAAAGCTGAAGAGAGTGAACAAAGAAACCAAAATCTAGAAGTAGAAGAGGTCTTATCTAATCAGCGCACCTGCAACACAGGGAAAGTGCGATGTAGTGCACCTACTGCACATGGGAGGTGCGATGCATCCAGATTCCCAAGAGGAGAAAGTCCGATGGTCCAGGGATGAGACTTCAACTTGGTTCTTAGTCACAGTTTGTAGCTTAGTTCATGGATTTAGGCCGAGCTAGTGATAGTCAGTAAATAGAAATCACAGGGGCTGATCTAATGAGGATACTAGAGCCACCACTAGGGCAATTAGGATGTTTGCAAATCGATTGTTCAGTTTATTAAAAAAACCCGGAGACAGACTGAAGCAGTATTGATCTACTTTGCACTTGCATAGCAAATGCAGTTCAAAGGCTAGCTAGCTTAACTTCAGGCTCCGTCTGTAAGTTTATAAAGCAAACAAGCTATTCGCTGCCCGATGGAGTCACCATTTTGTTATCGGGAAATCTGGTGTCTATGCAGAGCTGCTAGTCCCACTAAGACGGGTAGCTATCTTAGAAACAAACATATTAAAGTTACTTTTGTTTTCCTTTATGAGAAGTAGATAGGAAAAGATCAAAGAATACCAACCTCGATCCTTCGCTTGGTTCTTTGCTTGCTCCTTCTCCTCACCAACAGGTCTTTGCCACTTCTCCCTTGACCACTTCGCTTCAAAGAGTACCTATAAAGTCAAAGCAGCATAATACCTTCAAAGTGCAGAGATCTACAATCATAAGCAATATAGAACCAGATATATATTAACCACACAAATGCGTATAGTATTAGACACACAAGAATGTGGAGGAAAACTTGAATAGCTTTATTAATATAAAGATTAGAAGAGAGGATTACAACCCATTGATCTGACCCAGCGTCATCCTCCTAGCATGAAAGCCCTTCTTCACCTCATGAAAAGCTTAGATCACCCAACACTATGATATTCCACCAAGAAACCAACAGCACTACCTTACAAGAAACAAAATTCCAGCCTCTGGATCTCTGGGATGAGGGATCCATATATAGATGATTGCAGGGAGGTGAGTCAGCTTTTGGGATTTTGATTAGTGTCTTCTCTCTGATAGTTCTTGATTCCACTTGGAGATTGATGATCTCTTACTCATCCTTGGGCGAATTCAGAGAGGCAAGTGTCACAAGAGAAGTTTCTGGAAGATTCCATTATCATCCACTTCGCACACTGTCTCTACCATTTGTCCATTCTCGCCCATCACACCCTAGAGAAGGGCTTTGCAGTATGCATCGCAAATTTTACACTAGGTAGGTGAGATGCATCGCACCCTTAGCACTGAGCAACCTGTATGGTCCAGTTTTGACCAGTTCTGAGCCGTTTTCTGTGGAGAACTTCTTGGAGATGATGTAATCAGCTGACCTTGTTCCCTTAGGGCATGAAACAACACTTTTAGGGACTCAGAAGCCCTTGGTTTATGGACATATATGATTGGAGTTGCAGTGCCCAAAAATGTCTATAACAATATGATCTAATATTTAACCCCTATTTTCTAGAAATTCAGTCCCTATTTCCTAATAGGTAGTTTCAAATTTAATGCAATCGATTCTATCTTTGGGGAAATGGTTGAGTTTGACCCCCTAAGTCTAGGGAAAAAATAATTATATAGAATTTTAGTGTGAAAAATGTTTGTTCGTCAGGGTTAGCGAAAGAAACCACGTGCATTGTACTTTTCCATTTGAAAAACTTTTTAGTGAATGATGAAGGTCAAGGTCTTTTTTCTCAGGGATTCATTTGTTAATTTTTGACGGTGATGTTTTTTCCTATGTATGTGAGCATTTATCTTTTTGCAATCATGCTTGAAATGTTATGTCTTCGTGTTTAATTAATGATGTAGGTGCATCTAACCTAAGGTTAAATGTTTACTAAGAGAGTTAGTTTCATAAGATAGGATTTAATTAGTTATTGTATTTTCCTATAGTTTTAGGAGAAAATTAGAATTATTTTAGATAGGGGAAGGTACGAGAGTACTTTTGAAGAATTGAGAGAATTGTGGGTTAGTTAGATATTATGTGGAGATAATGGATTAGCTGAGATATTTTATGGATCATGAGATATATTTGGGAGTTAATGTAGGGATCTATAACCTACCTTGGCTTCAGATCCACTCCTCTAAATCTAGGTGAGCCCATGGGGCAAGTAAGATTAGGAATGAGAGAAAAGAATGAGAGGCCAATGATAAGGCCAAGAATTCTCTTGTAAATATTTTATTTATCAATTGATATTTTATGTGCATATGTATTTTTTGGTTTTCATAATTATGTTGTATGTGTGAATTTATAATTTGCAAGCCCTATGGTTAGTTGTTTCATCATTTTTGGTGTGAGGAATGGAATTAAAGTCCAATGGCTAGGCCAATAGTTCTCCTATAAATATTTTATTTGTTAATTAATTATTTCTAAATTTTATGTGCATACCTATTGTGTGGATTCTAGTCCAATTTTATTTGGTGTATATATTAATTTATAGGCCCCCATGGTCTGCTACATCATTTTTGGTATTAGAGATCCAGGTTGGAGATGAATTTGTGAGAGAGCCTATGGCGTGGTTAAGCTTGTTGTGAAGATTGTTTAGAAATTGTGATCCATTGTAGGTCTCCACCATTAAGTTCTAAGTGAGATCATTATGAGAGTCGACCGTTGTTGTGCATGTGAAGAACAAAGGTCACCATCTTCTTACAATAACTAATATCGAGGAGAGTTATGGTTTCCAGTTTTGGAGCCACTTGGATATTTAATGTATCTGTCAAATCCCTCATAAGTATGCACATAATCTGAACACTGTGGGCATGTCTAGTAGCATGAATAGAAATGAGGGTAAATATCGTGGCATTCCTCAATGCCTTGGAATTCCCATTCAATCTAGCATGTGAAGATAATAGCGTGTAAAGGATCGACTCGAATTGTTTTATGACATGTTTAAATCCCTCATGGACTGTGAAATATAGAAATTGTTCAAAACTGGTACCTGGAGGGTGGGCACTAGAGCTAACCAGTGGATCCATCAGATTCATTGGCTAAATTTTTATTTAATTTTTTACATATTCAATGCCAACATAATTGTATCATGTCACAAACATAATCCATTTCTATTCAAATTATTGTATTAAATTGGTAGCAAAATTATTCATTTTAAATAAATCGATGTTCGACACGTTCGACTATGTTTATGGGATATTAATCAAATTGCTGGAGTTTAAGGAAAATTTCCAGACACTTGTTTTGGGAGTTACAAACCATCTTCGTTTCGGGGTACAAGTGTTCACGCGACTATATTTTTTTTTGTAGATCATAAATTCCATTGATTCTCCTCAATCCCAAGGGAGAATATTAGTTTTTTAAGTCAACATACCTTACATAGATAGCTACGTTGTAGTGGAAGTTGTGCACATCTCAAGACAAAAATGATTAAAAGTTCAGCGTAATCTCTATGGTGTCTATGTAGTGCAACTAATAACATTATAGTGTTGAAGTCTTTGTGCGAAAGTCAAGTGTATAGAGACTGCATACAAGCCAAGGATGAGCCAACACTGAGATAAGTTAAGGAATTCATATTATGGAAAGTTGTTGTAAGACTATATTCTGAAAGGATAATTACCTGTAGTAAGAAGATATGTTAAGAACTAAGACTGTGGCATACGAGGAGGTCGAGCTTGATAGAGGAAGAGAATGGTTCGATTTGACAGCAGTGGGAAATACGTTTATGGAAAGTTTGGAAATATTCTTTTGATTTAATGATAAACGCCTTAGGATGAAGATCCGTCGAGCATCCTCGAGAAGATCCTTCCACTGAATTATCATTCAACTTATGGACCAAACCAACATTGCATGTAGCAATGTTACGTCGAGTTTTGTGAATTGTTGAGTGACAAAAGAAGATATATATATATATATATATATATATATATATATATATATATATATATATATATATATATATATATATATATATATATATATATGCCTGTCAAATATTTATTCTCTCGGTGTTTTATGCATGAATTTGATTAGCAGTCCATTGTTTACTGTTTCCTTAGAAATTATCTACATTTAGGTTCTTTATGGTAGCAAGTGATGATCACTGCACTCGTTGGTTCTTGTATGAAATCCAACATTATTTAGAGAATATAATATGAGTATAGTGGGGGTTTATATATTATCTCACCACTAGCTACAAGACTCAGCTGCAACATACTCTGCTAGAAATCAGTAAGCTCACACCAAGGAGAGAATGTTGTGGAATGTGATTTATTTCATGAAGCGATGACTAAGAATTCGTAGTGCGGTTGTCAAGAAACACAGGAGAAGAATTTGTGTTTTTTGACACAAAAATAAACACTAACTCAATTTGTAAGTGCTAAGGATGTCACCAAAGTGCGTCTATCAATCAAGAAAACTCATTGTTATGAACAGGAACAAGTAAATGTTTAAGTCATTAGAAAAAGACAAGTCTAGATAGAATATTTTGATAAAAAAATTGTAATAAAGGAAACTTTTATCGAAGGTCATGAGTTTGAGGTCATAATCATAATTGTGAAAGCCAAGGGAGGTTATGTAAAGGAATTTAATTGACTTTTCAAATGGTCAAATGTACTTGTGTTAGAATTAACTCAAGTTAAAGATTCATAAGTCAAGTCAAAAGTGTGTTTAAGTTTGAGTCCTTGAATGTAATGGGTGTATGATCAGTAGAGCTCGAGAACCAGAGTCTGGGAAATGTGTTGGAATATTACAGTTTTTTGCAGCAAAGGAAGTAGAGTACAAAAGAGCTTATGTAAGGGAAAAGGAGATGAAAATGACTATGGATAGTCATTTGCAAAATTCAGAGAAAAGCCACAACAATGGTAGAGTAGTTGGCATACATGATGAAGAGTTTGAGAAAGAGATCGTTGATTTGAAAACACAAATTGATGTGTTAATGGAGCTACTAGAGAGTCATAAACATGGATGGATAATGAAGAGGACAACTAGATGGCCAATCAAGCAGTTGATTGCAAGAAGACAAAGACACAAATTAAAATTTTTGTTAAAGGAAGCATAAGAACTCTATATAGCATAGATGAATGCATTCATTTTTGAATCAGAACAAAGACCGATGCTTAGTGAGGAATATTACAATGCTGAAATGAAATTTATTGATATGAATGTGGGTTTGACTCCCGCAGATGGCTCCAAAAAATGTTTAAAAGATCTGCATATGACGAATGAATTGTCTGTGGAAGATAACAATTATTGTTGTTTTAAATCTTACAATTGGCGTGTGGATGTAGGATGTGTTTCAAATGATGGGACATTGATTTTGTTTAATGCAGGGATGAAAACCAGTATGTTGAAATGATTTCTAAAAGAGATCGTAAAATTATGATGAAATGTGAAGGCAAATTATAATTCCTAGAAAGGATGTTGATGCAACCTGAGTTTAAGCAAGTTAGAGATAAAGAAAATAATTGTTCAAGAAATGAAAATGTGGCATCTGAATGTAATTTCCAATTTATTGTTAATGAATATCAATCGATATTCCCAAATAACAATAATAAATTTCAGCTAGAAACTACATTGGAAATTGAAATTGAAGAATTAAGGAAACTAATGGAAAATACACATAAACCAAGACATGGCAAGATGAGAGAGAAGGAAAAAAACATTATATGTTTGACTACATAATTATACATCAATAAAGGAGGAGGAGAATTGCATCATAGAATTTAGAAATCTAGGGAATTAAAAGTAACAACAATTGATGTAGATCAGCAAAGAATGGATGATGAGTTACAGACTAAGTTTTGGATCTAGGAGGATTTTTACCCAACTTATTAAGACATATGGTCGGGAGATCATGAATCTATTTTACCCCGGGACTCTCATGTAGGTGCATCTAACCTAGAGTTAAATGTTTAATAGGAGATTTAGTTTCAAAAGATAGGATTTAATTATTTATTGCATTTTCCTATACTTTTAAGAGAGAATGAGAATTATTGTAAATACGAGAAGGTTCGAGAGTATTTTGGAATAACTGAGAGAATTGTGGGTTAGTTAGATATTATCTAGAGATAAGGGATTAGGTGAGAGATTTAATGGATAATGAGAGATATTTTGGGAGTTCATTTAGGGATTTAGAACCTACCTTGGGTTCACATCCACTTGTATAAATCTAGGTGAGCCCATGAGGAAAGTAAGAGTAGGAATGAGAGAAAGGAATGAGAGGCCAATGAGTAGGCCAATAGTTCTTGCGTAAATATTTTATTAATTAATTCATTATTTCTAAATTTTATGTGCATACTTATTGTGTGGATTTTAGGTTAGTTTTATGTGGTGTGTCTATTAATTTATAGGATCCCTATGGTTTGCTGCATCAATTAAGCATAATTTGTTTCAAAATTAACTTTTTAAGTGTTTTGTTATAGCTTATTGAACAATTTAGTGTTTTTATTCCATTGAGATATATACAATTCATCCCGAGCTAGATGCTTTAGATGTTGTTAATTCCACTATTCCTCTTTTAACCCATCTATAACAAAATTTGATAAAAACATGAGAAGGATTTCCTACCATGACCCTATCTAAATATTCCTCATTTTTTGATCGAGTCAATGAAAATCGTTAGCTTAATATGACTCCCTGCCCAAGGGATTTTCCCTCTTCCATGCCATCAAATTATTAAACTTTTTCCTCTCTGGTCTTAACAACTACCCTAAGACCCAAGACTGAAGATTCATCTAGAGAGAGCCCTCTTTGAAACTAGAATGGATAGATTCCAGTAACTAGTTCTTGGTGATCATTGGGTTCCTCTCCTAAGCCTAGAGGAATTACGAAGTGCTAATATGGCGGCGCCATTTCTAGGGAGTAAAAGGTTCCATATTCCCAGGGAAAGAACCATCAAGCTTGAGATTTGATTACTGATGGTGAACAATGATCAAACATAACAAGGTTGTCAATTATTCACTGGGAAACTCTATTTTGAAATATTCCAGAGTTCAAAACATCTATGGTGACTACATTATCCAAGGAATTCACAACATAACTTCAGATCTAGTTGCCTAGTCAATCGATATGACAAGGTATGTTAACATTCTTGTTTCTATCGAAGATTTTAAGGGATACTGGGACAATTTTGATGATGATCAAATTGATGAAGATTTTTTAATGATTTTGTCTATTTATTTAAAGTCATGCAAATGCAGCTCAGAAGCTAAGATCAATTTCTTAAAAACATTTGCTGAAAATATTGTGAAATATATTGAGGTTATAGAGGCCTAAATATATTCCCATAACTTCCAAGATCAGAGTCATTCCTTTAAAAACCATATTCATCCAAAACAAAAGGAGGTGGTGCTACCCTTTGATATCGATATTGAAGAATGTTTTGTTTTTTGTAATGGGTTTGATAACTCATAGATGAAACAATATGTTGGAAAAGAGGACACATATGAACCATTCAACCATGACAATATAACTATATAATAACTTGAGGATCAACAATCAAACTATGACATCCTTGCCTTTTACGATCCTATAACTATCTATATGTAAGAAATTTTCAGCATAAATTTTCAGTTAAGTTTACACTGTGGGGATCAAATGTATTATGAGTTGCCTTTGCTATTATATTGTTCAGTTTTGATTATGGTCAAGCATGGTCAAAAATTGGTATTATCTAAGAAACTTCTTGAGTAGCTTCACTGGCATTTTTGTATCCTTGATTTCAATATTTCTTCAACATGTTAGAGTAGGAAATGGTGTGGCAATAAGCTCAACACTCTGAGAATGTTTTTTAGTAGTTTCAAATTTTGGTTTGCACCATGTATAGTTCTAGTGTATAGTTCAGTTTGGTTTCAGTTGTAGTGGTTTGAGAGAGAAAGCAGGTAGAAGTTTGTGAAATTGATGTTGGGGTCAGCCCAATGGATCATCCCACTAGTCTATGATGTTCTTCAGCACCTCAGGGTGGATATCATCCCCGTTGGAGCCAATGTTAGTGTCATGTGTTATAGTAATAAAAGTCAAACTTAGTATTTTTATTATTTTGGTAATTTTGTAAAGTCTTGCTATGATCTTGTAGAGATCAAGTTATTATTATTTTGAGTGAAGATAACAATGGATTTTGGATTTTCATCATTGATTGGAAATAAGTGGTGTCTTTTCAAGTCAGTGGAAAGCTCAAATCACCAAACCATCATCATTACAAGTTGTTATTGTGCTTTTCCTTTGCGTTGTGCTTCTGCAAATCAAATGTTTTCTTGTTACCACGACCATCCTCGGGTCCCAAATTTACCTTTTCTATTCTAACTCATGTTCTCTACTGATATATTCATCTTTAATTGAGGAGAGTGTCAAGTAAAGCTTTCAACCCTCATAACCTTTAACTTGTTGTATTATATTTCTACACTACTGTCAAAGGATATTAAATGGAAGGAATGATAGTGTTATTGCTCTTCTTTTCACATGTGAGGGTTCAAAACAAGTTTTTAAGGCTGAAAAAATCATCTACAACTATTTTACTCGGTTAGAGACCCCAACATCTAATCAAAAATATGAAAAAGAAATTTGTTACACTTTGGCATTGATCTTCTCTTGTAGGTGATGCTATTTATGAATAGAAGTGTACAATTTAGGAAAGTGTTTTTGAATGGGTGTCTAATGATTTGGGAGTTTTATTATACTATCTTCTGACATCAAGCATCACAGAGGATGATCGAAAGTATTCAGAAGATGTGTTTGTTGCACTTTTGCTACAGGGGACTTGTTGCGTTTTTTATTGTTTTAGTAGTTAACTTCCAAATAGTTTTCTGAACAAATGAAAATTAATTTTAGAAGGAAAAAAAAAAACAAACACAAGCTGAATAACCAAAATAAACCTTCTTTTTCGTAACTTGTGTCATAGATTGGAATATTTGAATGAATCTTTACAACCTATTTTTCCGATTTTGTCATTTCCTATTTTATTCATTATATTTGGGTGCGGATTCCAAAGATATGAACAACAATTTTGAAAACAGAGAGAGGATTCTATCCCTAATAATATAATATACAAAAACCTCCTTATTTTTTGTAACCTCTATCATGATTCGAGAGATATGATATAATCTTTGACCCATATTTTCTAGAAATTCGGTCCCTATTTCCTAGCAGGGAGTTCCAATTTTAATTTAACTCATTCTATCTTTGGGGAAATGTTTGATATAGACTCCGTAAGTATATGGATGAGATAATTGTGTAGATTTAATGAATATTAAAATGAAAAAGGTTGGCTGGCCAGGGTTAGAGAAAGAAATCAATGTGCATTGTACTTTTCCATTTTAAAATGTTTTTAGTGAATGATGAAGGTCAAGGTTTGTTTTCTGAGGGATCCTTGTGTCAAGTTCTAATGGTGATTTTTTATCCATTGTATGTGATTTTTTCTCTTGTTGCGATGCTTCTTGAAATGTTATATCTTCATGTTTAACTAAGAAGAATGTGTTTCTAAATTCACTTTTTAAGTGTTCTATTATGGCTTCTTGAACAATTTCGTGTTTTTATTCCATTGAGATATATAGAATCCATCCTCATCTATATTATTTATGTTGTTTTAAATTCCAGTATTCCTCTACTCACCCCTCAATAATTAAATTTGATAAAACACCAAAAGGATTTTCTACCTTTCCCTTGTCTAGAGTTTCCTCATTTTTTCATCCTCTCACTAAAAATCATTACGTTAATATGAGTCCCTACTCAATGGATTTTCCCTCTTCCCTTCGATGAAATTATTAAACATTTTCCTCTCTTATCTTAACACCTATCCTAAGAAATAAAACTGAAGATTCATATCAAGAGAGCCCTCTCTAAAACTGGAAGGGCTAGATTCTTGTTTTAATGTGGTTTGTCATTACCATCGGGTTCCTCTCCTCAGCCTGGAGGAATTGTGAAGTGATAACGCAACCTATAACATGGTACTGATATACAATACATATATGAATCACTTTCTTCCAACCTAAGATACATATTGGTCATATTGGATCCTCAAAATTCCCAAATCTTGGATGTATGTGTCAAAAGTTTGGTAAAACATCATTAACCATTTCTTTAGACCATAATGAGAGTTGTTGAACTTAGAAACCAACTCCCCTTTTCTGTTAGCAATAGATGATTGACGTCATTTCTTGAATATTTCTTTTTCAAGATCTCCATGCAAAAATGGTGTCCTTACATCCATTTTTTCTATATTTATATCAAATGATGCAATCAAAGACATTAGTACCCCAATGGACTTTAATTTGGAAACATGGGAAAGTATCTCACCAAATTTGACTCACTTCACTAGGGAATAACCTTTCACTACCATTCAAGCCTTGAACTTTTTGACGTGGCCTATTTTATTCAACTTTCTCTTGAACACCTTTTTTTAACCAATAGTATTAGTTCCCTGAATTAACTTAACGATATCCAATGTCTCACTATGTGTAGCAAATCCATTTTTCTCATTCATGGTCAGAGTTTATATTCTTTCTAGTCAACTTCATATGGGGTTTAATCAACCAACATCAATGATGCAAAGCTATTTACCAAATAACACATATTGTTAACTACATTTTCCTAACATTTTGGTGCATTCCCTACATTACTTAATATGCTCCTTAGCATTTTCATAAATGTTTTCTTCATTCTCTCAACAAATCCATTTTGTCAGGGAGTGTATGGAATAATTGTTTAGAGTACTATCTCATGATGTTTGTAGAACAATGAAAACTCTTTACCACAAAATTCACCTCGTTTATTATTTTATCAACACCTTTAGCTTCATATTTGTCTATTTACTCATAAGAGATTTAACTCTAGTAAATTTCATGAAAACCAAAAAAATATTCCTCAAGAAGTGCAAATATGTCATCCTAGAGAAATCATTAACCAAGGAAATATAATATGTGGTTCACCTAGTGACTATATTGGTACTAGCCCAAATGCATCACTATGAATTATATCAATAATTTCCATTTCCCTTGTAGCACCATATGGTAATCTCTCGTGATTCTATTTCCCACAAATACAAGTTTTATTTAAATTTTTCATACTTTTTATTCGCATATCTTAAAGTCCTTTCCCTCCAATTTGTCACATCCTTTGATGTGACAACATGGTCTTTTGGACTAGACAAAAAAATGACTTGTTGGATTTAGGAATGACTATACTATTGAAATTACATGGATCAACGTTCACTAATAACCCTTAAAATGTCTAAATATAAACACCTCTCCTCAACACCATTGAAGCATCAGCCACATTATTTGAATTCTTCTTGAACATTATAATCATACCTGCATCCCACATATAACTAGCATATTATATTGCTTGTTAAACCCATAATATATCGTACACTTGGTAATGTTGTACTCTAACCATACTTTAGTACTAATTAAACATCATCCTGCATCATTGTCTTGGTTATTGAATTGTCCACTAGATAGAAATCCCCTCCATCATATTCTTAACATTAGAGAACCATTCCTTATGGGTTTTCATATGATAGGAAACTTATAATTTAATCAACCATGATTCTCGATCGAAATATGTACTTGTGAGCGGTAAATATACATCACATCCTCCATCTAGAGAAGTTCTACCACCAATTCAATTTTCATCATATCCCTTGTTTTTCTCATAAATCATTAACTTAAAATCTCTCTTATAATTCCCTTGTTTACCATAATTTTATCATCTTATTTTCATCTTAGCAAGAGACTTAGAACTTCCTTTTGACTTAGATATCCTCTTGGATGATTTACATTTACCTCTACTAATTTTTAAACCTCTTACATACAACACATATTTGGTTGATCATTCCATGTATTTTCACTTCATCTTCTCTAATAATAGATTCCATCACATCATCAAAAACCAATGTATTCATATTACTACCAATAGCCATAATTATACTATCACATAAGTACGAAAAGTAATACAATGTATTGATACACTTTCCCCTTTTGTTACAAAATTATTCACACACAATAGCTAGCTGATCACAATATTGAATGCATGTGTATGTTACATGCCCAAATCACATTATCTCATCCTCAAAATATAAAGTTTCTTCCATAGGAACAAATTATTGAGTAGTTATTTTTCTCTATAACTTTCTCAACATATTGCATACCTTATTACAAGTGTCTTACCCCGATAAACTAATCAACACTAAATCTCCAATGATATGTTTAATGATAGTCACTTTCCATTGAGACTCTCCATATTCTTCATTCAAATTCTAGTTATAGGTGTTCCAAGATGCATAACAATCAATTTTTATTCTTGTATTATGAGATCCTCCATTATAGGCTTCCAACAATCAAAATTCTAGCCATTAAAATTCTCAATCTCAATTTCTGTTATGTTAGCCATCATTTTTAATAGAAGCTATGTCTTAAGGCTCCCACTCAAATAGGCTTATCATAGCTCTAATAAAGAATTTATATCCTGAATATATTCAAATTCAATTCATATTATTTAATATTCAAAGTGTCCCTATATAGCCGAAAAAACCTCTAATAAAAGATGTTAAAGTTAAGGCACCTAATATATAATTTAGATACCAAAGTCCAAATATAGAGATGTAATCTTGACTAGAGGCTTAATGACATAAACCTTTAAATGCACATGTTAAAATTCAAAGAAAAAGAAATAAACAATGGCACACCATAAATACACAAAACATCATAGGTAGTTTACCCTATATATCCTTAATCAAGAAAAATAGACAACGTTTAAGCTTCACTACTCTTATACTTATGACCAAATCTTAAAACAAGATTGTAATAGACATTTATATTGGTTCACACCTATGGCCAATGCACTCATATATCACCCAATCTTTACCAATCATGATTATTCATCATCTCTCATCCACCTTACATCATGTTCTATTCATAGGCATAGAAATCCATGCTTCATAGCCTTTTGAACCAATACATGTGTTTGATGATCATTGTCTATCTTTCCAAGAATATTAGTAATCCTAACCATTTTTTTACTAGTTATGATTATAGTAAATATCTCTTCAACCACTACTCTAGGTTTCCTACATGTGTTAATCAAAATACAATCCTTTTGATTTCCTCACTTGATTATTACTTCCTTTGGTTTCTCAACTACATGTCAGCATTGACTATCATAGCTACCCTCAACTTGATAATCACCCTATTGACTCAACTATTGACCTATAAACCCAAACAATGACTTGTATACCCATTGGCTTTAATTTCAACATCATATTGACTTGCTATGCTAGTCAATTGTCCCTAGTAGTCTTTTTGAGCTTCCTTCCTCGTCTCTTACTTGACTAATCAGTCAACCGATTGCAGTCTAGTTGACTAAAATTACTTGCAAAGGGTACAACACTAAAATAGTTTGTTCACATTTTTTATAAATTCATTTTTTCCAATCTATATGAGTATATGGACATCATCCTTTCACCGAGGGTGTTAGTGATGGACACCTTTCACAAGATTGTGCAGTGGAGGTTGCGTTTGGTGAAGCTTGTTGTGCTAGCCACCATGATTAAAAATTAGTAGATGGGAAGTTAAGTTATGTTGGAAAGACATAAGAGATCATGTGAGTGAATTTATAATATTTTCAATTTATTACTTCTAGTTTGCAAGTGGTGGGGTACATTTGAGTGGAGCGATAAAAATTAAGAAAATAATAGTGAGTTAATGATAGTCAACTAATATGTACTAACTCCAAATAAATGTTTTGTTTTTGGTAAATTCAAATTGCATTACCTAAAAATTCCAGCATACATTATCAAAAATATAATTGTTCATGCAATGCTCATTCTCAATCTACCTCTAGGGAATGCAAATTTGTTATCCATTAACTCGATTTCACGTAATATAAAATAAAACATCTGATACTTAGAAAATAATAAAAAATGCCATATACTAGGCTATATAAAGAAATAAAGACACTCACCAAAGGCATAGCATGACTTCAATCATTAGAAGAGGTTACTAGAGTTGGGCTCACGGAAAATTTTAAGGATGGAATTTTATATTAAATTTTAGAAACCTTGGGAAATAGTCCACTATATAAAAATTATAAAATGTTTGGTAATATTTTTGTAAAAATATTTAGATCTCTAATGATTTTATATTAGTCTATATAAAATTTTGGCGATTTTAGAGGTAAGAAAAAATTGTACTATCAAATTTGGGTGAATGATTTTTATAAAAAATGGAAAATTGGCAAATCCTTTTATTTGGAAAAAACATGCAAAATTAGCCCACTTGCAAATGTTATCCCCGAAAGTTTTCCTTTGATGGGCTTTGAGTGCTTTTACTGGATGGATAAGCTATTTTAGGTCACATCGAAGATGAATTTCAAGGTGAGATAATCATACATGGAAGCTAGTAAGACAAGAGTGTTGATATTGTTGCAATCACTTAATTTTGTTCAAAGAGGAGATGATATCATTATGATCTTCTTGATTATTCTTCAACGCCCTACTCAAAAGAGTTTTCATCTAACAATGGAGGGTGATGGAGTTTACATACTCATTGTGGTGTGGCCACGATTAGGAACCCAATTGACTACGTCATCTTGTATTTTTGAATCTGAATAAGATTGTCACTCATTGGTGGTGAGGAAATCAAGTTGATGGATTTTTTTGTGAATTTTAGCAGGGGTGTAAAAATAAAATATGGTTGTGGCTTCATGGGCACGAGATTGGACACATGTCCTACACTGAGGGCCTCTACCCCTAGCCCCCTAGTGGCTACACATTCACTATTGGGGCATATTTCACCAAAAGATAAATATCTACCCAAGAAAACTTGCTTGCCTTATCCGCAAAGTCAAAGGAATGAGGTTGAGCAAGCTAGGAAGAAGCAAAAACTATGGAGTTGTAAGAATCCACTGAACACAAGGCCATCAAACAAAGAAGGACAAATGAAAAGGAATGGAAGATGAAAAACTATTGGTATGTACTAGTGCTTACTATGAGACACTATAATTGAAGCTTCAACTAAACCTAGTTGAAATCAACATAGAGAAAACAAAAGTACCCTTGCAAGAAACTAAACTAGAGAATGAAGTTACTAAATCAAAAGGGTTGAGTAATAACATATAAATTTCAGTGGAAAGATTATCTATACTGAAGTGAGGCTAAATCCATTATATCCTACAATATCTAGCTCTAATGCAATCATTAGAGTCAATATTTGTAACCCATCATCTCCAAAGACTATCTCATGACCATCATTCATACGTCTGATTTTCACCCCAGTTGTATATTCGTGGGCTATTCAAATCATTTTCACCGGCTATTCAAAACATTTGAGTCGTAATTTAATAAGCCTCAGATATTCGATGGTTCTGACATCGGATATTTCATGCCCAAGATGGTCAAAAAAATGAATTTAATCATCCACCGATTTTTGGTTGATTTTCCGATGCCAATAGGCATTAGATATGCGACAAGCTCAACATCAGATATGCGTTGGCCAAGATACCAGGAATGAGTTTCAACATGTGATGCTTTGAAGTTTAATATTCGACACCAACACCTTCGTTTCATCAGATATTTAGCGTCAAATAGTTGAGGTTATATTGGTCTAGCTTGACACGATCTGACGATTTGTTGTATCAGTATGCAGTCGGATGTCCAATAGTTAGCATCAAATAAGCAACATTATAATGGTTTAGTGCTATGGATCGAACGGTTTGTTCAGAAAGTATAAAGTTATATATCAAATGTTTTTCTCCATTTGTGAGGAGTCGGATATTTGACGATTGTCAATTATTGTCAAATATCCGATGGGTACTTGAGCATTAAAAAATAAAAAATCCAGCTAGGCTCTAGCAAAAAAAAATGGTAAATAAGAAAAGCCAATTACCGTATCTTAGACCTTTCATGCCACATGTTTCTCACTTGGAAGACATATATTATTTGATGCCTAGAAATACGTGCAACAACCACTCCTTTTTATCACAAACTTGCTCGGGGTTACATAAGCTACACAATTAAGGATGGGAATGGTCACTACAAGTTTAGTAGTTTGAGTTTTTTCATGGTTTCACTAACCATGGCTTCCACCACAAACATAAAAGAAACACATTTTAATCCGTTGGATTCCATTTGTTTGTTAACCACTAACCATGCTAGTAAGCATGAAGATCCCACGAAAAATCAAAAGGGAATGTAAATTACCAACAATGAGAATTAATGAAAAATATTATAATTTTCCAATGAACGAGTGCTTGTATTTTTAATTACATGGGTCCTTATTTCTTGATCAATGATTGCAAGATAGCGGCTCATTAGCTTTTATTTCATTAACATAATGGGTGTTAATGAATTAAATAAAATTTACTATGATGACCTAAACATTTTGGACCTTGTAGGAATAATGTTTACCCATTAAGGTGGTCAAATGTATATTTAGTATACTCCAATTATTCCACTACATTAGTGACCCACATAGTCTAGATTTAAGGTCAGGGGACACAATTATAGATTTAAAAGTTCATATTCCAAGGGACTCTCAAAAGTTAGACATGTTCTTTGGAAAATTTTTAGTAAATTAGAAAATTCACATTACTACATCTTAGCTCTTTCAAGCCACATGCATTTCAGTTGTATGGCATATATTAGTTGATCAACATAAACACTTACGATAAGGATTCATAATCATTACAGACATTATGTGGGGACATATATATGCTACACGGTTAAGGCTAAGAGGGATCACATCAAGTTTAGCAGTTAGAAATTTTCATGGTTCTACCAATCATGGCTTCAATCCCAAAGACAAAAGCAACACATTTTAATAATTTATGATCCATCAAATTAGTGACCATGGAATGTGTTAGAAAGCATCGAGTTTCCTTAACACATTGGTTGGAGAATATCAAATCCAAAAATATAGGATTGGTAAGATAGGAAACCTCTACTAAAATGTTAAACCTCTATAATATTCAATGGAAAGACATCCAATTAGTTGTTCCTAATCATGTATCTCCTCTATGTATGCACTAATATTTCATTCATTTTATTTTTTATTTTACTAGTCTTTTTTCCCCTCAAAATGGTAAACATTGGTCAAAAGGGAGTGTGGGAAAATTGAAGTGCATGTTCCCTACTACATCCCCTTATGTCCTCCAGTCAGGCTACCCGCCTTGGAGTATCCACATCCTAGGAGAGTAGAGAGAACAACCCCTACACTTGGGAATGCATCCACATGTAACATTGATCTACTCATTTTGTGGTTGCTTGTATCTTATGACAAAAAAAAGGAACCAATGTTTTTTGATTCAAGAAGGACCACTATAAATATTCCTAGAATATTTTAGTATTAAATATAGGAGAGTCAATATGAATACAACTTTTTGGTGGATGGAAGAAGATAAAAAAGAAAAGGCACTTCAAGGTTTAAACTTTCAAGGACTAAGCATGAATCCTTCAATGCAAATGAAAGGAGATTTTAATGATCTGTGGTAACAATCCAAGAAAATGTGAACAAGAAAATATTGCATCAACATTGCAAAAAATAGGGGAATTTTGTTCCTCCTAAACAACCTTGCAATTTCAACCATAATATGTTGAATTTCAACTACTTCATTATCTACCACAACCCACAACATATTCTTTACATAAAAGCAATGAGCTTTCAACATCAACAATAAAAATATCCTATAATTTTCAATAAAGAGCTTCAAATATGTCCCTATTAAATCTATCACATATCTCGCATCGTGTTCAAAAAATGGAGTAGCAACAATCAGATAATCATCTTCTCTAATGTATGATATTCTTGCAATAGAGTTGGGAAAAAGCATCTTGTTTAGTGATTTGTTTCTATTGAATGAAAATCACATTGTATTATAAACAATACAAATTTATGGTGTGACATGGAAGCCATAAACAAGTGTTGGAACACCTTTCATGATTATTTGAAGGTACTCTCCAAATAATTGTTTATAAAGTTCAACTATCATAAAGTATTATAATCAATATCTAGCTAAAGTTATATGAGGTTAAAATTGAAGTGAAGGGTCTTTCACTTACATTTAATTTAACAACTTTGACAACTTAGGCCATAAAATACAATTAGTTTTCCATTGATTCAAACATATTGGTATCTGCTACGGTCATTGGAACACATATAATCCAATTTGAATTTTTAAACTTAGAAGTAATCAGCTTAAAAGTATTTATTCACTCATAACACGGGAATAATGTTACCTTATTTATTTCCTTCCATAACAGAAAAAATATGGGAAGAATGTCAATCCCTTGTACAAATAATAAATATAGTTTAATTTTTGCACAGGAAAGCATTAAAGGACTCAAAATTAAAGGCATTTTTATTTTCATAATATTCAAAGACTACATCCATTATCTCATCTTAGCTATTACATTTTTTGAAAAATGAATATATTATATTCATATTTACATTGCTCTTTATAATTCCATGTGCCTTTATGGTTGAAGGTGCTTGCCATATTAAAGGTGGCACATTTGGATGAATATATTTAAGAAAATGTTTTATAATTCAACCTTGGAGATGTCAGGTTTGAAATTTTAGCTTTATATGCATTTTCATTCATGAATTTATATTATAGAAGGATGGTAGAAAGAGAGTATATATATTACTCTGCAGATAGCAAGTGCAGAATAGTTTTTTCCTTTGGGTGGAGGTCCAAGGTATTTTCTAGGATATGCACTCGCCAAGGCTGAGACTTATTTCCTCATTCATCATCTAATTCTCAACTTTAAGTATATCAATGCCATCTTGTAAAATAAGTGGTTTTTTATTAATTTTTTTTAAATTATTAAAACATCTAACTCATGATAGATTTAAAAACTAATGGCAAATGGAAATTTCAACAGTGGGATTGTGCTTTGGCATGCCCATACATGGAGTTTGAAAAGATACTACCCATTGTCATGGAGAGTTTGATTTGAAAAAATTAAATTACAATCCTTATTGGAAATATCAAGCAATTCTAATATGAGCTATTTGGGAACATGCTGGCATATTACCCAAGGATATGGACCCAAACATTTCTTTTGAATTGGTAACGACTAGAACTGGTGTTTTTCATTATTTATCAACTTTTAGAGCATGCAAAGTTCGAATGTGGATATTTAGGGTCAATAATAAATGAAACAGTGATATAGTACTAACCTGAGCCAAAGCATAAGGCAAAGCAAATTATAATCCTACAACCTTTCTTTGTACAACTCAATTTTCTTTATTACAAGCACATGTGTATAGTTTGACACTTGTTAGGCCCTAAGAATGTAATCTCTCAGGCCATAGAATGATCATGCAACAATAAAATTATTAGTGATGTTCATGATATCGTATATTCAGTCAACCTCTTTCTTCATATCTGAGAAGATGGGTGTTTATCATTAAAAAAAAATAATAGAGCTGATTTTTTTCGTTCTTAGTTAATCCAAACAACAAAATGTTTTGAAAAGAAATCTTTAATATGTGGTTATATCTTAGGTACACACTAATTTATGACAGCCTTCGAAAAGATTATTCCAATGACTAGAGCATAGACAAATGTGAAGATGAATCTAATACTATTATAATTAGGACTTTGCCCATACGTCCACCCTTGCTTCTAAGAAGACACATTGAACTATCCAAGGAATGGTTGTGATTATTGAGTTGCAAAGTAAATATATTTGACTTTTCGAGATGGAGCGTTAAGCTCATTCACTAATGCCTTGCTCTGCCTTTATTGCCAAAAAAAAATGGATTATTGTTAGAAAGTGATTTTGAAGTTGATATATTTTATATTGTAGTCTTATTTTAATGCTATTTATTATAAGCATAAGGATTATAGTAGGAAAATATTGATGTGTTTAATGCTTATTATAAAAGGGAAGTGTTTTTGTAATGGTTTGCAAAATCTATCCACAAAACATTTTTAGTAGCAATAGAGATAACTTCCAAAATCCATGTAGCTAGGTTGTATTTATCAATGATTTTTGGCATCCATATAATAGCATGTAGTTGTCATGACAAAGATAAAAACAAATAACTTAGATCTATACTTTAAATTAACAGTGCTCAATACAAAAATTTTCCTTCTATATTGACTGTAATAAGTTATCCAGATTTTACCTGAAATTATTTAATAACCTTATGAAAATTTTGGCCCAGTGGCCGAAAGAAAATGGCTTTCCCTCCATTTTTCAAAAAACAATGTTGGAACACATCATGGTAAGAAAAAAATCAACACCGATCTTTGAAACAAATGAAAGTGAGTTATCTTATAATCTAACCTTGGTTTACCTTATAAAAGTTTTTAAAGATACCAATGCTAGGATGATGAATGGTAGAGACAATAGTCCTTCGATTTTCTAGTGCATTATAAAAAAAAATTGTCACACTTGCAGTTGATCTATCATCCTAGCCAAATGTGGGTTCATGCATGAAAATTATATAAGGATTTGCAGCAAGCTCTGCATCTATTGTTAACCTTTTCCTTTGTTCAATAGATATTAAGTTATACCAAGAAATCCTATTGGTGCATCTACTAAATTTTCTAGTTCCAGTAATTCTGTGACCTCATAAAAAAAAACCTAAAAATCAGAACCTTTTACAAGTTAGTAACATAACAATTTGACGTCAAGTCAAAAGAAAACAATATTAGATGATATACTAGACAAAATTATAGTTGTAGACTTAAAAATATCGTTTCTTTGTCAACATCCTTTGGAAGTCAAAGAAATCTTAAATATAACAAGGATTCCCATACAATAACCTGTGGAGAATGTATATCATTCTATTCACAGTAGCCTGAAATGCAAGTAATTTTTTTTTTTTTCAGGGGAAATCTAGAGATTCAAATATTACCATCAATGTGTCCTCAAGTCTTTCTTCTAGCTAAGACATTCTATAGATTTTTTTTACGAGTGCCACTAACTCCCATTAATTTTGTAAGAACAACAGGCTTGAATTCTCTTGGAGCAATTGAATTCTACCTTCAGTGGTTTTTTGTCCCTTTTTTTCTTGTAAACAAATTATGAACTTGTTAACAAAACCCTTCAAGCAACGGAAACCAAAAACGGTGGTTGTGACTTTCCAATTAGAAGGAAGTGAGGACACACCTCTAGATTTGAGGGGGAGTAAAGGAGTATCTTTGAATAGAAGCAAGGATCTATTCTCGAGTTAAAAATGAGAATAAGGATATCCTATCTCGTTGAGAGGGAGTGATTTTGGACATCACATGTGTATTCTCTACTTCATATCTCTCTAGTTGACTAGGACTAACAACCGTAAGCCTAAATGAAGGCGTTTCAGAGATAATGGTAGATGATCAGACAAGAATATGCACTTTCTTTGAGGATATAACATCTAGGTAAGGAAAGGGGTTGACAGTGTTTGAGGATGTGATAGGTATCCAAGATAAGAGTGGAGAAAGATGAACAATATTCTTTGAGGATTTAGGGAAAATAATCGAAGATAAGAATAATCCTAAAAGTACATACTTTGTGGACATATGGATGGGGTATGTGGCTTGTAGACATAGTGTGATATCAAATTTAAATCCTCCAAGTAAAATTGTATTTCTAACACCCTCTCCCACATTTACCCACTTTAACAAGCTCTTTAGGGTAAATATGAGCTATGTTCTATTATGACATGACATAACTTTAGGGTCCCAATGATGGAAGTGGTGCCCACAATATGAAAACTTACTAACATCCCTTAGAGTCTATAGACCACTCAACACCCTCACAACCACCCCAGGTGATTGATCCCTGAGCTGAAACTCTTTTACTGAATTAACACCCAAATCATACCCTTGACACACTGTGCATTATGTTATGACACTCCAACTGCACCCATAAACTTGGATGCATGTGGTTATGACCAAAAATCCCCTCTTCGGTGCATGCAATCGCGAGATCTATGCCACGTTTTAAATAAGCCTCCAAACCACTACCTAGAACTATATTTAAATGTCTACAAACATATATAACATGATCACAAGCCTAACCATTAAAAATTTAACATGATATTGACTGGAATATACCTAGTACATGATAGACATTTCAACAAATGCATGATATACATATAAGCTACAATTCATGAATGCATATCTAATCATAAAAGTTTGAACCTCATCTAAGAATAACAAAGAGGGCCCAATTCCCTCCCAACGTAGCTACAACAACACTTGCTATCCCGTGCATTTTTGAACTATTCAATAAACTATCAAATCATGAACAAGAGCCATAACTAGAGCAGATCATATAAGGAGGTATATAACCAACATATAGCTAGAATAGAAACTGTCACAAATCAACCATAAAATCCTCATAATAACAAGTAATTGTGTTCATTAATTACATTAAATAATAATCCACATTAACTTATGAAAACGCCAACCAAATCAAGGACTTCTACATATCACCCGACCTTAGATTGGGCTAAATAACAACTCTCTTTCAGAAAATCACCCTTGTTTCATATTCTAAGCATGAATACGGGGTCTCATGGGACAAACCAATACATAACCAAATAGGGAATTAAAAAGATAAACCACATCCACCCTCAATCTATTGTGATCTCAAATAAACTGATCTTGAGATCAGAAAACCAACCAAGGTTGCATGCCTCAGAATTCCTTCACCATACCTTGAGGAATTTTCCTATATCCACCCACCTGTTGAGGGCTTGCCTGAAAAAACCATCTACACCCCCAACACTTGGGATATCCTGAGGCCACCTCACCTAGTTCCAAAACCTTCTGAAAATCCAAATCGCAACCCATAATGAATTCCATCACACCATGCCTATCAAGGAAATGACAAGGCGAGGATGAAACCACTACCAACTACACAAAACTCATGCCAATGATAGCAAATGAACTAAATACACAAATCCATGTACCATGCATTCAAATCCCAACAAGGAAATCACACATGCAACTTGTTACTTGCAATATATTCCTATTGAACTTGTTGATCCACTCATCACCTTTCCTCCCTTCACTTTCATTTGCGTGTCCTTCTCCTTGTTAGAAAGTGTAGCACGAAAGGCTTAATTTCACTTGAGCCTTAGTCAAATTGAATCAATATATTTTCCACATCAGCAAGACAAATTGGAGGTAATTAACTAGTCTTACATGGCTCTTGTCACTAAGTTATATTAGTAAATTCAAGTTAGCGGGCCTTGAGTTCAAATGCATGTGTTGACTGCTAAATTTTAGAAATATAGTTAAGCTATTTTTGAGTTCTACTCAGTTAATTAACCTATAACAATTAATAGAGCCCGTTCAAGGTTAGTTGAGTAGTGATACAACAATATAACTTGGATATCTATCAGTTAAATGATCAATCACCACAAAATATCCCATACATGAATTGAATTCGAATTTCTCAGCTAGAGTGGGGGAGACAATGACTAGTGTAACATTAATCGTATACTAGTTGAGTGTACAATTTTTGTAGGTGGTGAGGAGATCAATTCCTTGGGAATTGTGCAAGGAAATATGGACTTCCCTATAGTTTAGAAGCTCAAATTAGCTCATAATTGCATGAAGAAATAGGAGGTTGGAGAAAGAAAAAATTGGTGAAGTGTTGGCTAGAGCTTCTCATTCAGCAGAGAGAACAATTTTGCTTTACAGTTTGTGCTAAGAGCTCGAGCATGAGATTATAATAATCTCTATTAAGCTCATTAATACAAAGAGGCTTGAAGGGTTTTTCATAGTTGGGTTCCACTAGAAATAATTGTGTACTTGTAGTTTTGTTTGTTTCATGTTTATGCATGTTTTTCTAAATTCTTCTTTTCATTCCATGGATTAGTGAATAGAATTTGTGTCTCCTAATTTCAGTTCAATTTCTTGAGAAGTTTCAATTTCTATCAAATTTATGCATGGTATCAAGGCCCTCAAATCACATTAGAACCAGTATTTTGACTTTTTCCGTAAGGAATTTTGAATTTGTAGCTTTAATGTACCATCTTTTCTTTAGATTTGGGGGAGTGTCTTTTAAAGGAATGCAATTGGAGTATGCCCCATAGGGTAGCTCAAATTGCATAGTATGGAAGGACCGAATGGAAGCAATTCTTGATGATAATGGTGTTTTAGAATATGTTAAAACTAACATTGTGAAATCCTGGCAGTTTGATGCACAACAATTATCCCAATGGAAGAATGATGTTACAAAGCCTAGGATATTTCTTCTTGAAGGTGTGAGAGACTATGTGGTCTCAAATATCCATGGAAAAGAAACACCATTTTCTATGTGGAAGACATTGAATGAGTTATTCAAAAATAGTAGTGACCATAGAAAAATGGCCCTAAAAGGCAATCTTTGAAACATTAGGATGCAGAAACATGATACCATTCCACAATATCTCTCCAGATTCACTCAGTTTCAAAATGAGTATGGAGGGATTCGGGAGAATGTTGAAAAAGGTGATCTGGTAAGTTTATCTCTTCTAGGCCTTCCAAAAATTTGGCACAACTCTGAGGACTTAGTAAATGGCAAGGAAAATTATGAGATTGGAAAAGTTTGTGGTCGAATTTGGTTCAAGAAGAGATTACAAGAAATACTAGATATGGAGTATGATCCATAGTAGAGAATGAAGAGAAATTTTCCTTGGTTGGGAAGGGGAAGAAGGGAAAAGGAAATAATACCAAAAGAAAACCTGAATCCAACAAAAGTAATGGAAATAAGAAAGACTTGAACAAGATAAAATGTTTCCACTACCACGAATATGGGCACTATGCAACAAAAAGTCTGCACTAGAAGTCTAATAAGAAGCCTTCAGGAGGAGGAAGAGGTGAATCAATGGCTTCAAAATTCGAATTATACTTCACCTAATAGCATGCATGACTAGCATTGATATGGGGAATGTGTGGTACCTTCATTTTGGTGCCTCATTCCATATGACAGGGTGCAAGGAATTCTTTAGTAGCCTGGAGGAGAAGGATCTCCATATTAATATTGAATTGGGTGATGAAGAGAGGTACAATGATAGCAGAATTGGTATTGTCACCTTTGAGAGGGAGAAATCTTCCCCTCTTCGGCTCAAATATGTTATGTTTGTACTTCAAGTGAAGAATTACCCAATCTTTGTGGTAGTATTGGAGGATAGGGGCCATGAGGTTATTTTTAGTAAAAGAAAATCGTTTTAAGAAACATAGTTATCAAGCAAGTGAAGCCGATTGGAGTTTGAGTGAAGAACCTATACAAATTTTAGGTGGGAGATTGTGTTGCACTGAGTAGAAAGGTATAAAATGTGCATGTTCGAGATGTTGGAGAAACCTAGCATAAGGGATTGGGTCATCTACACCATGATGCCCTAAAAATCATGCAACAAATTAGCATTGGTCTCTCTAAAGGCTTCCTTAACTAGAAAGTTGTCCACAGGGGTTGCACATTTGGAAAATATATCAAATCCACCTTCCATGGTTGAGATATAAAAGAATATGAAATCTTGCAGTGAGTCCACTATGATAGTTGTGGACCCTTCTCTATAGTGTAAAAAACTAAGCATAAGTACTATGCAATTTTTATTAACGATTGGTCTAGAAAATGTTGTATTTTCTTCATGAGGAAAAGGGATGAAGTCTTTTCAAAATTTCGAGAATTTTACGCTTTAGTTGAGAAGGAGACAAAGAAGAAGGTGAAGGCTCTAAGAAGCAATAATGGAGGTTAATTTGTTTTGAATAGTCTTCAAGTATTTTTATGCCAAAGAAGGTATTCGAAGAGAACTGAGAGCACCCCAAAACCCACAACAGAATGGGGTAGTTGAATGAAAGAATAGGAGCATAGTTGGAGTTGCAAGAGCTATGCTACATGATTAGGGGTTGTCATTACATCTATTGGAAGAAGCATGTAAAAAGAAATTTACATGCAGAACCAGATTCCTCATAGAATACTTGATATGATCATACTGGAAGAAGATCTCTCTAGGAGAAAGTGTGATGTGTCTCATTTCAAAAATTCTGGAGCTTTAGTTTATTGTCATGTCTCCAAGGATTTGAGGAAGAAAATTGAGCCTAAAAGAAAGTTGGGAGTATTTTTAGGATACACTAAAACTCGACTCGATTACCGGGTGTATTTACTGTTGGGAACGGGTCCCTTGGGGGTCAATTTTGGGTTAAACACCTAAGTTTTGAGGAAGAAGGCCTGAATTTTGTGTAAAGAAATATAAAGTCTCTACATTTTTTGTTCGTGAAGTGCGAAAGGTATCTAAAGTTAAAAGGGTTTTCTCCCCTTGATGTAGATAAGTTGTGTTGATTTTGAGATCTACCCACAGTCCACAGACCATGGGATTATATAAAAATGGAGGAAAGTAAGTTAGAGGTGAGTTGTCATTGGTGGGTTTTGGTGAAAGCTAAGAGTGAGAGTCCTAGCGTAGTTAAAGGCTCTACAGCTGAGTGCACAGAGGCCTTGTTGGGTCCCTATAATATTAGTGATTCCCCGATTACTATTGTAGTTGTATCCCTTATTAATATAGTTGTGCCCCTATTGTCCCCATATTGTTATTACTGTGCCCCATAGAATCCCTCTATTGTTATTTTTGTGACTTTATATTATTATTGTTAGGTCGGCTTGGTTATATGGTGACCCCTTAGACTCCTATATATAGAAAGGAGGTTTTGTCATTTGAATCATCCAAGAATTGTTAATTTGTGTAATGTAAAGGAGGTTGCCCCCTTGAAGAGGCTGAATTCTAAGGTGTTGATCTATCTTTTCTATCTTTTTGTGAGCTGGTTTCATAACATTTGGTATCAGAGCTTTGGATTCTAGGGTTTCACTGCTCCAAACATGTCATCGTGGAATTTGCGCTATAACTTTTTTCTCTGACGTTTCGGACACTAAAACAAAACCCCATTTGGATCGAAATTCTTCTAATCCTCGGGTCCAAAATTCAGAGCTTTTAGCACTATATTTGTGGTGATATGATCTGAGGAAGTTGGCCTTTTTGCAGACTCCCAAATTACATTCCAAATAGGTGAGCTGGGAAAAATCATCATAACATTTGTTTTGAGCATCAGATCAAAATTTAGTAAGAAGTTAAAAAAAGAGGATGGACTGTAGTTTCATGTGTATATTTTTTAGACCCGAAAGTCAAAACAGTGACACATGGAACTTCATACAAGTTCTCCCTTCTGAAAAGGTATATAATCATGGCATATTTGGAGATTGTGCATAGCTCTTTCTTGGAGAATCTAAATTCAATCAGACTGGTGGCATTGGAAAGAAGACGCATAGGGCCACTGCAGATCGTAATTTCAGAATTGTATGATCCAAAATTACAGAGATACATCAGATTCAATATCGAGCTTCTACAAAGTGAAAAAAGGGTGTGTAATTTTTTTAATTTTGCATAAGATTGGTTTGAAAAATTAGTTTCAAGGAATTCAAAGGGAATAGTGAAAAATTATTAGCATTAATTAATGCCCCGAAGAAAGAAAATGGAAACACCTAGTAAGAAACCTGAAAGCTCTAGCATGACTTGTGAAGAAGAGGAAGAAATGCAACATGATATATCAAAATTACAAGACCAATTACAACAAATTTCACTCTCACTAAAGGTAAGTGAAGCCAAGATGAATGGCATGGAAGCTAAGATGAATGGCATGGATGCTAAGATGGAAGCTAAGATGAATGGCAAGGACGATAAGACGGAAGAATTGAAGATAAATTTGAATAAGTTGCTACAAGAAATGGTCACTAATGGTGAAATGGTCACAAATGTTAATAATGATTTCATAGACTCTAATGTTGGATTGAAGACCCAACATATTCCAAAAATAGATATGAGGAAGTTTGATGGCAAGGATCTTGCAACATGGATACTACAGATGGAGCAATTTTTTGATCGACATAATGTGCAAAACACACAAAAGGTACGTATTGTAACTTTATATTTGGAACCAAATCAGTTTGTATGGTATCGATGGCTTTTCTCTAGTAAACAAGTTGTCACTTGGGAAATTTTTACAGAAGAAATGACAGCACATTATGAGGATACAAAAAGAAACACTTTTTTTAGCCAATTGAGAAGTCTCAAACAAAAGGGTTCAATGATGGAGCACGTTGAGGACTTCCAAAAATTGAACATAAGGGTAAAAGATATTTCAGAGGAGCATAGGATTGATGTGTTCATAGGGACTTTAAAGGATAATATCCAACATGAGGTTTGCCTTTTCGAACCTGATTCATTGGAGAAGGCATTTATGTTAGCAAGAAAAATGGAAAGCAAAATTATGGCAACCAGGAAGCCTACCACTCACAACTATAAAGATGGACGTGTTGTTGCCCCTAGCCTTCCACAACCTTTAAGGTTGACACAACAACAATTGGAAGAAAAAAGAGCAAAAGGGCTTTTTTACAATTGTGATAGCAAATACACTAAAGGTCATAAGTGTGTTGAGAAGAAATTATTCTACATAGATTGTGAAGAGGAGGAAGAAAATGAACAAGAAATGTCAAAAGAAGAGGATATACTCTAGAAACAAACCTTAGATAAAGAAGAAATGAATCCGACCATATCTTTTAATGGATTGTCTAGAATTACCACTCCTTAAACTATCAAGATAGAAGGACATATCAATAAGAAAAAGGTAATAGTGTTCATTGATTCAGGAAGTACCCACAATTTTATTCATTGTAAGATAGCAAAATAATTGAATCGCTTGATATATCCAGCACCAGAGTGTCAAGTGATGGTTACAAGTGAAGGAACCATAAATTGCTCTGGAAAGTGCCATAATATCAAGATATACATGGGAGAATATGTATTGAATAGCCCAATGCTTTCCATTCCAAAAGGGAGGTGCTGATGTTGTACTAGGAGTCCAATGGCTACAATCCTTGGGTACAATAGCTTTTAATTTTCAAGAACTTTTCATGAAATTTTCTGCGGAAGGAAAGGAAGTTGAATTAAGGAGTATTGCAGGGAAACTAGGAAAGTTAATCAGCTCTAACAGTATGAAAAGGCTTCTAAAAATGGAACAAGGAGGTGTAATTGCACAAGTATGTTATCTCGATGTTTCCACATCGAAATCACCTATTTTTCCATATCTCCAAAAAGTTTTGGACAATCTTTCCAAGGTATTTGAGACTCCCAAAGGTCTCCCACCTATTCGTGATCAAGATCATGCTATTCATTTGATTCTAGGAAGTGTTCCTCCAAACATCAAGCCGTAAAGATATCCCTATGTCCAAAAGAGTGAAATTGAATGTATGGTTGCAGAAATGCTAGAGGTTGGTATAATTCAACCTAGTCAAAGTTCTTTCTCTAATCCAGTAGTATTGGTGCACAAGAACGATAGATCATGGCGCATGTGACTAGATTATAGGGAGCTCAACAAGCACACTATTAAAGATAAATTTCCCATTCCTGTCATTGATGAATTATTGGATGAATTGCATGGATCAATTTACTTCACCAAGTTGGATCTTCATTCAGGATATCATCAAATCATAATGAAGACTGAAGACATTCCAAAAACAACATTTAGAACTCATGAGGGTCATTATGAATATTTGGTCATGCCTTTTGGCCTTACCAATGCACCTTCTACATTTCAAGGTTTGATGAATTCCATTTTCAAACCCTTCCTTAGAAACTTTGTTTTAGTATTTTTTGATGATATACTAATCTACAGCAAGTCTTGGAAGGATCATGTTCAACATGTTCGTAGGGTGCCACAACTATTGGAAGAGAAACAATTATATGAAAAAAGATCCAAATGTTTCTTTGGAGTACAAGAGGTGGAATATCTGGGTCATATTGTATCTCATGAAGGTGTTAAGGTAGACCCTAGCAAAATTAAATCCATTAAGGAATGGAAAATCCCCATATCCATAAAGCATCTGCGAGGATTTCTCTGGTTGACAGGATATTATTGCAAGTTTGTTCAGAATTATGGGAGAATAGCAACACCTCTAACAACATTGTTGAAGAAAGATGCATTTTCATGGACTCCAGAAGCAACAAAGGCCTTCAAACATCTTAAAGAGGCAATGTGCCAAGCACTAGTCCTAGCTACATCGGACCTCACAAAACCCTTTATTGTGGAATGTGATGCTTCAGGAAATGGAATTGGTGTTGTTTTAATGCAAGATGAAAGACCCATTGCTTTTGAAAGTCGTCCAATCAAGGGAAAGTATTTACACAAAGCTATTTATGAGAAGGAAATGTTGGCAATACTACATGCACTTAAGAAATGGCGACCCTACCTAATGGGAAGACACTTCAAGGTAAAAACGGATCATGATAGCCTTAAATACTTTTTAGAACAAAGATTATCCTCTGAAGAGCAACTAAAATGGGTCACAAAGATGTTGGGTTATGACTTTGAAATTATATACAAAAAAGGGAAGCAAAATGTTGTGGCAGATGCACTCTCAGGAAAGGATGAGGATGTGGAAGATTTGTTGTGCGCCATTTCTATTATCCAACCAGATTGGATAAACGAAGCAAGGGAGGAATGGAAGAATGACTAAGAAGTGTGGGAACTTATTCAAAAGTTACAACAAGATTCCAGTGCATCTGATACATTTAGCTGGAAAAATGATTCATTATGGTACAAAGATCGCTTATACCTCTGTAAGAATTCCCAACTCAAACAAAAGATTCTTATGGAATTTCATACTTCTCCCTTTGGAGGGCAATTAGGATTTTTAAAATCTTACCATAGGGTTAAGAAGGATTTTTTTTAGGATGGCCTTCAATTGGATATTCAAAAGTTCGTGGTGGAATGTTTGGTTTGACAACAAAATAAAGTTGAAACAATCAAGACCCCATGTCTATTACAGCCTTTATCCATTCCAAGCTAATGTTGGGAGTAGGTTCCAATGAGTTTTATCACAAGTTTACCCAACTCTGAATGAAAGAGTGTCATTATGGTGGTAGTTGACAGTCTTACCATGTTTGGTCCCTATAATACTAGTGATACCCCATTACTATTGTAGTTGTATCCCTTATTAATATTGTTGTGCCCCTATTGTCCCCATATTGTTATTATTGTGCCCCATAGAATCCTTATATTGTTATTTTTGTGGCTTTATATTATTATTGTTATGTCGGCTGGGTTATATTATGACTCCTTAGACTCTTACATATAGAAAGGAGGTTTTTTCATTTGAATCATCCAAGAATTTTTCATTTATGTAATGTAAAGGAGGTTGCCCCCTCGAAGAGGCTGAATTCTAAGGCATTTATATGTTTTCTCTATCGTTTTGTGAAGCTGGATTCATAGCATTTGGTATCATAGCTTTGGATTCTAGTGTTTCGCTGTCCCAAATAGGTCATCGTGGCATTTTTTTATAACTCTTTTTCTGCGACGTTTAAGAAGCTAAAAAAAACCCATTTGAGATGAATTTGCACTGAACCTCGTGTCCAAATTTCAAATATTTTCGCACTATATTTGCGGAGATATGATCTGAGGAAGTTGGTCTTTTTGCAGACTCGTGAATTACATTCCAAACAGGTGACCTGGGGAAAATAATCATAACTTTCTTTCTGAGCATCGGATTGAAATTTTGTAAGAAGGTATAGAAAGAGGATGGACTATAGTTTCTTGTACATATTTTTTAGAGCCAAAGGTCTAAACAGTGACTCGTGGCACGTCATACAAGTTCACTCTACTGAACTAGTCTATAATCAGGTAACTATGGGATATTTGACATAAATCTTCCCTGGAGAATCCAATTTGGATCAGACTGGTGGCATTGGAAAGAGGACGCAGAGGGCTACTGCAGGTCACAATTTCAAAACTGGATGAGCCGAAATTACAGAGATACATCAGATTGAATATCGAGCTCCTACAAAGTGAAAAAATGTGTGTACTTTTTTTAAATTTATTCATAAGCTTGGTTTGAAAAATTAGTTTGAAGGAATTCAAAGGGCATAGTAAAGCATTATTATCGGTAATTGATGCCCTGAGGAAAGAAAATGTAAACACCAAGTAAGCAACTTGAAAGCTCTAGCATGACTCATGAAGAAGAGGAAGAAATGCAACATGATATGTCAAAATTACGAGACCAAATGCAACAAGTGTCACTTGCACAAAAAGTAACAGAATCTAAGATGGATGGTTTAAAGAAAGATGTAGAAGCTAAGATGGATGCTTTAAATAAAGTCATAGAAGCTAAGATGGATTGTTTAAAGAAAGGCGTAGAAGCTAATATGAATGACATGGAAGCTAAGATGGACGATTTGAAGATAGATTTGAAGACAGGCATGGAAGATTTGAAGACAGATTTGACAAAGTTTCTACAACAAATGCTTACTAATGGTGAGAGGGTAGTAAAGGAAACTCATGATGAGAACAAAAGAAATGTTAATCATGATTTCATAGACTCTAATGTTGGACCAAAGACCCACCATATTCCAAAAATCGGTATGAGTAAGTTTGATGGCAAGGATCCCGCAACATGGATATTACAGATGGAGCAATTTTTCAATCTCAATAATGTGCAAAACAAACAAAAGGTACGTATTGCAACTTTATACTGGGAACCAAATAAGTTTGTATGGTATCAATGGCTTTGCTCTCGGAAACAAATTATCACTTGGGTAATTTTTAGGGAAGAATTGACAACACATTATGAGGATACAAAAAGCAACACTTTTTTTAGCCAATTGATAAGTCTCAAACAAAAAGGTTCAATAATGGAGCACATTGAGGAGTTCCAAAAATTGAACATAAGGGTAAAAAATATTCCAGGGGAGCATAGGATTGATGTGTTCATAGGGAATTTAAAGTATAATATCCAACATGATGTTCGCCTTTGGGAACCTGATTCATTAGAGAAGGCATTCAGGTTAGCAAGAAAAAAGGAAAGCAAAATTATGGCAACCAAGAAGCATACCACTCACAGCTATAAAGATGGAAGTGTCGTTGCCCCTAGTCTTCAACAACCTATAAGGTTGACACCACAACAATTGGAAGAAAAAAGAGAAAAAGGGCCTTTTTACAGTTGTGATAGCAAATACACTAAAGGTCATAAGTGTGCTGAGAAGAAATTATTCTACATAGATTGTGAAGAGGAAGAAGAAAAGCAGCAAGAAAGGTCAAAAGAAGAGGATATACTCCAGGAAAAAAGCCTAGATAAAGAAGAAATGAATCCAACCATATCTTGTAATGCATTGTTTGGAATTACCACTCCTAAAACCATCAAGATAAAAGGACAAATCAATAAGAAAAAGGTAATAGTATTGATTGATTCAAGAAGTACCCACAATTGTATTCATTGTAAGATAGCAAAAGAATTGAATTGCTTCATATATGCAGCACCAGAGTGTCAAGTGATGGATGCAAATGGAGGAATGATAAATTGCTCTGGAAAGTTCCATAATATCAAGCTATCCATGGGAGAATATGTATTGACTAGCCCAATGCTTTGCATTCCAATGGGAGGTGCTGATGTTGTACTAGGAGTCCAATGGCTACAATCCTTGGGTACAATAGCTTTTAATTTTCAAGAACTTTTCATGAAATTTTTTGTGGAAGGAAAGAAAGTTGAATTAAGGGGTATTACAAGGAAAATGGGAAAGATAATCAACTCTAACGGTATGAACAAAGAAGTGTAATTTAACAATTATGTTCGCTAGATGTTTCCACATCGGAATCCTTTATTTCTCTAGATCTCCAAAAAGTCTTGGACAATCATTCCAAGGTATTTGAGACTCCAAAAGATCTCCCACCTATTCATGATCATGATCATGTTATTCATCTTATTCTAGGAATTTTTCCTCCAAACATCAGGCCGTACAGATATCCCTATGCCCAAAAGAGTGAAATTGAATGTATGGTTGCAGAAATGCTAGAGGTTGGTATAATTCAACCTAGTCAAATTTCTTTCTCTACTCCAGTAGTATTGGTGCACAAGAAGGATGGATCATGGCACATGTGTCTGGATTATAGGGAGCTCAACAAGCACACTATTAAAGATAAGTTTCCCATTCCGGTCATTGATGAATTACATGGATAAATTTACTTCACCAAGTTGGATCTTCGTTCGGGATATCATCAAATCAGAATGAAGACTGAAGACATTCCGAAAGTAGCATTTAGAACTGATGAGGGTCATTATGAATTTTTTGTCATGCCTTTTGGCCTTACCAATGCACCTTCTACATTTCAAGGTTTGATGAATTCCATTTTCAAACCCTTCGTTAGAAAATTTGTGTTAGTATTTTTTGATGATATACTAATCTACAACAAGTCTTGGAAGGATCATGTTGAACGTGTTGATAGGATGTTACAACTATTGGAGGAGAAACAATTATATGCAAAAAGATCCAAATGTTTCTTTGGAGTACAAGAGGTGGAATATTTGTGTCATATTGTATCTCATGAAGGAGTTAAGGTAGACCCTAGCAAAATTAAAGCCATTAAGGAAAGGAAAATCCCCACATCCATAAAGCATTTGCGAGGATTTCTCGAGTTGACAGGGTATTATCGCAAGTTTGTTAAGAATTATGGGAGAATAGTAGCACCTCCAACAACATTATTGAAGAAATATGCATTCTCATGGGCTCTAGAAGCAACAAAGGCCTTCGAACATCTTAAAGAGGCAATGTTCCAAGCACCGGTCTTAGCTACACTGGACTTCACAAAAACCTTTATTATGGAATGTGATGCTTTAGGAAATGGAATTGGCATTGTTTTAATGCAATATGAAAGACGCTTTTGAAAGTGGTCCAATCAAGGGAAAGTTTTTACACAAAGCTATTTATGAGAAGGAAATTTTGTCAATACTCCATGCACTTAAGAAATGGCGACCCTACCTAATGGGAAGACACTTCAAGGTAAAAACGGATCATGATAGCCTTAAATACTTTTTAGAACAAAGATTATCCTCTAAAGAGAAACAAAATTGGGTCACAAAGATGTTGGGTTATGACATTGAGATCATCTACAAAAAAGGGAAGCAAAATGTGGTGGCAGATGCACTCTCAAGAAAGGATGAGGATGTGGAAGCATTGTTGTGCACCATTTCTATTATCCAACCAGATTGGATAAATGAAGCAAGGGAGGAATGGAAGAATGATGAAGAAGTGTGGGCACTTATTTGAAAGTTACAACAAGATTCCAGTACATCTAATACATTTAGTTGCCAAAATGATTTGTTATGGTACAAAGATCGCTTATACCTCTGTAAGAATTCCCAACTCAAATAAAATATTCTTATGTAATTACACACTTCTCCCTTAGGAGGGCACTTGGGATTTTTGAAAACTTACCACAGGGTTAAGAAGGAACTTTTTTGGGATGGCCTTAAATCGGATATTCAAAAGTTTGTGGCAAAATGTTTGGTTTGCCAACAAAATAAAGTTGAAACAATTAAGACCCCGGGTCTATTACAACCTTTATCCATTCCAAGCCAACGTTGGGAGGAGGTTTCAATGGATTTTATCACAGGTTTACCCAAGTCTGAGGGAAAGAATGTCATCATGGTGGTAGTTGATAGACTGTTACACACAATATTGTCACCATGACTATTTGCAGTCAGTATGGGTCTATCATCATTCATACTGTCCTCCTAAGCAAGTCTCAAACCTCAGCTCTTCATGTCAAGCTTTGAAAATGAGAGAAAGACCTTAAAAATCAATAAAGCTCTAGTTCCACACTTTCTCTCACTGTTGCCTACTGTCTCGCACCCCTTTTTCATGTTACCTGTGGACCTGCCGCTCTATCTCTAAAGGAGTGGGTGCTGACCCCTGTGAAATTCAAAAAGGCGCAAGTTTATTCTTAAAAACTCACTTTGGGTTAATTCTAGATGATTCTAGAAGGAATCTTGATGTGGATGGTTCGCTCCTAGGTGGTTCATGCATCCCAAAAGTGAAGGAGCTAATCCCTTGATGAGAGGATCTATCCCTTTGAAGGGGGGCTTTATCCCTTTGAAGGTGGACCTAGTAACTTCCCTCCATTGCACTATAAATTAAGGCATTGGGCTGGTTGCTAGGGAGGTTAGAAGTTGAACATTTTTGAGGGTAAATGCTGGTGGAATTGAGACTTCCTAGTTAAGTTTGAGAGGAGAGATCACATACCTTTTGGCTTCATTGGGAAGAGAGTGAAACTTGTCAAAGAAGAGGAGACTTCTTGATGGACCCTGGGAGGAGCTTCTATAGCATCAAGGCACAGGTTGTAAAGTTCTTCTTTGATCTAAATTAATACAATCAGATTCATTTTTCTCAACAAATTGTCTTATGTGATTTGTTTCATGAATTCCTTGATCATCATGATAAGTATGCTTTGTTATGTTGGCTTTTCAGGTGCTATTTAATTTGTGTGCTTGTTTGTGTTTGAAGATTCTCTACAAGGGAGCTCATTTGGATCAACGGAGCAAGGCTTCCATAGACTTGCATTGGACCCAAGGTAGGCCTAAAACACTTGTTTGCCTTTGTTTATAAATTGCATATTTAGAGAAAGATAGAATTTGATTGGCTTGCTTGTTGCTAGATATCGTTAGATACTATGTAGGTCAGTCTTGTCCACAAGAACGACTCATTCCGTGTGACAAAATGGTGACTCCACTGGGGACTTGATTTTTTGATTTGCTTTACTTTGACTTGAGAAACTGTGTTTTTGTTTTTGTTTTTGTTTTTGGTTTGTTGTGTGCGGAATTGGGTAGGTTTAGTAGATCTTGGATTATTTTTTTGTTTTTCATACTTTTGGGAGAGGACCGCACCCTCTGCTTGTAACACAGTGCTGACCTATCCGCACTTTTGCTTTACACACAGAGCGGTACCGCACCTATGTGGACTGCGGGCCTGCGGACCCTGCCAAAATTTTGAAAAACTTAAGATTTTCTCTTAAAGTCAGCTTACGATTTGTTTAGGGTTTTAGGTGAAATTCCTAGAAGTTTTGGTTACCGGGATTGGTTTTCATTTTGGTCTTGTAGTAGCTCAGAGCTTAGAAGCCTTAGAAGCCTCAGATCACCTTGGTTTTTATTGGCCTTCATATGAGTCTGACAGTTTGCAAAATCTACCTTTGTTGAGGAATCCATCTTGTGTTTCTCTTTGTGAAACTTCGAAAGGACTTGTGATTGAAAGTTTTGGATTTCATTTTTAGAAAAGAAAAGAAAAATTGGTTGTTTTTTGACTGATTTGTGATTGTGGACAAATTAGTCCTTAGTTTGCATATAGCTAAGTAAAACATCCTTGAAAAGAAATCTTGTAAGCTTTTACTTCAAATAGTTCTTAGAATTTATAGATCTCAAGATTAGATTTTTCCATTCTTTTGAGTGTTTTATAAAAAATTAAAATAAAATATCTTTTGAAAAGGTTTCTTTTTGTAGTATTTGAGTATTTGAAAGAAAAGGGAAATTTTCGTGAGAATAACTAGTTGTCTCGTTTTTGAGTGTATTGGAAAAGACAAAAAGTTCTTCTTTTGATTTGTTTGTTAAGGAAAATATTTGTTTTTACAAGCATTTGCATTCTCAACTCTTTCCTAGCTAGAAATTCATTGAAGGGAAAAGATTGCTTATCATCTTAAGTGCATTTTTAAGTGATTTGGAGTTGATTCTTCATACCATAAGTTTCATCTCCGCACCTCTTGACTTAAAGAAAAACAAATAAAAATAATGCTTAAAGTAAAATCTATCTAGTAATCTTTTTATTTCTAGGGCTCTATATCACCAACATAGCTTAGGCTAGTATCTTGGAGTAGGGAGTAATTAACTCTCCAAGATAGTAAAACAAACAAGTAGCTGTATCTTGCGGTAGGAGATAAAATCCAATTGTCACATCTATGCTCTGGGAAAGCTCCTCTTAAAGGAGAAGCACGAGATCATATCTGAACCAGTGTGGGAATCAATCCTTCCTCATTGGGAACGATAGAAGATATTCACGTATTAAAAACGGTAAACCTCATATTAACCATTGTCGAGGAGCCTAGGGTCACTTGTTGGTAAACCTTGGACTATGTCAAGGAGCCTTCAAGGGGATTGAGCTTGTTACTCTACCCTTGGGTGCGTATCGGATCGTAGACTGTTCCCCCAGGTATATTTGTTTCCATTGGTAACCAGAGTGACCATATTCTATAGGATTCTTTCCTAAGGTGACGGTGGAGGGAAGATCCCACTGTATCTGGAGCAGACGTCGGCTAGACTCACTTGGATTTTCTGGGGGGTTCTCTTCACTTGAGACGGTTTAGTGGAGAAACTTGTGCCAGTCTATTCATTAAGCAGGTTGCCGGGGTAACTGTTCCAACCGCCATTTCTATATTGAACTCTGCGACATTAGATTTCATCACCAACTAGTTTTTTCAGTACGGAAAGTTACTCTTTGTGTGTGGTTTGATCTCCTAGATTCTTTAGGCATGTGATTCAAAATTGTTTGGTTCTTTAGGTGGTTTTCATTAATATTTTTCTTTGTTTGCATGTGAAGTAGTTAAAATATTTAATCGTGGCTTAATTACTGAGGAAGTTCCGTAGACTTCGGGGCCAACCTCCTGAGTTTTCACCAAGCCAGCCTGAAGGGCTATGAGCCCTTGTAACTCCTAGAGACAGTAGAGTTGGGTCACCTGAGGAAGGAGAGTCTTCTTTGGTTGTACATCTTGATTATCAAGCTCTAGTAGCAAATTATAATCCAGAATCTGTTTCTGTTTCCGAAGTTACTGGTAGTTTTTCATCTACTAGTGGTGAGGAACCTGAAATATCTGAACCTGAAAATAAATTTGCTGCTACGCCAACATTGGGATTTTCCTCTCCAACTTCTAGTGGTCCTGGTTCACCCAGGGTAGAAAGAATAATTACCCAAAATCTTCCTTCTGGACTTATAGCTATTGAAGAACTTGCTACTCCGGAAGAAGAAGGTATCCCTATCCCTGAAAATCAACCAGTTATAGAACTTAGGGAGCGTGAATCAATCTTTTACAGTCCACCTAGGAGTAACACTTGGCATCTTTCATTGACCAATTTTTTGGAAAACCCGGGACTAAGTTTTTCACCACCTCGCATTCCTTTTCACCCAACACCTAGGGGTTACTATCCTCCATTAAATATGTCAAGACAATCTTCCATGCTTTCTCATTCTCCAAAGACCTTTTCATACGGCGGTCCTTCTGTTCCCTCTGGGTATCAGTCGCTTACTGGTACTTTTTCGGGAGCATCTCCTCAACCTATTGAACAAGGGTTATTAACTAGAAATAATGGAACTAAGCCATTGAGTGTAGAAGATTTTCTTATGATGTCAGGTACTATTCCTAATCCTCAACCTCAAGGTGGCCAGTTACCGCCTGGGGGGTAGCCTCAAATTCCTCAAGTATCGCCTGGGGGGCAACCTCAAGGTACCCAATTTCCGCCTGGGGGGCAACCTCAAGGACAGTACATACCTACAGGATAGTACATTCCTCAAGGTCAACCCCAGACTGAATATGTTCCTCAAGGCCAACCCCAAACTCAATATGTACCTCAAGGTCAACCCCAATATCAGTACGTGCCTCAAGGTTATCAACCTCAAGCTCAGTACCCAACCCAAGTTTTCCAACCACCTTTTGGTCAATCATTTGTCCAAGGAGCTGGAAATGTACCTCTGAATTATCAACCCTACCCTCAACCCAGTTATGGTCCTCAATATTCTCAACCTGTTATGGGTCCGTACCCTGGAACGAACTTAGTGTGGGATCCATCTCAATCACAACAGATCTTGCAACCGAATGTGTAGTTTTCATCTCAATCTGGACAACCCTTGGTTTCTGGTTCACCCCAGCATCCTGTCCAGTCTACTATTCAAACTTCTACACCTTCGATAGTTTCTCAGTCTGGGCCTAGTACGCCTCGTACTCTACCTCAAACGACTACTGCAACTGCTGCAACATCTGTTCAATCTACCCCACCTACTTCTAGAGTATCGACAGCTCCGGTTTCTACTGTTCCTGTATCAACTCCCCAGACATCTTTACCTCAGTCTGGATCCACAATTCAAACTTCAGTTCAAATGCCTGTAGGACAACCTGGTCCAAGTACGGTTCTCACAAGTCAACCTCAATTTACTTATCAACTGTACCAGGGGTAGTACCAATTCAGTCCTGTTGTGCAGCAGCCAGTCTATCAGTATCAACCGTACCCTCGATATACATATCACCAACCTCAACAACCCCAGTACGGTCCGGTTAATCCTGGTTTTCTAGGAGGATATAATATCCCAAATGCAATTCCAATTCGTAGTTATCCTGGATATCCTCCTCCTGGGGCTGGCCTCATGACCCAGGTTTTCAGGGACCCTAATCATCAGTTACCGTTTATTGCAACTTTGGACATACCTGACTTGTCGCGCCTTACAAACGCTCCAATTAACTATCTTCTGTTTTGGCCGCCAATGCCGAATAAGTTGCCTAGTGATATTCCTAAGTTTGAAGGCAAATCAGGAGAGGACCCGTCGAACCATGTGATGACTTATCACCTCTGGTGTGCGTCTAATTCCATTTCAGATGATTCAATTTGTTTAACGCTTTTCCAGCGCACTCTAATTGGTCTTGCAGCCAAGTGGTACATTGAGTTACCGCGAGCCACTTTTTATAATTTTAGTCAGTTAGCTACTTCATTTTTAACTCATTTTTAATTTCCAGTCAGATATGACAATGGCACGGAATTATTAACCTCATTAAAGTAGTCAACGTCCACTTACATTTCAGATCACATTCATGAATGGAGATGTCGACGGCGTTTAGTGAAATTTTTTATTCCGGATCAGATCTTAGCTGAATGGTTTGTAAATTCTTTATTGTTGAAGATCACTGAGGATGTAACTAAGGCAGGAGTCGTTACTAAGGAGCAAGTAATTGCTCAAGCTCGGTACCTTGACTTAGTTTATACACAGTCAGGTACATTACATGAGAAAATCCCCGACCTTCCTAAACAAAATCAAATCACTGCAGCTCCTTCAAGGTCTCATGCCGCTGATGGTATGATTGGTACAGTTAATACCAAAAGTAAGAAGAAATATTCCAAGAATTCTTCTCCTATCATAACTTTCCCAGATTCCCCAACAAGAGATTCTTCCGCGGAAATTTCCCCCGATATTCATGTTGTAGAGTCATCTACAACCAAATCAAAATCCGTCAGTAAGAAGAAAGGGAAGAAGCAAAATAAGACAGATAAAAATTCAAAAGAGAAACCAGAAAAAGCAGAATCAACTGATGAGAAATGCAAACCTCATTATCCTTGTCTCATTTGTGATGAAGATCATTTTACAAGAGAGTTCCCTCATCGTGCAGAGGTTGCGAAAATTATCAAAGGTTCCCAAACGCCTGCTGTTTTGAAGGATCCTTTCCCTAGTCAAGAGAGTAAGATGATAGGTTCTTCCTCAAATGCCTCTGAAGAACCCATAATGATGATGTCGCATGTTAGGATTGCGACTCAATCGCATGATTATGGCAGTAAAACTCCTGTTGATGGTAAAGAAGCAGAATCTTCTCATTCGAACCCATCAACTTCAACTCCCAGTTCTGATCCACTACAGATCGAGAAACCTAACCTAGACCTAGTAATCAAACCGCTCGCCAAGGGTATACTTCGAAAGTCAACTTTCAATCCACATTCGAGAGCGGCTCAGAACTATAAAATTGTTGAAGATTTAGCTATTTCACCTTTAGCAATGTCGACTTTGGAAGTGTTGTAATCATGCCCAGCATAGCATAAATTGCTATTGTCGGCTATAGGAGCTGTTGATGTTCAGGACTCGAACCTTATAAATTTCGATCTAGAAAATAGTACACCACGCTTACCTCATCAAATGGCTTTCCAGATCCTAGTGTTAGTCAAAAACATACCTTGTTATAGGCCTGTGATTGATGAGGGAGCCTCAACGTGTATTATGTCGATACAGTGTTGGATATCGCTTGGTTCTCCTACGGTAAATCAATCCCCGACGATTCTAAAGGCCTTTGATGGCTGTGGGTTTCATCCTTTTGGCATTCTACAAGATTTACCTATAGGGGTTGAAGGAAAAACTGTTAATCTGGATGTGGAGGTGGTTGATGCCCCTCTAGATTACAACCTTCTCTTGGGTCGTAGTTGGTCTAACGCTATGACAGCTGTCATTTCATCGGTCTTTCGGCTTATAAAGTTCCCTCATAATGGAAAGATCATAACTATAGACCAGCTGACTTACTTTTCATCTGACCCAGCCTCTTCTGAAAGTATTCACCATGTCGGCAAAACAACTATCCCGTATAAGGATGTTGGAGTAGGAATAGTTAAAGATTCTGGTTTACTAGGAACTTTTCCTTTTCCTCCTATCAACGCATCGTCTTCTACTACAACCATTCATATGATTTTGTCAGACACTATTGTTTATGATGATCCTTAGATTGCACCTTCTGAATCTGATATATACTCATTTGGTGATGTTATGCCTTTGAGTCCATATGAAATTGCGTATCAGGTCGTGCAGTCGTTTTCTGACCCTTCTTCAACCAAAATTGACTTAATGAATGTGGTCCATGAGGAAGCATTTTCAACATCAAACTCAGATTCAACAATGTTTTCCAAACTTGTTCACACTGATGAGTAAACTTGTGAAATCCTATGTGTCCATGATTTAACATGGGAAGATCTTCATCATAGATCTTCGTTTTTACTCGAGAGTGATCGTTTTGAAAATGATTTTTCATCTATTTTTATGACTGAATATGTCAAGGAACCTCAGAATCCAATAAAAAATCTTGATTCAGAGTTAAATTTGGGAAACATTTCTTGAACTATTCCTATTGATATTTCAGTTAAGCCTAGAATTGTTGAAAACATTCATATAGCTGCTTCTTGTACGGAAGATGAAATTCAAACATATAAGCCCTACTTCAAGAATTCTGCGACGTGTTTGCCTGGTCAGATGAGGAAATGCTAGGAATTGATCCAACAATTGTTGTTCATGAAATCAAAACTTACCCAGATGCTAAACCCGTCCGACAACATTTGCGTCAGATCCACCCGCGAAAAGCTACTGCTATTAAAGCAGAAGTTGAAAAATTACTCAATACAGGTTTCATTATCTGATTCCGTTAACAGATTGGGTATCGAATATTGTTCCTGTTAACAAAAAACAAGGAACAATAAGAATATGTATCAATTATAGGGATATTAATCGAGCCTGTCCAAAAGACAATTACCCAACTCCCTATATCGATCAAATAATTGATGATTGTGCCGGCAGTGAAATATTCTCCTTCATGGATGGTTTTTCTGGATACAATCAAATAAATATTCTACCTGCTGATCAACTAAAAACGGCTTTCATTTGTCCATGGGGGACATTTGCTTATTGCAAATTACCTTTTTGACTCAAGAACGCTGGGGCAACTTTTCAAAGAGCCATGTCTTACATGTTTCATGACATCAAGCACATTGTGCAACCCTATCTCGATGATTTACCCACTCATTCATTACATCAAGCTGATCATCTCATCCATTTACGAGCAATATTTATGAGGTGTAGGCACTATCGAATTAGGTTGAATCCACACAAGTTTGTTTTTTGTATAGAAAGAGGTCGGTTATTGGGGTTTGTTGTTTCAAAATCTGGCATCCACATTGATCCCTCAAAGGTTGAAGCTATTTTCAAATTGCCTCCTCCTTCGAGTCTTTGCCAACTCCAAAGTTTGCAAGGGAAAGCAAACTTTTTACGTCTATTCATTCCTAACTATGCCGAGATCACAAAGGGTTTTACCCAGTTGTTGAAACAGAATACTCCATTCTTTTGGGATGAGATAGCTGACAAATCTTTTGATGCACTAAAACACACGTTGACCCATGCACCGTTATTGCATCCTCCCAACTACAACCAGGACTACTTCTTATATCTCGTTGCCTTGCATTTCACCATTGGAATGGTGTTAGTTTAGGAAGATGAATTCGGTACTGAACATGTGATATATTACCTTAGTTGCACTTTAAATCCAACTGAGCTAAAATACTCACATGCGGAGAAATTGGCATTGGCAGCTGTTCAAGCTGTCCAACGTTTTCGTCATTACATTTTACTACGTAAAACTACAGTAATTTTTGATTGCAACCCTATGACCTATATTCTGACCAAACAATTGCTAGGGGGCAAGTACTCCAAATGGATTGTGATCTTGCAGGAGTTCGATTTGGAATTTGAAAAGTCTAAGTCGAAGAAATCTTCAGTTTTTGCAGAGTTAATGTGTGACTTCCCGCGTGCTGACACGGAAACTGTGGCGGAGGAGCCCATTGCGGACGAATCCTTGTTTCTAATAAGCACTTTAGATCCATGGTATGGGGATATCATTGTTTATCTCCAGACCCAATCCTTTCAACCAGAAATTTCAAGGTCAGAACGTCGAGAAATACGATTCCAGTCCCAACAATTCAAAATTATTGGAGATACACTTTATCGTCGTGGGGCGGACTCTGTTTTCGACATTGTTTAACTCATGAGGAAGCTAAAAGGGTTCTAAATGACTGTCACTCTGGAGCATGTGGTGGTCATATGTCTGGGTTTGCCATAGCCCAAAAGATATTGCGTGCTGGCTATTTCTGGCCGTCTTTGTTTAAAGATTGTATTAACGCGGTCCGAAAATGCCACAGCTGCCAAATTTTTGATCGAAAGATGTTCGCTCCACCTGCTCCTCTCCACCCTATAATTGCCGTCGGTCCTTTTTCAAAATGGGGTATCAATTTTATTACATGGAACCCTCACTCAGCGAGGGGGCATGCGTATATCATCCTTGCGGTAGATTATTTTACCAAGTGGGCCGAGGCGATGCCTACATTTGAGGCAGACGGAAAAAATGCTGTGATTTTCGTGTTCAATCATATAATTGCTAGGTTTGGTGTTCCACAAGCGATTATCACTGATCATGGGCATCATTTTCGAAACATTATGATGACTAAACTTACAAGCCAACTTGGCTTGCATCATGACAGTTCAACTCCATATTATCCACAGGCTAATGGTCTGGTTGAAGCCATCAACAAATTTCTAGTCATCATGATCCGACGAATCATTGGGATTCATAGGTCGAATTGGCATAACATGCTATTTTCAGCGCTTTGGGCATATCAAACCTCAGTAAAAATGTCAACCGGGTTCACTCCCTTCCAACTAGTTTACGGTCTGGACGCTGTGTTACCCATTGAATGTGAAATCCTGTCATTGCAAATGGCCATCGAATTACTTCTAGCCACTTCCGAAAAGGAAAAACATTTTTTATACTTGGCTCAGCTAGATGAGAGTCGACATGATGTTGCATTAGTACTCGAAACTCATGCCAAACATATTAAAGCTCAGTATGAACGAAATGTTACCCCTCAAAATTTTTCGGAAGGAGACCTAGTCTTATTGTACAATCAAGAAAATGATAAATTAGGCACTGGGAAATTCATACACATGTGGCATGGTCCTTATGTTGTTTAGTGAAAGCTAGCAAAAGGGGCCTATGAATTGGTAGACTTTGACGGGGTCTCTTTAGGTAAACCCAGAAATGGTCTTTACTTGAAGAGGTATTATGCTTAAATCTGGGTGTGGAGAGTTTCAGTTAGGTTGGTTTTCTTTCTAGCTGGTGTGTTTTAGTTTAAAAGTATGCTTAGCCTAGAGAGTGTTTTTCATCATTATTCCTGCTTATCTTGGTTTTACTCTTGATATTGCAGATGTCGATGCCTCTCCAAACATACATTGGTTTTGCTGATGGTGCTTGTCGTAATACACGGAACATTTCTTCCGCAGCTTGGGTTATGTATTCGCCCTCTGACGAGTTGGTATCTATGCATGGGGTAAGCCTCGGTCAAACAAAAAACAACATTGTAGAGTATAGTGCAGTGATTGAGTTATTATCTAAATCTATTTCATTTGGGATTCGGAGTTTGATAGTGAGGTTAGATTCTGAAATCGTTGTATTACAACTTAATAGAGTATATGCCGTTAGAAATCTAGTGTTATTAAGATTATTTTTGAGAGTGCGTCTCTTGGAACGTGAATTTGACTATATTGAGTATCAGCATATTCCAAGATATTTAAATACATTAGCAGATGCAATTGCTTCTCGAATGTTAAGTAGACATTTGCAATAATCATGCAAGTAAATTTAAAAACATTCCATACATGTTTTACAAGATAAGCTGGTAATAGTGATATAGTATAACGTAGGAGTGTGTCAGATATACATTGTCTTTGATCATAGGTTGAAAAACACCTTATGATCGGCAAAAATGATAGTACAAAAAGCAAAAAATGTCATATGTGTCCACAACAGCAATCATCCTATCACTGGTGATGATCTCAATAAGAAACCATTGTACGGCCCACCCTGCAAAGGAACCTTCTGAAAGGTCTTGGGACCCCAATCACATAGCGCTCTAACCTAAGAGGAATGTCATCTATGCTGGTCTCCAGAATGTCCGCTGTCAAATGCTCTAGATGGCTCTCCAATTTGGCCAAGGTCTTTGTTAATTCGTCCTGTGGGACTGGTGCTGCTACAGCTGGTTTTTTCCTCTCATAGGGCCGGAGAGCGGCTGGTCACCATGGACCTACATCTGCATTTGATACTTTTACTATCAATTTTGGGACGAGATAAAAATAAAAGAAAAAATAATAAATTACAAAATGTTGAAAATGATTTTACCTGAGTCATCCCATTGCTCTCCTGGTGGAAGAGCCATGTCTGGGTCACCACGGAAATCTACCCCGGCGTAAGGAAAGTCCTGAATAGCAAAAACTTTGTTCTCCAACCAATGGAAATACTCAGGAGTTAATTGAACGACTTATGTCCCCTCCTCAGGATGATGGGCCATAACTGCAACCCATCGCATCAGTTTGGGCTCTCGGGGAAGTCCAGCTCCAATAGTGAGGTGTTGTGGGACCAACATTGGGACCCTCTCCAGACCAAAGCTCACGACTAAAGCACCATATCCAAAGGTCTTCAGTTGCCCCTTCTTTTCTCTAGTCAGTTGGCCTTCTATATTAGCCAACACAGGATCGCACCAGTTGAAGATGGTGCCTCGAAAGCAGTCTACTGCCATCCGCATCTGGGATCCAGTGGCTATATGTAGTGTTGCGCTCCTGCAAAGTCTGGTAACAGTAAACGCAATCAGTTTCAGTTCAGGAAGGGATATGGTTTTGATATCTATCCCTTTGTCTCTAGTCTGGTCGTTGCAAAACTCTAGCCAAAGACTATCGACAGACTAGCCACCTGGCCTAGTCCTGAATAGAGTCAGGTGTTCACCTCTCTTAGGAAAACCAATCAAAAATTAAATTTCTGCCAGTTCCATTTCGAGCTGGTGACCACCAATGAAGAAGCACTGGTCCTGTATGCTCCACCTGTCTACCAGCCACTGCAAAAAGTCCACCTGGGCCCTCATGCCAGGTATGACCCAGAATTTGTATAAGTCGCATGCATTCAATGCATCAATCGAAGGTTGATGATTTATCGCGGCAAGATCTACATCCTCATGCTCCCATTCTCGCCAATCAAGCATGATGTATACCCTACATTCAATAAAAAGGCGAGTTAGAATATCTAAAAGCAAAATTTTTGGGTGAAATTTGAGAAATTTAGGTTTAAAAACCCTTGCTATGGGGACCGCACACTCTCTATTAGAGATAGTGCGTAGATCCGCACTTTTCCTTTATGGCAGGTGCGGACCCCTGACTTTTTTCCCTTTACGAAAAAGTCGGGGTCTGCAGGTTACCTGTGCTATGCCTGCGGACCCCCGCACAAGGGTTTCTAACCTAAAAATCCCTTAAAAAATGAAATTAAAGCCTACAAACAAATTTGAAACGGATGAAATTAAATAGTAGGATGATGTAGATTACTTGGAGGAGACGGCGTTCAATTCCAACGGACGAATTTTCCACAATATTCATGGGAAGTTTCTAACCAAAAGCTCTATTTTCTCACCCAGAACTGAAACGGTAAAAATGAATTTACAAAAGCCCTTTTTATAAGTTTTTTGAATAAATGAGTTTTTAATTTGTTTATGTTGCACTTTAAAAAGGTAACTTTTGAAGCATTTTTATCTATTTTAAATAGGTATGAGTAATGTTTGAGTTTTTGTGCAGGATAACGCATTTTTGAGGCAAAATTGGTCATTTTCGACAAAAAACTTTAGAGTCACCTTTAAGCTCTTTTCTGACTCCTAAAACATGAAAAGATCACCGAGTTTTTCTTTTTAAACTCGTTAAAATGGAACGAAAAGGATAGTCCACTTACAGCTCTTTTCTGGCTGTAAAAACATGAAACGATTGTCGGATTTTTGTCATTTCAAATTCGATATTGGTTATAAAACGACGTGTCATTGATCACTTTTTTACTTTTTCGGATCAGAGGCACTAATTATGAGAAGTACTCCTTGGTCGTAATGATCAAGCGGTTCTCTCAAGTATTATTTTATACCCTTTTGGGCTTGGGAGACACAAATTTACGAAAAAGGACAACCATGGAGTCTTCTTAAGTTTTTCCAGACTCTCTAAAATTGAAAAACGCCGAGTTTCTCCTATACTGGACTCATTAAAATTTAACAGTAAAGGACCTCTTAAATTACAAACAGGAACGGACCACTCCTTCTTAGGATTCGAATTTAAACTAAGTTGGACTCATTCGAAGGATGAGCTTATAATCAAGCAAATGTTATCCTCCTCAAGCTTGTCAAAAATAAAGAGGTACTTGCCAAAAATGGTGGGGGAAAAGAGAGAAAAATGAGCCTGTTTGTCATACATTGTAACCACTTTTGAACACGACACTTTTATTCACCTGGGTTGGGAAATCCTTTGCCTAAATAGTTGATCAAACCATATTGAAAGTCTTAAGCCGGTTTCTGGGTATTAACTTTGGGTCAATTGTCACCAAACCATCTGCTGTGTCGTTATGTGTTCAAAAGGTCAGTGTAAATAAGCCATTCATCTGTGAAATATCTGTCATCCATCTTGACCATCCCTGAGTCAGTCCTTGCAACTAAATTTCTTCAAACTTGATCTATGATTTTGTGTTGTGAGCTTGCCTACGACGGATCGCTTTCTATCAACTTCAGCTCATTATCTAGAAAGATGATCTAGAAATCATCAGTACCTTGGGATCTGCATGCCTCAATGGCAGGTTTCTCGCCTTCGATGATAGGTTGCATCATTGACCTTTGATCGAAGGATTCCATGACATGTTCGGCATCAAAACATCTATTCACATCTCATGGATTGTACTGAGTACTTTGAGAGCCATTGACATTACTCGTGGTTTCTATCACACTTGTTAACAGTTTACATCTTTGACTGGTAATCAAGTGGTTTCTACCATGTTCGACTTCGACACATTCATTCGCATGGTTAGAATCATACTATTTTGGGAAGTAGAAATCAAGACCTTGGATCTAGTTTCCACCATCCAGGCTGCGAGGAATTTTGTATTCATTATACAGTGGACTATTCATAAACAGATGGCTATGTCCATACTGTGTCTACATGTACCTATACTTGTGATGTATTACAATATCATTCCTATATCAGAGCAGTAGTTAGTTTTCTAGTCAGTTTTGATCTGAGTATGGGAATGCCTACCTCAGCGATGATATGATCTCATATACATATTTTGCATTGAATGTTTTTACACGTTCCAACTGGGCTCTCCACAAGATGATCCTCGAAATGATAAAGTACTTCACTCTTCTTAGATGATAAATGAAATCCTCATGTACTATAGACTTCGCACTTTAGGGGGCAATCTGTTACACAAAATATTGTCACTATGACTATTTGCAGTCAGCATGGGTCTATCATCATTCGTACTGTCCTCCTAAGCAAGTCTCAAACCTCAGCTCTTCATGTCAAGCTTTGAAAATGAGAGAAAGACGTTAAAAATCAATAAAGCTCTGGTTCAGCACTTTCTCTCATTGTTGTCTGCGGTCCCACACCCCCTGTTCATGTTACCTGCAGACCTACCCGCTCCGTCTCTAAAGGAGTGGGTGCGGACCCCTGTGAAAGTAAAAAAGGTGCAAGTTTATTCTTAAAAACTCACTTTGGGTTAATTCTAGATGATTCTAGAAGGAATATTGATGTGGATGGTTCTCTCCTGGGTGGTTCATGCATCCCAAAAGTGAAGGAGCTAATCCCTTGATGAGAGGAGCTATCCCTTTGAAGGAGGGCTTTATCCCTTTGAAGGTGGACCTAGTAACTTCCCTCCATTGCACTATAAATTAAGGCATTGGGCTGGTTGCTAGGGAGGTTAGAAGCTGAACATTTTTTAGGGTAAATGCTGGTGGAATTGAAACTTCCTAGTTAAGCTTGAGAGAAGAGATCACATACCTTTTGGCTTCATTGGGAAGAGAGTGAAACTTGTCAAAGTAGAGGAGACTTCTTGATGGACCCTGGGAGGAGCTTGTACATCATCAAGGCACAGGTTGTAAAGTTCTTCTTTGATCTAAATTAATATAATCAGATTCATTTTTCTCAAAAAATTGTCTTATGTGATTTGTTTCATGAATTCCTTGATCATCATGATAAGTATGCCTTGTTATATTGGCTTTTCAGGTGCTATTTAATTTGTGTGTTTTTTTGTGTTTGCAGATTCTCTACAAGGGAGCTCATTTGGATCAATGGAGCGAGGCTTCCACAAACTTGCATTGGACCAAAGGCAGGCCTAAAACACTTGTTTTCCTTTGTTTATAAATTTCATATTTAGAGAAGGATAGAATTTGATTGTCTTGCTTGTCGCTAGATATCATTAGATACTAGGGAGGTCGGTCTTGTCCATAAGAATGACTCATTCTGTGTGACACAGACTTACCAAGTATGCACACTTTTGTGCATTATCACATCCATTTAAAGCCAGTACAATTTCTACTGCATTTATGGAAACAATTCAAAAACTACATGGAAACCCAAAGATTATTGTAAGTGAAAGAGATCCCATTTTCACTGGAAATTTTTGGATAGAATTATTTTCTTGTCTTCGTACTCAGTTAGCTCATAGCTCATATTATCATCCTCAATTTGATGGGAAAACTGAGATAGTAAACAAATGTTTGGAAGGATATCTTCATTGCTTTGTATTTGATAAACACACACAATGGGTCAAATGGTTTCCTCTACTGAATGGTGGTATAACACTTCCTTCCATACAGCAACAAAAATGTCCCCATTTATGGCACTTTATTGATATTAGCCACCATCCATCACATCATATTTAAGAGAAAATTCTAAGGTTCAGGTAGTGGAACATCACATCGAACATGAACAACAAGTCCTCCAACTCTTAAAGGATAACCTCTTGTTGGAACAGAATAGAATGAAACAACAGACATATCAACATCACAGTGAAAGAAGTTTTGGTGTAGGTGATTGGGTATTCCTACAACTACAACCATATAAACAAATGTCCCTCAAGCAAGTTAAGAAGGATATTAAATTATCACCAAAGTATTATGGTCTGTACAAGGTGTTGCAAAAGATTGGTACTATGGCATACAAATTGGAGCTTCTTGCAGCTTCTCGACTGCACCGAGTTTTCCATGTTTCATGTTTAAAGAAGGTTATAGGCAACAATCTCCTAGTTCAAACAATATTGCCAGAACTTGACGAGGAAGGAAAAAATATATTGGAACTGGAAGGAGTCACAGAAACAAGAACTCAAAAGCTACGAAATCAGTCAATTTCGGAGTATCTCACCAAGTGGAAGAACTTATCCACTGAAGATTCCACATGGGAGGATGAGACTTTTATACAGAAGCATCCAGAGCTACTCAAGCATTTAGGACAACACTTTTTTGAAGGAGAGGGGCATGTTAGGTCCCTATAATACTAGTGATTACCCCATTACTATTGTAGTTGTATCCCTTATTAATATTGTTGTTCCCCTATTGTCCCCATATTGTTATTATTGTGCCCCATAGAATCCCTCTATTTTTATTTTTGTGGCTCTATATTATTATTGTTAGGTCATCTGGGTTATATTATGACTCCTTAGAATCCTATATATAGAAAGGAGGTTTTGTCATTTGAATCATCCAAGAATTTTTCATTTATGTAATGTAAAGGAGGTTTCCCCATCGAAGAGGCTGAATTCTAAGGTGTTGATCTATCTTTTCTATCTTTTTGTCAAGCTGGTTTCATAACATACCAAGTATGCACACTTTTCTGCATTATCACATCCATTTAAATCCAGTACAATTTCTATTGCATTTATGGAAACAATTCAAAAGCTACATGGAAACCCAAAGGTTATTGTAAGTGACAGAATCCCATTTTCATTGGAAATTTTTGGATGGAATTATTTTCTTTTCTTGGTACTCAGTTAGCTCATAGCTCATCTTATCATCCTCAATCTGATGGGCAAATTGAGATAGTAAACAAATGTTTGGAAGGATATCTTCTTTGCTTTGTGTCTGATAAACAAACACAATGGGTCAAATGATTGCCTCTGGCTAAATGGTGGTATAACACTTCCTTCCATACTGCAGCAAAAATGACCCCATTTATGGCAATTTATGGATATCAGCCACCATCCATCACATCATATTTAAGAGAAAATTCCAAGGTTCAAGCAGTCGAACCTCACATCGAGCATCAACAACAAGTTCTCCATCTCTTAAAGGATAACCTCGTGTTAGCGCAGAATAGAATGAAACAACAGGCAGATCAACATCGCGGCAAAAGAAGTTTTAATGTAGGTGACTGGGTATTCCTACGGCTACAACCATATAAAAAAATGTCCCTCAAGCAAGCTAAGAAGGATAATAAATTATCACCAAATTACTTCGGTCCATACAAGGTGTTGCAAAAGATTGGTACTATGGCATACAAATTGGAGCTTCCTGCAGCTTCTCGAGTACACCCAGTTTTCCATGTTTCATGTTTAAAGAAGGTTATAGGTGACAAGCTCCTAGTTCAGACAATATTGCTAGAGCTTGACGAGGTAGAAAAAATTATATTGGAACCGAAAGCAGTCATAGAAACAAGAACTCGACAGCTACGAAATCGATCAATTTCAGAGTATCTCATCAAGTGGAAGAACTTATCCGCTAAAGATTCCACATGGGAGGATGAGAATTTTATACAGAAGCATCCAGAACTACTCAACCATTGAGGACAACACTTTTTTTGAAGGAGAGGGGCATGTTGGGTCCCTATAATACTAGTGATTCCCCCATTACTATTGTAGTTGTATCCTTTATTAATATTGTTGTGCCCCTATTGTCCCCATATTGTTATTACTCTGCCCCATAGAATCCCTTATTGTTATTTTTGTGCCTTTATATTATTATTGTTAGGTCGGCTAGGTTATATGGTGACCCCTTAGACTCATATATATAGAAAGGAGGTTTTTTCATTTGAATCATCCAAGAATTGTTCATTTGTGTAATGTAAAGGAGGTTGTCCCTTCAAAGAGGCTAAATTCTAAGGCATTGATCTATCTTTTCTATATTTTTGTGAGATGGTTTCATAACAGGCCTAGGGTGGAAGTCCGCAGCTGAGTGCGTGGACCCCTGCAGTTGTGTGTGCAAGGCGGATAGAGTCCGTACTGAGAACTTGAATCACAAATAAAGAGAAGTATTATGGAATCACTGTATTTTTTGTCTCTGATTATTGCATGCGATTATGATATGTTAAGTTCTAGGTTTACATTATAATGTCAAATTGATGTGCCAATGTATCTATTTATATATGTTAATTAAACATAGTAATAATATATGTTTATGTGAGGATAATCTTAAATGCATGGTAAAGTAACTAATACTTAAGATAATTTGGCAAAACGGGACAATAACATAGTTATAGAGGCATGTAAGTGCCTGAATCATTGTTTAGGGTTGTGCGCAGGATGATTGGATACCTTCGTTGAGGTTCTAAAAGGTGGAAGCATCAATAAGCCCTAAAGGCTTATCGATCTGCGCAAAGGCATGGATTTAGGTAGAAAACTGACATCACAACCATCTCAAGGTGCAGAAACGTGGTTCCATCACCCCCCCATACTGCTTCGGGTGAGAATTTTGTTTGTGCTCCATGGTTTGATGTCAAAGGGGCCAGTAGTGTAAGGATTTTCTTGGCTGCCTAATGCTGAACCTGGGTCATGGCCCATCAAGCCAACAAATAGTTCTGTTGTTGGTATCGATATCTACATAGAGAGATGTGCGATGTCGTATCATTGGAATTCAACTAAGAAGGAGATCAAAAACTGGTTGGATAGAAAGGTCCACGAAATCGTAGCACAAGAAAACAAGAATCCGTGATTGACGAAAGAATAGAGGTTGTACAGATACCTGTACACAGAAATATATGAAATCTTCTTATGTTCCTTCCTGGTTGAGTTATATGAGTGGATCGCCAAGTTTGTAGATGGCTAAGGAAGGTGGAGGCTTGACAATATGATTGTTTGGACACCGAAGTTAGTAAGGAGGTTGGAAGCTTCTAAAGATAATATCACATGCACTGTCGACCATTGGCTTGACCACATCATAGGAGGATTTGTGACGGAGTTCGCAGTCGATACCTCTGTTAGTTACATCGAAGAAGAGCACCGATTCTTTAAAGGACCATGAGGTAAGTATTTAAAATCACTAAATACTTGGATTAAGATGCTCTTGTGTGAACAATGGATTATGCAATTACCTTGATCTTTGGAGCTACACGAAGCAAAAATAATTTTAGGGATGGAGGAAGAAAATGTCCTTAGTATAGCCCATTGATCAAGCCTGCTTTGAGTGATGATGAAGGAGCACCACAAACTTCTCCCCTAAGTGTTGGTCATTTGATAAGAAAAGGGTTCCTATGAATACCTACACTGCCTCCACCCTCATCCCATCCATCTACACTACCTCCATCCATACCTCCACCTTTCAACCTATCACCAACACCATAGCCACCTCCACTGTTCAATATGGCGAACTCCATAAAACTACCTGTATTCAAGGGTGTAGGGAATGAAGATCCAGACCAGTTTTGGTTTGTCGCGAAGACTGTATGGGAAGCACAGGGTATCACGGATGACCAAATGAAGAAAGCCACACTGGTTAGTGCTCTACAGGATCGTGCACTAACGTGGTACATTAAGTACAGTACTAATAATCCAACATCCACCTTGGCAGATATCTAGGCCACGCTGAATAGAGAATTCACTAGACCTAAGTCTCAAGCACAATCGATTGTGGGACTCAAGGAGATTATGATGAAGCGTAGTGAGACACCCTAGGATTTGGATCAAAGATTGAAGCGTATGATCCATGAAGCCAGCATGAACCTAACTGACAAGCAACACCATGAATGGTTCATAGTCTCGCTCCTGCCCCACCTAAGGGAAGCTTTGGAAATCGCAATGAGGTGACATGAGACCCCAATGGAGGATGCTAATTTGGGGGTTCAATGGATTCATGTGTAGTTGCAAAACCTTTGTCTCAAAATGCAAAGTCTGAAGTAGGACAAAACATCTCAGCCAGAGGTGTGCGAAGAAGTTTGGTGCCTAAAATGCGAGGGTGAGGGGCATGACAAGGATCACTTCGCAGTCTTCGTGAACTATGTTGCAACAGGGGGACCAATGCCTCTACGACCGGAAGCTATGACAGGACCAAGAACAGGGCCCACGCTATGGTGCACTATATGTTAGGTGGATGGGAAACATGTGACTGACAATTGCCATTTGTTGCAGAAATTCGTACAAACACCACAACTCTTTTACAATTTCTATCAATCAGTAGGTCACGATGAGTGCAATTTCCATAGTTACGAATTAATGATGGACAGGACACCTACATATAGGGTGCAGGTAGAAATGTGACCTTCAAACCAATGTGTTTGGAGAACGCGAGGTGAGTATCAGGGGTGTGACCGAGGCCGAGGTGGAGGAGGGCCTAGGAGAGGCCGAGGACAACTGATTTGTTACAATCGCAGCGACCAAGGACACTATGCGAGGAACTATCTAAATCCGACGTGATTGTTATGTCGCTACTATACTCAATTTTACCATGCGACTGAGGATTGCCCAATATTATTGTCTAAGATTCCTGAAAACGGGGTGCAACCTCCGCAACCAACGCAGAACCTCTAGATCATGAGGACAGAGCCCCGCAAAGAAGACCCTAAGGTAAACATTATGCTATGAAGTGGAGCTATGACGGGGGAGGATAAAGGCAAGGAGCCTGCAAAAGGCTATTGGATCCGCAAAGCACCAAAAAGGAGACTCGGTTTGACTTAGAGCATGCAAAAGAAACTTTTATGGAAGCAAAGAAAAGCTTCACTGAGGCCTCTACCTCATGAAGTCAAGAGAGTCTAGTTGAAGAAATGGACTCATCCATGATTACAACATTCTCGGAGACCTGCATGAAACTGCTTCATGACAGTAAGGCTGTGAAGGGACTACAAGAACTGATCAATCAGTGTGCTGGTAAGGATGGTGCTACTGGTGAACTGTGCGTGGTTAGGAAGCTTGGGAAGCACAAGGTGGCGACTGAGTGTGAAATGAGACTCACCGCGTATATAGGGTAGTACGAGATGGACCAAGTTATCCTGGATCTGGGGTCCAATGTGAATGTTTTGCCAAAATAGTCTTGGGAAGAATGGGAAGACATGTGGTCTAGTGGTCTCTGATAGAGTTAAGAATGGCGAATCAACATAAAATTATCCCAATGGGGAGGCTGCAAGGGGTCATAGTTGACATCGAAGTTGCGAGCACCCTGGTGGATTTTGAGGTAATAAAGATTGTGGATGATAGCAATCCCTACACTGCACTCCTTGGAATCGATTGGGCCACTGACAAGAATGGGGTATTCAACCTGAAGAAGCGGACGATGATATTTGAAAAGAAGTTGCTCTGTGTAGTGATGCCACTAGATCCCACGGGGGGACTGCGCTATATAGAACCAGTCCGAGATTATGAAAGTGATGACAATCTCGACTAGATTTAAAAGATAATGGCATGAGACCATGATTCGGTAAATCTAACTGTGGATGGATGTATTGCATGAGATCACTAGAGCTCCTGCATGTCGGATTCAGGCAAAGAATTAAAGCACTAATAGAAATGGCTACATGAAGTATCTATGCTATGTTGTAATATGATGACTAAGTTATTGTGTTTTGTGTCATCCGAAGTCAGGGATCTGCCTCATTATGATGGGCTAAATGATGTTGATTTCTTTTTGGATGAATTGGAAAGATAAGTGTTGGGGAAACATTGTTTCTAGACCCTAGACTCAGTACTACCCGCTACACCGGCAAGATGGTGGGGTACGCACAAGGATAGTTTGGGTGATTAGCGCGACTATACGAGGATGATGAGAATACATTTTTGGAAGCCAAAAGTATGGATGGCAGATAGTTATGATGGAAGGGATGATCCACGTGATCACCTAGCCAAATGGACTAAGAGTTATGGAGCAGAGACCCAACCTGAATGGGTGCATATGTTTTGTCACACCCTGGTGGTGAGCTCCAGTATTGCATCAATAATGCTGCAACCCCTGGGACTCCCCCTGGGACTCCCTTCTTTACTTTTATCAACCCAGTAGTTCGTAACAAACTTGGAAGCGACGGTGCTGTATGCACAAGTACTAGCTCTTGCTGCAGCTGTCACTTGGTCAGCTGGCACAAGTCTGCTAGGAGCTTAAGACAACTTATATGAGCTCTGAGAAGAATCTTTTTAACTGATGGATGAAAGCTAACTCAAAGAAGGTTGATCTACTTGCAGAAAGAAACTGGAAAGCTGAAAGGAAATGTAAACCCTAGCAAATCCTACTTTTACCAGCTATCCCTACCAATGCAAGAAAGAGGATGCAAGCTACTGAAAGAGATGTCATTGAATTCTAGGAAGGTAAATACATGTATCTAAGCTACTTCTATAGTAAAATTTGAAAAAAAACATCTTTTTGTATTTTTGAATAAGCTGCCAGAATTATCATGCATGCGATTTGACTATTTTGACTGTGCAGAGGTGGATTGGTGAGAGGAAATGCTTGGAGGAGGTTGGGAAGGTTTAGAGAGAGCCTAAGGGGTCCCTAACACCCTTCCAAAGAGTTTCACAGAGTTTGGCTATCAAGAAACCTCATTTGTGAGCTTCCACAGGAAGTCTGTAGGGGTTCTACAGGATGTCTGTAATTTTCTACAGGATGTCTATAATTTTCTATAGGTTGTTCAGAAATGGGATTTTGGGGAATGGATGGAGAGAGAAAGGTGCAGGAGGGAGTATGGAGGTAGGATAAGGGTTTGAGGTGGTCCAGGACTTGGTTGATGGAGTTGAGGAAAGATGTAGATGGCTGGATTTGTTCAAGGAGGACTGAAGCAATGTTGCACAAAAATTAGGGTTATGTGAGATAATGGCAAACTTAAGGCAAGAATCTGAGTTGAGGGATGGAGTAGATAGGTTTGATGGAGTATGGACAGATAGAGAGGTGGTACAGGTGCTCTGCAAGTTGCTTTTCCAACTGAACCAACGAAGACTTATAAAATCAAAGACCTAGTTACGTTGACGTAATCTGATCTAGCTGACAGTAAAGAGAATGAACAGAAGTTTGAACTGCAATGAATCCATGTATACTAACTATGCAACTAAGCAAGCAAGAATCTGAACATGTAACCAACTTTTGCAAATGAAAATCAAACACTAGTGATTGCATGGCAAAGCAAAGTCAGTGTTTTTGTGGGCAGCAAGGTCACCTTGATCCCAACTCCTGATCCCACTGAGGGAGAGGTGAAATAAGAGGTGTTTGATGGCCCTTTTTTGAAGCTTTTCCCTGTTAACAACCTATCAACTCAATCTGAACATCAAAAGTCTTTCTAATCATCAACAATGACCTAGTTAATCAGCAAGATTTAATCTACTTAACAGAAATGATTTTGCAAATACATAAAGGAGGCCTTAGCACTCGGGTTGGGCCCAACCCTAAGAGTTGCAGGCTCCTATAAAGAACTCAGATCTGATGCCAAGTAAAGCTGCTTCTCATTACTCAGAAATAATCATCACAAGAAATTTATACAGCAGTAGCTAAGAAAACGAGCTGAGAAAAGGACAACACTATAGTGCAAATACCAATAGTTCCAAAAGTAAACTACGAAGGCTGAGGCTTTCCTATTTGTACACTACGGGGGCCTAGTAGCCCTCCTAAATTCAAGGGACTCGGCTGTTCCAACTGCTAGTAAATAGTCACTCTTCCTAACGCTGCTTGGCTGCCTTTAGAATTCGTTTTGGAGGCCTATTGAGCTCGGAGTTGAGGGTGGAGATTTCGAGGAAGGGCCATTTAATGCCAAAGACAACCTTCCTACGAATCCTCACCTCAAGCTTGGCTGTCACTTGGGCCATAATTGCTTGGTTTTGCTCCAAAGTTTGTCCAAAAAACTTGAAATGACCACATATTAGCCTCCTTGGTAGAGTAACCACCCTTATTCGTTCAAATAACATAAACATACTAAAAAAACATGCATAATCTATGAAAAATGGAGGATTGAACAAGGAAAATTAGGCAAAATAAGCCCAATAAGTTACCCAATTCAGGGCTCATCATCACCCCCCTGCTAAATGGGTTGCTCATCCTCTGAGCAACTAGTCCAGCTCATCATCCTTTATGTCTTTAATCGCTTCCCTCACGTCCCAGGCCTCTCTGGTGATATCCTCTTCACGGTCGTGGAATCCTACCTTCCCTTCCACTTCCTCCCATTGTCTACCTTCCTCCTCTTCCTTAACTCCTTCTAGCAATCCCAAAAGTAAAGGAGGACTGAATTTCAAGCTAATCCAATTGGCCTGCAAATTCTGCATCAATTGTTTGTAGAGAGGTACCCTTGCCAAGGCTTCCCTCATCCTAGTGGGAGAGTGGTATTCCTTTATCTTCAGGCTATGAGGCAGTGTGTTCCACTGCCTTGTGCAGGCACGCAGGCAGTTTTCGCCCAACAATCTCTCCATGTCCTCAAAGTGGGTGATAGCTTGAGCCTGTTGCTCAATGTATTCCGGTAGATCCTGAGGGCTGTTGGCCAAGTGCTAGTGGGCGCTTATCACTGCCAAGGGGTCATCCGACTCTGCTCTGATCATGAGTGGCTCACTGAGCTCTCTGCCTATGATACTGCAGACCTCTGCTACTCTCTTCTCCTCATGACTCATCCAACAGGCCATGGCCATAAGCTAGACATCTCCTATCACCGTGTTGGGATCCCATGCGTTAATGTTCGGAAGGGCGCAGTTGTGCAAGTAGAACTTTGATAGTTTGGCCCTATCCTCTGATGAACTACTGCCACATAGAGCTGCAAACTGATGATAATTTTGGAATGGGGTGATGCCCCTTTGGGCCAAGGTATTGATCTGAAACTGTAACCACTGATCCTTGAGGTATAGGGCATAGGATTTGGCAGGCTGCCTACACTGCAGAGCTTCCGTTGCCTAGCTGGCCATGCAAGCTAGTTGGGCCTCCTTTCCTTGTACCTGCTGTTCCAGAGACTGTATCTCCAAGCCTGCTTACATTTCTTTTTCCTGTAGCTGTCGATTCAGTGTCTCAATTTCAGCCTGCATCCCTTCCTTTCTCTGTTGTTCATCAGGGGTATCTTTGGCTGTTGTGGGCTCCTCCTGTTGTTGTTGTTCTCCCAGGATATGAGGCCTGTCTTCCTTCCTCTGTCACTGTAACTATAACTGTTGTCTAAGCAGCTCATTTTCTTCCTGTAGCTTGACCCGCTGGCTACTCTCCACATGTCGTACCATAGCCAATTCCCTTCTTGCCTCTTTGAGTTATTCCTCCAGAGGAACTATATCTGCCACAATCTTTGACTTAGCAATTTTCATCCAAGTGTGGATCCTCACTCTCTCTTCTTCTAGTGCAAGGAAAAGTGGCACTGTGAATTTTTGAGTAATGATCTTTCCAGCCTCTAAGAAGTTATAGTAGGAGCCCAAGCTGGGCTAGGGGCTAGGTTCCACAATGTTCTCCACCTTTCCTTCCTCTTGTGGTGATTTAGCTCCCTCACTTTCCATTTCTTCAGTCTCCTTTAGCCTAACCAGTGTTTCCTGTAGAATAGTCTCAACATCCTGTAGAGAGGCCTTTGTGTCCAACATATTCATTCTTTCTCTCCAGGTGGATGTCTTTGGGCTTCCCCGTTCATAAGTGATGGATGCCTTGGAGTGGGACCTCTCCTTTTGTGTGGCAGGGGTGTCTATAATTGTGATTGGTTCTTTTGATGGTGGCTGGGCTCTGCCAGTCTTAATCCTCACGCTCCTTCTTGCCTTAAAATACAAGGAAGTCTCCCTTTTTCGCTTCCCCTTCTACTTTGGAGATGTGCTTAGGGTGGCCAACACATCTGCTGCATCCCTGGCTAAAATCTCCGGTGATTTTTCCTTCTGTTGCCCTTTTTCCAGACTTCCTGTAGAAAGTCCTGTGCTGACTGTTTTCTATCTTCCTATAGAAACGGTTTTCTGGCTTCATGTAGAAACGGTCTTCACTATTTTGGCCTACTTGGCTGGGGGTGCCTTCTCTTTTAATTTTGCTGTGGTTTCCTTGGGTGTGCCCTCACTTGCTTGGACTTTTTCAGTCCTTTCCACCCTGATTTGCAACCATATCTCCCTTGGCGTTTGTGCCTTTATTTCACCCACAGTTCTGGGCTCAACAGCTTGGCCTTTCTCTTGTGTCTCTTCTTTCTCTTTCTGTGGTGGTCTGTCCTGGGTTTCCTTACCCTTGGCTTTCTCTTCTGCCTCAATGTGCTCCCTTTCCTCACTGCTGGATGAAGTGAGTTCCTCAGCCAGAATCCAGATATCATCATCCTTGGACATATTGCGGAAAATCTCCCGGGAGAGAGCGACAATATAGGTATGGAGGGCATCTTCTACTAGAAGCCTGATAAGCCCATGATGGGCCAGCTGGTCCGGTGTCCCTTCCTTCAATTTTGTGCTACACTCCATTAATGATTGTAGGAGGAAATATGGGATGCTTAAATTTTTCTCTGTGGGTAAATCCATCTTATGCCTGAGTCCAGTTAGCAACCGGAAGTGATAACCATATACAATACTGAACCGCCCCTCACAAGTAATGTATTTCATGATCTGAAGGCTGACCTCGCTGCAAAATGGATGTAGGCTAGCTCTCCGGACCCCATTTTTATCCTCTAAAAACTGTTCCTCTGGTAGGAAGAATTCCTTTTTGGCTTTTTGGCCCAGTGCCCTCTCCTCTTTGCTCCAGGGTATCCCCAATGGCAGATCAGTGACTTGACTAATGAGTTGTGGGATAAGCTTTAAGGTCAACCCCCTAAAATTTACAGTGGCTAGTATCTTGGATTTAGGCTGCAGAGACATCAAGAACTATTATGTTACCTCATCATCATGACCTTGAATTCTGTCACAGAAGGTCATCCAATTGGCACGGGTAAATAGGTCTACCACCTAGGGAGTTTCTCGCAATTTCCTAGAATCCAAGGGTTCCTTTCTGATAAACCCTCCTGGCATGGTGAGAATGCTCTATTTTGGCTTGTGTTCTGATCAGAAGGGGAATTCTATGTACGGTTTCCTCCTTTGATTCTCAGGAGAGGGGTTCTCAGATGTTTGTATCTCACTTTGCACCAATTCCCTGGTTATAATGCTGCTGCTGCCCAAAACTTGACTGTCAAAAGGGAATTAGGCTCTCACAGATAGAGTGCAAAGCTTAATTTTCACACCAACCACATACAAGTCACATTCTTCATGCACAGGTTAGCCCTTACAGTGGTTTATCGTTTCTACAGGAGGAATTTGTTAACAGGAACCATGGAGGAGAATGTGACGCAGAACCAACTGAAAACAATTCTATGTATCACACAGGCAAACTACCATTCTTGACCGACAGGTGGACCTTTTTTTAATTCTCTTACTCCAAACAGTTTAATTCACCACCTTTCGAAATATCATTTATGGGAAAGGTTTTTTCAAGCCTACCTCTCTTCGAAACTCCAACTTCGACGCAAAAAGTCCAAGTTTTTCCGCTCCGAGAGGCTATGCCACGTTTCCTGTAGAGCTCCTTCCTGTAGAGAGCTTTACCGGCTTCTAGAGGGCGTCACGGCGTTTTTGAACGAGCCTGGGATGCAGGAGGATTTTGAAACAGGCTGAGAAGCTCAAGCTAATGAACTGCAGAGGAGGAGGACGCGTACTTTGCTGAAAAATGGTTGCAAGTGTAAATGACAGTGGTTAATGTGAGTTCTCTGGCTGAACAATTTTGAATTACGGCGCAATTCATGGCGAGGGGGTGAGGTGTCCAGGCCGATCCGTTAGCCAATGTCATGGCCATCATTCTTCGGCGTGTCTCTGACCGCCATTTCCTTTCTCTGGCATTACCCGCCATCATCACTGCCACTCCGCTGATTTTCCCTGACTAGACACTTCCCACGTGTCGGCTCTTCGTCCCTTTGGCAGATTCGAGCATAACCAAGCTCGTTCGGATCCCACGAGGCCATTCAACTGACTGTAGGTGGCCAGTTGACTCGCCACCGAATTCGTTCAATCCGCACCATTTCACAGACATGCAGTTTTCCGAGTATTGTCTATGCAATTTGACGAATAAGGTTAGACACTTAACTATGTGGCCATGGATATGTTCTGCAGGCTTCAGGACGTGGAACGATGGCTTTGCTCACTGTTGCTTCATGCACAGGTGCTGGAACTCCTTCATTCATTGGCTGATGCTCCATGCAAGGCTTCGGGACCCGATCCTCTGGTGGTGAACTTTGCATGCATGGCTCTGTCTTTTCTCAGCTATCAAGGAGGTGTTCACATTCAAGCAGAGCTGGTTACATGCCTCCTGCGTCGATTTCAACTGCTATTGACTCCATAGTGTATGCTCCAGACGGATCAACTGCTACAGGATTCCTGCAGGACATCCTGTAGCTGCTTCTCCTCCTGTGATGCATGCTGAAACGAGCAGGAATGTATTCACGGATGAAGGGTCCTGATGGAGCTTTGACAGGTAGAGTGTGTGAGCCTTTGTGTACTTGATTTTTCACTTTGGAAAAAAATTTCAATCTAAGGAAAACAGGACTCTTTGCATGACTGTGTAGGAATATAGGACCAGATTGTTGTAATGGTGCTGGAAAGAGATGAAACCGGTGATGGATGGAAGAGAGGGGTGGTTGCAGGCCTCATCAATAGACTTCAAGCTTTAAATCCCTTTCCATAATCGATTTTGGCCTGCCCGAAGGCTCTACAGGATGTTTCCTATAGAAATGCGGAACTTCCTGTAGAAAGCCCCAAAACTTCCTGTAGAATGCTCAGAACTTCCTGTGGGAGGTTGAATCTCGACCCGAATCTGTTCAAATCCTAGAAAAAGTGAGTGGCCATGGAGGGGGTGTCTGTGAGGATGTCTAGTAGCTTGGTACGGACCACTGTCCTCATTTTTCACGACCTTCTTTATCTGCACTGTATTCCCTGCAACCTGTAATAATTCCAGAGATTAGACATGATTCTTTTTCTTCTTTTCTTTTTTCTTTTTCTTTTTTCTTTTTTCTTTTTGAGAGACAGCAGGGGTGCCTCCATGAGGTTTTCACCCCCACTATCTGCCCTGGGTGCCTCAGAGAGGTTTTCGCCCAAGGATCTTTTTAATTACATTTCTTTATTTTCTGAGAGACAGCTGGGGTGCCTCCATGAGGTTTTCACCCTCACTGTCTGCCCTAGGTGCCTGAGAGAGTTTTTCACCCAGGGATCTTTTTATTCCCTTTTTTTTTTATGATCAAGGTGTGGCCGGAATAGAGGCAGAACCCTGCTCTACTACCAGCACTGATTTTTCCACAGTTTCAATGAACTCCTGCCTCGAAAGGGGTTTCTTATAGATTTTTAATTGATGCCCATTGACAAGCATGGGGATGGCTTCTTCATAAATGGTCCTGATAAGCACTGAACCATTGTCATTGCATTTCTCCACTGTATATGGTCCTAACCATCTTGTCCTCAACTTTCCTTTGAAATCCTTGTATCTTGAGTCATACAACAGCGCCCAATCTCCCAATTGGAATTGCTTTTCATTAAGGTGCTGGTCATGCCATATCTTCCTCTGGAGTTGAACTACTTCTGAGTGGAGGAGGGCCTGCATTTTATGTTCATCTAATCCATTCAGCTGCAATAATCTTTCACGTTGAGCATGGCTGAGATCTAGGTCCAGCTGAGCTGCCACCCTCAATGTATTGTACTCGAACTCTATAGACAACAAAGCTTTCTTCCCGTAGACCAGCTCATAAGGTGTGAAACCTGTTGTAGTCTTCCAAGTGGTGTTGTAGGCCTAAGTGGCCTCAACCAGGTGATCTGCCCAATCCTTTCTACTGTTGCTCACCACCTTAGGCAAAATCCCTTCCAATGCTCTATTAGTGACTTCCACCTGCCCATTTGCTTGAGGACGATATGGGGTGGAAGTCTTGTGCTTGATCTTGTGATGCACGAGCAAGTCTTCAATCAAGTTGGAGGTGAACTGGCTTCCTTGATCTGACTAACTCTCTTGGGTAGACAAACTTGTAGAAGATATTTTCCCTCAAAAACTCAGCCACCTTTTCTTATGTTGCTGCTTTGATTGCCTTCATTTCTGCCCACTTGGTCAGATAGTCGGTGCACACAATGATGTAAGACTGTTGCTTTGAAGGAGGGTTGATGGGACCCACAAAATCCATGCCCCACTTCTCAAATGGCTCGAAGGTCACTTGAGGCTGGAGAGGCATTTCATCCCTTGGAGTCAGTTTCCCCATCCTCTGACATCGGTCACACTGACTGATGTATCTTCTGACATCTTGATGAAGAGCAGGCCAATAGTAGCCTGCCTATAGAATTTTGAAGGCAGTCCCTTTTGCTGCAAAGTGGCCCCCACAAGGTCTATCATGACAGGTTAGGAGGATGTCAAAGACTTCCTCCTCCCTAACACAATGCCTCAAGATCTGATCTGGGCCAAGTTTGAACAGGTTGCCCCCAATCCAAGTGAACGGGGCACTCTTCCTTACAATTCTGCCCTTCTCCTTTGAGGATAGATGCAGACAAAACTGTGCTAAGACCAAGTAATTTGCTATATCAGCAAACCATGGAGAGAGTACTGCGATAGCAAACAGATGTTCCTCTGGCATCTGGTCATCTACTGTTCCTTCTTCACCTGCAGGAAAGTCCAATCTAGACAAGAAGTCAGCAACAACATTTTCCTTACCTGGCTTGTCGATAATAGTCAAATCAAATTGCTGCAACAAAAGTAACCATCTAATGATACAAGCATTGACATCAGGCTTATTATTAAATATCTAATCACAGCATGATCAGTGTGTACAAATTTTTGATAACCAGTGATGTAGTGTCTGAACTTGTTTAGGGAATGGACTACAACCAGGAACTCTTTCTCGGTTACAGTATAGTTCATTTCTGCCTTGGACAGGTTTTTGCTGACAAAGTATATGGCATATGGGTGTTTCTCCTCAACTTGTCCTAAGGCTGCCGCTATGGCTTTGTTCGAGGCATCAGTGTGGATGTGGAAGGGTAGGGCCCAATTTCGACCTCTCAAGATCGGGGCGGACACCAGCTTATCTTTCAACTCATCTAGTGCCCCTTGATAGTTGTCAGTCCATTTAAACTCAACATCTTTCCCTAAGAGGCCAAACAATGGTGAGGCTAGCTTGCTGAAGTCTTTAATGAATCTTCGATAATATCTTGCTAAGCCTAGGAAACTCCGAACATCTCTTACCTTTTGAGGAGGTGGGACCTTTTGGATGATAGCAATCTTATTAGGATCCACCTGTAATCCTTGCCGAGAAATGGTATGACCTAGCACAGTCCCTTCAGTCATTAGGAATTCACATTTTTCAGACTGAGGGAAAGGTTCATCTCAATGCACTTGGTTAGAACTTTTCCCAGATTAGTCAATGCTTCTTTGAAGTTGGACCCATAAGGAGTAAAGTCATCCATATAGATTTCTACCGAATCATGGACCAACTCAGAAAAGATGCTCAATACTGCTCTCTGGAAAGTGGCAGGAGCGTTGCATAGCCCAAAGGGAAGGACTCGGTAAGCAAAGGTACCCCATGGACAAGTGAAGGTGGTTTTATCTTGGTCTTCCGGGATCTGGTTATACCCGTTGAACCCATCTTGGAAAGAGAAGAACTTCTTCCCTGCCAGTCCATCCAACACTTGATCTATGAAAGGCAAAGGGAAATGGTCTTTCTTGGTGGCTTTGTTAAGTTCTCGGTAATCTACACAGATTCTCCACTTCCCATTCTTCTTGGGCACAAGCACTAGAGGTGAGACCCACTCACTATCGGAGATAGGGTAGATGAATCCTGCATCCAACAATTTTTGCAATTCTTCTTTGACAATGTCTTTAAGGGCTGGATTCATTCTCCTCTGAGGCTGCCTAACTGGTTTACAATATTCTTTAATGTAGATGTGATGGGTACAGACCGAAGGATGGACTCCTTTCATCTCCTTATAACTCCAAGAGAAAGCATCTAAATGATTGTTCGGTAAGCTGCACAGCTCCTTCTCCTGGGAGGGAGATAGGGAGGAGCTGATCTCTAAAGTTCTTTCGGGACCAAACTCCACGTTCTTAACTCTGGGAGAGGTTGGATCAGTCACACATAGGTCCACTAAGGTGCTGGCTTGGGTATCTTCCACCAATTCCTCTAAGGACAGTGCACTAGGAGGTGGATTTTGAGTCAAATTCTCAATTAGATCATCCTCATTTTGAGGGCCTCCCCTAGTGGTTTCTACTGTGCACAATGGTACAGAGTAGACCTCATCCTCATCTCCTTCTTCCAACCAGAGTGGTAAGTCATGTTCTAGCAGAGGTTGGGCAGGATGATATAGGAATAGCTGCTTGGAGATAGGCCCATTCTTGATGGTCATGTTTCCAGCTCGCCAACTGATGTAAGCATCCGCAGTGGCTAACCAAGGCCTTCCAAAAATGAGGGGGTATCCAGTGAGCTTTGCCTTTGGCTAAAGGACCAAGAAGTTCACAGGGTACTCCCAAGAGTCAACAGAGACCAATACTTCTTCCACAATCCCTTCGGGAGTCACGGTGGAGCAATCTGCCAACTGCAGGACTGTCGAGGTCTTCCTTAAGGAACTTTGAAGGTTGAGTTTAAGCATGGTGTCCCTGGTCATCACATTAATGGCAGCCCCTAGATCAATCAAGGTATGGGGGATTATGGTGCCATTGATGTGGACATCAACTACAAGACTCCTAGGGTCCAAATACTTTGGACAGATTACTTGCCCCAACATTAGATTGGACAGTTGTCTGATGACATTGATAGTCGAGGCATCTCTCTTTCACCTACCTGGGTGCCTAAAACACTTCTCCTTAATCAATTTGTTGTATATAGGTACATCTTTGATGGCTTGGAGAAGTGGTATTTTCACACACAACTGTTTCAGTTCTCCAAGCAGTTCAGTCTCCTCTAGGTTTGGTTGTGTGGTTACTGTTAGTCGCTCAGGAAAGGGTGGAATGGCTTTGGGTTCACTTTCCTATTTCTCTTCCTCGTCCTCTGGGGGAGAAGGTTGGCAATCTGGAAGGGTCTTCCCGGATCGCAGGTTGATCTCTTGGATCTCCACAGCATAGGTAGGACATGTTGTCTCCCCAGTGTATACCTGATGGGCCTGTTCGTTGTTGGGGTTCAGGTTTGGTTGAGCGGGCATCTGGGGTTGTTTTGGAGGAGCAGGACATAATGGTTATGGCTGAGCCGGTGGTGGAGGTAGAATGGTGGGAGGAGAGTTGTATTTGGGCCTCCACCCCGGTTGAGGTGCATTCCACTGAGGTTGTGGCTGGACATGTGAGTGAAACGAATGAGCAGTGGGTTGAGTATGGTATTGAGGTGGATAAGACAACGGAGGAGGTGCAGAAAAGGAAGGATGAGTAGGGGGACCTCAAGAAGGCATGTGAGCAGATTGGTTGGGGCTATAATAAGCTTGGGATGTCGCTTGCATCCCCTGCTAGTAAGGTCTGGGCCCATGCGGCCTCCTTTGGTTGAGGAAGTAGAGAGGTTCAGTGTTCGCCTCAGTCCCTTGGGACATGGCTTTAAATCCAGGCAAGGTTGGGCATTGGTTCGTGGGGTGGTACTCTTCACAAACGAAACATACCTCTACTAAGTGCAATGGGCACTTGTTCTTAGGTTGCTTCCTCGTACATCTGGGACAAGAAATGGCCAAAGCCCTCTCAGCTTCCTCTTTCTTTCTTTGGATTTGGAAAGTATCAAGTTGCATGGAAATGGTCTGTCTCATCTCACTTTTGAGGTCTTCCATGTGATTAGCAAACTCATGCTTGCAGAAGGTAGTACTAGCTGAAAGTGGATTCCCCCTACCTCTTTTCCAGGCTGCCCTAGATTGGTTTCTAAACACAGTCTTTATGTCCTCATACGGTAGTTGGTAGATGTGTCCTACAGCTAGCATGTGAAGGGTATCTAGAAGGTCTTCAGGAACTCCTCGGAGCAAAACCAGCTTTAGAGATTGCTGGTCAAGTGTGCACCTGGCCTGTTTATATCTAAGTTGGAACCTTTCCTCGTAGTCTTCTAAAGACTCATCATTTCCCATGGTCATCTGAAAGATTTCTCCCGTGGTTTCCTTTGACCTACAATAATACCAGTATTTGTCGCTAAAGGCTTGCTGCATCTGAGCCCAATTAGTGATACTGTTTCTAGGTAGCCCCATGAACCAGCGTATTGTTGCATCCTTGAGGGTAGAGGGAAAGAGTTTCAACTTTTGCTCATCTTCTGCATAGTCATAAGTTCGACAAAAGACAAGAAACTCAAATAGGAAGGTATCAGGGTCTTCAGTGGTCAATCCATGGAAATGAGGTAAGGCTGAGGGACTTATGTTCTTCATTTTCATGTCCCCGTTGGTCTCTCGGATGGGGAAGGTACCTTCTATTCTCTCGTCATCATCTCTACCGTTTATGTTTTCAGCCATGGTCTCAAAAGGAATTGTTTCTTGCTCTTCTTCTATTATAGGATCTTCGTATATCTTAGGAGGTTCACCTATAGGTTCTTCTGGGTCACTGCCACCAAAGAAGAGAGAAGGGTGACTTAGTGAAGTGGTGGGGGTGTTGGGTAGGAATTTTCCGATATTATCTCTATTCCTACGAGGCATGAAAAGATTTTTGGTTGCTTTTTCTTTTTCTTCTACTTGTACCTGCGAAACTGAAACAGATGGAATTGCAACTAACTAAAATCTATCTTGCAGAAATGAAAATGCGGAATTGAAATGAAAGCAGGAAAGGACTAATCTATTTTGTTGAAATCAAATTGCTAGAATGAAATGCTAGACTACGCTTGCAGAATTGAAATTCTATTCTACGCTTGCAGAATTGAGATTGCAGAATTGAAAGGCTAATCTATGAAAGCAGGAAATGTCTAATTTACTTTTGCAGAAATGAGATTGCAAAATGGAACTGAAATAAACTACTTAGCAGAAGGTTAGAGTAGGAAAATAGAAGAAAAGTAGCAATCACAAATACTCTGACGCTTCCTTGGCAACAGCGCCAAAAAGAGTGGTGAGCTCGAGTATTGCAGCAATAATGCTGCAACTCCTGGGACTCCCTTCTTTACTTTTATCAACCCGGTAGCTCGTAACAAACATGGAAGTGATGGTGTTGTATGCACAAGTACTAGCTCTTGCCGCAACTGTCACTTGGTCAGCTGGCACAAGTCGCTAGGAGCTTAAGCCAACTTCTATGAGCTCTGAGAAGAAGCTTTTTAACTGATGGATGAAAGCTAACTCAAAGAATGTTGATCTACTTGCAGAAAGAAACTGGAAAGTTGAAAGGAAACGTAAACCCTAGCAAACCCTAATTTTACTAGCTATCCCTACCGATGCAAGAAAGAGGATGCAAGCTACTGAAAGAGATGCCATTGACTTCTAGGAAGGTAAGTACATGTATCTAAGCTACTTCTACAGTAACATCTGAAAAAAACATCTTTTTGTATTTTTGAATAAGTTGTCAGAATTATCATGCATGCGACTTGACTGTTTTGATTGTGCAGAGGTGGATTGGCTAGAGGAAATACTTGGAGGAGGTCGGGAAGGTTCAGAGAGGGCCTAAGGGGTCCCTAACACCCTTCCAAAGAGTTTCACAGAGTTTGGCTATCAAGAAACCTAATTTGTGAGCTTCTATAGGAAGTCTGCAGGGGTACTACAGGATGTCTGTGATTTTCTACAGGATGTCTGTAACTTTCTACAGGATGTCTGTAATTTTCTACGGGTTGTTCAGAAATGGGATTTTGGAGGATGGATGGAGAGAGAAAGGTGCAGGAGGGAGTATGGAGGTAGGATAAGGGTTTCAGGTGGTCCAGGACTTGGTGGATGGAGTTGAGGAAAGATGTAGATGGCTGGATTTGTTGAGGGAGGACTGAAGCAATGTTGCACAAAAATTAGGGTTATGTGAGCAAATGGCAAACGTAAGGCAAGAATCTAAGTTGAGGTATGGAGCAGATGGGTTTGATGGAGTATGGACAGATAGAGAAGTAGTACAGGTGCTCTATAAGTTTTTTTTCCAACTAAACCAACGAAGACTTGTAAAATCAGAGACCTAGTTACTTTGACCTAATCTGATCTAGCTGACAGTAAAGAGAATGAACAGAAGTTTGAATTGCAATGAATCCATGTATACTAACTATGCAACTAAGCAAGCAAGAATTTGAACATGTAACCAACTTTTGCAAATGACAATCAAACACTAGTGATTACATGGCAAAGCAAAGTTAGTGTTTTTATGGGCAGAAAGGTCACCTTGATCCCAGCTCCTGATCCCACTGAGGGAGAGGTGAAATTAGAGGTGTTTGATGGCCCTTTTTTAAGCTTTTCCCTTTTAACAACCTATCAACTCAATCTGAACATCAAACGTTTCTAATCATCAACAGTGACCTAGTTAATCAGCGAGATTTAATCTACTTAACACAAATGATTTTGCAAATACATAAAGAACAAATAACAATACATAAAGGAGGCCTTAGCACTCGGGTTGGGCCCAACCCCAAGAGCTGCAGGCTCCTATAAAGAACTCAGATCTGATGCCAAGTAAAGCTACTTCTCATTACTCAAAAATAATCATCACAAGAAAGTTATACAGCAGTAGCTAAGAAAACGAGCTAATAAAAGCACAGTACTATAGTGCAAATACCAACAGTTCCAAAAGTAAAATACGAAGGTTGAGGCCTTCCTATTTGTACACTACGAGGGGCCTAGCAACCCTCCTAAATTCAAGGGACTCGGCTGTTCCAACTGCTAGTAAATAGTCACTCTTCCCAAAGCTGCTCGGCGGCCTTTAGAATTCGTTTTGGTGGCCTGTTGAACTCGGAGTTGAGGGTGGAGATTTCAAGGAAGGGTCGTTTAATGCCAAAGAAAACCTTCCTACGAATCCTCACCTCAAGCTTGGCTTTCACCTGGGCCATAATTGCTTGGTTTTGCTCCAAAATTTGTCCAAAAAACTTGAAATGACCACGTATTAGCCTTCTTGGTAGAGTGACCACCCTTATTCGTTCAAATAACATAAACATACTAAGAAAACATGCATAATCTATGAAAAATGGAGGATTGAACAAGGACAATTAGGCAAAATGAGCCCAATAAGTTACCCAATTCGGGGCTCATCACCTGGGCATCATATCAATGAATTGGTACTTGAAAACCAAGCTCCACCATGGAGCTAAAGAGTGGAACATCTTGCGCTAGGGATGTGTAATGGCATTTAGCTTTGAGGATGGGTTTGACCGTATTGACGCAGTGCTACAGGAGGTTAAAGTAGCAATATTTAGGATACTGCAAGATCCTTTGGACCTAATACAACCTGATTGGACTACCCAGCTGAACCACGGAGTGGAATGCTATAATCTGACCGCTGAAGAAGAAGATGAGGACCCTCAGAAGATTGATATTCTTGAAACTGAAGGTCACCGTGAGGTTGAAGGCTTGCGGATAGAGGATCCTGACATAGTTGCACCACTGAAAACAAAGTTGGTCAACATTGGCACAGAGGCGAAACCAAAATTTCCAAATATTGATGACTATTGGGATGATGCAATAGTAGACAAGGTCGTTCAGCTCCTCCGTGAATATCAGGATTTGTTCCCCACAGAGTTTTCATATTTAGAAGGGATAGTAGGATACCTGGGTGTCATGAAGATCACCTTGAAGTCGGACACGAAACCTGTAAAACAAATACCTCACCACCTTAATCCCAAGTGTAAGGAAAGGGTTCTGGTTGAGTTAGATAAAAATCTAGCAGCATGAATTATTGAACAAGTGGAGCAATCTGATTAGCTAAGCCTAATAGTGATTCATGAAAAGAAACAAAAAGAAGAAATAAGGATATGTGTGGATCTCCAGAAGTTAAATGATGCTTGTGTACATGATCCCTTCCCGACCACATTCAATGATGAGGTCTTAGATAATGTAGGTGGCCAAGAAGCATAGTCTTTCACTGATGAGTTCTTTGGGTACTATCAGATCAAAATCGCACCTGAGGATAGAAGCAAGATGACCTTCATGACTGAATGGGGATGTTTTCAATACATTGTAATGCATTTTCGGCTGAAGAATGAGCGAGTAATATTTTTGCGCGTAGTCATTGCAGCATTCAAAGACATCATTCATAAGTTTCTGTAGGTATACTTTGACGATTGGACAACATTTGGATTGGTCAAGAGTCATGTGGCAAGTCTGTGCTTAATGTTAGATACATGACGGAGATATCAGATCATGCTCAATCTAAAGAAATGTATGTTTTGTGTCCGTTTCAAGATCCTACTGGGTCATGTGGTATGCAGACAGGGATTGATAGTAGACCCCGCGATGATCACGGTGATAATCAACTTGGAGGTGCCAAGGAATGTGAAACAGTTGTGCACAATTCTAGGGCATACCAGATACTATAGGAAGTTCATCAAGAGCTATGCCCAGATCACCACGCCCATGGAAAAATTATTGGAAAAGGATGTTATGTTCTGTTGGAGTGTTGAATGCCAGAAGAGCTTGGACGTTCTAAAAGAGAAAATGGTCACCGCAGAAATCCTAGTCTTCCCGTACTGGAAGAAATAATTTCATATCCAAGTAGACGCCTCATGTATTGCATTGGGGGTCGTGCTGACACAAGCTAGCAAGGGGGAATTGGACCATCCCATAGCATTCACTAGCAGGAAGATGTCCAAGGCTGAGAATAACTATTCCACTATAGAGTGCAAAGGACTATCCATGGTATACGCGCTCCAAAAGTTCAGGCACTATTTGCTAGGTGGACATTTTAAGATGTATACGGATCATTTTTTGTTGAAATACTTGGTCAATACACCTGTGTTGAGGGGGAATATCTGCATATGGTTTTTGTTGTTCCAGGAGTATGACTTTGAAGTTATTGTGAAGGCAGGATGGATAAATGTGGGACCTGATCATTTGTCACGCATTGAAACAGGAGAGGAACTTGCCAATTTAGAGGAAGGGTTTCCTGATGCACAGCTCTTTATAGTATGTATTGTGGACAGTCACTTTGAAGATTTCATACATTTCTTGATGATGGGAACTACCCCAGAAGGATATACGATCCAGCAGAAGAAGGAGTTAGTAGTGTGTGCAGCAGACTTCTCCGTCATTGCTGGAGACTTGCACAAAATGGGGTCTGATGAAATAGTGTGACGTTATGTACCTAACTTTGAGCAAAGAAGAATCCTCACGGAGGCTCATGGAGGAGCTGCGGGAGGACATTATGCAGGAAAAGTGACAGCACAGAAGGTTCTACGTGTTGGGTTGTGGTGGCAAATACTGGATAAGGATGTGAAAGCATATTGTAGCGAATGTGACACATGTCAAAGGACTGGTAGGCCATCATGGAGGGATGAACTGCCTTTGATGTCGCAGGTGACATTACAACCATTCGCGAAATGGGTGATCGACTTTATGGGCCCAATTTAGCCTTCGGGAAAGAAGACAGGTGCATGGTTGGTGGAGGTGTAGCCTGTGAAGGACTGTACAAGCGTGACAACAATGAAGTTTCTTTTTGAATACGTATTGACAAGATTTGGTTGTCCAAATATCTTGATGAGTGATCGCGGTATGCACTTTTTTAATGAAATAATCAGCGTGTTGACAAAATAATTTTGGGTGTATCATCATAAGAGCATGCCTTATCACTTGTAGGCCAATGGGATGGTGGAAGCATTCAATAAGATACTAGAGAATGCACATACGAAGGTCTACAATTCTGAAATAAGTGACTGGGATGTGCACATTCCAGCTGTGCTATGGGCCTATAGAACGACTTGCAAAAAGTTGAATGGGAAAACAACTTTCAAACTCATGTATGGTGTAGAAGCTATGATGCCAATGAAATACATTGTACTTAGCCTGTGCATGGTGGCACTAATAGGAATGGTGGACCACAGAGCCTTGGAGAAGAGGCTCGCATAGCTAGCAGAGCTTCAAGATGACTGATTTCTAGTTCGATTTCATCAACAAGTTCAAAAGGAGGGCGAAATGGCATGGCACAATCGGCACATCAAACTATGCACCTTCAAGATAAATGATCTGCTCCTATTACATGACAGTAAATTCGATAAATTTCCAAGGAAATTCAGGATGCACTGGCTAGGACCATATGTCATCAAGGAGATTACTGATGGTGGAGCAGTTCAGTTGGTCAAATTGAATGGAAAAACCTTTCCCAGGGAAGGTGAATGGTAGTCGAATGAAGCCTTACACTAACAATCCACCGAGGTGACTATATGATGGAAGCACAGTCTCAACGCTTCAAGCAGCTGAAAGGGAGTGCAGGATTATAAACTACAATGCCCAGGTCAAAGAGTTGTGCAATCGGGGAACTGCGCGAAACAAATATATCTCACAAGGGCCATGAAACCACGTAGAGCAGCCAGAAAGTGACCATTAAAGTCATTGTTCATGATTTGATGATGAAAAAATGGCCAAATGGAGTGGGGGCAGCATTTAAGTCAGACTTTATGGACCATATCTCTGAAAATCTGCCACCAATCTAGCATTAATGAACCGATTTTAGGGGGAATGGTTGGATTTTAATTTGAAAGTGCCTATAAATTACAGGTGGCTGCCCAGCGAAAAACACTTGGAATTTTGAGAATTGAGTTGTTGAGCTCTAAGGCGCACATGAACCGTGAAACCTTCAAGCTTTTGCTAGCAAGTTCTATGTTTAATACATTGCCATAGGCGAATCAAGAGTTATTAAGTAGCATTATGTTGACGCCCACTAAATCATTGTGTCCTAAAGGTGGCTATGGAAGTAGAAGGATCTACCCCGGAGGGAGCACTTGAAAAAATACCGGCTGAAGTACCAAAGTCTCCATAGACGCCTAGGCCAAGCCGTACCCCAACCACGGAGGGTCCCAAGATCAAAAAGGACAAGCAAGTTGTGCCATCATAGCCAGTGTGTGCATCTCCTAGGAAACTCCCCTAGAAGGTTAAGCCCACTACATAGGAAAAGGGCAAGACAATTAACCTAGACCTAGAAGAAGAGGAGTTTGAGGATATCCCAGTGGGTGATGAGGATGTTGCGATGGAAATGGAGGATGTCGAAATTGAGGGTCTCACCCCATCACTAAGCTGCCTGAGTACGTTCCTCTGTGCAAAGGAAATACCATGGTGACCAATGGCATTAACGAGAGTCAGGTCACCCTGCATATACCACTCTTACCAGACCAGATTGTGTTTGAAGGACTGTGCTTGGGGCATGTTCCCCTTTTGAAATTAGAAGATTGGGATTTAGCAGACACAGAGTAGTTTCCTCACTTAGCAATAGATCAACTCATGCACCTCCTGTTCAACAAAACCACTGGCATAACTACACTGGAGCCGCGGAAGTAGCTGAGAGGCGTGGATAAGGAAGGTGTTGGGTCAGGAAAAAAGTATGTTTTCTCTTTGTAAATTGATTTATTTAACATTCATACTTATATAATTATCTATGTTTATGGATTAAAATAAGGAAAATATAGGCTAAAGTTGGATGAACGCATTTGGTGACAAAATAAGCAAATCTAGCATAAGAAATTTATTTTTTACTATACTTGTGTGTAGAAGATGTGCATTGGGCAAAAGCCATTCAGTTGACAGAGAAACACGAGGCCGTAAAATGGAAAATACAATGTGTTTGGCAGATAAGGTAGCGGGAGATCAGCCTGAATGATGCTATTTTATGACACAATCGGATTATGTATTATGAAATCCCCAGGATCCACTAATCCTAAGGATTCACTTTTATCTAGTTACATTTTTATGTTATATATAGGGCCGAAAGGCTAATGGAAGTTCAGACTTTGATAATCTGTAATTATTCTTTTTGAAGACATATAACACTATTATCTTAGTGATTCTATAAGCTTGTTACTTGCATTAATGAAAGAAGGTTGCATTTGATACATATTTATATTCTGAGTTTACATTAAGCAGAGACTTCTAGCAACTCTAGGCCCAGTCATGAGAAGTTCTACTACTTTCTTGTGTTATAATCTTTATATTTTTTCTTTGTTATTTGATTAATGTTCAATCATTGGTTATTACATTTATCGTAAAGATTTGTGATATTGATTCATACTGCTGTTCAATTAGATTCAGAGTGAAGCCATGTGACATAATTAAGCAATGCTTTGATTGGAATGAGTGAAGTAGTGCCAATAATAGATTGTTGTTCATTTTGAGTGATGTTATCATAAATCCTAGAGATATTTCTAATTAATTTCCACACGATGCAATATATATCATTTGTTATTCAGAAATCCTTTATTGGTGTATGCGTGTTTGTTGTTCAATTACTATTTTCCATTTAATTATTGTTTGTTATTCAATTGAGATTGTTGTTTAATTTGGATTTCTATAGATCAACAATGTTGTTCAATAATTATAGTTCCCTTCCTTGATTGAGTGAGTTAGCCTTATGTCTATTTGAACATTCCAAAGTGTGATTCTTATTTGCATTTAGTTTCACTTGATTTCGGAACAAGTTGAATAGAATTGCAGAGTGTGTTAAGACTATTTCTTCCATAGTTAGTTCTTTCCATAATTGTGTGGATTGAATTGAAGAATTAGTTATTAGTGATTGCAACGATTCATCATTAGATAAACTCTAGATTCACTGCATATACTATGTTGAAACTCTTGAGATAAAAATACTTACCTTGGGTTTACAACTAATGTAGCAATTGATATTTCCTGTAAAAAGACATCTTAACGCACCAACCCCAGGACTGCTCAACCTACTACGGGTGTCACATTACAACCGTGCACCCATCACAATGGTGGTAATCAAGCAGTTACTATGCTTGGTGCATGATGGGTGTTTGTGGCTGGAGGAGCCAATACCCATCATTGATAGACTGATCCATAGGATCACACGGCTACCATACACAGGGGAAAATCTAGCCATGGCATTTGGCGGAAAGACTGGCAAACATGTCCTCACAGAGGCCATGATGGAAAAGTTCAAGTTACTAAAGAATCCATGCAGCTACTCCATCTCGAGCATTGTGACCCGACAATCAAAGTAGCCACACAAATCTTAGCAGGAAAGGTTATGCGAAAGTGTCACGTAGATGAAGTGCCGACACCAGTTGTAGCTTTTGCGGCCCAATGCATGGAGGGAGTTTAGTTTAATTGGGCATGCTACCTCTGTAGTGAGTTCCTCGCGAACTACCACGAGGCATAGGATCTCAGCAAGACATTTCACTATACATGGCCCTTGCTGTCGCACCATACCTACCAGAGGCTGCAAGGTATGCTTCGCTGTGGGCAACCAAGGATCCTCAATGTGTAAAGGACAACAAAATATTTTGGACCCTGATGGAGATGGACGTGCACATCGCCATCAACTGTAAGACGTGGTTGTAACCTACCAACTTTGATAGATTGCAGGAGTACGTGGAATTCAAGGCTGATTTCCACCACGTATCCATAAGGGCACGGAAGGACCCCGAGCAGAACTGGCATGAATTTCCCTACTTGGTGATAGATGATGTGATCAAAGTGGTCTTAGACAACTCACTGGAAAAATGGTGCACTGCCTCAGACTTGACTATGGGATCTAGCAAGACCACCCACACAGCGGAAGAAGGAAGAAGCCAAGTTGAAGATGGATGAGCTGGCCGTGAAAAGAAGACAAGAGGCCGATGCTAAGGTTAAGGCAAAGTGCACTACCACGCAGGAGACAGGTGGAGGGGCAGGAGGAGAGGAGCATGGCTCTGATAAAGTGAAATCGGCCTCACTAGAGGCAGATGAAGAAGAGGATGAACAGACATATCAGGGTGGAGCAGACCTAAAGATGACTTTGTTCCATATCAAGTGCACCAGGGGTCTGGAAAAGCTATGACTATGGAAGAATTCCAAAGTGAGAAAGACGTCTTTGGATTCAATCACCCTGCGAGACGGGGATATAAATGATATATGGGAGACAGTGCAGGACGCCACTGCAAAACTGCTGCAATAGTTCGAGCAGCAGCAACAGTAGGCATTGGGCACTCTTCAGACGGGTCTACACAAGCTACAAGTCCACACTTCACAGATGCAGACCAACGTGGCACCCACTAGTGTGGCCATTCGCACCTCTGAAGCCGTGGAGATGTTGCGCGTTAGGGATGCCCAATCCATAATACTTTTGGATGGAGCATTGAAAATGACAACTAACATTGGTAGACCCTCTGTCGGCACCCTCAAGGGCGTGGGCCTTAATTTGGTAGCGCTTCCTAGCGAAGTGCTTTATATTTTGAAGGATGGTGTGATCCCCGAGCTTTGGGCCTGCGATCAATGCTCTTTGCAGGTAATGAGCGAGCAAAATGTGAATAATGCTCAAATGGTAGTACAACGTGACTCTGTTCTCTACCTTGTGACCTACCTCACAAATAAGAAATAGCACCTCACAAAGGTTGTAGATGGAGCACGTTGCACTGTCTCAGAGCTGGACATCACCAAGGTTGAGTCAGTCGATGTGCAGGTTTGAAAACTCCCTGCGAGAGTGTGCAATGCACACACAGAGTTGGCCAAGGTTCAGCTGGGGCTGAAACTCAAGATCGCGAAGTTACAGTTGAAGGCCCATCCTTTGACTCCATCGGAAGTTAGGGAGCAGCATGTGAC